>CM035133.1:132639776-133839776 GCA_020205605.1 Panax ginseng | reverse complement strand
TTGCATAAGACATGCATAGTGTTTGCATAGTAAAATCTTTTTATATAAAAATGTAATACTTTTATAAAGTTAATTTTTTATTAGATTTTAAATAAAATATATAAATATATATATATATATATATATATATTTATTTTATACATAGTATCCTTTCTATTTTCTATAAATAGATGCTTAGTTAGAATTGAAATCACACCGTAAATTGTAGAATTCTCTTCATAATCTTGAGCGTATTTCTTTAGAGTTTAAGAAAGCTTTGAGCGTAGTGCAAGTTTTCTTCAAGTATATTCCCGCCCTACCCGTCAAAGTACTCTTCTTTATAAAGTAAGGGATATTATTTGTTGTACTCGTAAGAGATATTATTTCTTTCATATTCATGAAGAGAACTTCTGTTATTCCATTTCCTTATTATTCTGTTGGAATAACTTGTATATGCGAAGTACCGCATACATGGTGAAATTCTTCTGTTATTCCATTCCTTATTATTCTGTTGGAATAACCTGTATATGCGAAGTACCGCATACATGGTGAAATTCTTCTGTTATTCCATTCTTTATTATTCTGTTGGAATATCTTGTTCTGCATGCGACATGCATGACTCGGTTCCATTATTTATTATTTTGTTGGAATAACTCATCATGCGCGGGTCTATCGCATGCATGTGATTGAATTCATTATGTTATTCTAATATTTATTATTCGCATGTAATATCCTCGCTTTGTCTTGGCGTTTACGCATGACTTCAGTTCCATTATTTATTATTTTGTCGTAATATCCGCGTCGTGCATTTACGCATGACCTGGTTCCATTATTTATTATTCTGTTAGAATAACATGTCTATGTCGATTACCACATACATAGTGAATGATCCTTTGTATTCATTCCTTATTAAATTGTGGAAATGATCTGTTAACGTGGATTATGATGAAAATCATAATAAAATCATTAGACTGATGAAAATCATAAGTATATGTAGTATTAGTAAGTGTTATGATGAGTTATGTTGGTTATTATGTGAAAACATGAAAGTTTCTTAGAAATCACAAAGGGTTGAAAATCAAGTTTTGGTGAAAATGGAATATGAAATTCAATTGACCATATCTCCTATTATATTTTGAATTTTTGAGTGCGGTCAAGTTCTAGAGTTAGATCTATGAGTTTTATAACTTATCCAAGTGGAATCACCAGAAAAGGCGTTGTAGATTTTCGTATGGACTGATTTTAGCAAAGGAGTCAAAAACCGCAAAGTACAAAAAAACTACTGCCAAGAAATTTAAAAGGGCATTTTCGGCCACTTAATTTGTGAGAAAAATTCCGACCTTTTGGGACATGAAAATATAGGGTATAAAGTACCTCCTGTCCAAAAATGAGCTCATTCCGACTTAAAATGAGCAAGTTATGACTATTTCAATATTTAGATTTTTTCGACGAAAAACGCTATAACTGGAGTTCTATAACTCCGATGACCATGAAATTTAAACCATGTTAACATGTGTAAGATCCTGCCAAGATTTGGGAATTTCTGGAGTTAAACTTGAGGTAGCTAATTTCTTTAGGAATTAATTAGAAATTGATTTTTGAAAAATACTTAAGGGAATTGAAAAATTATAAAAAAATACTTGTTGTGTATGAAATATATGTATATATGTTTGGACAAAGGATAGAAAAATAATAAGTTGATTTGGTAATTTTTCATGTAAATGGTTTAGTTACAAACATATGAGTTAAATATGTTATGTGAAGTTGAAGAATTGGTAAATAGGATTTTAGGGCTTCAAAATCCTATATAAGGTATATGCAGATTTTTGATGAGTGATTTGATCATTGGTGATGAAATCTTTTAAGTATGGCATTTTTGAATGATTAAATGCATTATTTGGTAAGGTGTAAACAATTAAATTAAATTTTTTATAAGTTTAAGAAGTGATTAAAATATTGTTATAATGTTAACAATATTAGATTATGAGTTATTTAAGTGATGGATAATATTTGGATAAATTTAAAGTCTTTAATATTTATCCTTGTTTTCGTTTGATTAATGCTTATATTATTGTCATCATCCTCATGTTTATATTGTGATAAAGTCATCTTTGACTTACGTGCAGAGATGGACTTGGTATGATTATGACCAGGGATTATTCAGTATAATCATGACCTGTAATGTTATAAATGATGTGGTAAAAGTTCTCAGTGGCCTGTAGTGCATTGATGGACAGTTTTTGGTATGATTATGACCAGAGATTATTCGGTATAGTCATGACCATTGATGATTTAATGAATATCCTTAGCTCGTAGTGCAAGGATGACTCGATTATGTGGTTTATTTATTAAGCTGAGTCTCAGCGATAAAAATTGATGAGAACATTTTAAATCATAGAAGATAGTAGATATCATGCTTTACTTGACTCTTCTAATGGATTGCTTATTTCGTTGCAGTTAAACTTGATGTCTATTGTATTTTTATCAGTTTAATATTGTTGAAGGCTAAGTATAATTTATTATGCATTATCTTAGTCATAACATTTCTTCTTTGGGCTAGTTGAGCTCACCCCTTTCTTTCACTTATTCTCTTTCGAAATGAGAATATAGTGGGACTAGTCGTGAATGGAGTGACGGTCCGTATGATAACATTAGTAGTCCTTACTATGGCATGACATGCAATATATAATTGTATTGAGGACCTAAGATGTGTGTGTGTATATTTTATCGTCACTTAATAATTAATTTTGGTAAACAACATTAGGGTGATGAGAACCAGAAATTTCAAAGCGTCAAAAGTGCACCACAAGAAAATGAAGAGAATGTAAATCTTCTCGTGTCCCTTTGGAGACTTGAAATATTTTACATTGTACTTTTATATGGCATGTATTAATTTGAGTATGAATATTGTCGATATATATACGTTCTGATATATGTATTAAAACTCACAATATATATGTCGTCAGATTTTACATTTAATCGTTGTATAATTAAGTTGTATTTGAATTTTGTACCATGTATCTGGCGACTCAAGATAGGTGATGTATACCTATTTTGGGGGCGTCACATCAATAATCAAAGATGTTGTACAATACCGTGTACTACCATGCAACCACGCGTATTACTATACTTTTATCACCGATTATTTTATGACAACTTGCCTACTTTGAAAATTTTTTACATATCACCCATAACTTTAATATTTTATCAATTTAACCATTTACTAAATAGAATAATTATAATAAAATTGAATACCTTCATTTCATAAAATTCGGGGTCTCACAGTCTTTTCTAACTCATTTGCACAAAGGTGCAATTCTGCATCAAGTGCTCAAGCCAAATAGTTGTCTCCAGAGATTTTCAAAATAGAAAAATCTATTTTTGCCAAGTTTGCCATCTATTATGGGTTAAAACATAATTATTATTTATTAAAACAATAAATAATTGCATATATGATATATATAAAAAATAAAGTAAATCACGACTTCAAGTGGTGATAAAGTACAAGTATAAATAATACAAATATTCTTATATTTATGTTATTAGCATATTATCTTAGTAAAAAGAATATGTAATCGTTAATGTATATATATAATTACAATATATATATATATATATATATATACAAAACTGCAAATGGATCTTCACCCGACATGCAGTAGTTCGCATAGACAGATTATTCCAACAGAATAATAAATAATGGAATAACAGAAGAATTTCACCATGCATGCGGTAGTCCGCGTATACAGGTTATTCCAACAATTTAATAAGAAATGAATACAAAGGATATTCACCAGGTATGCGGTATTCCGCATATACAGGTTATTCCCAACAAAATAATAAAGAATAGAACCAGGTCATGTGTAATCCGCACAAACATGATATTCCAAAAGAATAATAAAGAATGGAACCAAAGTCACGCAGTAATCCGCATGCATGATGATATTCCAATGTAATAATAAAGAATGGAATAACAACAGAATTCATTGTGCATGCGATGTAATCGCATGCAGTGTGTAAAAAAAGGTTCCCACCAAGTCTTGTAAGATCAACAAGGATAGATGGTACCATTATAAATAACAGAATTTAATGGCAATTATAAGAATAAAATTATATTATTGGTGGCATAGCCAAACCGGTAATATAATAATAAATTGCAAGAATTAAATTTTACCGTCTCAATTGGTTAGAGTTTCGTGCTGATAACATGTTATAAAACTTTAGCGAAGTGTATAAAGATACTCTTATAATTGCTGCATAAATTTAGAGAGAATAAGCAAGAGAAAAGAGAGAAATTCTTCAGGGGATTCTTATTCATTTTCATTCAGCACTTCTCTCCTTTTATAGGCAATGTAAGGAGGAGTCACGGGAGGAGGAGAGGATTCACGGGAGGAAGAGAAAGAAGAAAAAGCAGCAAACTAGCATCAATTCCCTCCTTAGGAGGGAATCCATGTTTATAATAATTTAGACATTTTTTATTAGACAAAAATCTTTATAATTCATTGAATGGTTCTTTGGCATTATAAATGGTCGATTAGATTATTGATGTTAAGACTGTTAATGAACCGAGTTGAGTATTGAGTTATTCAGATTTAGTTCATAAAATTTATCGAGTATAAAATAAGGTTTGATTGAGATTTGTTTAGCTACCGAGTAGAGTACGATCTAGAATCGAGCCCGAACAGTTTGAATTTTTTGAATAAATATGATCTGAGTATTAATACGAGGAATTTATCGAACCTTAAAATTTGCTCATATTTGAATCATTTATATTTCGAATCGAACTTTTTGTCGAGCGAATACGAATCAAGCCCAAATTGTTTGCTCATTTTACAACTTTAATTTATGTAAGTGCACTACTTATACCGCTAAAATAATAAATTGTTAAAAAAATTAATAATTAAAAAGTAAATATAAATATATCACTAAATTGTAACGGTATAATCTCTTACTCCCTCCGTCCCATGATAAAAGTTCTTATTACTATTTTGGGTAGTCCCATTTAATAAATGTCTACTTTCCTTTAATAACCAAACTTTTACACATTTTTTCCTATTATACCCGTAACATTAAATATCTCATACTTTCCTTATTCTAATTCTCTCCCCATAATTAATGACATATTATTATGGGCAATTCTGTCATTTTATTCCTCTTCTTAATATGCGTAAAAAGTCCACCAAGACTTTTATCCTGGGACAGAGGGAGTATTATAAAGGGAGAACAATCCGTGGCACAAATTTTTTCATACAAGTTTGGCTTTATTATAATTTTTATTATTTTTAAATTTTTTTATTTTACCCACAAAATTGATCAAATTCTTATTACTCATATTTAAGGCTGTAAAATGAGTATACAGTTTGGACTCAATTCGTATTTGTTCGACTAAAAGTTCGATTCGAGCTCGACTCGAAATATAAATGAGTCAAATATGAGCACATTTTAAAGTTCGATAAATCACTCGAACCTTGTCAAACTATAATTTTCTATTGATACTTGGATCATATTCGTTGGAAAAGTTCAAATTGCTCGGGCTCGATTCGGTAGCTAAATGAGTCTCAATCAAACATTATTTATACTCGATAAATTTTGTGAACTAAATCTGAGTAACTCAATATTCGGATCGACTCAAACGAACCCTTACTCATGTTCTTAAGGTAATTGAACAGTCAACGTGTGTTGTGTGCATCACTTTGACTAATTATTACTATTCGTTCTAAAATTAGACAATTTGATTTTTGAAGTCAAACAACGGTAAATTAAACTCAAATTGATATGAGTTTATTTAATTTTAGTTGATATATTTATTATAATTGTATAGTACATAACAAAAACTATTAATAATAAAAATTATTTATTTTAAATTTTTATGAGTTATATCGATTTTAACATAAAAATTTAATAAATCATTGAATTCAAAATCCAAATTATATTTTTAATTTTAGAAGGGAGGGGAGGGAGGATTATGATATTATAAATGGCCAACTGGATAGATGGATCATTCAAAAAACTGTTTATAATGGAGAGAAGTGGGAACGAATCGACCCCATGAGCATGAAATGCATATCCTCTCATTTTCTCTCTCCTAAAATTCCCATTTATACCCTTTAAATTTTCTTTTATGGCCTGATTCACGAGCGAAACAGGAAGCGTCGGCAGCTTTTGTTGGATTCTTGCGACAAAGTCCACACCAGGCACCAACAAAAAACAAGGCACTGTTATTAAGCATATAAGTACCCATGTCCATCCCCTTCTAGTTTTTCTACGGATTGCGCAGGATAAGCAGAGAATGGTTGGAATCTAGACGCTGTCTTTAAGAACTCTGTCTGTCACGGCCAACGTTTGGAAAGCCATGGCGGCGCACGTTAGCAGTGGGGAAATGAAGGTGAAGGTGTTGAATTGCTTAGTGGTTTTCTTGGTTTTTGTTCAGAGCTGCTGTGGTGGCAGAATTTCTGTCAAGAAGAAGATTGAGGTTCAGAATCACTTGAATCGTTTGAATAAAGCTCCCCTCAACTCCATCAAGGTAATACTCAATTACCCTTTTCTCATCTCCTCCCCCCCTTCTCTCTCTCTATATATATATTGGGTTGTTGATTGTGTAATAATGGTGATTGTCCCAAAAACAGAGCCCAGATGGTGATATAATTGACTGTGTTCATATCTCTCACCAACCTGCTTTTGATCATCCTCTCCTCCAAAACCATACAATTCAGGTATATCTCCAACTTCTCTGTGTTTATAACTATTACATCCCTCCTAAAAGAACATCATACTAGTTCACTTCATGATCAATACAGTGCTAACACAGCGGAGAGATCACCCTCTCTCAACACTTTATTGTGCATGAAACGAACTTAACATGAAATTCACTTCATACTATCATATATATTTTTAAAATGACGACTTTTGAAAAAAATATTAACCCAATATTTAATAGAATGCAGTAGTAGGGCATAATAGTATTCAATTTATTATTGACAATTTTAATTTGGATTTTGATTTTGTTGTTGTTTGACAGTTGAGGCCAAATTATCATCCGGAAGGGCTATTCGACGAGGAAAAAGTGAGTTCCCCTAAGAAATCCTCAGAGCCAATTAAGCAACTATGGCAATTGAGTGGGGGGTGTCCTCAAGGAACAATTCCTATAAGAAGAACAAAGAAAGAGGATGTTCTAAGAGCAAGCTCTGTCAAGAATTATGGTAAAAAGAAGAACCCTAACATCCCTCGCCCAAATTCAGTTGAACCTGACCTCACCACTCCAAATGGTCACCAGGTACTACCATTATTTTAAATGTATATCTAATCATCACATTTAATTTTTTTTTAGAGTCAACTAAAATTAAATAGAAATCAAATTGTATCTCTAATTTGAAACGAGAACGATGGGAGTCTGCCACACGTTTAAACATAATTAAATTGATAATTTATTATTACTATAAAAGTTTATTTCCCGAACTTAATAAAAAAGTTAAATAGGTCTCTCATTATTTGACAGAAGTATTAGATGTTATGTCATTCAAATACTATATCAATTGCAAAGAAAATTTAGTAGGAAAAGAACTCCAAATGCAGCTTTTAGTTTCACCAAAATCATATAAATCGTTGAACACAGGCATTAGGCCATTACCAAATGTTAAAACTGTTTAGACAGTAAAGTTATCACATTAAAATTTTATGCTCCCCCTCTCTGTTTTTTCTTCTATTATAGCTCTAGTGAATTTTCTTTTCTTTTCTTTTTTTTTTTTGGAGTTTTTTTAGCATGCAATTGCTTACGTTGAAGACGACAAGTTCTATGGAGCAAAGGCAGTTATGAATGTTTGGGAACCAAAAATCCAGCAGTCAAATGAATTTAGCCTATCTCAGATATGGGTCTTGGCAGGATCTTTTGATGGAGATCTCAATAGTATTGAAGCTGGTTGGCAGGTAAAATCCATACTAGTATAATGAACCCTTTTTAAAGTTTTTTTTTTTTTTCTTCAAATTATTATTACTCTCATATAAATTTACATATGATTGTTCTTGATGATGTTCTGATTTCAAATGATTTATTTTTTCAATTGACAAAAACAGGTCAGTCCTGACTTGTATGGGGACAATAACACCAGACTCTTCACATACTGGACTGTAATGTTACCAGTCTACATCTTTTGGGATGGTTTTATAGTTGCAACCATATAATCGTTCCGTTCCAAAATGAGAGACCCATTCTTTGAAATATAACTTTTCATGGATGACACATTTAGAACATCGTATCAACTTGTAGTGCTCGTTTTATTTGGGGCTTTTGGAGTGACTCCAAGCGTCTTGTTTGTCTAAACACATTTGTACCAAACACAATTTTTTTTTAATACTCTGAAACGCAACTTTTAAGTCTCAAACTCGCCCATCATTTTCGAAGACAGAAAATGCAGAAAAAGAAAATGAGACTCTCATTTTGGGACATACGGAGTACTACTATACTAGCATATGATAATGGTGCCATGGTGTCTGATTGATTATAATAATGACAGAGCGACGCATATGAAGCCACAGGATGCTACAATTTGCTATGCTCAGGGTTTATTCAAATCAACAATCGAATAGCTATGGGGGCCAGCATTTTCCCAGTTTCTAACTATCATGGTCCTCAATATGATATCAGTATACTTCTTTGGAAGGTAACTTTTGACTACTCACTATTACTATTACTTTTTCTCTAAATTGTTAAAAAAGATGTATAGCATTTGGATGTCCCTTAATAATGCATTTTGTCTTCTTAATTTAATTGATTGAGCTGTCGCCATTAATGAGATGACCTTCTATGTTAATTACTAATTATGTGGTACAACTAATCAACCTTATCTATAGCAAATAAAATAAACATAGTTTTCTGGCATATTGGTCTTTGTTAAGTTGCAAATATTAAAAATAATAATACTAATTAGTGCAATTTTAGAGACATCCAAACTTGACCTAAAGAAAATTGTTGTCATATGAATGAATACTGTCATTCATTCCACCAAAAAAATTAAAAATAAATGTCACAAATATATACAAGGGGCTGAAAGGAAGATGCTGAAATTATCTGACATGCGAAATTGTCGGACATTTGTTCTGTGTATGACATGCGAAATTATCATTTTTCTTACCTTTATTTATGTTTGTAGATTTGTTTATTACTTCCTATGTCCCACAAAGTTTGTCACCCTAAGTTTATATTTTGTCGAAAAATGATAATCTTTTAAAGTGGAACGATTGCTTGTGTGCCACCATCTTATGTGTAGGAAAAAAGAGAGGCACAACTGATAATGTTAGAACAATAATTATGTTATCAGGTAAGTGTACGTCACTGATAGTTTTAAGTGTCCCTGAAACAAAGTAAAACTATCGCTAAATACATATTTGCTCTGACAATATAAATATTGCTATAATATTATCAACAATCAAGAAAATTTGTATTTCCTAGCCTGCGTAAAAGTGACATTCTTTATGAGACAGAAAGAACATCATTTAGTTCAAAGCATATTTTGATTATTTATATTGGGTTTGTGTTAATTTTGGCAGGATCCTAGTGAGGGTAACTGGTGGATGCAATTTGGGACAAAGAATGAGGTGATAGGTTACTGGCCATCCTTTTTATTTTCAAACCTAGCAGACAGTGCTACATTAATTGAATGGGGAGGTGAAGTTGTGAACTCACAATCAGATGGGCAGCACACGACCACCCAAATGGGCAGTGGCCATTTTCCTGATGAAGGCTTTGGTAAATCTAGTTACTTCAAAAACCTTCAAATAGTTGATAATTCCAACCATCTTAGGCCTGCTAAAGATGTCAAGACTTTCACTGAGCAGTCTAATTGCTATGATGTCCAAACTGGTAAAAATGGTGAATGGGGCAACTTCTTTTACTATGGTGGACCGGGTCGAAACCCGAATTGTCCATGACCAAATTCTGTATGGATCCTTGTGTTTGTAAAATTTGATTTAGTACCATTTATTTTGTGGGGTAGGATAAAATAGTTGAATGTGAAGATTGTGTCTCTCTGAATGTAGTCTGTTTCGCTAGCAGATTCTCTGTTTTCGAATTCGAAATGGGGGAATCATTAGCTATGGAGGATTTTAGAACTGATAGGATGATCGAGTCTTGAAGAAACTTCGAGCCGGAAATGTCCAAATTTGCTGGAGAAAAACCCACAATAATTAGGATTGTTTGTTGTTCTTTGTATAAATATTTATTAGTAACTTGTTTTTGAAATGGTTGATTATTAATGTATGTTCAAATTCCTTCCAAGTTAGATGTTGAAAGCATGAATAAAACGACATCGTTTTGAGAATTTTAATTAATAGTCGCTTGAAATTTAAGTTAAATGCTTAATCAATTCATTTATTTAAGGAATAATTGTTTAGTCTAATTTCAAAAGAAGTTGATATTAACCTAATAAATATTAGGGACATGAAATTATTTAATTTTAGACAAATATACTCTTTACAATTAATGTTGTTGTTTCCCACTTATTTTAACGACAATGACACATTAACTAAAACAAAATAACAAACTACTCCGTCGTTATAATAATTACACAATTTTGATATCATAATGGAAGATTTATAGGTACATACTAGTACCTAACGAATAAGTTAATGATGATATTTCTTGAGCAAAATAGTTGGCATTCATGTGAAGTTCACAAATTTGGCTCTATTAGAGGAAAGATATTTTCTAAGGGACAAAATATCATAACAAGTTAACAACCCTAGACCATAGGCCACATCACAAATCAGCCAAACAAACCAAAGTTATCAGCTGTGTCTCATACTCATCCACAACCCTAATCCTCGAATCATGTGCGATTATCTATTCATGAACTGTTCGCTAACATGATCGAATTCGTTAATATAATCGAACATGATCTCGTTCGCAAATATGATCAAGTTCGCGAACATTTTAACGAACCACGTAAGCTGATAATATTTCCAACTTTCAAGTCGGTTAATAAATTTCACATGTAAAAAATCGAACCACTTGAACTCATGTTAGAAATCGAACTACTCAAACTTCTCGAACCGAACTGAATCCGAATTGTTTGCAAACACAGACGAACTGAATCACATGGTTTGCGAACATATTCGATCGATCAATCGAACGTAAAATCATGTGCGAACTCAACTCGACAAGACATTAAATTCGAATTTGAACCAAATTCGAACCGAACCAAACCGGTTCAGGAACGTTTCAATTCGTGGCAAAGTCCACTCAAGCTGCAATTAGGGCTCAGAATTCAAATTTACTGCTCTATTTTCTGTTTTATCTTCTGTTCCTTCTTATACGTTAAGTATAAAATAATTTTTACTCCTCCTTCCCAAAAACATAAGTAAAATATAATTTATACACATATTAAAAAAATAAAAATATAAAAAGAGAATTAAAAAAAATTCAAATTTAGCTTTAATGGCCACACAAAATTATATAAAGTAATAAATACTTTTATTTTGTATACTAATCCTCATTAAATGACATATTTACCTTTCACTTTATGTATTTTTTTAATCTTTTGTGGTTAAAAAAATTTGTACCTTACTCATCCTTTTGAGCATGAAGGGAGTAATAATTAAATACTTTTATCCTGAAATAGAGAAAATATATAATAATAATAATCATATACATGCAACAATTAATAATATACCATGAGACAAGAAATGAGATAAAAAAATTTAGACTTAATCCGTGCCACGTGTAAAACTAATTAAACCCTTTTAATGTCCGATGAATCCTATGCTAAACTCCAAATCAATTAAAGATAAATTAATTAACTCTATTGTCATATTCTCTATCCCATCTCATGTCACTTTAAAAATGGAAAAGAATAAATTGATAACAATACATGAAATGATATAGGAATAGGAGTATGAAATGAGACCACGAGTTTGGAATAGTAATTCTGAATTCAACTAAATGAAAGAAAATCGCCTGAAATTTGGAAAGGAGCACACCAAACCAAACAACAATAAATACAACTGAACAAAATACTACTAATTGCTATCCTATGCCAACCTATTTCCCAAAACTAGAATCTAATGATTAAGAACACCAAGATTAAGAAGAAATTAAAGTTAAAAGGTTAATTAATGGATAATGTTACGAGTTTTAAATTTTGATCTCAAATAATGTGACATTACATATTTAAATAATACTCCCCTCGTCCCTTAATATGAGTCTTTTTAGAATTGTACACAAATATTAAGAAAATGATTGTGTATCATTAAATATATATCAATTGTCTATATTTTCCTTGTATTAAAAAAAGAATGTTATTTATTGGACAAAAAAATAGTGAAAGAACCAAAATTATATTTAATACTTAGGATAATATTGAAAACTAAGTAATTAATGCTTACTTGAAATTTTCAAATAATTTATATATTAAGGTACAAAAATACTTTTCTAAAACTACTTATATTAAGGGACATAATGAGTACTTTATAACATAATCGAGGCAAAATGACTCATTTGGCCACTACACTCATGGTTTGGTTCATTTTAGTACGACAAAATTAATGAATTGATCATTGTAGTTGGTAAGTTTTACTGATTACACCATTGAACTTTTAATTTTTTAAATTACCATATTAAACTAATTATTATTTTGAAATTGTACCACTATGTTAAAAAAAACTAAACTTGCGTTAATTTTTATCTAACGTGGCTCTTGAAAAGAAATACAAAAAAAAAAAAAAAAAAAATTACTTATGTGGCAAAAAAAATAATAAAAAACTTGAAAATGCTAGTGGGTCCCAATGTTCATCTCCAGACAAGCTCATGAGGGGTTGTCCTCCCCAACAAAATCGACGCGCCAGTCGCCGGAAGGAGATTGGAAATTGTCGACCACCACCAAAATAGGAATAACAAACTCCTGACCCAAAAAATGGATGGATCGACACCCAACACCAGATCAGATCGACAAAACGAGTCAAGGAAAAGCATATCTAAATGCATCTACATCAGATCAAACTCAAATCATCCGAAATCTAAAAATAAGCATCCCCACATCAATTATATGAATCTACGAAAAAATCGCAGCAACACCAAACTAATTTTGAAAAATGAATAAAGCAACCAACATAAAAAAATCAACAAAATAACCATTATAATAATCATCAAATTGATTGGCCTCTAACCACTCTGCATCACTTGTTCGGAGTTAGATTGACATTAAATCGAGTAAAATGGATGAACTATTTCTTGAAAAATGAAGAAAAATTTGTTGTACTTGATTGGTTTAAGGGTTTGAGGTCTTAAAGAATTTTCAAAAGTTAAAACCTCAAAACCTTATCATCTTCAACCTCTAGCCGGGTCAACCCGACCCACTAACTAGTTAAACGGACTGTCAACAAAAAATAATAATCAAAAGTTGAAAACATATTCATCTTTAACCTCTAATTGGGAAAAAGGGAGATATATCACCCAATTTTTGGCTTATATACCATGTGAATTAAGAGCTCTTAAACAACTTTGACATTAATTTACCTAACCCATATCTATAAGATCGAAGGGAAGTGATCGATAATAGATTCGACTCTCATTGAAGTTCAGAGTAGGAATATATACACACACCTTCAATTTGTCATGAAACTAATAATATCACTAATCTTTGAACCCTGGGTATTTGAGAAGGATGAAGATGATAAGGGAGAGAAAGAAAAAGTAACAAAAACCACGTCCTTTCTATTTTCTTTTTTCTTTTCTGTTTTTCCATTCACGTAGGAAAAATTCTTAAAACAATTTGACAGTCGTTAATCAATTTAACAAAATGATTTAATTTTATATTTTTAATTAGTTTAATGTGGTAATTTAAAAAATTAAAAGTTCGATGATGTTTTCTGTAAAATATACCAACTACAATGGTTGTAGACACTCGAAATTTCGTTTTTCTGTCACTAACTATGCAAGAGGGAAAAACGTCTTTTTCACACTCTAGAGATAACCCTAGAGGACCACAACATCAAATCTAACCACGGAGACATCCCCTTGGAGCATCAAATCAACCTTGGAGATCAACTCTAAGAAAAAGAAAAGTTGGCAGCAATCAAACCCTGGAGAAAACTCCGAAGGATAGCTAAAAGCCCCGTCAACCTTGGAGACAACCCCCGGAAGAGCAAAACGGTCATTTTGACAAGTCAACTTCAAAAAACCTAATACAGCTACAAATAGGGTCACAAAGAGCCATTGTAGCACTTTCGAGTGTAAACTACGCAAAAAAGCTCAACGGACTACATGCGAAGACCTGAAGATGACATTTCGATCATGGACCCATCTTTCCGGATTCAGAAAAGGGCAAGCCCTATGTCATTGCATAGCTCTTGGAAAAATTTTTCCAAAATGGTATAACACGCCTCCATCGGACTTCCGGATTGAAAGTTATGAAGGTTCGAGTAGACAATGCGTTGGCTTGAGTGCATGTACTTCGAGAAAATGGGACGCACGGGGCCTAGGCCAACCCGGGCAGCCGCGGGTAAACCTATGACTATTTTGGTCTATAAATAAGACCCTCCATCAGCCATAAAAAAGAGAAAAAGAGAGAAAGATAGAAGACTATCCATTTCAGCTTTTAACCTCTCTTATAGTATTCCAAACTTCAATATTCTTCTTTCTAAACACTTGTGTACATATATACTACGACATATCAAATTTTAACCGGTGGAAACTGAGTTTTCAAGCTCCAAAAGTAGTCTGAAGCCTTCTTTGCAGCACACTGTAATATTTTTTTAGATTTGAAGCTTTTTCTTGATTTAGTATATATATATATATATATATATATATATATATATATCACTACAAGGAAAACGACTAATTTCGACGGAATATTCCGTTAGAAATAAGGTTATTCCATCGAGGATACCTTATTTCCGACGGAAAAATCCGTTGAAAGTTCAGATGAATATATTGTCATCGAGCTTATTTTTGTCGCAATTTCGGTCGGAAAAACGTATTTACAAGGGACTTATTACCGATAAAATATCCATAAAAAATAACCAATACTCAAAGGAATTTATCCCATCGAAAAAAATCGTCAGATACGACTTGCCACGTGGCTCAATATTAAAAGTGGCATTTTTTTTAATTCAGACGGAATGTTCGTCGGAAATAGCGTCAAATTCGTCAAAAATAATAATTTATAAAATAAATTAATTTCATTATTTTCGATGGAAATTCCGTCGGTTTTAACTTATTCTGTCGGAAATAACATTTTTTTTACTATTTCTTTTGATTTTGCATTTTCCAGGTATTTAAACCCCTTTTTTGTACTTGTAACCTGTTTATCACAACAATACATACAATATTATTCAACCCATAATACAACTACATCCAACAACCAGCAACAACATATATATCATAATCAACCCATAATACAACGTTATATATACTTTTCTTCGAATACATTCTAACGTTAAATAACAATGCCAATTAAAAACTAAACTATAAAGAATAACAAAATAACTAAACTAAACTTATAAACTACAATGATGTATATCATAAACTTCAAAACTAAACTGCAAAATAAAACTACAAAAACATAAACAATGATCTTGTACAGATAACAATGGTGTTTATATGTAGAGTGTATATACTTTAATATAGTATAACTTATAAACTAAAACGAATAATGAAATGACGCCAAATTATCATTATGTGCATATACAATGTTCTACAAAACATGGGGACAGATATATGATAGACACTATATATATGTATATCACCTAAAACTAAACGCGACCAATGAGGATCGAGTCATCTCAAGCGGGGAATTTTATGCTACTTACCTACCGTCCAAAAATCCTGCTCGTCATCACCATCAATAGTATCGTCACCCTATTGATATAATCAAAAGTAAAACGCATTAGTCCGTATGAGAGAATCAAAATAGATAGTATAAAAATTAAATAACATGCAAATTAATAAGCATAAAATAATATAATACCTGAGTAGGTGGGGGCTGAGTCCCTATCGGGCAAAAAGCCTCAGAGAGTAAGGTAACCACCAACCAGAGCACTTCGTTGCGTATCGCGACAAACTGCTCCTGCGGGATATCCGTACTCTCGACGGTCGCCCCTGCTGCAGTATCCTACGCTAGCTGGTGAAGGTGAGCTCGGCTGGGCAAATCCTGATGATGGATAACCGGATCCGTACGAAACGTGTCCAACACAACCGCCATGACCCTCTAGAAAATCTGGTCATCCAAGCCAGAGCCCGTGTGAGATGGTCCAACAGGTGATCTCGGACGCAGTGTGCACACATAGCCGCCCATGCTGCATCGGAGACTATGCGAGGATGATGATCGCATATGATAGTACCAGTCTGCTCAATATTTGTCAGGGCAGCCCGCTGTCTCATCTCGTAGAGCCAGCCGGAATAGTTCTTTGCGACATGTGCAGTAATAACACTGTCGCCGGCTGCCTGTGAGACAATCTCCTCATATCTAAAATAAATCCATATAAATAATGTTAAAATATTAGAAATTGATGATAATACCTAGAATCTTACTTAATTTAAGTTATATTATTTGACTTACACGTACTCTCATGAAGATAATAGTCATATAGTGTGTGCATCATATCGCTAAATCGAGTGAATCACATACATCCTGTAGGCAGGTGTGTCAAGCAAATGGCGTGTAGCGTATGCTTAACGACTGGGTGTAGGATACTGTAATAATTCAAAATATATGTGTTACTTTAATTCATACAATCATATAAAGTAATTTATATGCGTGATTTATATAATAGTTAACACGTACTGCGTCGAGTCGACATCAACTATAGTAACCTCTGGCTGGGCCGACAGACGCCCAAATAAGCCGAGGTTAGTCCCTCGCTGACGTCGACGAATAATATCTGTAAGTTTATATAGTATTTCATTATGCGTTAAATAAAATTGGCATAATAAATTAAATTACAAAAAAGATGGAAACTTACTAGATGATGACGACGTCCCAGCCTGGGAGCCGTCGCCAGATCCTATACAACCACCCCCGCGGCGACCTCCACCGCTGTTTCTAGCTATAATTGTGCTACTGTAATTAAAAAGAATGAGAACATTAATTTTTACTAAAATTATCTTCCTAAAATATTGTTTTTATTAGTGAATTATTTAAAAACAGCAATAAGTTGAAGTTAAGACTTAATACGTCGTCAAACCCGTCAGAATCAATTTCAATTTCATCCTCAGATTTAGTCTCTTCTTCGTCCATATCGATTAATGTTTCGTCGTCTTCATCTTGTACAATGACATAATCACTGACAATAATGTCATCATCAAGTTCTTTATCATCGAGTACGTTAATGACATCTTCTTCCAACACATCGTCATCATCTGGCAGTACGTGGTTGGGATTACTAACTTGTTCTTGCAACGGGTCATCCGTTCCAAACAAAGCAATACCATCAAAAGCCTTGGTTTTCATTGTGATAACTGTATACCAGGGGTTCTAGAATTTGCTAAATTAGGATTGTAGTACACTTGAGTCGCTTGGCTGGCTAATACCAACACATCATCAGACTGTAGCTTTGACTTGATATCTATTGTGATGATTCTATTACGATCAACTTTAACACCCTTTTCATTATCAAACCAACGACATTTAAATGTAACAACCTTTTTACCTCTGGGATAATTGAGCCCAACCACGTCCTCTAATCGTCCGTAGTAATTGGACTCAAAATTTTTGTAACAGCTTCCCAACACCACAACGCCAGAATTGACTGATGTCAATTCATTCAAGTCATCAACCTTAAATAAGTACCCATTGACGATACAATCAGGATATGAACTAATAAGTTTGTACGGACTAAAAATAACATCTCTAAAGAGATCATAAGCGTTATCTTCTTCAAACCTTCTTTTAAACCACTGTTAAAATTTTTCATTGGTGAATGCTTCCAATTGTGTTGTAGTTAGTCCCGTGTTAGAAGCATACACTTCATTTTTCGAATGAACTGATATAATAATAACAGGGTTAATTTTACGATAACAGGGCGGGGAAATATTTCAAACTCGACAAAAAATAATACATACTTGATGTATTTCGATACTTCGGGCATATTTAGAAGCACGTATGTAGATACAATTTTTAAATCTTTGTCAGATAGGTAAGTCATCGTCTCTATGCCAAATGGTTTTGTCGGATAAGAGAA
This sequence comes from Panax ginseng, assembly GCA_020205605.1. Taxonomy (NCBI): domain Eukaryota; kingdom Viridiplantae; phylum Streptophyta; class Magnoliopsida; order Apiales; family Araliaceae; genus Panax; species Panax ginseng. The sequence continues at coordinate 133,821,629 of CM035133.1, read as the reverse complement.
TACAACTAACTCATCAGCACGAGATTGGGGTCTGACAACCTCATTCCGACTAAGACGGTTGTGTTTCGTTGAGACTACATCCTCAAAGTACAAGGAGCAGAAGTTGACAAACTCTTCCTCTGTATAGCGTTCAGCAATAGAGCCCTTTACACGAACTTTATTTTTCACTTTCTGTTTTAATCGTCGCATGTACCTGTTGGTAAAATGATTGAAAGACATTAATTTAGAGTATTAAGTATAAATGTCATCAAAGTTGCACAATATAGAGCACGTTTCTTCTGTTTTAAGAAAATTTCAGCAGTACATCCCTATGATCTCCAAGTACACGACATAGACCAAGACAACTTGGTCTAAGTATGCACTCGGAGAACATGTAGAGATAAGTAGATGAAGAATACTCAAAACAAAAAAAACGTACCTTGTGAATTGGCACCGACCTAAGTGAGAGACATAACATCTAGTAACAGTTCCAAACTGGGGACTATTCGACATTCACTTCTACTGAGTGAATGTCAAATGGATTTCTAAGCAAATGTATATATTGAGTTTATTAAAGATTATGACAAACTAAGCAAATGCTACTTAGTTTAATAAAACTCATACGTTTACTACATGATGTGTCAAACATATTTAGCCTATTTTAATTTAGATGTGAAAAACTACATAAGTATTTACATGTGTCAATCATTTTCACTTTACTTTAGTTGTAGAAGACTAAGCAAATACAACTTAATATTTTATTTTATTTATTAAATTTATTTTATTTTCATTTATTTTTCATTTAATTTACTTTAGTTGTAGAAGACTAAGCAAGTACTACTTCGTATTTTATATTATACTATATTATATTATATTATTTTATTTTATTATACTATATTATATTATATTATATTATATTATATTATATTATATTATATTATATTAAATTTATTACTATGTTTTAATTTATTTTATTGTTATTTTGTATTATATTATAATATATATACAATTATTTTTTATTAAATTTAATTTAATATATTAAATTAGATTTAATAAATTTAATATATTTTATTAATTTTAAATTTAATTTATAATTATGTTTTATTTAATTTAATTTAGTTTATATTATATTATATCTTTTTTTAATTTTTTTATTAAATTTAATTTAATAAATTTAATTTATTTTATTTATTAAATTTATTTTATTTTATTTTATTTATTTTATATTATATTTTATTTTAGTAAATTTAATTTAATCTATTTATTAAATTATATTTATTTCATTTATTAAATTTTATTTTATTTTAGTCTAATTTTATTTTAAATTATATATTATTATATTAAATATAATTTTTTTTAATTTATATTATTTTTTTAATTAATTTGATTAAATTATTTGATATTTAAGTATAAATTATTTAATTTAATTTGATTTTTTTAGTCGGAAACTAATTAAGTAAATGCTACTTAATTAGTGAATTTTAGTATTAGAAAATTAAGTAATATATATAAATAGTTAGTAGAGCCCACAAATTTTGCATCTCAAGAATTCTGACAGAATTTCTGTGAGAATTTTCGTCGAAAATATCAAACATCACATTCCAAATTGAAGATTCATCATTACTGTTATGAACATACAATAATGTAATTGAAGAAATACACTTCAATTGCATAAAGAAAAACGAAATCAAACAATATTAAATTTATATTGTTTTATTTTTTTAATTAAGTAATTTAATTTCATTTTATTTTAATAATATTATTTTATTTTAGTAAATTAAATTAAATTCATTATATTATATTATATTCTAATTTATTTTATTTTTATTCTCAGATATATATAAAATTATACTATTGTATTAAATATAATTTTTTATTTACTTAATTAAGTTTCTTAATTTTATTTTATTTTATTACTTTTTTATTATATGATATTTTATTAAATTTAATTTAATCATTTTATGATATTATATTTTTAATTTATTAAATTATATTTTATTTTATTATATTTAATATATATTATTATATTAAATATAAATTTTTTAATTTATATTATTTTTAATTAAGTTAATTAAATTAATTGATATTTGAAGTGTAAATTAATTGATTTTATTTTATCTTATCTTATGTTATTTAAATAACTTATTTTATATTATATTATCTTATACTATATTATTCCATTTTATGTAATTTATTATATTATTTTATTTAGTTATACTTGGTTCATTTTGTTTTATTTTATTAGTTTAAAACTAATTAAATAAATGCTACTTAATTACTGAATTTTAGTATTAGAAAATTAAGTAACATATATATATATATATATATATATATATATATATATCTACTCTGCTTCAAGAGCATTCCGCTTAAATAGCATTATTTCCTAAAGAGCATTACTATTTAAAAGGCTTCGTGTTTTTCATTCTCTCTCCTCATTCTCCAAATCTCAGTTCACGAGTCTTTCTCCAAATCTCACCCCGATCATCGATTCACGAAAACACCGAAGCCCGTAGTTCCAAATCTTCCTCGATCCAAACATCGAAGCCCAAAGGTTCAAATGCCTAATCTAGCAGATCGAGTTCTTTCTTCATTCGAATCTTCACAAAACTTCTCCAAATCTGATGAGCAACGAAGTTGAAACAGAAATCAAAGCTTTGTAATCAGAAGAACATCGAAACCCTATATTCTTCAGATTTGGAGAGCCCAATGTTCGTGACCCTTGATCCCCTGAGTTCGCGACCCTTGAAAATCGGAACCTTCACAAATTGGAGAAGCCCTCAGTTTGATCAGAGTAATGCCCTCAAAGCCTTTTATTGAATTCTTTATTTCTATTTTTTTTAATTTAGGTTTGTTGTTGTTAATAGAACCCTTAATTTGAAATTTATTACTTTTATGCACTACTTAATGTTGTGTCTGATTTTGGATTAGTGTGAATTTGGGACAAGCTTAATGCATTTCAGTTTTGTTATGTTAGATTAAAATGAATATTCACTTGCTTAGGCAATGAAGGTTTTGTTGCTACCTTTTTAGTCCAATTAAAGATTACTGCAAGCATTTCCTGTGTGATTCTAAAAAATTTATATGACATGTGGACACTATATTCATTGATAATGAACATAAAATTTTCTAGAATCACACAGGAAATCTCTACATATTCCCAGGGGCTCGATATATCTACAATAGAGCAGGCTGTAATATGACGCCCCCAAAATAGGTATACATCACCCATCTTGAGTCGCCAAATACATGGTACAAAATTCAAATACAACTTAATTATACAACAATGCGTAAAAAATACGACAAAACATAATCTAAGAGTTTTAATAAGAATATTGTCATCTAGACAATATCCACACTCAATGGAGTCCTCATTACATTTATTGTCACACTATTTAACAAAATAATGAGGACTACTAATGCTATCATCTGGATCACCACTCCGCTCCCCTACTAGTCCCGCCCACGTTCTCATTTCTCAAGAGAACAGTGAAAGAAAGGGTGAGCTCAACTAGCCCAGTAAGAAATATTATGACTAAGATAATGCAGAATAAATTATCATTAGTCTTCAACAATGTTAAACTGATAAAATACAATAGACATCAAGTTTAACTGTAGTGGAATAAGTAATCCATTAGAAGAGTCAAGTAGGGCATGATATCTACTATCTTCTATGATTTAAAATGTTTTCATCAATTTTTATCGCAGAGACTTAGCTTAATAAATAAACCACATCATCGAGTCATCCCTGCACTACAGGCCAAGGATATTCATTAAATCATCAATGGTCATGACTATACCGAAAAATCTCTAGTCATAATAATACCAAAAACTGTCCATCAATGCACTACAGGCTACTGAGGACTTTTATCACATCATTTATAACATTACAGGTCATGATTATACCGAATAATCCCTGGTCATAATCATACCAAGTCCATCTATGCACGTAAGCCAAAGATGACTTTCATCACAATATAAGCATGAGGATGATGACAATGACATAATAATTCAATAAAACAAGTTCAAGAATAAATTTTAAAGATTTATAAGCTAATTTATCTTGGAATCAATTACGTCCAAATTATCAACATGATACTGCTTTGTGGAGTAAAATTCAAGAATGCTCAGAAGAATATTTTCATGAAAAGATACCGGATGAAGCGCAAATATCCAGGATATTCTACTAATTTCATGGAGTATAGAAGCCAAAACTTTAACCAAATGAGTATCATAGAATATATGAAACTGAAATAAATTTTCACCCGCCATGCGGTAATCCACGTAGACAGATCATTTCCACAATTTAATAAGGAATGAATACGAAGGATCATTCACCATGCATGTGATAATCCACATAGACAAAGTTATTCCAATGTAATAATAAAAATAGAACCAGTCATGCATAATCTCAGATAGGCAGGATATTCCAACGAATAATAATAAAGAATGGAATAACAAAAGAATTCACCATACATGCGATAGATCGCATATACAAAGTTATTCCAATGTAATAATAAAGAATGGAACCAGTCTAAGCGTAATCCGCGACAAACAGATATTCCAAATGTAATAATAAAGAATGAAATAACAAAGAATTCACCATGCATGATAGACCACACGCATAAAGTTATTCTAATGTAATAATAAAGAATGGAACCAGTCTAGCGTAATCCGCATGCATGTGATATTCCAAATGTAATAATAAAGAATGGAATAACAAAGAATTCACCATGCATGCGATAGATCGCACCGATGTGTTTATTCCAATGTAATAATAAAGAATGTAACCAGTGTCTAGCGTAATCACATTGCATATGATATTCCAAATGTAATAATAAAGAATGGAATAACAAAAGAATTTCACCATGTATGCGGTATTGGCGATAGACAAGTTATTCCAACATAATAATAAAGAATGGAATAATGTAAGCTCTCTTCATGAATACGAAAGAAATAATACCCTTACCTTAGAAAGAAACCGATACTTGGAGTAGAGAGGCAGCAGACTTCTCTTCTTTCTTTCTCTCTATAATTTCTCTCGATAATAATTGCTCTATAGCTTTAGTGAATTGGTGAGAAATGAAGGAAGAATGAGCTTCTATTTATAGGAAAATATAGTTTCGATAATTGCACGTTTTGGGGCTCAAAATATTACAGTACAATACCTTCAACTTTTCTTTAATTTTTAATTTAGTCCTGCAAGTATTATCAAACTTGCACCACCTCCCCTAATAGTAAATAATGTGAATCAATAGTTCAAACATGTGAATCAATAGTTATAATCATGTTAAAATATGAATTACAGTATAGTACCTCCATCTATACCTCCATTTTTAACTTAGTCATGCAAGTATTATCAATCTTGCACCAACTCCCCTAATAGTACAAGAATGTGAATCAATAGTACACACATGTGAACAAATAGTTATAATCATGTGAATTAATAGTCAATTAATTGCTCATTTATCTAGTTAATTACCCGACTGGTCAGTATAACTTCCAGACATCATTTAACATCAAAATAAATATCGATTTCCATTAACACTAATAATTCCAACACAATAGAACTATCAATTTCATCTTTAATCAACATGAACATATTCATCATTAATATTATAACTCATAATATTTAACAACCAGATCGTTCCCAGGAAAGATGGGGCTTTCCGATAAGGATTTCTCCTTATTGGCGCGCAATTAGATGACCAAACCTCTCCTCGATGTAACTTCTAGACATTGTAAATATTGCAATTTAATAATATGAATAACTTTGTCGTCTCAATTATTGATTTAATAATATATCATATTATGCAGATGATACTGTGACAATAATCGAATCAATAATATGAGAGATATGATGCAACAATTACTGTAGTAATATTTGAGTATAATTGAGTGACTTCTCACGTAAGCATCAATAATCAATACCGTGTGCTACTATGCAACCACACGTACATCGTACTTTTACTACCGGGTAGTTCAACAGCTTTAACTAAGAAAACTTCCTACCGTTATTTTTATAAAAGATAATTATGTCGCTTTCTACTACGACAATACTTCCGCTAGGGGTCCACCAATGATTGTGCCGTCAGATAAATATTCCCCGTTAAAAACGTAATATTCTCCGACCAATCGAATATTATATCACCACTTGCTTACTTTGCAAAATTTGTAAATATTACCCACAACTATAACATTATATCAAATTCACACCATAATATTCAAAAATATATTCCGAGAAAATTATTCTTTATTCATAAAAGTTGGGGTCTTACATGTGACGCCCCCAAAATAGGTCCATATAACCCATTCTGAGTCGCCAAATGCATAGTACATAATTCAAATACAAACTTAATTTACACAATACGACAAATGTAAGCTGAGAGTTTTAACACGAATATTTTCTTGTAGACAATATCCAAACTCAAATGAAGTTCTCATTACAATTATCATTATTTCATAGAATAGTGAAGACTATTATAGCCACCATCTTGGACCATCATTTCATTCCCTGACTAGTCCCAGCTATATTCTCATTTCCTGAAGAGAATAATGAAAGAAAGGGTGAGCTCAACTAGCCCAGTAAAGAATATTATGACTAAGATAATATAGAATAAATTATCCTTAGTCTTCAACAGTATAAAAATTGATATAATACAATAAACAACAAGTTTAACTACAGCGAAATAAGAAATCCATTAAAAGAGTCAAGTAGAGTATGATATCTACTATCTTCTATGATTTAAAAGTTCATTATCATGTTTTATCTCTATTACACAACTCAATAAATAATTCACATCATCGAATTATCCATGCACTATGGGACAAGGATATTCGTTAGTATATCCACATCATCGAATTATCCATGCACTACGGGCCAATAATTTTCGTTAGTATTACCAATGGTCATGATCATGCCAACAACTGTCTATTAATGCACTACGGGCCAATGAGGACTTTTACCACATCATTTGTCTGTAACATTATAGGTTATGATTATACCGATACATAATTTCTGGTCATAATCATACCAATCAACAGTACATCTATGCACTACGGGCCAAAGATGACTTTCACCACAATATAAGCATGAGGATGATGACAATGATATAAGAAATCAATCAAGTGAGATTAAGGATAAATATTAAAGATTTATAATTCAATCTATCCAGAGTTTACGACTGTCCAAATTGTCAACATAATAAATAATTTGTGGAGTAAAATTTAAGAATGATATTTATGTATCAAAAATAATTTGGACAGAAAAGAAATTAATTTTTATAGTGAATAGTACCCCGTGAATAGTACTTCATGAATAGTACCCCATGAATAGTACCGTATAAATAGTACCGTATCCATATTAATGAATAGTCCTGTATGTATGAATAGTGCCCGTAAATATTACTTCGGCATGAAAAGATTAAAATTTAATAAGAAAGTTCAGAAAAATATTTCTGTGAAACGATACTAGATGAAGCGCAAAATTCAAGGACATTCTACTAATTTCAAGGAGTATAGAAGCAATACTTATCAAAATAAGTGTAGATTTAGGAATATGAAATGAAATAATATTATTTACATACTACAGAGTATGGAAGAAAATATTATTTGTTACGAATATTGAATGAAAATAATATCCCTTACCTTAAAAGGAGAGTACTTTCGACTGGTATAACGGGGATATTCTTGAAGAAAACTTGCACTATTTGCTACACTCAAAGTTTACTTAAACTCAAAAGAAATACACTCAATATTATAGAAGAAGAAATCTCTAATTCTGGTGTGATTTTCATTTCTAAACTAAGCATCCTATTTATAGGAGAATGGCAGGGAACTATTTAAAAAGAAAAATCACGGACTGCACAGTAAACATTCACGAGCGAAGTTCACAGATTTTTTGACAAAAATTTTGATTTTACTATGCAACACTATACAACACTATGCAGTACTATGCAACACTATGCAATATAAAACAAAAACTGAGATAACTTTCTACCGACGATTTTGAAAAATGAGTAAGTGGGGGTCCATGTAATATGATAAATTTATAATAAATGCATCATGACAAACCCCTTTTTATTTATCACAAATCACTTGACTAAACACATTTTTAATCTTTCAACAATTATTCATCATTAATATTATAGCTCACAATATTAACAACCAGATCATTCCCAGGAAAGAGGGGGCTTTTCGATAAGGACTTCTCCTTATTGGCGCGCAATTAGATGACCTAACCCCTTTTCTCGACAGAAATTTCTAGACATTGTTAATAATGCAAATAATAATATGAATAACTTTGTCGTCTCAATTATTGATTTAATAATATAAAATATTGTGCAGATGATACTATGATAATAATTAAATCAATAATATGAGATACTATGCAGTAACTACTGTGGCAATTATTAAATGAACTGAGTGACTTTTCATGTAAGAATCAATAATAAGAGATATTGTACAATATCGTGTGCTACTATGCAACTACACGTATTACTGTACTTTTATCACCGGGTATTTCAACAGTTAACGGTAAAGTTTTGCCGTTATTTTTATAAAAGGTTATTTCTGTCGCTTTCTGAATCCGACAGTAATTCCGTTGTGGGATCTACCAATTATTGTGCCGTCGTACGAATATTCCATGATAAAACGAATATTCCCCGACCAAACGAATATTTTATGACAACTTTCTTACTTTGCAAAATTTGTAAATATTACCCACAACTATACATTATAACAAATCCACACCTTATTATTCAAATAACATTTAGAGAAAATTAAATCTTTATTCATAAAAGTTGGGGTCTTACAACTTCCCATTCTTATGAAATTTTGTCCTCGAAATTTGTGTACGTACCTGGTATGTCGCAGAGGTGAGGATACCTTGTTTTCATTTCAGATTCTAACTCCCAGGTCATTTCCTCAATATCTTAGTTTCTCCACAAAACTTTGACTTGAGGTATAACCTTTGAGCATAGAATATATTCCTTTTTATCCAAGATTTTACAGGTAACTCTTCATACGTTAAATCTTCCGCTATCTCATCTGGTTCTATCAACAATATGGTTCGTGTCTTCCATATATTTACGTAACATAGATATGTGAAAAACGTTATGAACATGAGACATACTTGGCGGTAAGGCGAGTCTATAGGCCACAGTTCCTACTCGGTAGAGGATTTCAAATGGCCCAATGAATCGAGAGTTGAGCTTTTCTCTCTTTCCAAATCTCTTAACTCCTTTCCATGGAGCAACACGTAACAACACATGATCTCCAACATTGAATTCCCCGTCCCTTCGATGAAGATCAACATAACTCTTTTGTCGATCTTGTGAGGTTTGTATACGTTGCCAGATCATTTGAATCTTTTTCGTAGTCATATGTACCAATTTTGGTCCCAACAACGTTGCTTCACCCACCTCGTCCCAGCATACTGGAGAACGATACTTTCGTCCATACAATGCCTCGAATGGAACCATGCCTATACTTGCTTGATAACTGTTGTTGTAGGAGAATTTCACTAATGACAAGTACTTGTCCCAACTTCGTTTGAGGTCTAGGAGACAGAGTCTTAATTGATCTTCAAGAATTTGAACAGTCCTCTCTGACTGCCCGTCCATCTAAGGATGATATGTCGAACTGAATCATAAATCTATTCCCATAGCTTTCTGCAAACTAACCCAAAATTATGAAGTGAATCTTGGGTCTCAATCAGAAACTATGGATATTGGCATACCATGCAGTCTTACAATCTCATTTATGTATATACAAGCAAGACGTTCAAGTGAATAAGTTTCTTGTATAGGTAAGAAATGAGCAGACTTAGTTAATCTATCGACAATGACCCAAATTGTATCTATGCCTTGAGAAAACTTGGGAAGACCAGTAACGAAATCCATGTTAATGTGCTCCCACTTCCATTATGGAATTTCAAATGGTTGAAGTGGACCTTTTGGTACTTGATGCTCCGCCTTGACACGTTGACAAGATAAACACCTTGAGATAAACTCCGCTATCTCTCTCTTCATATTGCTCCACCAGAATGTATGTCGAAGATCATGATACATTTTGGTACTTCCAAGATGAATCGCAAATGGTGTGTTGTGTGCCTCCATCATGATTTTATACATCAAATCAGAGTTGTTAGGAACACAAAGTCTGGAGTTGACTCGAAGTATTCCTTCTTTATCGATTCTTGCTTTTGGAATAACACCTTCTTGCACTTTCTTCTTTATACGTATTAGCTCCAAGTTTGTAGCTTGAGCAGCTTTAACTTTATCGATTAAAGTCGGATCTACTCGTATATTCGCTATCATCACATGGGTCCCTGGAGTCTTTAACTCTATCTCCATCCTTTGCAAGTCATACAAAATGGGCATTTACGTTGACAATATCGCACTCGTACCCGCATATGATCTTCTACTTAACGCGTCAGCTACCACGTTCGCTTTTCCAAGATGGTATTGAATGGTATGATTGTAATCTTTTAACAGCTCGAGCCAACGTCGTTGCCGCGTGTTGAGTTTCTTTTGGGTGAAGAAATATTTGAGGGTTTTATGATCTGTATAGATCTCCACTTTCTCCCCATACAGGTAATGTCTCCAAATCTTTAGCGCGAAAATGACTGCTGTCAACTCTAGATCATGTGTAGGATAATTCCTCTCATATTCTTTGAGTTTTCGTGAGGCATAGGTTATGACTTTCCCATGTTGCATGAGAACACATCCTAAACCTTTTCATGAAGCATCACTGTAGATAACAAATCCCTCTGAACAGATGGTGCTGAAATGAGTCTCCTTTTGAGTTCTTGAAAAATCTTCTCACATTCCTCGCTCCAACCATATTTTGTATCTTTTCAAATCAGCTGAGTTAACGGAGTGGCGATTCGAGAAAATCCTTCCACGAATCTCCGATAATAACCAACTAAGCCTAGAAAGCTACGTACTTCGGTTACTGACTTAGGTTGCTCCAAACTTTGTATTGCTTCCATTTCGCCGGGCTAACTTATATTCCATGATTCGATATCACGTGCCCAAGGAATGCTACTTCCTCAAGCCAGAACTCGCATTTCTTCAACTTGGCATATAGCTTATTTTCACGAAGTTTTTGGAGTATCAGCCTCAAGTGTTGCTCATGATCTTCACGGCTTTTGGAGTAAATGACGATGTCATCAACAAAGATAACCACAAAATGATCTAAATATTCCTTGAATACTCGGTTCATCATATCCATGAAGGCAGCAGGAGCATTAGTCAATCCAAAAGACATGATTAGGAATTCATAATGCCCGTACTGAGTTCTAAAATCAGTCTTTAAAATGTCATCAGATTTAATCTTTAACATATGATATCCGGAACGAAGATCAATCTTTGAAAATAATTTTACACCTTGGAACTGGTCAAACAGGTCATCAATGCGAGGCAACGAGTACCTATTTTTGATGGTGACATGATTCAACTCCCGATAATCAATGCAAAGTCACATACTCCCATCTTTCTTCTTTACGAATAAAATATGAGCACCCCAAGGAGATGTACTAGGACGAATGAAACTGATGTCTAACAATTCCTGCAGTTGGGTTTTTAACTCGTGAAGTTCAATAGGACCCATTCGATATGGGGTTTTGGAAATGAGTTTTGTACCGGGTTCAAGGTCAATACAAAATTTGATTTCACGCTCTAGGGGTAGGCCATGAAGTTCTTTGGGTGATACGTCAGGAAATTTATTAACAATAGAAATATCATTCAAATTTGATATTTTTGTTTAAATCCGTGACATAGGCTAAGAAAGCTTGACATCTATTTTTTAATAAACGAATGGCTTTATGGCTTGATATGACAGTGACTGACTTTAGTGGTTTGGTTGCTTGAATTTACATAATAGGTTGGTTAGGAATATGAAAACTAACAACCTTACGAAAATAATCAGTTTTAGCATGATAAGTAGTTAACCAATCAATCCCTAAAATCACATCAAATGCAAGTATTTTTAAAGAGATGAGATCAACAGGTAATGTGAAAGTGTTGATTTGAATCAAATAAGATTTATAAATAGTGGATGTAATGAAGGTTTCTCCCAACGGAGTTTCAACAGATAAGTCAAAGTCTAATTTCTCTGGAGTCAAATTTAAACGTTTAGCGCAAGTAGGTGAAATAAAAGAATGAGTAGAACCGATATCAAATAAGGTATAGACTTCACAAGAGTTTATGATTAGCCTACCCGTGATGACTTCGTTCGGGTTCTTCGCTTTTTGGGAGGTCACGACAAACGCTCTCCCTTGAACTATCTGTAAGACCCCAACTTTTATGAATAAATATTAATTTTTCTCGAAATATATTTTATGGTGTGGATTTGATATAATGTTATAGTTGTGGGTAATATTTATAAATTTTGCAAAGTAAGCAAGTGGTTATAAAATATTCGATTGGTCAGGGAATATTCATTTTAACAGGGAATATTCGTACGACGACCCAATCATTGGTGGAACCCACAACAGAAGTATTGTTGTAGTTAGAAAACGACAGAAATATCTTTTTATAAAAATAACGGCGAAAGTTTTACCGTTAAACTGTTGAACTACCCGGTAGTAAAAGTATAGTAATACGCGTGGTTGCATAGTAGCACACGGTATTGATTATTGATGTTACGTGAGAAGTCACTCAGTTATACTTAATTATTGCTACAGTAATTGTTGTATAATATCTCTCATATTATTGATTCAATTATTGTCACAGTATCATCTGCATAATATTTATTATTATTAAATCAATAATTGAAACAACAAAGTTATTCATATTATTATTTGCAATATTGACAATGTCTAGAAAGTTCTGTCGAGGAGAGGTTTGGTTGTCTAATTGCGTGCCAATAGGGAGAAATCCTTATCGGAAAGCCCCTTCTTTCCTGGGAATGATCTGGTTGTTAAATATTGTGAGCTATAATATTAATGATGAATAAGTTCGTGTTGATTAAAGACGAAATTGATATTTCCATTGTGTTGGGATTATTAATGTTAGTGGAAATCGACATTTATTTCGATAATAATTGATTTATGGAGGTTATATTGACTAATCGGGTAATTAATCGGATAAATAAGCAATTAATTGCTATTAATTCACATGCTTATAACTATTTGTTCACATGTATGTACTATTAATTCACATGCATGTACTATTAGGGGAGGTGGTGCAAGATTGATAATACTTGCATGACTAAATTAAAAATAGAGGTATAGATGAAGGTACTATACTGTAACTATTTTTTTCACATGTATAGAACTATTGATTCACATGAATGTACTATTGATTCACATGCATGTACTATTAGGGGAGGTGGTGTAAGTTTGATAATACTTGCAGGACTAAATTAAAAATGAAAGAAAAGATGAAGGTATTATACTGTAATATTTTGAGCCCCAAAACGTGAAATTATCAAAACTATATTTTCCTATAAATAGAAGCTCATTCTTCTTTCATTATCACCAATTAACTAAGACTCACAAGAGCAATTATAGAGAGAGAAGCTATAAAGAGAAAGAAGAAGAGAAGTCTGCTACTTCACTATTCCAGTATACAGTCTTCTTTTGAGGTAAGGGATATTATTTTTGTTCAGTATTCGTAAGAAATAATATTTTCTTCCATACTCTATAGTATGTGAGTAATATTATTTTATTTCGTATACCTAATTCTACACTCATTCTGTTAAAGTATTGCTTCTATACTCCATGAAATTAGTAAAATATCCTTGAAATTTACGCTTCATCTAGTATCGTTTCACAAGGATATTTTTTGAACATTCTTGTTAAATTTTAAACTTTTCATGTCGGAGTACTGTTCATGGGGTACTATTCACAAAGTACTATTCACGGGATATTATTCATAAAATACTATTCATGAATTACTATTCACAAAGTACTATTTATGGGGTATTATTCACATAGAAGTATTCTCGAAGTACTATTCCTGAATTACTATTCACGGGGTACTATTTGTGATGCCCCCAAAATAGGTATACATCACCTATCTTGAGTTGCCAAATACGTGGTACAAAATGCAAATACAACTGTCGTGTAAAATACGACAAAACATAAATTGAGAGTTTTAATATGAATATTGTCTTCTAGACAGTATTCAACTCAAATGGAGTCCTCACTATTTCATAGAATAATGAAAACTACTAATGCTATCATCTGGACCATCACTCCGTTCCCTGACTAGTCCCGGCTACGTTCTCATTTCCTGAAGAGGACAATGAAAGCAAAAGGGTGAGCTCAACTATCCTAGTAAGAAATATTATGACTAAGATAATGCAGAATAATTTATCGTTAGCCTTCAACAGTGTTAAACTGATAAAATATAACAAACATCAAGTTTAACTGCAGTGAAACAAGCAATCCATTAGAAGAATCAAGTAGAGCATAAAATCTACTATCTTCTATGATTTAAAAGGTTTTTCATCACTTTTATCGCTGAGACTCAGCTTAATAAATAATCCACATCATCGAATCACCCCTGCACTACGACCAAGGATATTCTTTAGTATCATGACCATAAATAATCCATGCACTACAGGCCAAGGATATTCGTGTATTCATCAATGGTCATGATCATGCCAACAACTGTCCATCAATGCACTACGGGCCAATAAGGACTTTTACTACATCATTTGTAACATTACGGTCATGATTATACCGAATAATCCTCGGTCATAATCATACCAAGTCCATCTATACACTACAGAATACGATAACTTTCAAATGTAATATAAACATGAGGATGATGACAATGATATAAGAATTCAATAAAACAAGTTCAAGGATAAATTTTAAATTTTAAAATTTAATTTATTCGTAAATCAATAACGTCCAAATTGTCAACATGATACTTCTTTGTGGATTAAAATTCAAGAATATTGTACCAAAAATAATTTGGACCGAAAATGAATCAATTTTTATCATGAATAGTACCCCGGGTGAATAATAAGACTTCGAATAATAGTACCCGTGAATAGTACTTCCCATGAAAAGTTAAAACTTATCAAGAATGCTCAAAATAATATATTTCCACGAAAAGATACTGGATGAAGCGCAGATATCAAGGATATTCTACTAATTTCATGGAGTATTGAAGCCAAAATTTTAACAAAACGAGTATAGAATTTGAAATCTGAAACGAAATAATATTACTTACATACTACAGAGTATGGAAGAAAATATTATTTCAAGCGAATATTGAACAAAAATAACATCCTTACCTTAAAAAGAAGAGTATTCCAACTGGTATAGCGGAGATATTCTTGAAGAAAATTTTCACTATTTTCTACGCTCAAAGCTTTTTAAAACTAGAAAGAAATACGCTCAAGATTATAGAAGAAGAATTCTCTGATTCTGGTCTGATTTTTAATTCTAACTTAATGGCCTATTTATAGGAAAATGCTAGAATGCCATAGGAGACTAAATTAATAAAATAATATTTTATTTTATTTTTTCCATATGCATGCCAAGAACATGACTATCAAGGCATGCCATTCTTGAAAAATCTCAGCACATGTTTTGACAAAACCAAAAGTGGGTCCCACCCATAATTTTAATAAAAACATTTTAATTTCTGAAACTTCAACAATTCATAATAAATAGCCCTTTTATCAGAAAAATATGAATTTTATGTCCATTTCACACGAAATTGAATTCTCTACAACTTTGTAGCACTAAGTTTTTCCAAATTTTAAAAATAAAATATCTGAATTCCACAAACGGACGAATTTCAACACCTCATAAAATTCATAACAAATCATATGATAATTTTTAACGGTTCAAAATTTGTGGACATATACTCAACTTATATATGTATAACATATCCAAAAATCACAACGATCCAACGATCAGATTAAAATTATAACTCACTCAATAGAGCTTTAAGAACACCGATTTAATTTTTTAATACCTCCAATCCGACAAAATACTGATAAAACACCTCAACATTAATTCTTTCATTTATAACCACATAAAATAAATATTTTCCTATCCATCATTTATGTCTACATAAAATAAATTTTCCTTATCATATAAATCAATAATTAATTATTCACAAATAATATTGCAAAATCACAATAATGACAACCAAAAGTTCCTGGAAGAGGGGCTTTCTGATAAGGATTTCTCCTTACTGGCGCGCAATTAGGTGACCAAACCTCTCCTTGACAGAACTTTCTAGACATTGCCAACAATGCTATCTAATAATATTGTGACGTCCCCAAAATAAGTCCAATCCATCCAACCTATTCTGAGTCGCCAAATACATGGTACAGAAATAACTACAACTTTATTATTACAATTGTCGTGTAAAATACGACAACACTTAAATTGTGAGTTTAAATATAAATATTGTCTTCTAGATAATATCCACACTTAAATAAAGTCCTCATTACAATTATTGATACACTATTTTACAGAATAGTGAGGACTAATAAAACAACTATTTTGAACCATCACTCCACACCTCGACTAGTTCCCGTTATATTCTCGCCTCCTGAGAAGAAAAATGGAACAAAAAGGAAAATGGTGAGCTCAACTAGCCCAGTAAAGAATATTATGACTAAGATAATGTACAACAAATTATCCTTAGTCTTCAACAGGAAAAATCGATAGAATACAATAGACAACAAGTTTTAGATCAACAACCGCAATGAAACAACAATTAATTAGAAGAGTTAAGTAGAGAATGAAATCTACTATCATCTATGAATTTAAAAGTCCATCATCGATATTTTATCCTCAGAACGTCAATCAATATACATCTTAAATCAAATAGTCATTTTTGCACTACAAAGCCAAAGATATTAATCACCGGTCATGTTCATCTCAACACTGCTCATCTTTGCACTACGGGCCAAAGATATTCATCGAAAATCATTCATCTTTGCACTACAAAAAGCCAAAGATATTCAGCTTATATCATCATTTAGGATGAAGATGATGAAAATATTTTTAAAGAAAACGAATCCAGTGAGACAAAAGAACAAATATTAGGGATTCGTACTTTAGACAATCCAAGTTCAAAAATACTCCATAATAAACTATTGTGGAGCAGAATTCTAAAATGAAGATCAAAACATAGATCCAATCAAAGATAGGAACCATAATAGACAATCTTGGACACAGAAAAGAAAATTTAATTTTTCTGTGAATAGTGCCGTATTTGTAAATAGTGTCATATACGTGAATAGTGACGTATACGTGAATAGTAACTCCGACACTAAAAGGTAGAAATTCTACAAGAAAAATCATCATGCTTCGTGAATAGTACTCGTGAATAGTAACTCGTGAATAGTAACTCATGAATAGTAACTCGTGAATAGTAACTCATGAATAATAACTCATGAATAGTAATCTCGACATGAAAAGATAAGAATTTTACAAGAAAAATCTTACCAATATTTCGGCATAATGATATTGAAAGAAATAATATCATTTTTAAAAAAATATAACATCCCTTACCTCAAAAGAATAGTACTTATGGCTGGAATATCAGATATAACGGTGAAGGAAACTTGCACCGTATAGTAACACTCAAGATATCAAAATACTCACAAGAATACGCTCGATAATATAGAGAGAGAAAACTTCAGTTTCTGATGTGATTTTCAATTCTAACCTAAGCACCCTATTTATAGAAAAATATTTCCAACACCAAAGCAGAAAATTTAATAAAATAATATATTTATAATCAAATTTTCCTTAGCCCACCACATCAAAAACACATTTTCCACACAAAAAATGAAAAACATGTTTAAAACAATTTTTGTAACAAAATCAATTCAGACTCAATATTCTAAAACTTCAATAATTTATAATAAATAGCCCTTTTATCTGAAAAATTCAAATCTTATGTCCATTCCATAGGAAATTTAATTCTCTACAACTTTGTAGAAGAAAGTTTTTCCAAATTCCAAACAAAAATTAACCGAAATCCACATACGGATGATTTTACAGGCTATAATCAAATTTCAGTCAAATTGGGGTCCATTAACACACAAAACATGTGTTAAACATTTTTTTGTAACACAAAACATGTGTTAAACATTTTTTATAACAAAAATACTCTTCCTCCTCATTTATTCATATATTACACATTCATTGTAAAAATATCACCATTATTATATTATTAAAATATATTAATATATTTAAATGAATTATTTTATCAGAAAAGATAAAATATCAATTTTCAACAATTGTCACATTAAAAATTTTCTCCATCTATATCCACATAAAATAAATATTTTTCTTATCATATAAATCAATAATTAATTATTCACAAATAATATTACGTAATCACAAAACCGATAAACTGTGCCGCTCCTGTGAAAGAGGGGGCTTTCAATAAGGATTTCTCCTTACTAGCGCCGCAATTAGGTGACCAAACCTCTCCTTAGACAGAACTTTCTAGACATTGTCAATAATGTTATCTAATAATATTATTCCAATAATATGAATTATTGATCTGATAATAAAAAATACTATGCAGTGACAATTATTAAAACAACAATAATATAAAATATCAACGTAGCAATTATTAAATCAATAGAATAAAATATTAAACAGTAATTACTGTAACAATTATTGAGTAGTGCCTTCTTACGTAAGAATCAATAATCGGTGCAATACCGCAGGGTACCGTGTTTTTAACCCACGGGTATTCCAACAAGATAATCTGTATAATAACTACACCGCTATTTATAAACAACGATACTTGTCGCTTTCTTCATCCAATCGCTTTCAGTTTATGGGGCCCATACAAGATTACACGTAGTCGTCATTTAATATTCCCCACGCAAAGAAGAATATTCCATGACCAAATAAATATTCCCCGATAACAATGAATATTTTATAACCACTTGCTTATTTAAAATATTTGCGCATTTAACCCACAACTAACCACATTAATCAAATAAACCATTACTATTTCAAAATAATAAATAAAGAAAATTCCATTTTATTTAAAAAAAAAGTCGGGGTCTTACAAATATTATTCAAATAATATGAATTATTGATTTGATAATGGGAAATACTGTGCAGTGACAATTATTGAAACAATAATAATATAAAATATCAACGCAACAATTATTGAATCAATAAAATAAAATATTGAATAAAGAATTGTCAGTAACAATTATTAAGTAGTGCCTTCTTACGTAAGAATCAATAATTGAAAATACTGCAATACCGTAAAGCTACTTTGTGCAACAACGCGTATTACTATAGTTTAACCACTAGGTATTCCAACAAAGGTTAATTGTAAATAACTACGCCAAGTTATTTATATAAAAGATATTTTTGTCGCTTTCTCAATCCGAATGATAATTCCGCTAGGGGTCCACCAATGATTGTGTCGCCGCATTTAATATTCCCCGTTAAAACGAATATTCCCTAACCAATCGAATATAATATAACAACTTGCATGATTTTTGCAAAATTTATAAATATTACCCACAACTATAACATTATATTAAATTCACTCCATAATATTCAAAAATGATATTTATAGAAAATTCATCTTTATTCATAAAAGTTGGGGTCTTACAACCTCTTCTTATGAAATTTTGCCCTCGAAATTAGGGTACGATACTGTATGTCAAGAGGTAAGGATACCTTGATTTCATTTCGCTTAACTCCCGTGTCATTTCTCAACATCGTGGTTTCTCCACAAAACTTTGACTTGAGGTATAACCTTGGAGCGTAAAATATGTTCCTTCTTATCCAAGATTTTAACAGGAACCTCTTCATACGTTAAATCTTCCACTATTTTGTCCGGTTCTAACTCAATAATGTGGTGCAGGTCTTTCACATATTTACGTAACATAGATATGTGAAAAACATTATGAACACGAGACATACTTGACGGTAAGGCGAGTCTATAGGCCACAGTTCCTACTCGTTCGAGGATTAAAAATGGACCAATGAATCGAGGATTGAGCTTTTCTCTCTTTCAAAATCTCGTAACTCCTTTCCATTGAGCAACACGTAACAACACATGTTCTCCAATATTGAATTCCACGTCCTTTTGATGAAGATCAGCATAACTCTTTTGTCGATCTTGTGAGGTTTTTATACGTTATCGGATCGTTTGAATCTTCTTCGTAGTCATACGTACCAACTGCGGTCCTAACAACGTTGCTTCACCCACCTCATCCTAGCATACTGGAGAACGACACTTTCTTCCACACAACGCCTCGAATGGAGCCATGCCAATACTTGCTTGATAACTGTTGTTGTAGGAAAACTCCACCAATGGTAAGAATTTGTCCCAACTCCCCTTGAAGTCAAGGACACAGAGTCTTATTAGATCTTCAAGAGTTTGAATAGTCCTCTCTGACTGCCCGTCTGTTTGAGGATGATAAGCTGAACTAAATTGTAAATCCGTGCCCATAGTTTTTTGCAAACTAACCCAAAATCTTGAAGTGAATCTTGGGTCTCGATCAAAAACTATGGATACTGGCATACCATGCAATCTTACAATCTCGTTTTGTACATACGAGCAAGACGTTCAAGTGTATAAGTTTCTCGTATAGGTAAGAAATGAGCAGACTTGGTCAATCTATCAATAATGACCCAAATCGCATCTATGCCTTGAGAAACCTTGGGAAGAACGGTAACGAAATCCATGGTAATGTGCTCCCACTTCCATTCTAAAATTTCAAGTGGTTGCAATGGACCTTTTGGTACTTGATGCTCCCCTTGACTCGTTGACAAGTTAGACACCTTGAGATAAACTCCTCTATCTCTCTCTTCATATTGCTCCACCAAAATGTATGTCGAAGATCATGATACATTTTGGTACTCCTGTGATGGATTGCAAACGGTGTGTTGTGCACCTCCATCATGATTTTATACTTTAAATCGTGGTCGTTAGAACACAAAGTCCGGAGTTGACTCAAGTATTCCTTCTTCATCGATTCTTGCTTCCGTGATAGCACCTTCTTGCACTTTCTTCCTCATACGCATCGCCTCCGTGTTCGGGGTTTGTGGCAGCCTTTAACTTTATCGATTAAAGTCAGTTCTACTCGTATATTCGCCATCATCATGTGGGTCCCTGGAGTCTTTAACTCTATCTCCATCCTTTGCAAGTCATATAAAATGGGCCTTTGCGTTGACACTATCGCACTCGTACCCGCATATGATCTTCTACTCAATGCATCAGCTACTACGTTTGCTTTACTAGGATGGTATTGAATGGTATGATCATAATCTTTCAATAGTTCAAGCAAACGTCATTGCCTAATGTTGAGTTCCTTTTGGGTGAAGAAATATTTGAGGCTTTTATGATCCATAAAGATCTCCACTTTCTCCCCATACAAGTAATGCCTCCAAATTTTAAGTGCGAAGACAACAGCTGCCAACTCTAGATCATGAGTAGGATAATTCCTCGCATATTCTTTGAGTTGCCGAGAGACATAGGCTATGACTTTCCCATGTTGCATGAGAACACATCCTAACCCTTTGCTCGAGCGTCCATCAGAGATGACAAATCCTCCGAGCGATGGTATTGTCGAACAGTCTTTGAAATGAGTCTCCTCTTAAGTTCTTGAAAACTCTTCTCACATTCCACGCTCCAACCGAATTTGTATTTTTTCGAGTCAGCTGAGTTAATAGAGTAGCGATTCGAGAAAACCTTTCTACGAATCTCCGATAATAACCAGCTAAGCCGAGAAAGCTTCGTACTTCGGTCATTGATTTAGGTTGCTCCCAGCTTTGAATAGCTTCAATCTTTGTCGGGTCAATAGATATTCCATGACTCGATACTACGTGCCCAAGGAATTCTACTTCCTCAAGCCAGAACTCTCATTTCTTCAACTTGGCATAAAGCTTGTTTTCACGAAGCTTTTGGAGTATCAGCCTCAAGTGTTGCTCATGATCTTTACGGCTTTTGAATATATGAGGATGTCATCAATAAAGACGACCATAAAGTGATCCAAATAATCCTTGAATACTAGGTTCATCATATCCATGAAGGCAACAAGAGCATTAGTCAATCCAAAAGACATGACTAGGAATTCATAATGCCCGTACCGAGTTCTGAAAGCCGTCTTTGGAATGTCATCGGTTCTAATCTTTAACTGATGATATCCGGAACGAAGATCGATCTTTGAAAAGAATTTGGCGCCTTGCAATTGGTCAAACAGGTCATCAATACGTGGCAATGAGTACCTATTTTTAATGGTGACATGATTTAACTCCCGATAATCAATACAAAGTCGCATACTTCTATCTTTCTTCTTCACGAATAGAACAGAAGCACCACAAGGAGACGTACTAGGACGAATGAAATCGATGTCTAATAATTCCTGCAATTGGGTCTTTAATTCCTGAAGTTCAATAGGAGCCATTCGATATGGGACTTTGAAAATGGGTTTTGTACCAGGTTCAAGGTCGATACAAAATTCAATTTCACGCTCTGGGGGGAAGGCCAGGAAGTTCTTTAGGGAATAAGTCAGGAAATTTATTAACAATAGAAATATCATTCAAAACTGATGTATTTTTGTTTAAATCCGTGACATGAGCTAAGAAAGCTTGACACCCGTTTTTCAATAAACGAATATCTTTATGGCTTGAGATGACAGTGATTGATTTTAATGGTTTGGTTACTTGAATTTGCATAATAGGTTGGTTAGGAATATGAAAGCTAACAATCTTACAAAAACAATCAATTTTTGCATGATGAGTAGTTAACCAATCAATCCCTAGAATTACGTCAAATGCAAGTATTTTTAATGAAATAAGATCGACAGGTAATGTGAGGGTACCGATTTGAACCAAACAAGACTTATTAACAGTGGATGTAATGAAGGTTTCTCCCAACGGAGTTTCAACAGATAAGTCAAAGTCTAATTTCTCCGGAGTCAAATTTAAACGTTGAGCGCAAGTAGAAGAAATAAAAGAATGGGTTGAACCGGTATCAAATAAGGTATAGACTTCGCTAGAGTTTATGATAAGCTTACCCGTGATGACCTAGTTCAGGTTCCTTACTTTTTGGGAGGTCACGACAAATGCTCTCCCTTGAACTACCGGCTTTGACTTTTCTGGGACAACCTTTGGTGCCTCCATCCCAGCTGGAATTGCCTTCCCTGAATGACAAAATCAAGCTAGGTGAACTTCTCTTTCATAATTGTAACACGTTTTGGACTGCTGCACACAGTTTGGACTGATATGTCCCTCCCCTCCGCATTTGAAGCATATGATAGGTGGTCGTTCTCCAACCTTAACAATGGGTGCTGATGCTGACGTCTTTCCATCATTGTTGAATCTCCTCTTCTTGAAATGTCCACTCTTATTGTCTTGGCCATGATTACCACCGAAGTGGTTACCATTTTTGGCATGTTAATTCCCTCCACGCTTGTTTTCACCGCTTCAATGACTGCTACCATTGGTATTATCATTTTGCCGATTGCTCTCTCTTGGTTGGGTTGACTCATTATCGCGCTCCAATAACTGAGCCCTATTCACAACATCTGAATACAAACACAGTTTATGAGAGATAAGGTATTGACGTATCTCGAGTTTCAAACCTCTTAGAAACATTCACGCCATTCTCTCCTCATTATCAACCAAAAGGGACGAAACCGGATAACTCCTACAAACTTGGCTTCATCTTCGCGACACGTCATATTATTTTGCTCTGTTTAATGAACTATACCTCTTTCATATAACTAATACTTTCTTGAAAGTACTTGTCGTTGAAACAGCTTCTTGAACTTCTCCCAAGACATCTTCGGTCACGGCGAGTTGAGTACGCTTTATAGATTCCCACCAGTAATCTGCCTCTGCCCACAACATGAAGGTGGCAAAGGGAACCTTTTTCTCCTTAGAGCATCCCAAGAAATCAAATATCTTGTTGATCTGCTTTATCCACGTCTCCGCCTTAAGTTGTTTTGGCTCTCCAAAATCTTCGGTGGTCCCAACTCCTTGAACTGTTTAGCAGTGTCCATCCGAGAGTTGCCAGTGTTTCCACCTGCATTTCGGACAGGAGTCTCTCTTGCCTGATGTTGCATGAATTTCAGAAAGCCTCTGAACATTCCATCGTTCATCATTTGGTCAGTGTTTTTGTTTGCATGAGGATTGTTGCCTTCTTGATGCACATTATCATGATTGTTGATATGTGGAGACTCAACGGTCTCCTGTGCTCCATTGCTATTCTCAACATTCTCAGATGTCATTTTCAAATACTGCCACAAAACAAGGGTTAATTAACATGTCACATATTATCCCTATACTCTGACCGACCAATTAAATACCAAATAAACTTAAGTAGGTCATATTAGCGAAGGAATTCTCCGTCTCTCCCCTCCTAGTTCTTGTCTCACATCTCAGCCAGGGATCATATCCCTAAGCTTTGATACCAACTGTAACGCCCCCAAAATAGGTATACATCACCCATCTTGAGTCGCCAAATACGTGGTACAAAATGCAAATACAACTTAATAATATAACTATCGTGTAAAATACGACAAAACATAAAATGAGAGTTTTAATATGAATATTGTATTCTAGACAGTATTCAACTCAAATGTAGTCCTCGATACATTTATTATCACACTATTTCATAGAATAGTGAGAATTACTAATGCTATCATCTGGACCATTACTCCGTTCTCCGACTAGTCTCGGCTACGTTCTCATTTCCTGAAGAGGACAATGAAAGCAAAAGGGTGAGCTCAACTAGCCCAGTAAGAAATATTATGACTAAGATAATGCAGAATAATTTATTGTTAGCCTTCAACAGTGTTAAACTGATAAAATATAACAAACATCAAGTTTAACTGCAGCGAAACAAGTAATCCATTAGAAGAGTCAAGTAGAGCATAAAATCTACTATCTTCTATGATTTAAAAGTTTTTTCATCACTTTTATCGATGAGACTCAACTTAATAAATAATCCACATCATCGAATCACCCTTGCGCTACGGCCAAGGGTATTCTTTAGTATCACGACCACAAATTATCCATGCACAACGGGCCAAGGATATTCGTGTATTCATCAATAGTCATGATCATGCCAACAACTGTCCATCAATGCACTACGGGCCAATGAGGACTTTTACCACATCATTTGTAACATTACGGTCATTATTATACCGAATAATCCACGGTCAAAATCATACCAAGTCCATCTATGCACTACAAAATGCCACATACGACTTTCAACGGTAATATAAACATGAGGATGATGACAATGATATAAGAATTCAATAAAATAAGTTCAAGGATAAATTTTTAAATATTTATAATTTAATTTATTCAGAAATCAATAACGTCCAAATTGTCAACATGATACTGCTTTGTGGAGTAAAATTCAAGAATAATATTGTACCAAAAATAATTTGGACCGAAAATGAATCAATTTTTATCATGAATAGTACCCCCGGTGAATAGTACTCGAGTGAATAGTACCCCGTAAATAGTACTTCGGGAATAGTAATCCCGTGAATAGTACTCCAGTATGAAAAGTTAAAACTTATCAAGAATGCTCAGAATAATATTTTCATAAAAAGATATTGGATGAAGCGCAAATATCAAGGATATTCTACTAATTTCATGGAGTATAGAAGCCAAAATTTTAACAAAACGAGTATAGAATTCGAAATCTGAAATGAAATAATATTACTTACATACTACAGAGTATGGAAGAAAATATTATTTCAAGCGAATATTGAACAAAAATAACATCCCTTACCTTGAAAAGAAGAGTATTCCAACTGGTATAGCAGGGATATTCTTGAAGAAAACTTTCACTATTTTCTACGCTCAAAGCTTTCTAAAACTCGAAAGAAATACGCTCAAGATTATAGAAGAAGAATTCTCTGATTCTGGTGTTATTTTCAATTCTAACCTAAGCGCATATTTATAGGAAAATGTTAGAACATTTTTTATAAAAATTAATCGGGTGTAATGTATTTTTGTTACATTTCTAGCATGATAATTTTAACACGAATATTATCTCGTAGACAATATCCAAACTTAAATGAAGTCCTCATTATAATTATTATCACACTATTTCACAGAATAGTGAGGACTACTATAGCCACCATCTTGGACCATCACTCAATTCCCCGACTAGTCCCAGCTATATTCTCATTTTCTGAAGAGAATAATGAAAGAAAAGGGTGAGCTCAACTAGCCCAGTAAAGAATATTATGACTAAGATAATGTAGAATAAATTATCCTTAGTCTTCAACAGTATAAAAACTGATAGAATACAATAGACAACAAGTTTAACTGTAGTGGAACAAGCAATCCATTAGAAGAGTTAAGTAGAGTATGATGTCTACTATCTTCTATGATTTAAAAGTTCATCATCAATGTTTTATCTCTGTAACACAACTCAATAAATAATCCACATCATCGAATTATCCATGCACTACGGGCTTAGGATATTTATTAGTATCACCAATGGTCATTGTTAGTTCCCAGTAGGCACAATAGATCTAGAAGGGAGGGTTGAATAGATCCTTTTAATTTCAAATACTTTTCTGGTTTATTTTGTATTGCTAATAATTTAGCATATGACAAACATAAGAATCTTTTCAAGCACAACGGAATAAGTAAAAGATCCCTTCATTGATATATTCATAATCATACATACATTGTTCGTAGAGTTAGTTCAGTGGTAAGCAGTTAAAACATACATAGCAGTTATAGAAGTTAATGTACATAATGTAAATGACATAAAGTAAAAGACACAAGAGATTTTAAGTGGTTCAGAGACTCAAGCTCCTGATCCACTCTTCTACTTTCATCTAGCAAGATTTCCACTAAGGAAGGGAAGCACCCTGAATCACTAAGATTCCTTCAAGGCCAGTAGCCTTGGAACTTCAGTTCACTAAGAACTCTTCAAGGCCAGCAGCCTTGGAACTCCTCTAGTTCCCTAGGAACTCTTTAAGCCCAGCAGACTTGGAACTTCATTTAGTCCCTCTGGACAAGGACCCCTTAGGCCCTGGCTTGTTGTTGTTGAGTTGTTTGTTTATTTGTTGGAGTTGGTGCTTGAAATCTAAGATGTCTTTAAGCTTTGAACATCTTCTCAGACTTAGCGACTTGGCGTGATCATCCTTGAAGTGCAGTTGAGTGTTGCATGATGCTCAACTTCTTCAGTTACTCAACCACTTCTGATGATCCCTTGATGAACTGCCTTGAAGATTATTCTTCTTGATACTTGATGGTTGCACATGATGGGTTTCTAAGATGACTGTAGGCACTTCTGCTATGTACTTAAAAACTTTCTCATGCTTGACACCATGATGGCGTTGGTGATCTTCTTTCTTGATACTTGATGCCTTCTCATGATGGACTTACTAAGATGACTGTAGGCACTTCTCTCTAGTACTTAGAGACTTCCCATGATGGACATCAAGATGACATGATGCTCTTCTTTCTCTCGGCAGTTCAGAACACTCTTTTTGTAGTAAAACTCTCACTTCTACATCTTTCTTTGTTTGTCTCTAAGTGTTCTTGGTGGATCGTAGAGTGAGCCTTCGGACCTTCATTGGTTAGTCACTATTTTACGTTGGTTAGATCAGTCCACCATTTCTCCAAACTAAGCAACTCCAGCAACCCTCGATCTTTAAAGCTCTTGCTGATTTATACTCTTTCTCAATCCTTCCGTTGGAAAGTAGCTGTTGAAAGCTATTCAAATATCTTTACAGATCTCGAGTTGACTGAGGTAGACTGAAGATGTGACATGTCATACTTTTCGACCTTTGCGGTCTCATCGTTTCACCTACTCCGTCAGAGATGTCACTTTAATGTCTTGGGCAGGTCGAAGACTTTATTTTCTCCTTCTGATTTCTCGATCAGAGGTTGTCCTTTTGCATCGATGCTCTTAATAAGCTCTTGTCCGAATATTACCCTTCATATTGAACCGTTGCCAATGCTTCAGTCTTCAGCTATTCGAACTCTACAATTCTGATGCATGTCTTCATGGACCTGATCGTAGTGTCTTGTTGACTGGTAGAGACAACACTACGATCTTGAAGAGTGTTGATTGGATCTTCAATGTAGAACACCTCTTCCTTCTCTTGTGCAGTGCTTCAACACTTCTATTTGCCTCAACAAACTCGACATCGATGGCTTGACTTCTTTTTTCTGGCCTCTTCTGAATAGCAAGACACTTCAGATTTGTGGCGTGTCCAGCTCGCTTTCTCCTTGTGATCTCCCGTTCACTTATCATCAATGGACTGACCCAATGCTTAATCACTTTAGCCTTGTTCTTCAGAAGCTGTCCAGTATCTCTGTATACACTCCATTAGTTCTTTCTTTGTTTGGCAAACACTATGATCCTGATAACTTCCAAGATCGTTGTCTTCCGTCATTCGCTTAATCACCATCGCACTTGGCGACTTTCTTTAGTCGATTCTGAAGTCTTCTTTTTATCTCCTTGTGGGAGAATTCATCTCGAATGGCTTCACAACTCAATCTTGATGCTGATTGGGTTGGTTCTTAGATCATCTATTAGCTTGCATGTCATTCGTTGAGTGCTCTCTAGTTTCCTTCAGGTGGGACGTATCTATGCAGTGCCAACTAGAGGCTTCATTCCTTTGGATATTCTGGGAGTGCTCATTCGTTGAGAATTGTATTTGCTCTACGAATCTGCCTTGGCATTGTGAGTACATTTGTTGAGGTCTTAGTTCTGCACTCTAAGATTCAGCTTTGGCTGTGCAGACACTACGACTCTGAGATCAGATCTTAACACTCTACGATTTCTATCGTTGTGCTTGTTGTCTTCATTTGATCTTGCTCGACTATGATCTCTGCCTCTGTTATGATTAGTAGACTCTACGACTCTGAGTGTAGTCTACGATTCTTGACTTGGCATCGCGCGATTCTCGGTTACTACCAGTGGCGTGTTTGTCTCTTCAATTCCGAACATGACTTCCTCAAATAATACTACCTCGAGGAAGTTCTCCTTGACATACTACGATCCTTCCTTGTCTCTCCTGGAAGTCTACGAACTCCGAGATCTACTATCTTACAGACTTACGATTCTACCTCGATAGCTCTCGAGTTTTCCTCGACTCTCCTGGCGGATTACGATTTACAGTGCAAAGGTGCTTGGCGATCGATGCTTCTATCTATTACATCGGAAGATCAACCTAACATGCTTGATCTTTCTATATTTATAGTCCTTGTACATCATTTCTTTTTAAGCACTTTACAAAGCTGTTTTGCTTATGTAGGATCAACCTAACATATTTGATCAATTCATTATAAGTCCTTGTACATGTGTTTCTATTGTCTGTTAAAGGACTTTACATCTTTTCTTAATGCAAGCATACTTTCATATTCATTCATATGTATCATAATCAAATCATATATAAATAGGAATATCATTCACATGTTTATTCCTGACAATCTCCCCCTATTTGATTATGACATAAATAATACGTGTATATGCCTGTTATGAATGAATCTTATATATAGTGAGCTGCTGTATTTCTAAAACATATAATCGTGAATGTCATTTATAATGATGTGGAATTTAATACACTGACATTTTACATCCTGGATCCAGAACATACCTAACTAGTTAGAGATGTACCTCTTTGATTCCATGTATGCTTCCAGGATGTCTGTTGATCAGCTATTCATCTGTTTGATTCCTTTGCTCCTGTTCCCCCCTGGGATGTGGAGCTATTCATTTCTTTTTCTTCTGGTTCTGGCTCTGGCTTCATTTGTTCTTCTTCTAGTTCTGGCTCTGGCTCCCCCTCAGCCTTAGGCTCATCATCCTTTGGCTCCCCCTTAGATGATGATTCAACTCCCCCTGGTGTTTTCTTCTTTTTTTCTTTCCTTTTGCTCTCCTTGCTCTTTCTAGAGTGCCTCTTATTCTTCCCCTTTCTATGCCTCCTTTTCTCCCCCTTTTTTTCATTAATCATTTGGGAGAGCTGCTCCATGTTGGACATAAGCTGCTCCATCAGGTAGGAGGAGTTAGCAACTTCAAACTTGAGGTCTTGTTGTCCTAGCTCAAGTTGCACTGAGAAAGACTGATTCATGTTGTCAATCTTGTCAAAGAGGACTTGGAGTTGTTCTTCATTTGCCTTCTTCGCTTGTAGTGCATCTGCCTTCTGATCATTCATGGCCTTTAGATAGATGTGATCTCTTTCTCTGATATTGAGAGATACATCAGCCATCGTTGCTTCGAGTCTCTCTTGAACTGAGTTATCTTCTGTTGTTGTCAGCTTCTTTGACTCTTCAATGAATAGAGATATTTTCTCAATCAGTTCATCAGATTTTTTCATCAGCTCCTTCTCCATAGATATTTGATCATCTGGTTGGGCAGCCCCTTGTTGAGCATCAGATTGGACTCTACGATCTGCTTCCTTGGATAGATTTTCGAAGGTGTTAAAAATCTGAAGAATCGTTGAGTTCCAATCAACCGGTTGAGGATGCAGGAATGTCTCATCAAGTGAGTTTGAAGCGGATGGAAGCTTCTTATTTTGTACTTGGATACCATCGATAGTAGAGTGAATCACTTACGATTATTTCCTCGGTCATGATCCTTCTTTCTTTTAAGTCCATCCTACGATCGTAGGGGATATAGTGGTTGGCGGCATATCTGTTGACCTTGTAGTGAGGCTGGTTTGTGATCATCATTGTAGCAAAACTCTTCACTCTTGGGAAGTTTTGTGCCACCAGCTCCATGCTTGGAAAATGAGAGTAAGACCAATCAAGTAACTTGCATCCTTTTCAAAGTATGTGCCTTTAGCCAAGACATCCATTGGAAGAACCATCTCATTAACAGGTCATCAAGATTGTAGAGGATGGTCGTGTAGTCTAGCTCCATGTTGTTCTAGTTTTTGAATATATCTTGTGCAGTCATCCTTACAACTTAGAGCTGTTCGTTTCCATATTTTACCCATCTTTCAGTTGGGAGTTCTTCTGGTTCATTAAGGACTTCTACCACAATTCTTCTACTGATTCTTCTAGAGTTGAAATTATTCTCCATTTCTTCTCTTTCGGAGCCTGAAACATTTTGATCGTTTCCATCAATGAATCCTTCTTGCTGCATTTCATTTCTAGAACCTTCTTCAGCAAGATCTTCTTCTGATTCATCTTCTTCGTCACTGGTTCCATCCTCAGCACTTTCTTCCTGTGACTCAGATTCATCATCACTTAATTCAATGCTTGCAGTAGATTGATCATTTCTCTTCTTTGAGGCAAATTGAGCAAGTAATATGTAGCTCTTCCTTCTCCTTGGGAGTTTAGCTATAGGAGAGTTAGATTTTTCCTTCTCTTCAGACTCTGATGCCTTTGGATCATCAGATGAACTTCCTTGAGGTTCAGTATTGGCAGGGGTAGGTATTTCTTCTTCGGACTCATCATCTTTTGAACCATCATGAGAGCTTGTTGGAGCATTTGCATTTGGAGATGCAGTTGGGTTAACTTGTATCTTGTCTTTATTATCAGAGTGAATGCTCTGGGGGCTTATGCGTTCTTCTTCATCAGCAGATGCTGCATTTTCTTCCATTAATCCAGCTTCACCTTCACTACTGGATTTGGTCTGTGGGGGCTCAACCTTGGGATTATCACCGCCTTCTTCTTCTTCTTCACTTTCTCGTCCTTTTCTTCGTCAAACGTATTTCTTGGTAAGTTGAGATTGGACTATTTACCATCTTAGCTTTCTTGCTGGATGGCCCTTGAAGTAATCTGTTACTTCTCCTCTTAGTGGTCTCTACAGTTGAGACCTTTTCATCTTCAACCTTGTCTTCTGTGGATAGACTTCTTGGAGGCGCCCAGCTTTTCCTCACACATTTGGATTTCTCATCATGGTCGGTATGGTTGTCTTTGATGCGGTGGTCAATTCAATTCAAAACTTTCTACCTCTTTTGCCTTCTTCTTCTTTGTAGAGGCCTTGCTACTGCTCCCAGTTGTCAGCCTTCTGTTCTCCTTTGGGTTTTTCTTCCAATTCACAAACAATTATGGAGACATTACTTTGTGAACATTCAGAGGTTCTCCCTCATCATCCTTGATTTTGTTTCCCAATTTCTTCTTCAGTACAATGCCCAGTAGTCTTCCATGAAACACTTTTGTAAGTGGTTTTTCTGTAGACTTCCTCAATTCAGCCTTTTCTACCCATTTGGATATTTAATCAAACAGGATAACTCCAAAGTTAATTCATTTCTTCAAGACTATAGCAAACATGATATTTAACTGTTGATCAAGCACCGTATCGTGTGCAGTGTCCTTGCATAGTATGCATTTTCCCACTATTTCAGCAAGGAACTCGAGTTTCTCAGGGAACTCCTTTTTCTTCACATCCTTTAGACTGGGGTTTTCTTTGCTACCCCATAATCTCATTTGCTTACTCAGTGTTGATCTCATCAAGGTTTCTCAGTCCTAGGTCAGGGAAACCTAAGCATTGATTGATATCGGATGATTTTAGCTTAAGAGACGGACCTTTAACCTTGGTTGGAAGGGTTCTGGCATTTGTGGATGCATTTGAGTAGAATTCCTTGATCAGTTCAGTGTATACTCGGGTGCTAGCCTCAAGACATTCTGAGAATCCAGCTTTCTTCAGAAGTTCGAGAATGTCTCTGAACTTCTTTTCGGATTTTTCAAACGACTTGGTTCCGAGCTGAATGCCAGTGATTACCCGCCAATCTTCCATTTGAATAGTTCGAAGAATATGGGTATTTGATCTAGAGGAGTTTATGAGAGATGGCTGATTACGATTTGGGCAAGGCTCTGGAGGGTTAATTGATTTTGGCTTTTGAGAGGATTCTAGGGTTTTAAAATGGGATGGAGAGAGGTTCGATAGTTTCTGGTAATTGTTTGTAGATTTTGAATTTTATGGCAGTTCCCTCTGACTCTGCATAAGCAGTTATGTGTCAACCAACCATTGGTTGCACGATGTCCAAAAATAAGTCAGAACTCCCATAACCTTTTTTCGCTTTTATATTCCTTTTTAAAAGAATAAGCATTACTGACGTGGATTTACCGTTGACCTTTTTGGTTCGTAGAGTAGCATGGTAAGGCAGCTGTGGACTCTACGTTTTTCTTTGTTGACTCAACGATCATCTTTTGAGAGATGCTGCAGTGGACGGTTTTGATATTTCTCCTCATGTTGAAACTGCGTAGCTCAACCACTGATGTAATTTATG
Organism: Panax ginseng; assembly: GCA_020205605.1. Classification (NCBI taxonomy): domain Eukaryota; kingdom Viridiplantae; phylum Streptophyta; class Magnoliopsida; order Apiales; family Araliaceae; genus Panax; species Panax ginseng. The sequence goes on along the minus strand of CM035133.1, from coordinate 133,788,506 downwards.
AAGCCTTAGGTACTTCTCTTGAGCAAGACATCTTTCCAACCAGCATTCGAACTTATCTCATCACAATTTGAATGGTTGGGAAATTGTCCTATTCTTCCAGCTCTTCATGAGTTAAGGGTAGCCTCTTGTAAGACTGAGTCTGTTTCTACGATTGCTAAGGTTGCACTACAATCGTTGAGGTTACATTGCGATCGTTGAATTCTCTCAAACTCTACTCTGCGATCGATGACTGTCTTGGTCCTTGAGATGAACTTGACTAAGCAATCCTTTTGGGTTAAGTTAACTCAGGAAGGGCCAACCTCTTAAAGTGAGCTAAGGGTCAGGTTTGTCCCTGACGTGCTTTCCAGATGAAATGCTTTTAGAAGTGATTTGCATTGATATCTCATTTGACCCTTTCTGCTGAGGAGTTCTTCTTCCAACTTTAGACATTTGTACTGTGTGAGACCCCAGATTTTATAAATAAAGATTTAAATTTCTCGAAATATTTTTTTGAATACTATGGTGTGGATTTGATATAATGTTATAGTTGTGGGTAGTATTTATAAATTTTGCAAAGTATGCAAGTTGTTGTATTATATTCGATTGGTCGGGGAATATTCTTTGTGTCAGGGAATATTCGTACGACGGCACAATCATTGGTGGACCCCACAACAGAATTATTGTCGGATTGAGAAAACGACAAAAATATTTTATTAAAAATAACGGCGGAAGTTTTACCGCTTGATCTTGTTGAACTTCTCAGTAGTAAAGTACAAAGAATGTCGCTGTGGTTGCATAGTAGCACACCAGATTGATTATTAATGCTTACGTGAGAAGTCACCAGGTTTTGTTCAATTATTGCTATAGTAATTGTTGCATAAGATCTCACGTTATTTGATTCAATTATTGTCGATATTTTATATAATATTAAATCAATAATTGAAATGACAGAGTTATTAATATTATAAATTACAATATTAACGATGTCTGTAAGTTCTACGCCAAGGAGAGGTTTGGTCACCTAATTGCTACCATAATAGGAGAAATCCTTAATGGAAAGCCCCTCTTCTCGAAGACTGAACAGTCGATTAATATTGTGAATTATAATAAAGATGATAAATGTTGTTAAAATTATTAAGGTGTTTTTATGAAGTTTTGCTTATTTTATGGATTCCTATTTACCCATTTTCAAAATAATCGGTGAAAAATTATTTAAAGGTGGGGCCCACATGTAGGCCCATATGTGTTGAGAAATGATTTTGGAAATGGAAGAGTATACGTATGGAAGTATATGTGTGTTTTGAGTATATAGTGGAAGAAAATGATATGTGAAAGTGATAGGTGTGTGATGATGTGTGTGTGTGAGTGGGAAATGGTGGAAAAGTAGTAGTGTGATAGTGATGTGTAAGAGTGTAGTAAATTTGATTATTGGGTGGGTGGGGATTGATGTTGGTTATGGGGAGAAAAATTATGGTGTATATATAATATTGATATATATAAGTTGAAAACATGTGTTTATATATATATAATATTTTAATTTTTGTTGTGATTTTATTGGTTAGTTGATTGACTTTATTGTATTTGGTTGAAGAAATAAATCTGCGAGTAATTATTTTTCCTCGCACAAGACACTTTCATTCTCCTATAAATAGAAGCTCATTCCTTCATTATTTCTTACGTAATTCACCTTGAACCCTATAGAGAGAAAATTATAGAGAGAAAGAAGAAAAGATTTACGCTACTTAACTACTCTTATATTCAGCCTTTTTTACTTGTAGTGGTGTTATTCTTTCTTATTCATGAAGAGAACTGTTGTTATTCCATTTCTTATTATTCTGTTGGAATAACCTGTATACGCGGTCTACCCTATACTTGGTGACATTCTTCTATTATTTTGTCTTTATTATTCTGTTGGAACATCCTGCTCAGGTGTGTTTACAATTTAGCTAGTTCCGCTCTTTGTTATTATTCTCGTTGGAATATCCTCATCTGTAACACCGGACTCGGTTCCGCTCTTTATTTATTATTCTCGTCAAATATATCGTCTGCATGCATTTTACGCCGACTTCGGTTCCATTATTTATTATTTCATTTATTATTATTCTGTTGGGACATCCCGCTTGGTGTGAATTTCACCGACCTGGTTCCGTTATTATTATTCTGTTGGAATAACCTGTCTATGCGAAATACCGCATGCATGGTGATTTCTTTTGTTATTCCATTCGTTATTATACTCAAATGGTTAAAATTTTGACTTCTATACTCATGAAATTAGTGGAATATCCTCGATATTTGCGCTTCATCCAGTATTTTTCATGGAAATATTCTTCTGAGCATTCTTGAATTTTACTCTACACTGCAGTATCATGTTGACAATTTGGACGTTATTAGTTCATGAATAAATTAATTCGTGAACTTGTTTTATTGAACTCTTATATCATTGTCATCATCCTCATGTTTATATTTTTTTGAAAGTCATCTGTGGCTTGTAGTGCATAGATGGACTTGGTATGATTATGACCAGGGATTATTCGGTGTAATCATGACCGTAATGTTACAAATGATGTGATAAAAGTCCTCATTGGCCCGTAGTGCATTGATGGACAGTTATTGGCATGATCATGACCATTGATGAATACACAAATATCCTTGGCCCGTAGTGCATGGAATTTGTGGTCGTGACGCTAATGAATATCCTTGGCCGTAGTGCAGGGATGATGTGGATTATTTATTAAGCTAAGTCCCAGTGATAAAAATGATGAAAAATATTTTTAAATCATAAAAGATAGTAGATTTTATTCTCTACTTGACTCTTTTAATGGATTGCTTGTTCCGCTGTAGTTAAACTTGATGTCTATTGTATTTTATCAGTTTAACATTGTTGAAGACTAATGATAATTTATTCTGCATTATCTTAGTCATAATATTTCTTACTGGGCTAGTTGAGCTCACCCTTTCTTTCATTGTTCTCTTCAGGAAATGAGAACGTAGCTGAGACGAGTCGGGGAATGGAGTGACGGTCCAGATGATAGTATTAGTAGTCCTCACTATTCTGTTAAAAAGTGTGACAATAAATGTAATGAGGACTCTATTTGAGAATGGATATTATCTAGAAGACAATATTTGTATTTAAACTTACAACATGTGTTTTGTCGTATTTTACACGACTGTTGTATTATTAGTTTGTATTTGAATTTTATACCATGTATTTGGCAACTCAAGATAGGTGATGTATACCTATTTTGGGGGCGTCACAAGCTGTAATCGTGGTGTCCTTCTGCTCTTATACTATGATCAGATATTTGATCGTAGGCACTCCATGATTTCGAGTTGGGTGGCTGATAGGTTATCAGTAGTACATTTTGAGACGTTCCTACTGACTGTGGATCTTCATTTGGTTCATCAGCCACAAATTTTTGGAACTCTGTAGCTGGTACTTGCTTCATAGACTATTTCAGTGCTGTTGTTCCTTAACAGTCACTACTCCCTTATGGTTGATGCTGTCTTTTCAGTGAGATGTGATTCTTTTTCTTCATGTATATTGGGAAGCATCCCTGCATATCTCCTTCTGACTGAATTCATTAGATCTTCTTATATCGTAGAAATGGGCATCTTCAGGGTTGATCATTCTACGATTCTTTGACAGCACTACGAACGTAGTCTTCCTTGTCAGCTTGTGCTCGTGAAGTTCTGCTCCCGCAATTAGTTCCTCATGTTTGATGCTTGATGGTCCTCTGATGTGGGCTTCCTTGAGGGCAAGTTTTCCATGCTTGAGCATCTAAGACCCTTTCTCATCTTTAGTTGAGTGGCTTTGACATGTAGCAGTTTTGTCAGAATTATTTCTGAACAGTCCTAAGCCTTCTGCTGGTTGAATCTTCTTAACTGAAGTCTTTTGCCTTGGCATTCCTTAGTGTGATCAGATAGATCAAATACATGCAGGTTATACATTTCTAATTTTTGGTACCCATGGTTAAATGGGTCTTGCTAGGTTAGTTTACTAAACCCCTGTTCCTTGTATATTTGGATAATCATCATATTGACCACCATCAGTCGTATTCATGCATATACTTCATTTAGAAAATATATTTTGAGATGCATGGTGGTGAGTGTGAGAGAAATCTGTCATTTTAATAAAACACTCTTTTCCTTTATTGTTTCATCTTTTGCTAAGTTATGTTCACAGGGTTTAAATGTTCACAGAATGAGAATCAACTCTACGATTTATTAGTATCTGGTTGATTCATGGAGGTGATCAGTTTCTATGAATCTTCAAGATTCTCTTGTAGATCTGATCATACTCTGTGTGTCATTAAACACTAAGACCATAGGATGTACAAGACACATTAACCCATCAACAAAGATTACTTCACATTCAATCAACCTGTGATGCTCTTAAACCATTTCAGGTCTCTTTTAAGTTGTCATCTTCAACCTAAAACTTGGATGGAGAGAAAGTTTATAGACATTTGAGTTTCCATCATTAGTGTACTTTCTCTCTTCAACTTTTTAGATAGATTATGAATACTTTAAGGAGCAAATATGATGTTCATATCTATATTAGTAAGGAACCGTACCTTTTTGCTGTCAGTTTCTTAACTGTCATTTATCTTAGATATACTGAGTTTAGGCATTGATGTGCATGTTTTCTCATTTGCTTCTGACAACCAGTTACTCTAGTTGATCTTCAGTCAATCAGTCGTGGTCTTGAAGATGCAAGCTAAGAGAGTGTCAGCATTTTTAAGTTCTTTGACATCCTTGAGTTTACAAGGCTTATATCCAGCTGCTGGTTGGCCAGATACACGTTTGAGAGGTTTTTCTTTCTTCTTTCAATAAAACATTTCTTAGCATATATGGCCTTTTCATCTCTTCAGGCTGGTGGATGTTTGACTCTTTTCTGTTGATGTCATTTGAGCTTTCTAGCATGGTCTTGAAAACAACAAGATTGACTGTGAGCAAGGATTGGTCTTGTTGATATGGCAATCGAGAGTATGAACTAATCTGAGCAGCTTCAGATGTATATACACATTTACCTGTACACAATATTTCCAACGTGTGAGCTCATCTGCATATAACAAATGACTTACTACTAAACTAAGTTTAGAATAATGTTTGTGCCTAGGATCAAACTCAAAGCGATTAGCTTTTGAATATAGCATGAGAACCTGCTCTGATACCAATTGTTAGTTTCCAATAGGCACAATAGATCTGAAGGGGGGGTTGAATAGATCCTTTTAATTTCAAATACTTTTCTCGGTTTATTTTGTATTGCTAATAATTTAGCATATGACAAACATAAGAATCTTTTCAAACACAATGTATCAAGTAAAAGATCCCTTCATTGATATATTCATAATCATACATACCTTGTTAAGTAAAGTTAGTTCAGATTAAAGCAGTTAAAACATACATAAAGCAGCTTATAACAGCTTAATGTACATAATGTAAATGACATAAAGTAAAAGACACAAGGGATTTTAAGTGGTTCGAGACTCAAGCTCCTAATCCACTCTTCCGCTTTCAACTAGCGAGGATTTCCACCAAGGAAGGGCAAAGACCTCAATCACTAAGATTCCTTCAGGCCAAGCACTTGGAACTTCGATTCACTAAGAACTCTTCAAGGCCAAGAGACCTTGGAACTCCTCTAGTTCCCTAGAACTCTTCAAGCCCAGCAGGCTTAGAACTTCATTTAATCCCTCTGGACAAGGACCCCCCAGGCCCTGGCTTCTTGTTGTCGAGTTATTTGTTTGTTTGTTGGAGTTGGTGCTGAGCTGCTAAGATGTCTTTAAGCTTTGAACATCTTTTATACTTAGCAGCTTGGCGTGATCATCCTTGAAGTGCAGTTGAGTGTTGCATGATGCTCAACTTCTTCAATTACTCAACCACTTCTGATGATCCCTTGATGAACTGCCTTGAAGATCATTCTTCTTGATACTTGATGGTTGCACATGATGGGTTTCTAAGATGACTGTAAGCTCTTCTGCTATGTACTTAAAAACTTTTTCATGCTTGACACTATGATGGCGTTGGTGATCTTCTTTCTTGATACTTGATGCCTTCTCATGATGGACTTACTAAGATGACTGTAGGCTCTTCTCTCTGGTACTTAGTGTCTTCCCATGATGGACATCAAGATGACATGATGCTCTTCTTTCTCTCGGTAGTTCAGAACACTCTTTTTGTAGTAGAACTCTCACTTCTACATTGTAGAACTCTCACTTCTACTTCTTTCTTTATTTGTCTCTAAGTGTTCTTGGTGGATCATAGAGTGAGCCTTCGAACCTTCATTGGTCACTCACTATTTTACGTTGGTTAGATCAGTCCACCATTTCTCCAAACTTAGCAACTCCAGGAACCCTTGATCTTTGAAGCTTTTGCTGATTTATACTCCTTCCCAATCCTTCCGTTGGAAAGTAGCCGTTGAAAGCTATTTAAATATCTTCACAGATCTTGAGTTGACTGAGGTAGACTGAAGATGTGACATGTCATACTTTTCTGACACTGCAGTCTACTGTTTCACCTACTCCGTCAGAGATGTCACTTTAATGTCTTGGGCAGGTCGAAGACTTTATTTCCTCCTTCTAATTTCTCGATCAGAGGTTGTCCTTTTGCATCGATGCTCTCAATAAGCTCTTGTCCGAATATTACCCTTCAGATTGAATCATTGTCAATTCTTCAGTCTTCAGCTATTCGAACTCTATGATTCTGATGCATGTCTTCATGGACCTGATCGTAGTGTCTTGTTGACTGGTAGAGACAACACTACGATCTTGAAGAGTGTTGATTGGATCTTCAATGTAGAACACCTCTTCCTTCTCTTATGCAGTGCTTCAACACTTCTGTTTGCCTCAACAGCTCTCAGATACTGATGGCTTGACTTCTTTGTTCTGGCCTCTTCTGAATAGCAAGACACTTTAGATTTGTGGCGTGTCCAGCTCGCTTTCTCCTTGTGATCTCCCATTCACTTATCATCAATGGACTGACCCAATGCTTAATCACTTTAGCCTTGTTCTTTAGAAGCTGTCCAGTATCTCTGTATGCACTCCATCAGTTCTTTCATTGTTTGGCAAACACTATGATCCTGGTAACTTCCAAGATCGTCGTCTTCTGTCTACTTGACAGCTACTGCACTTGCTGACTTTCCTTAGTCAGTTACAGAAGTCTTCTTCTGATCTCCTTGTGGGAGACTCCATCTCGAATGGCTTCACAACTCAATCTTTATGCTGATTGGGTTGGTGCTTAGATCATCTATTAGCTTGCATGCCATTCGTTGAGTGCTCTCTAGTTTCCTTCAGGTGGGACGTATCTATGCAGTGCCAACCAGAGGCTTCATTCCTTTGGATATTCTGGGAGTGCTCATTCATTGAGAGTCGTATTTGCTTTATGATTCTTCCTTGGCATTGTGAGCACATCTGTTGAGGTCTTAGTTCTGCATTCTACAATTCAACTTTGGTTGTGCAGACACTACGACTCCGAGATCAGATCTTGACACTCTACGATTTCTATCGTTGTGTTTGTTGTCTTCATCTGATCTTGCTCGACTACGATCTCTGCCTCTGGTATGATTAGTAGACTCTACGACTCTGAGTGTAGTCTACGATTCTTGACTTGGCTTTGACAGATTCTCGGTCGGCTCGTAGGCAGGCTGTCTCTACGATTCTGAACATGACTTCCTCAGCAGACTATAGCCCTGAGGAATTTCTCCTTGACACACTACGATCCTTCCTCGTCTCTCGTGGAAGTCTACGAACTCTAAGATCTACTATCTTGCAGATTATGATTCTGCCTCGATAGCTCTCGAGTTTTCCTTGACTCTCCTGGCAGACTACGATTTACAGTGCGGTTTCTGACGGCGATCGAGACAAGCCTATCTATTACATCATAAGATCAACCTAACATGCTTGATCTTTCTATATTTATAGTCCTTGTACATCATTTCTTTTTAAGGACTTTACAAAGCTGTTTTGCTTATGTAGGATCAACCTAACATATTTGATCAATTCATTCTAAGTCCTTGTACATGTGTTTCTATTGTCTGTCAAAGGACTTTATAACTTTTCTTAATGCAAGTATACTTGCATATTCATTAATATATATCATAATCAAATCATATATAAATAGGAATATCATTCACATGTTTATTCCTGACAATCATGATCATGCCAACAACTGTCCATCAATACACTACGGGCCAATGAAGACTTTTACCACATCATTTGTCTGTAACATTACAGGTCATGATTATACCGATATATAATTTATGGTCATAATCATACCAATCAACAGTACATCTATGAACTACGGGCCAAAGATGACTTTCACCACAATATAAGCATGAGGATGATGACAATGATATAAGAAATCAATCAAGTGAGATTAAGGATAAATATTAAAGATTTATAATTCAATTTATCCAGAGTTTAAGAATGTTCAAATTGTCAACATGATCAATAATTTGTTGAGTAAAATTCAAGAATGATATTCATGTATCAAAAATAATTTGGACAGAAAAGAAATCAATTTTTTTCGTGAATAGTACCCCGTGAATAGTACTTCATGAATAGTACCCATGAATAGTACCGTATGTATAAATAGTATCGTATGGATAATACAATATGAATCAGTAGTTCCGTATGTATGATTAGTGCCCATGAATAATACTCCGGCATGAAAAGATTAAAATTTAACAAGAAAGTTCAAAAAAATATTTCTGTGAAACGATACTAGCTGAAGCGTAAAATTCAAGGATATTCTACTAATTTCAAGAAGTATAGAAGCAATACTTATCAAAATAAGTGTAGATTTAGGATATGAAATGAAATAATATTACTTACATACTACAGAGTATGGAAGAAAATATTATTTCTTACGAATATTGAATGAAAATAATATCCCTTACCTTAAAAGGAGAGTACTTCTGACTGGTATAACGGGGATATTCTTGAAGAAAATTTGCACTATTTGCTACACTCAAAGTTTCCTTAAACTCAAAATAAATACACTCAATATTATAGAAGAAGAATTCTCTGATTCTGGTGTGATTTTCATTTCTAAACTAAACATCCTATTTATAGGAGAATGGTAGGGAACTATTTAAAAAGAAAAATCACAGACTGCACAGTAAACAGTCACTGGCGAAGTTCACGGATTTATCGACAAAAAAATTGATTTTACTATACAGCACTATGCAATACTATGCAACACTATACAGTACTATGCAATATAAAACAAAAATTGAGATAACTTTCTACCGAAGATTTTGAAAAATGAATAAGTGGGGGTCCATGTAATAAGCCAAATTTATAATAAATACATCATGACAAACCCCTTTTTATTTATCAAAAATCACTTGACTAAACACATTTTTAATCTTTCAACAATTATTCATCATTAATATTATAACTCACAATATTAACAACCAAATCATTCCCAGGAAAGAGGGGACTTTCTGATAAGGACTTTCCGATAAAGACTTCTCCTTATTAGCGCGCAATTAGATGACCTAACCCCTTTTCTCGACAGAACATTCTAGACATTGTCGATAATGCAAATAATAATATGAATAAATTTGTCGTCTCAATTATTGATTTAATAATATAAAATATTGTGCAGATGATGTTGTGACAATAATTGAATCAATAATATGAGATACTATGCAGTAACTACTGTGGCAATTATTAAATGAACTGAGTGACTTCTCACGTAAGAATCAATAATAAGAGATCTCATGACAATACCGCAGTGCTTCTTGTGTAACAACGCACATATTCATTACTTTTATCACCGGGTATTTCAACAGTTAACGGTAAAAAGTTTTGCCGTTATTTTTATAAAAGGTTATTTCTGTCGCTTTCTAAATCCAACAGTAATTCTGTTGTGGGGTCCACAAATGATTGTGCCGTCATACGAATATTCCCTGATAAAACGAATATTCTCTGATCAAACGAATATTTTATGACAACTTGCTTACTTTGCAAAATTTGTAAATATTACCCACAACTATAACATTATGTCAAATCCACACCTTATTATTCAAATAACATTTAGAGAAAATTAAATCTTTATTCATAAAAGTTGGGGTCTTACACAGGCGATCCTTATACACACTTGAAAGTATACATTGGTGAGCTGAGGTCTTATGCTGAAGATAAAAGCCTCAGAATGCAGCTTTTCCAAAAGAGTCTCACTGAAGAGGCTAGAGCCTGATATGCCCGACTCGACAATGCCAAAATTCATAACTGGGAAGAGTTAGCCCATACCTTCCTAAATTGATCAGTACAGCTTCCAGTCAATAATGGCTCCAAACAGATATCAAATTACCAAAGTTTAAAAGTAAAAAAGTGAATCTGTCCATAAATATGCCCAAATATGGAGATGGCTGGCAGCACAATTCATTCCATCAATGACAGAAACTGAGATGGTAATGACATTCATTGATATCCAAGAGGCACCTTACTGTGAGAGAATCCTAGCAGACATAGGAAAGCCATTCTCGGAGATGATCAAACAAAGTGAAATGGCAGAGATGGGCATAAAAGGGGCAAGATTAAAGATTTCACTGCCTTGGAAGCAGTCGCCGAACATATACAGTCTGGAAGCTATACGAGCACTCCCAATAGGGTACCTAAGAGAGGCAATGAAGATGTATTGCTCTTTTTATAGGGGCAAGCTAGGAGATCAACCTACAGTCCCCCTATTTGGAAAAAACAAGGCAATCTGTCATTTTAACAACAGGATGCATTCAATCAATGCCAAGACAGAAAGAGAAAATTAGAAAGAACAGAAAATTGGGTGTTCACTCCACTAGGCGATTCCCTTGAAAATGTATTGGTGATGTTAATGGATCACAAGAAAATTACCGAACTGGCTCCACTTCTGGATCCAGGAAGAAAAAGATACAATCCAAGCCAGAGATGTGCTTACCACTCAGGGTCTCTAGGGCACGATACAAAAGATTGTTGGTCCTTAAAGCATAAAATCCAAAATCTGATCGAAAGTGGCAGTACTGTGGTCCAACGACTTGACCAGTAAAATGTCAACACCAACCTTCCGTTGCAGCATGATACGAAGGGAGTGAACATAATCGAGTCAGGGAGTACTGAGATGCATCCAAATCGTAAGTACATACGAAGGATGGAGGAATATCCTCAAAGGAATAGAACAAATATCCTAGAGTGGGAAAATTCGGAGGAATATAGGATAATAAATCAAAAATTGGAAACGATCCATCATCAAGTAACTCTGTTGGCTAATCTGATAGTGCGCCAACATCAGGTTATAAGGTAAATTTTCAATCAATTATCAGAAAGCCAAGAGAAAAGAGAAGTTAAACAGAATTCAAGCCTATATCCCTCCAGGATGAGCCAACTAAATGAAGAATATCAAAGCAGGCTGAAAGGACAAGAAAGTGGAATGATAAAATTACTAGAAAATCTCGGCAGTAGAAAAATCGCTCGGGGAATGCAAATTCTCAAAGAAGAAAGATCAAACAACCTCCAAAAGAGACCAGAAATTCAACCCTCTAAACAAATCAAATGAAGGAGATGCTACACTTTCTAATAAGCGAAGGAAAGATTATTGAGTTGTTGCTTCCTATAAATTCGAAGATAAAAAGTTATAATTCCACCAAGATATGTCTCTACCATTCTAACTCACCTGGACATGCAACTGAGGAATGTTAGTCTCTAAAGTATAAATATAGGATCTCATTGAAAATGGAAAGCTGAGGATAGAAGTCCCCATGACTAGAAAAGGCGAAAGGGAAATGAGGAGCTTAAGATGTCCACTCCAGACAGACAGTTCAAAGGAAGTGATGGCTATGAGCTCCAATACTGGCGGAACACAAGGTGAACCCATCATAATGAGGGGAGTGACAAGAAACAAGACAGCCCCCTAAGGAAATTCCTCTGCAACTGTCAAACATCCTTTTGCCCAAAGTCAACAACCACATTCCTGATTTTACCCTCTTAGATGATGAGGAGGAAATACTGATCCTTCCCAGTGTAGAAAAAGCCAAAAATGAAAGTTCCTTGCAAGAAATACAACAACAGTTTGGGGGTGATTTCATAGTCAAATCCTCTCAAATCCATGAAAAAGATGAAGGAACAGATGAACATAAAGGTGGTAAGGTTGTCGGGAAAGCCAACCCATCAAGAAATCAAGACTTCATCCCTTTTTGCGATGGGTCAAGTTTAAGCATCCTTGAGGGATATGGCGAATCAGGAGGTGATCAAGTTATGGAAATAATTGAAGATATTCATGACCAGGAGGTGACCTCTATTGCGAGCTTTGAAGGCAACAGAACCATTGACAACTGAACTATCAAGCCTCAGCTAGCCAGGAAGATATAGATCTAGAGGGATAAAGTTGTGAGTTTTAGAAGATGTTGGGAAGGTATCACTTTCTTAGCATTATGCATTTTATTTTCCATGCATGGAAATATTAAAAAAAATCAAAAATCAAAAAATTCAAAAAATCAAAACAAACACCTTTCAAATCCCTAGGATACTCCACTCCAAAATACTAATTTCCAACTATTCAGGCCAAGCCTGAACTACAAAAAACCTGATCTCCCCCCATCAATGGGAGTATGTTGGCAGCCATCTATGGTGTGGTCAAACCAAATAAAATAAAATCCAAAAAACATCTCAACCCAACATCCAACCTAAATATAAACCCAAAGACCACTCTCAAGACACCAAATCAAACCTGAAAGCCTACACCCAAGAAAAACCCTCAAAGCCAGCGACCATGTTGAGAATACCCAACGGTACCTCAAGGTTATTCCATCAAATCCGAAGCAAATCCCGAAAAAGAAGAGACAACGATACATTAAGACAACCATTCATGGGGATGAAATGGCAATTTTCATAAGATGTAACCTTTCAGCAATTCGTCACTCTTGAAGTGCAAGAAAACTTGATCTCCTTTGACATAAGCATTACATGGGCAACCGTCATGGCAAAGTCTATCTCATACCCGACGACCTGTTCCCCCAGATCAATACCACAAATCAAACTTTGCAGATCAAATCAAACTCGGGTGAAGTCATCACCAACTAAGTTGAGATCTTAGGGCCAATTCATTGGAGTCCGAAGGCCTCTCGATATTAATCATCAAAGTTGAAAAACCACACAGTGATATATCAAACATGATCATCAAAAAAAACTTCAAAGAGCTGACACCCTCCATCTAAAGCCTTCATTAAATTAAAAAAAGAAAATCAGCAAAGCCAATTGCACCTACAAGTCAAAAACAAGGATTGGGGCAAACCAAGCATTAAAGACCAAATCCACTACTTGTTCGCCATATAGGTCAAGAGGAAAAAGACTCTTGCAATCTCGGCATCTTATCAGCCCATCTGTCAAAGCAACTACCCTAGACAACAAGAAAGACTAGGGCAATTTCAAAATCAACGACAACCCGATATTAGGACCCTTACATCAAACAAGACTGGGGCAATGTTAGAAACAGGGATAACTCAACAATGGGGCATTCATCGACCATCCATAAAAGGAAAATGCACCGGTTGGCATCATCAGTATGGTCCATCATCATCAGAGCTTCCCTTATATCATCTCGCTGGCGATCCGGTATGATCATGTGTTCTTTTCCAATCATAATTTTCTCAAAATAAATAATCCACATGTAAGGTATGACACTTTCATCTCTTTATGTGCTTTCAGCCTCCATTTACGTGCATTAGCGACAATATAAATGTTAAATATTCTTAGAAAAAGGTTTTAAAAGTGAAAACTTTTGCTTAACTTGTTATGAATGAGATTAATTTTGATAAGCATCCGTGGAGTAAGAATCACAGTAATGATTAGAGAATTAAGACTATTCAACCTTTTGATTGGACAAGACATCCTAGTTTAAAGCACTTTTTGGAACAAATTTGACCTCATATCCATATCTGCACTTTGCGATTGCCCTGACTCTTAGTTATGGGGTATAAAACTATGGCAATTAATGAAAAGATAAAAGATAATTTGTCAGCCTAATATCTAGAATTGTGGCCCATGTTGCTCGAGTTATTAAGCCTGAGTAGTGTTTTAACACCTGGTGCCCTAAAGTCATCTGGTTTGGGAGTCATCGGCCCAACGCTAGTTACAAGGGTAACTTAGTGGAAGACCCCAACTTTTATGAATAAAGATTTATTTTTCTCTAAATATCTTTTTGAATAATAAGGTGTGAATTTGATATAATGTTATAGTTGTGAGTAATATTTACAAATTTTTCAAAGTAAGCAAGTTGTCATAAAATATTCGTTTGGTCAGGGAATATTCGTTTTATCAGGGAATATTCGTACGACGACACAATCATTGGTGGACCCCACAACAAAATTACTGTCGGAGTTTGAAAACAATAGAAATAACTTTTTATAAAAATAACAGCAAAAGTTCTACCATTAACTGTTGAAATACCCGATGATAAAAGTACAGTAATACGCGTGGTTGCATAGTAGCACACGGTATTGTATAGTAACTTTGATTATTGATGCTTACGTGAGAAGTCACTCAGTTATACTCAATTATTGTCACAATAATTGCTGCATAGTATCTCATATTATTGATTCAATTATTGTCATAGTATCATCTGCATAATATTTTTTATTATTAAATCAATAATTGAGACGACAAAGTTATTCATATTATTATTTGCATTATTGACGATGTATAGAAAGTTCTGTCGAGGAAAGGGGTTTGGTCACCTAATTGCGCGCCAATAAGGACTTATCGAAAAGCCCCCTCTTTCCTAGGAATGATCTGGTTGTTAATATTGCAAGTTATGATATTAATGATGAATAAATGTTATTAAAAATATATTTTGTGAAGCCAAGTGAATTGAGATAAATAGAGGGGTTTTCGTATGAAGTTTTTGTTGTAAATTTGGCTTATTACATGGACCTCCACTTATTCATTTTTCAAAATCGTCGGGAGAAAGTAATCTCGCTTTTTTTTTATATATATATATATATATATATATATATATATATATATATATATTATATAAGTTTTGTTTTTTATGTAAAATAAAATATATTATATTTTATTCCATAGTGTTTGCATAGTACTGCATAGTGTTGCATAGTACTGAATAGTGTGTGCATAGTGCAGCATAGTAAAATCAAAAATTTTCAAAGGTTCGTCCGTGAATTTGCATAGAATTCGCCCGTGATTTTCTTTTGTTTACCCATGAGAAAAAAATTCAAATATTACTCTGCCATTCTTCTATAAATAGAAGAAAGGCGAGGAAGCTCTGTCCATTTTACTCCGTACACACTTTAAATTGTGTGCTTTCTTTTTCCAAACACTTGTGAGCTTGTGTTTTGCTACATATTGAAAAATATAACCCGTGGAAACTGAGTATTCATTCATCAGAAGCTATTTAAAGTCTTCTTTGGTAGCCCACTGTAAGATATAGCAGATTTTTAAGCTTTCTCTCAATTTCATACATACACATATATTCACGTTGAGAGTCGTGTTGTGTGTGTATGTCCGGATCGTCGATCCGTGGCTTTTATTACTTATATATATATATATATATATATATATATATAACTGTTTGTCAGCCTGTAGGTTAGATTTGCCTAAATCTGGCTATTTCTCACTTTAACCGGTTCATGGTGACTAAACTGGAACCGTTAAAGCTGGAAAGCTCAGATTTACTCAAATCTAGTTCTTTTTCTAGCTTTTGCACATATTGCATTATCATGTGAGCCTAGAAATCATGTGATCACAGATTCAGTTCCTAAATCTAGATTCGGTTCCCGTGATGGACATTTTCAGCTACAGCCAGCTTGTAAGTTATTCACGGTGTCTGAATTTCCTTAGATGACTCTCATGCCCACAAGGAGTTCGGCGCTGCTATGTATCTAATTTTTTCGAAGATACTTCGCATCTCGAAAATAATAAAAGCAATCATGCCGAACATTTAATAAAATGGAAGTATCAAAGGCCTTAATTACTATTGAGCTCAAGGGTTTAAAAAACCTATTTTATTAAACATCACTACTTTCAGACAAAATTGAACTTTTATACAAAATTCAAACTCTTTGTATATAGGTGCAAACGAGGCATATCACTACTTCCAGATAATAGCACATAGATATACACACACACATTCAGATAAAAATTTAAATTGAAAAGTGGTCGTAACCGTGTTATCACAGATGTAGTGGGGTGCCTAACACCTTCCCTCTGCATAATCAAGCCCCCGGACCCTAATGAATCTCGATTTTGCAGACCAGTTAAACAGTGTCACATCACTAGGTCTATGTGCAAACCATTTCTCGGTTGAGTTGGTGCAACCATTTAAAAATACCAACTGGCTACTCTTACAGTTAAACCGTCGACATATACATGTCGGACCTTTTCAAACTTGTTTTTTCAAACAAATCTCACTTAACATGAGAACACTAAAAGACAAAAACAGAAAGAGACAAATAAAAATCCCGACGTCGACACCCGGATCGTCGATCCGTGGCTTTTTCTCGCTTTTACATGTTTTGTTATATGTATTCAAAACATTGTATTATGTAAAGTTTCATAAAAAAAATTTAGTTGTTTTAAAAAAAAGTAAAAAAAAAAAAGGTATGGATTTTAAACTCCGTCTGGCTCCCTTAACAGATCCTATATATATATATATATATATATATATATATATATATATATATATATATATATATATATATATATATATATATATATATATCCACCTAATTGCTTATTCAAACTCGAATTATACTGCTTTTTACTACTTATATATATATATTAATTGTTTACTGTGTTTAAATATCTATTTTAACTATTCATTCAATGTAAATCCATAATATTTAAATATGTGAACTGGATTTATTTAAATCTAGCCATATCTAACTTTTAACCAGTTCAAAAGTTGTTAAACTGGAACCGTTGAGCTAGAATGGCTAAGATTTATTTAAATCTAGTTTTCTTTCTAGTTTTTTTGTAAATATAAGCAACCACGTGACTCTAGATCTATATCTAGAGGGAACGGGAAGCTTAACTATGCGCAAACAGGGATTTAGCTGATGAATCCTTGGTTTTGCGTCGTTTAGATTAAATATTTATTTTATTTCAATATCCTCGTTATGCAGGCTATTCATATAATATTAAGTGAGCCTAGGAGCCACGAGATTTAAGATCCAGCTGATGGATCTAGATCTGGTTCCCATGATGGACCTTTTTAAGTTGTACAGTTAGCTTGTAAATCATATTTGTGGTGTTTGGACATCTTTCGATGGCTTTCATGCCCATAAGGAGCCCAACACTTATATGACTATTATTTTGTCGAAGATGCTTCGCATCTCGAGAATAAAATCAAATCAAGCCGAATACAGAATAAAATGGAAGTATCAAAGGCCTCAATTACTATGTGAGCATAAGGGATTGAAAACTTATTTTTAAAACATCATTTCTGCATATATTGCTTAAAATTGAACTTTTATACAAGTCAAACCTTTTGTATAGCAAACGAGATATAGCACTACTTCCAAATAATTCACTTAGACCCAATTAACCACACACACTTCAAATAAATCAAGGAATTAAAAAGACGCGGTAACCGTGTTTTCACGGAAGTCGGGGGGTGCCTAACACATTCTCCCCGCTTAATCAAGCCCCCGAACTCTATGAATCTCGATTTCCAAGGCCTGTTAAACAAAGTCCAATAATTAGGTCTTTGTGTAAACCTTTTCAAATTCGGTTGAGTTGGTAGAACTATTTCACTACTACTAAGTGGCAACTCTGAATTTTTAAATCGTTGACATTTTATGTCGCATTCTTTTTCAAACTCGCTCTTTCAAATAAAATTCAACATAGAAAAAATATAAAAGGTAGAAAGACTAAAAAGAGGAATTTCAAAGAACAAAATATTTTCCCGACGTGGATAGTGGTCAATTCATTAGTTTTGCCATTTTAATACCTATACATTTCTTTTTTCAAAAAGCTCACTACACTATTTTTTTAGATTATTTCTTTAGTCCTCAACCGTGTCATCTTATTAAAAATAATATCACATGACATTAAAAAAATGATGATTTGTAATTCTTTTAATCCCATGCAAGTACGTATAAAGGCAGTAAAAGCGATCCTAAACTGAGTCAATTTTAAATCAATTAGGAGTTAACTCGCTCAATTGGAAAAAAAATCACGTAAGATTGGAATCCAGCCTTCAATCGACAAAACGGTTCTATCTCTTCAGATTTCCCAAATCCTTCCTCTTGCTCTTCCTCTTCCTCTTCCTCTTCCTCTCCCTCTTTCTCATAATCAACAACAGCCATTGATCAGAAGAATAAATCCGTCCCCAAATATATACCAATACAACTAACATCGATGCAACGGGCAAATCCCAAATCTCTTTTCTCTATCTCTGATTAAACAAATACGATTTGGGGCTTTTTTGGGTGGAGCAATTTGAGAAATTGCAAATTATGAAGTTTGTCGATCGTTCGATTTTTGTTGTCGACGACGTTAACTGGTGAGTCCAACGCTAAATTACACGTGAAAAATATCTTTGAGATGCTCGAATCCAGTTAACATTTTATAATAATTCAGTGTATTCATGAAAAATATCTTTGAGATGCTTTTGATTCCATAGGAGTTTGTTTAGCAGTGCTTTGAGCTGCCGAGAAGATTGGAGTGTTAACAGAGGGTTGGGAAAGGTTTTCACTTAGCAGAGAGGTTACCAGAAAGTGCGGCACCGTTCGACGAAGAGTAAGGAAAAGGAGTTGATGCTCGATGTCAAGATTTTTATTGAAGAACAATTGCCTGACGATCCTGAAATGACGGTATCCGTTTCTCTAGATATGCATATTATTGTTTGTAAATATAAATTATATGATTGTTTTAAACGTTTATTTAGTTCATGCCTTACTGCGAATAAGCAAACAACCGTGCTTAAGTAGCAATGCCAACATTTCAAACTCTGAGTATATCTATTTTGGAGAGGGATCGAGCATGAAAATGTGTTGATTTTTGCAGCTTATATATGAGGCCTTGATTCTGTGTTCTAATAGCAACAAAGAAATGGAGATTCTGTGTTCTGCAAATTTTGTTATACAGAGTGTCGATTTCATTATGAATTTGTACAAAAATAAAATAGGTATGTGATTTGGGTTTTTTGGAATTTGTTCTTAATTATTTAGTAATTTGAAGTTCTTATACTTAATTGTTCAGGATTTTTGACTAATTTGAGATGGGGTTTGCTGCTTCTCATGCTCCAATTTTACATACAGATAAAGCTACCAGTGTCTATCTCTCTTTATAAAGTTTAATGCAAGAGCGGTGTGTGTTAAGTAAGCTATATAATTTAATGCAAGAGTGGAGTGTGTTAAGCTATATTCTTACCAGTATCGGTCTCTCTTTATATAATTTAATGCAAGAGTGGAGTGTGTTAAGCTATATTCTTACTGCATTTATCACTTCCCAATCTCTTTTGAGGTCCTCTGAAATTACAAAGTGGAGTGTTTTAAGCTATATTCTTACTGCATGTATCACTTTCCCAATCTCCTTTGAGGTCCTCTAAAATGGTAAAAATAAATTTCTCATCTTCTTTTTAGTAATTTTGATTCTTTGACAGGAAGTTCTTTTATAGTTGGGATCATGATAATATGTTATGATTGGCGAGAAGGCGAGAACTCACAGATCGCTTTGGTAATTGAAAATTAATTCTTACAGCCTACAAAATTTATATGTCAATAGTTGTGTGTTACCAAATAGAATCAAATTCAAAAGGTGTAGGTACAGTAAAGTATGCCTACAAAAATTAGCACCAAGAGTTGCTTGCTTAGGAAGTAGACAAACGAGTATATCACTTTAAGGTTTCGATCCAGGTAGCAACCATGTCTCTAAGAACAAACGGGGCGAAGTAGGTACAAAGTTTCTGCCGATACCGATAAAGGGCGGCAAAGGAGGGAGGACAACATAGTTGAGATCCGAAAGAACAAAAGAGAAGAGAGGTTGCTTAAGATGCGTCGCGAAGGCCTTCAAGCTAACTAATTAAATAATTTCTCCACTGCCTCTGCTTCTCAGCTCGAAAAGATGGTATACATCTATGTTATTTTTTTTATGAATTTTTTTTAGTTGATTGAAGGAATGATGACTTCAATCGCAAATTTTCATTCCTGAGCTATTCAGTTAGTTGGCGGTAAAATCCCCAATAACAATGCTTTGTGAGAAGTGTAAGTACCTATACTCTTTCGTAATGATTCTTACATACAGTATATGTTTAATCATATGATATTTATGTTCTAGGAGGCATATATTATAATTAAGATCGAATTTGAAAGCTAGGGTTTTGAATTGAGTTGAGTTTAACAGGTGAGAAGAAGTTGTCGAAGGTGATAGTACCGGATAAGTGGAAAGAAGGTGCCAACAACGCCACCGAAGGTGGTGGCCGCAAGATCAACGAGAACAAACTCCTCTCCATAAAAAACAAGTTTCTCCTTCTCCTTTTCCTTATCTACATACGTTTTTCTATTTGGGCTTATTTGTTTTTATATACAATTTACATTGGTTTAATTGATGTTGTGTGCTAGAAGTTTACTAACAGGAGTTTTTGAGACCTAGATTTTAGATTGAAACCTAAATTTGCAACCAAGACACAGATCTATATGACTTAAACTGACAGTTGTTATAATGTTTGAATACTGTAATATACTACATTCATTCCAAAATATTAGATCACTTGGACTTTGTTTTTGCAAGTGGAGTTGTATTTTGGGAACGGATGGAGTATATGTGAAGCACGAATACTTATATAGAAGGTAGACATGCTCATGTTGCACATGTGTTGGTCCACAAAAAAGTTGGTCATTATCTCTCCTATTTCACTCAATTCCACTTACGACCTTCACATATATGGGTAATTGTTCATCAAACTTTCGATTACTTTTAATGCTTTTTTATGATTTCTATTTGTTCTTTGAAATTAAGATGTGGGTATTTAGAATTTATCCTTTTATGCCTAATATAGGTCTAATTATTTGGATTTTGCTTTTAACTTATGGGGCTTTGTAGTTTTTGCTTCCCCAATTGTGAAATTTATTTATTTTAATATTTTTTTTTCTCTAGGGTTCTTCACTCCATCCCTCTCCTTCGTCCTTTCTTTTGATTTGTCATAGAATTCTGTATTTATAAAAATATTTAAATTTTGATACTATTATTGTAATTTAGGACTATATCCCAGCAGTCTTCGATAATTTTAGTGCAAATGTGGTAATTGAAGGCACTACTGTCAACTTAGGCCTCTGGAACACAGCTGGTAATATTTTCACAATTAGAATCTTTTGACTATTTTCTTAAATAAGCATGATTATTTCATAAATTTGGATTCAAAGGAAAGCAACTTTCTTAATTTGGGAAGTTTTATTTATGGATGTATTGATTTTCTATCTAATTCGCAGGGCAAGAATATTACAACAGATTAAGGCCATTAAGCTAGAGGCACTGATGTTTTTTTTCCTGACTTTTTCATTAGTTAGTCGTGCAAGCTATGAAAAAAATTCTTAAACAGGTGCATTACATTATCAGCTTCACATACCAATTTAATTACTGTTTTGGTGGGGTTATTACTATCTATTTTGATCTCTGATTGACACTTTCTTCCATGGGCTTCTCTTTACTTTGCTCTAAACAAATTTCAATGCACTTCATTTGTTTGAGAAAAAGCCTAGCTCAATTTTGTTACTGTAATTTATTTTTTTAGTTGTAGTTGTAGTGATGATTTTGTTAAACAATGTCAAAAAGTTTTATTCAAAGAAATTTGTGTAGAAACTTATGGAACCAAATGGTTTGCTTTACACACGTTTAGATATTGATGATTTCTACGATGGTGAATTTTATCGTGTATAGTACATCTGCACAAGCATTTAGCCATTAGATAGTACATTATATACTGGAAAAGAAGACCTCAGTTCATACATGTTTTGTGTTGACTATCCCATAAATTGATTAGAAAGTTTTGAAGGGCATAATTAATTTACATGAATTGTTTACTTCGAATTTGTTTTTTTATATGAATGTTGAACAAATTATTAAATACATTATTTAAATTAGCCCGTGCATACCAACTAGTATATATAAGATTAAATCTAATTTACTTTTTCTCGCAGTTAATTTGGAAACTTTTAAAATTCTCAAAAGCAAAGGGGGAGAGAAAGGTTACAACGGAATCAATTATTTGGTTTTCCGTTCTGTTTCTAGTCAGGTATCGGATCTTGATCAGTAATAGTAGGAGCTCTCAGAAATGGAAGGTTTCGAGGTAAGTCTAGTAAAAACTACTTTATTAAGAATTGTTACTAATTGCAAAAATGTTATTTTTAAAAAATAAATTTATGCAAGAATTTAATTTTTAATTTTAACAAATTAACTATGATCATTTTTATTAATTAGACGGAGAGACCTGATTTTTAAGGAATTAATAGCCATTTGAGAATAATGATATCATAAAAGATATTATTATCCTTAATTTCACATATTTGGAGTTAAAAAATTACACCTCAATATATAAGTATATATACTTTCCTTTTTCTCAATGTCATGTCAGTTTTTTAATAAGGTGATAGCTTTGAGGACTAAACTAATACTCTAAAAAATAGTGTAGGGAGATTTTTTTTAAAAAAACATACAAGGATTAAAATAGAGTACAAAGTTCAAATGTGTTGTTTTACACGTACAAGATATATATCTAACCACCATAATGATGACATTATATTTAAGATTATATTTTGTGGGGTCACTCGATCCCACTGAAAAAAAATTTGCTTTATAATATAAGGTAAATTTAATTTTTTTAAAATATTATATATAAATTGACCCCACTAAAATTTTATAAATTTTCTATTATACAGGGTCAAATGAAAATTTATAACTTTGTCAATCAAATTTTAATCATATATGACTCATATCCTTTCAATATATGTATCTCTCTATAATATTTTAAACTAAATAATAATCTAATTTATATTATTTTTAAAAATAAATAATAAATTACTTATGAACAGTTGTGATTAAAAAAGTCTATTATGAGTCAATATAGTGTATATATACCATATATTATTACTCATTATACTTTCATTATAATATAATATATATATATATATATACCCAAAAGTATAAAGTATTAAAAAAAATTGTCTCGGAGGCGCTGCCCCCGAACCCTCGCCAATTTTTTTTATAATTTAGTAATAATTTCGACCTCACTAATAAAAACTTCTGGCTTCGCCACTGATTATAACCAAAAAATTGAAACCCTAACATTAGCTTTTAATTAGAAGTTGATACATAATGTTTGTGACAAAGTACTTAAAACAGTCGACGGTATTGGCAAGGAGACCTCACATTTCCCCGGAAGAGCCTTCGCGCGCTGAACTAACCCGTTTCAGCTTCTGGGATGCATTTTTTATGCAGTTACAAGCCTTCTGTTTGTCAACAGTAGTAGTTGCAGCAGATTAAGGGGTGTTTGATAAAAATCGAATGAATCTGAATCTGTATCTGAATGAGCTGAATCTGAATCTGAATGAAAAAAATTATTTTATAATTGACATGTCTGAAACATCTGAATAACAGATTTTTATTATTTTATCCCTCTGAAAAAATTTAAAATTGTTATAAATTTATTTAATATTACTTAATATAATATAATAGTTAATATTGTCAAAAAAAAAAATCATTCAGTCGTCAATTAGTCCATTCAAAAAAAATGGGACTTAGCCATTCGGTCCAAATTGTCTAAATAGCTGATCGATTCAATCATTCAGACAATTTTTTTCCCGAAATAAACGCACTGAATGGCTGAATCGGTCAGTCGTTCAGCCATTCAGTGCTAATCAAACAGCCCGAAATAGCTGAGACTCCAGCGCAAGAGAGAGTTGTTGGCTTGCCACTGCCGATTTGCAAGTAAAAACATGGCCTCAGGTTATTACTTACATTGCTGCATGTAACTGCAGCATATGAAGAAGGCAGGAGATAGCAGTAGTAGAAGAAGAAGGATAAGGACAGTAGTCATGTTGAAAGGGATATATGGCTTTATTGAAAGATTTCATGGTGTAGGGGAATTAAAAAGTGGGCAGAAAAGAAAGTAAAAAGAGTAAGTTGATGTGTTGTATTATGTTTATGTTTTGTGCTGGTTATAGGAGATTTTGGGACGCTCACTACTGCAAGAAATTTAGCTAAAAGATTTGTGTGTAAATATACGGTATTTAGATCCGCCCTCTGTCTCTTTCTCGATCTTATTCACCGTCTAATTAATGTATTGATGTCACGTAATACTTATTCATTTAAAAAATTAATCGTATATAAATAAATAATTTATATTACACTTGACAACAATATATAATATGATACAAGAGATGAGACAGAGAACGTGAGAGAAGATTTAGACTTATATACACACATTGAGTAGTACCTTATTCTGAGAGATATATGAATAAGCTATATCCTTAATATATTTATATTTTTAATAAGTTCTTATATTCTGCATGAAGAGTAGTATATACGCACTTTTTCAAATAATTTACGAAGTCAAAATTTATTTGGTGGAATTTATAAGGTTTTTGCACACAATTAATCTATATTAAGTGGATGTAAATTCACTACAAGAAAAAGAGTCATTGATGACGGGTTTATTGGCGACGGCATATGTCCTGTCGCTAATGACCTTAATCTAATTGTTTTTGCACACAATTAATATTGGTTTTTTCAGTTAATCCTGAACATGTTCAATTCTACTATTTGATTTCTGGTTCAGGCACATGCAACAATCAGGTACATACAAACAGATTTTTCATTCATATTCCAAAGGAAAGGGTGCTCCAATTTCAAACAAACACAACTGTAATATTGCAATATTAATAACCTCACTGGTTTTCCACCTGAAAAGTGAAAATACATTAATTTGATACAAAACAAGATGTGACAACTCTAGATCATGCATGCATATAGCTCAAATGATCCATAAACCAAATATTACTAGAAAAATTAATATTACATGCATGGGTACATCCCAAATATTATTGAAACATGATATAGGACAAGCTTTTCCCTTCAGATCATGCTGCTTCAGATTTAGGTAATCCTGCAAACAAAAGGTGACCAAAACAAGAAAAACAAAAGGTTAATTAATTTAAAACACGGGGCATGACATATTCTATAAATTAATAGAAAAGAAAATGTGTTGACTTTTGTTGTGAGTACAGTCTCCAAATTAATATAGTTACATGGGTAATTGATTAATTGCCTCTATTGTATACTGACAACCAATTATTTTATCAGACTCAGATCGGTTATCGAATCGAAAAATTTATTGGGTAGTCTATCATTGTTTCAACTGGTGGAACCATTATCGTACCCGGCGATGTCATAAATACATTAAAAATGTACTATTAATAATTAATAAAATTTTAAAACATTGTTTTTTCGATATAGTAATATTATATAATGAAGTTGTGTTGGAATATGACTAAACATGTTTGATCTCACAATAAAAAAAAAAAAAAAAAAAAACCTTGGTGAAAAAAAATGAATAAGAAACCGGTTTCATTAGGTCAAATTGATTAATTTTACTAATTGAACCGGTCTTCAACTAGTTCAACTCGATTTTTGGCCAAACTACTTTAACTAGACATAAGACTGCTTCCCAATTCAACTAGTTAAACCGGACGGTCCAGTCTGATTCGGTTTCGTACACACTGCTAACTAACAAGAGTAAGATATATTTCAGTTGCAACACAAATTTTTTCCGTAAATTGAAATAGTACGTACTTGGAACAGTCCACATTAGGGGAGACAGTGTAGGGCAAAGAAACTCCACAATTCCCCGGAAGAGCCTGCGCTAAGCCGGTATTAATTTTTAGGGATTTGGACGCATTTTTTATGCAGTTACAAGCCGTCTGCTTGTCAGCAGTTGTAGTTGCTGCTGAAGAAAGTGTCGATACTCCGGCGCAACACGGAATTGGTGGCTTACCGCTGCCACTCTGGAGGTAGCTAACACAAGGCCTAAGATCCTTAATAACATCACTGCATGTAATTGCAGCGTTTGAAGATAATGGAGCTAGAATTAGAAGAAGAAGAAGAAGAAGTAGAATAGGCATGGCGAAAGGGATTGCTTGACTGAAAGATTTCATGATTTAGGGAAGAATTAAAGAAGTGAAAGCTGATTAAGAGTAAGTTGATCATGTGTTGGCTTATTTTTGGTCGGGGTTTTATATATATATAGGAGATTTAGGGAAGTCTACTAGTGCAAGAAAGTTAGAGCACATGTTTGATTTAAGAGGTGGAGTGCAAGAAAAGAGAGATGTTTGTTTTATTTTGTGATTATTTTATATGAAGTAGTCAAGATTCGGTGGGATGAAATTGAAGCCGTGAAATACCACAAATGAAAAATATTTACTGAAGTTCTAAAATATTAGATCAGTTTCGACTTTTCTAAATCATTTAAAGATATTTTATATTTAAAATTAATTTGAATTTATTTAATTTTAAAAAATACTATTTTGTAAGAATAAACTATTAAATAAATTAATTTATTGTTTCAAAAATTAAATATATTACTTTAATTTTAAATTATAAAATATTTTAAAGTTAAAACTACTCTTATATTTCAAAAATGAACTTATATATATATATATATATATATATATATATATATATATATATATATATATATATATATATATATATCAAGGATCCGAGTCTTAGGTCTTGCTTTATATTTATCTACTATATTTATCGCTTATAATAGGACGAGTAAGGCTAGATAATTAGATAAAAGTTGTCTAATTTAATTATCTAGACAAAATTTTACAGGATTATATAGTACAATTGCGTATAATTTAAATAGACAACGTTTGTCTAATTATTACTGAACATTTTGTATGCTCTAATAGTTAACTACTCCTAAAACACTCTAGTAGCTTTGTAAATGTGTCTTACTCTACTGCGTACCTTTGCTAACTAGTATGAAAAATTCATTCTAATAATTTAATCGGATTAAGATATATTGACCACCATGCATTGTAGCTTCAAATTTAGATGACTTGCCGCAGAGGAAAGGATGACTAATTGGAATCCTAGGAGATGTTGGCAATTCTTCCTTGAGAAGCAGGGCACGGAAAATTGATATCTCAACTAATATACCATAAAAGTTTGTAATATATTTGCTTGAGTAAAGAAGGTTGATGATGGATGAAGAAATGGACTATCACTTTTGTACTGCCATATTGTGCCCATCTGTTCAGCATTTGTCCAATTATTTGATCTTTAACTTGAACAATAAAATATGAAAACTGATATTTTTCACATGTATTTTTTATATTTTTACATTATCTTTTGTCACACGAGCATACAGTGGGTGGTGGGTCTCACCTTAATTTATATGAGAAGAAATTATGTGAAAATATCAAATTCACGTGTCAAAATAGTATTCCCCTAAAATATTATTCCATCTGTCCTCAAAAGGATGATTAAAGGTACAAATTCTTTGTCCCAAAAAAATTAGATAAAATACATAAAATGAAGAGTACATATGTTATTTAGTGGGTTTTATTAATATAAAAAAATAAAAGTACTCATCACTTTTTTTAATATATGTACAAATTATACTTTACTCATCTTTTTGAAGATCCAAGAGCGGAGTATTGTTATTCAAACTTGTGGCTTATATATATGTTGCCACAACAACAACAATAATTAAAATTGTAGGTAACGTAACTTTCACTAATCCAGAATTTGGTGAAACAAATTTGGTGCGATTTTCTGTTTGTTTGTCCATCTCATTGTATATATATTTTTACCTTATTTTTCTACTGTATTGATTAGTGCATATAGATGGCTCATCCTTACTTGATTAACTTGACATTGCAGCTTTTAAATAAGTGTGAAAATGGATATAATGTTCAATTAATCAATTCCAATAAGTCCACCACAAGGTTACTAAAAACGCTGGCTGATTGGTACGCGTATTAAAATTGGGTACGAGAAATGCTATTTATGATAGAATTAAAGCACGAATATTTATACGTACTACAATTCAGAATGATAGTACTTAACATGCAAAACACAGTGCAATAAGCTTGATTAATATATCCTTACTTGATTAATTAATTAAGAGTTCTTTAATTACATTTTAAATAAACAATTGGAAGTCATCATAATCCTTCCCAACAAACTATTTATTTATTTTTTTATCGGCAAAAATAAATTTTTATTAAAACCCATAATTTTACAACTATAAAAATTCAAAATACATGAATAGGGTCACAACAGAATACAAAACATGATAGATTTAAAAATAGAAAATATATCTATACTATGAGGTGTTGATTAATTATGCATGATTGCACAAGCCCTTGATTGCACGATGTTGATTAATTATGCATGAGGTGTAAACAATAGTCAATGTGAAAAGTCATAGATATATGTTATGTTTCATATAGTATTGGTAATTAGGTATGGAAAACAAAACATTACATAGATACTTTAGCATTCATAATGCAAGCTAGGAAGAAAATAACAGCAAAAAGAGCTCATGAGCTATTTGTTTTCAATTATGTTGCTTGAAATTCGACTATTTATACTAATTTAAGTACTCTTATGCACCTCTTTTCTTCTTTCTTTTTTTTTTTTTAAAAAAATAATCTTTGAAAGCACTTTTTTATCTTTGAAAGTTTTATTTTATCCTTGAATTAATATTCAGATGACAATCATATGTACTATTTTCTTTTGTTTCCATTTTTGAGAGAGTATATAATCCCAAGTATACAGACGGGATTATATAGTATCAACTTTGTTTGATACTCACAATATGAAAATCCTGAAAAATATGACCAACTAGGCAAGTTGAATATTTGACAGGATGAATATGGGCCCACACTTACACGTGGAAAAGGATTAGACTTTTTCTAAAAGAGTTCTTCTGGGGCGACCGGATCTGGCGACATTGGCTAGCGACCGGTTTTTTTTTTTTTTTTTTAAATGTCTCCTAAATAATTTATAAGATTTATTAGAACTGGAATTTTTACAGATTACCCTTGATGGGTGTGATAATCCTCTATTAGAAAAGATGGCTAAAGAAGTGAGTTGGACCTAAAGAATAGTTGATGATATCATTATGGTAAGACCTAGGAAACCTGAGGTTGGGCCTCCATACCCAAAATTCGGACTCATAAGTTGAATATGGCCCCATAGATGATGGAATGACTGGGCATGAACCCAAATTACGGATCTATGGGTTGAATATTATGGGCACAAATATAAATTAGGGTTCACATGTGACCAAAAGAATTGAATGAAAAATAGAAAAGTCAAAAATAAATGAACAAAAGGAAAAACACTAACCACCTGTTAAAGCCCATAAGTGGTAACAATGTTTGGCCTACCACTGACTTACCAATCTTGTTGCCTCTATTGACTAAAAGAATGGCTGGAAGGCCAAAGAGATGTAGAAGGAAAGATCCAAATGAAGAACCAAAGCAGACTGGTAAAGTTTCAAGGAAAGGGACTCCAATGATGTGTTCTAAATGCAAACAATATGAACATAATAAATCTGGTTGTAGAAACACACCTGCCCAAGCACAACCTGGTCCAGAAGCATAACAACATACTGCAAGAAGGCCAAAGCTTAATGTGAGTTATTTAATTTTTAAATTTGTATCATTTATATGTTTCCTTCAATTATGAAATGTACATACTAACATATACTCAAATAATAGGTGAAAAGAAAACTAGGTGGTACAACTAGAAATGGGACTGGAACTGGGGAGAGGACTGTAACTATGAGGCAAGTAGCACTGTAGATGGGGGACAGTGAAGGCACTGCAGTTGGGATTTGTTTTAGTTTAGTATATTTTTGAGGTTGGTTTAGAATTATTTTGTCATGGTTGTAACTTTTTAATTAATACTGCAGGTTTAGTATATTTTTGGGGCTGATTTAGAATACTTTTGTCATGGTTTTAACTTTGGATATTTAAGAATACTTTTAGACATCTAGAAATGTAATATGGTTGCAATTGATGCCTTGTAATGTACTATTGTGTTTGATTGGTTTGATATGCAATGATATAGGGCAATTTTGGTTTGGTATGTAATGGTATTGGCAGTTTATATGCAATTGTTTGGTTTGGTAAGCAATGGTTTGGTATGCAATAATACAAGGCAGTTTATATGCAATGGTTTGGTTTGGTATGCAATGTTTTACAAATTGTTGTTGGATGCAGTTTGGAACAAGACATTTTTTTAACTGCATGTGCAGGGCAGGGCAGGGCATGCATTCACAATACATTACATTATCTGTATTAACAGGGCATGCATTCACAATACATTATAATCCCTCTGTTCCCCATTTCCGTTCCTCCTCTATTGAGCATTTTCATGTTGTTCTTCCTCATTGCTTACATTATTATCAAATAATTGATCAACAAAAGACATCCTAAATGAGGAGGGACTTTCTCCTTTTCTGAATCATCTTTTAAAATACAAACAAAAAGGGCATGTATTTTATTAAATAGGTAAGTTATATCAACCAAGTAATACATTTCACAATACACAATACATTGCATTAACATGGCATACATTTCACAATACACAATACATAAGATATACAAGGCATGCATTCTTTTCATTTTTATTTACTCAATATATATTACAAAACTTGAGATATAATGCATTGAAGTTCATCAAAATACACAATACATTACAATAACTTCATGGTACATGGCTTAGAATGCTTACAAAGTCATAAAATGAAAACATAACTTCATTACATAGCTTTGAATTCTTAAAATTCCATGAATACATAACTTGATACAACACAAGTCACCATCCATGACAATATCACATACAGTTGTAATTTCTTATTTGCCTCTCCTAGTCTGACAGTTTTCAACTCTAATTTTAAGGCCTCTATTTTCTAATTCTTCAACTTCTCTTTCAGCTTTCTTGTTTTGTTCTTCAGAAAATCGAGTTCATCTTCATTCATTGAAACAAAATTCATTTCACTGCAACCACTATCATGAAATTCATTTTGGGAACTTATGTCCAACCATTGAAAAAATCCACAATATTTATTAACATCATGTAAAAGAAAAAAACACCCAACAACTTAGATCCAAAATACATTACAATAATATACAAATTTATACTTAAAATGTATTTACTGGGTAAAAATGACATTCACATACCTTTTTCCCTTTGATTTGTTCTTTGTGCAGACACAAATAGATGCAGATAGACTACAAAAACATTCTACCCTCTTTAGAGTAACCGACGAGGATCTACTATATGAAGATGTCATTAACAACCTTTTAGGTGTTCAAATTGTTTGAGAAGATGAAAATCCTTAATTTTCCCCTTTGATTTTGGTCGAATCAATCTCCTTATCTGACATAGACTAGTTGGAACCCTAGTTTGCAGTATTAAACGAATGAAGAAAAAGTGAGCCAAAGAGGAATATAACCAGAAAATAATGCATACCTTATAGAACCTTCTTCCCTTTGAGTTTTAGTTCTAGTGAAGACTCAAACTGATGCGGCAAAACCGTTGAAATTTTCCACCCTTTTTGCAGCAATCAATGAGGATCGACTAAGACAAGATGCCAATAACGTTCCCCTGGGTGTTCGAATGCTTTGAGGAAATGAAATATAGCAATAACCCTAATTTTCCCTGCTGATTTTGGGTGAATTGATCTCTAAATTAGGTGTGTTCATCTACAACCCTTATTTGCAAAAACCCAAATGTGTGAGTTTATAATGACCTAAGAGAAGATGAGTTGTTTTGCCGCGTAAACCAGCTGTGCTCAGCCATGTCAGCTTTGTTAATTTTCCTTTTCTGTTCCAAAGCCACGTAGGAAAAAAAATCAAATCAATTTAACAAAAGTTAGCCTGAGTTAACACACTTGCCCAATTGTAAAATTTTAATTAATTTAATGGGGTAATTCAAAAAATTAAAAGTTTAGTGGTGAAATAAGTAAAACTTGTCAACTATAGTAGCTAAATCCTTAGTTTTGCCGATTTTAACGAAACTTCTTGTTGGAAATGGGTTTGGACAAAATAAATATTTAAGCATTTTGAGGCTTAATTTAATGTGGGACCCACACTTCGGAAATGTCGGGTCTTTGCATCAATGCGTTCTCCTTCGCGATGAGTATAACGTGGTATATTTATGTGTTCAAATCCATTAAGAATTGAATGAGAAAATTGACTCCAAAGTCACCTACTTAAAATGTTAAAAATTGTAAAAATCCTACATAGGGCATTTGAGGGGAAAATGAAGAATTTATATATGGGATGTTTGCTCAATGGGGAAGGGCTCCAAGGGGCACCCCACTTTTGTGGAAGGGAGAGGACCTAGTCAAGGCTTGGTTCGAACCCACACGCTCGCGCCGCCGTCCGATCGGGCAGGCTGGGTAGGGTCCGGGGTCGGCGGGTCGCGATATATAATTTTTTGGACAGTTTTAGTTATTATCACGATACTACGTAGTATTGAAAAATGGTTTGCACGCCAACAGTAATATCCCAACTGATAAACCGCAAAATTATTTCTATAAATAATCCATCTAGGCGCGCTAAAATAACATAAGTTATTTTCCCCCGTTTTGTTCTGTTCCTTCCCGTTTCCCGTTTCTGTAAAATAAATTTCCGTTCTTTGCCAAAGTGTTAAAACTGTGCAGTAAGTTTTCCCAGTTTTTCTTCATGCATGCATCATTATTATTCATTCAGTTCAGTATATAACATAGAATTGTGTTCGAAGTGTTCTTAATTTTGAAGTGCTTCTAATTAAGAACTGGAAATCCGTTTTATCTTGGGAAGCAATTATTCAATTAATCCTTTAGCACCAGTGAGGGAATAAATTTGCTTTAAGGAGACTTTGTGAATTCAAAGGACTCGGATTTATATATTTCATATTTCCAGAATCTGACTTTATTTTTTTTATTCTGTTTTGCTTAAATTTTTGTTATTACATATATATTAAATAATACTATATATATATATATATATATATATATATATATATATTACGGAACTACAATCTTAAAGCAAATTTATACATTCTGTAATTGTAGTATTATTTAATATAGCTTATTTATGTGAACAGAAAATGGGTTTTTAAAATAAATTTTCTGTACAAATAGTATCTTGTAGAATTAGTATTTTAATAGAATATCAATATACAATCTTTGCATGTTATTACATTGCATGTTAATACGTGTTAATATAAAGTATTACATTATTATATATATTACAGAAATATTATATATATATTACATATTAACTGATTTATATATTCTGTTATTATATATGTTCCATGTTAATTGATTGGTTTTTAATATTCTGTTATTCTGTTATTGTTTAAATTTATATGAATAGTACAATATTGTGTACTATAGGAGTAATAAATCAATAAATACAAATTGCAATAGCATGTGATTGTCAAAACCTATCCAACTATAGAATGCAAATTTGTTAAATAGAAATTTGTAGACTGAATTTATAAATTGATTTTGTAAACAAAATTTGGATTTCTGCTAGACAAATTTTCTACAACAGAAATTTTGTAAACAAAATTTGCTGTTTGAATTTTGCAAACAAAATTTGTTGTTTGAATTCTGTTAAATTTTGTACAACAGAAAATTTGTTTCTATTTATTCATAATTGTCTTTATTGTATAACAGAAATGACATCTACTAGTACCATTCCTGCTGTGAATGTCTCATGGAGAAAAGCCTGAAAAGTTCAATGGAACTGATTTCAAGTGTTGGCAACAAAAGATGCTCTTCTATCTCACAACATTGAATTTGGCAAGGTTTATACAAGAGGACTGTCCTACTCTTGTTGAAGGAGAAACTAACAAGGAAAAAGTGGCTACAGTTGATGCATAAAAACATACAGATTTCCTTTGCAGAAATTATGTAATGAATGGATTGGACAATACACTGTATAATGTGTATTGTACAATTCAAACTGCAAAAGAACTTTGGGAATCTTTAGACAAGAAATATAAAACTAAAGATGCTGGCATGAAAAAATTTATTGTTGGTAGATTTCTTGACTATAAAATGATAGATTCTAAAGCAGTCATCACTCAAGTTCAAGAATTACAAGTAATTCTACATGATATTCATTATGAAGGAATGTCATTAAGTGATTCATTCCAAGTTGCTGCAATGATTGAAAAACTTCCACCATCATGGAAAAACTTCAAGAGTTATCTTAAGCATAAACGCAAAGAGATGAATCTTGAAGAACTGATTGTACGACTTAGGATTGAAGAGGACAATCGAGGATCTGAGAAGAAGATTGGGAAAAATTTCATTGAAGCAAAGGCTAATGTGGTAGAACAAAGGCCAAACAATAACAACAAAAGGAAGCGTGAAGGCAAAGATACTTTTAAGGCCAAGAAAAAATTCAAAAGCAAATGCTTCACCTGTGGCATTCCAGGACTTAAATCAAATGAATGTCGAAAGCCAAAGAAATTCAAGAAAGAACAAAAGGCTCAAGCAAATGTGACAGAACTGGAAAAGCTTTTTGAAAATGTTTCAGACATTAATATCTCTGTAGTTGTATCTGAGTGTAACTTGGTAGGAAACCCCAATGAATGGTGGGTGGTCACTGGGGCTACTCGCCATATTTTTTCCAACAAATGGATGTTTTCTACCTACAAACCAGTAGAAAATGATGATCAACTCTTCATGGGAAACTCCTCAAGTTTAAAGGTTCAAGGACTTGGAAAGATTATACTGAAAATGACATCTACCAAAGAACTGACTTTGAACGAAGTGCTTCATGTGCCAGATATCCGCAAAAATCTAGTTTCTGGGTCACTACTTAGCAAGAATGGCTTCAAGTTGGTGTTTGTGTCTGATAAATTTGTACTTACTAAAAAGGATATGTTTATGGGAAAGGGCTATATGACTGATGGGCTCTTTAAGATGAATGTAATGACTGTTGTACCGAAGTCTATTGACAATAATAAAATTAATTGTTCTGCTTACTTGTTAGAATCTTCAAATATATGGCATGCTATATTAGGACATGTTAATTATAATACATTACGCAGATCAATTAATTTAGAATTCTTGCCTAAATTTGATATTAATTAAAAATATAAATGTGAAATTTGTGTGGAATCCAAAATGACAAGATTACCTTTTTATTCTGTTGAAAGAAAAACTGAACCTCTATATTTAATTCACACTGATATATGTGATTTAAAGTTTGTACAAACAAGAGGTAGGAAAAAAAATTTTATTACCTTTATTGATGATTGCACAAGATATTGTTATGTATATTTGCTGAGAAGCAAAGATGAGGCTATAGAAATGTTTCAACTTTATAAAAATAAAGTTGAAAATCAACTTAGCAAAAAGATTAAAGCAATAAAAAGCGATAGAGGTGGCGAATATGAATCACCATTTGAAGAGATATGCTCTACTCATGGTATTATTTACCAAACTACCGCTCCTTATTCACCTCAATCTAACGGTATTGATGAACGTAAGAACCGAACATTGAAAGAAATATTGAATGCTATGTTAACTAGTTTTAGAGCACCCCAGAACTTGTGGGGGGAAGCTTTGCTTTCTTCAAATTATATTCTTAACAAAGTGCCTCATAAGAAAACTCATAAAACACCTTATGAATTATGAAAAAGGTCATAGACCTTGCTATAAATACTTAAGAGTGTGGGGGTGTCTAGCAAAAGTAATGGTTCCTAAACCTAAAAAGATTAAGATAGGACCAAAAATAATTGACTGTGTATTCTTTGGTTATGCAAATAACAGCAGTGCTTATCGCTTTCTTGTTCATAAATCTGAAATTCCTGATATTCATGTTAATACTTTTATTGAATCAAGAGATGCATCGTTCTTTGAGAATATGTTTCCATATAATATAAATAAAGATTCAAATTCAAACAAAAGACATTTGGATGCTACTAGTAATAATCCTGAAAATATAGACAAAGAGTTTGTAGTGGATGAACCTAGACGTAGCAAAAGGGCAAGGACTTCAAAGTCTTTTGGTCCGGATTTTCTAACATTTTTGTTAGAAAACGATCCTCAAACGTACAAAGAAGCAATATCTTCTCCAAATGCATCTCATTAGAAAGAAGCAATTAATAGTGAAATTGAGTCCATTATGCAAAATCATACATGGGAATTGGTGGACCTTCCACCTGGTTCCAAACCCTTAGGGTATAGATGGATCTTCAAAAAGAAGATGAAAGTTGATGGTTCAATTGATAAATATAAAGCAAGGCTTGTTGTTAAAGGCTATAGACAAAAGGAAGGATTGGATAATTACGACACTTATTCACCAGTTATAAGAATTACATCTATTCATATGCTAATAGCAATAACATCATTAAATAGACTTGAAATACATCAAATGGATGTAAAAACTGCATTTTTAAATGGTGATTAGATGAAGAAATATATATAGAACAACCTTAAGGTTTCATTGCTCCTCGACAAGAGAGAAAAGTATGCAAACTTGTTAAATCCTTGTATGGATTGAAACAAGCACCAAAACAATGGCATGAGAAATTTGATAATGTTATGTTAATAAATGGATTTAAAATAAATGAGTGTGACAAATGTGTTTATGTCAAAAACACTCATAAGGAATATGTCATTGTTTGTCTTTATGTGGATGATATGTTAATCATGGGTAGCAACAACGAAGTTGTAAGACCTCAACTTTTATGAATAAAGATTAATTTCTCTCGAAATATATTTTTGAATATTATGGTGTAGATATAATATAATGTTATAGTTGTGGGTAATATTTATAAATTTTGCAAAGTAAGCAAGTGGTTATATAATATTCGATTGGTCGGGGAATATTCATTTTAACAGGGAATATTCGTACGACGGCACAATCATTGGTGGACCCCACAACGGAAGTATTGTCGTAGTTAGAAAATGACATAATTATCTTTTTATAAAAATAAGGGCGGAAGTTTTACCGTTAAACTGTTGAACTACCCTGTAGTAAAAAATACGAGAATACGCGTGGTTGCATAGTAGCACCGGTATTGGTTATTGATGCTTACGTGAGAAGTCACTCGGTTATACTCAATTATTGCTACAAATAATTCTTTGCATCATATCTCTCATATTATTGATTTGATTATTGTCACCAGTATCATCTCGCATAATATGATATATTATTAAATCAATAATTGAGACGACAAATTTATTCATATTATTAAATTACAATATTTATAATGTCTAGAAGTTACATCAATGAGAGGTTTGGTCATCTAATTGCATGCTTGAATAAGGAGAAATCCTTATCGAAAAGCCCCTCTTTCCGAACGCGACTGGGTTGTTAAATATTGTGAGTTATAATATTAATGATGAATAAGTTCGTGTTGATTAAAGATGAAATTGATAGTTCTATTGTGTTGGAATTATTAGTGTTAGTGAAAATCGATATTTATTTCAATATTAATTAATGTCTGGAAGTTATACTGACCAGTCGGGTAATTAATACGATAAATGAGCAATTAATTGCTATTAATTCACATGATTAAACTATTTGTTCACATGTATGTACTATTGATTCACATTCTTGTACTATTAGGGGAGTTGGTGCAAGATTGATAATACTTGCATGACTAAGTTAAAAATAGAGGTATAGATGGAGGTATTATACTGTAATTCGTATTTTTACATGATTATAACTATTGATTCACATGATTGAACTATTGATTCACATTATTTACTATTAGGGGAGGTGGTGCAAGTTTGATAATACTTGCAGGACTAAATTAAAAATGAAAGAAAAGTTGAAGGTATTGTACTGTAATATTTCGAGCCCCAAAACGTGCAATTATCGAAACTATATTTTCCTATAAATAGAAGCTCATTCTTCCTTCATTTTTCACCAATTCACTAAAGCTTTAGAGCAATTATTATAGAGCGAAAGAAGAAGAGAAATCTGCTACCTCACTATTTCAATATCTAGTTTCTTCTAAGGTAAGGGGTATTATTCTTTCGTATTCATGAAGAGAATTATTTTCTTTCAATACTCGTAAGAGCTGTTATTCCATTCTTTATTATTATGTTGGAATAACCTTTCCATGCGAAGTACCGCATACATGGTGAAATTCTTTTGTTATTCCATTCTTTATTATTCTATTGGAATAACCTATCTGTGCGGTCTATCGCATGCCTGGTGAATTCTATTGTTATTCCATTCTTTATTATTCTGTTGGAACATCCTATCTATGCGGATTACGCATGACCTGGTTCCATTCTTTATTATTCTGTTGGAACATCCTGTCTGTGCGGATTACGCATGACCTGGTTCCATTCTTTATTATTCTGTTGGGAATAACCTGTCTGTGCGGTCTATCGCATGCCTAGTGAATTCTTCTGTTATTCCATTCTTTATTATTCTGTTGGAATAAGTTGTCTATGTGGATTACCGCATGCATGGTGAATGATCCTTCGTATTCATTCCTTATTAAATTGTGGAAATGATCTGTCTACGTGGATTATCGCATGGCGGGTGAAAATCCATTTGCAGTTTTATATATTCTATTATACTCAGTTGGTTAAAGTTTTGGCTTCTATACTCCATGAAATTAGTAGAATATCCTGGATATTTGCGCTTCATCCAGTATCTTTTCATGGAAATATTCTTCTGAGCATTCTTGAATTTTACTCCACAAAGCAGTATCATGTTGACAATTTGGACGTAATTGATTTCAGGATAAATTAACTTATAAATCTTTAAAATTTATTCTTGAACTTGTTTTATTAAATTATTATGTCATTGTCATCATCCTCATGCTTATATTATGATGAAAGTCATCTTTGGCTTACGTGCATAGATGGACTTGGTATGATTATAACCAAGGATCATTCGGTATAATCATGACCTGTAATGTTATAAATGATGTGGTAAAAGTCCTCAGTGGCCTGTAGTGCATTGATGGAGAGTTTTTGGTATGATTATGACCAGGGATTATTCGGTATAGTCATGACCATTGATGATTTAATGAATATCCTTGGCCCGTAGTGCAGGGATGACTCGAGGATGTGGTTTATTTATTAAGCTGAGTCTCAGCGATAAAAATTGATGAAAACATTTAAATCATAGAAGATAGTAGATATTATGCTCTACTTGACTCTTCTAATGGGTTGCTTATTCCGCTGCAGTTAAACTTGATGTCTATTGTATTTTATCAGTTTAATATTGTTGAAGGCTAATGATAATTTATCCTTCATTATCTTAGTCATAATATTTCTTACTGGGCTAGTTGAGCTCACCCTTTTGCTTTCATTGTTCTCTTCAGGAAATGAGAACGTAGCCGGGACTAGTCGGGGAACGGAGTGATGGTCCGAGATGGTGTTATAGTAATCCTCACTATTCTATAAAATAGTGTGACAATAAATGTAATGAGGACTCTAATTGAGAGTGGATATTGTCTAGAAGGCAATATTCCTGTTTAAACTCTTAGCTATGTTTTGTCGTATATTACACGACGTTTGTAAAATTAAGTTTGTATTTGTATTCTATACCATGTATTTGGCGACTCAAGATGGGTGATGTATACCTATTTTGGGGGCGTCACAGTTGGTATCAAAGCTTAGGGATATGATCCTGGTGAGATGTGAGACAAGAACTAGGAGGGAGAGACGAGGAATTCCTTCATTGTATGACCTACCTAAGTTTATTTGGTATTTAATTGGTCGGTCAGAGTATAGGGATAATATGTGATATGTTAATTAACCCTTGTTTTGTGGCAGTATTTGAAAATGGCATCCAAAAATGTTGAGATAAGCAATGAAGCACATGAGATCGTTGAGTCACCAACGATTAATACCCAGGTTAATGTGCAACAAGAAGATAATAATCCTCATGTAAATAATAACACCGATGAAATGGTGAACGATGGGATGTTCATAGGCTTTATGCAATTCATACAACATCAGGCGAAAGCGGCTCCTGTCCAAAATGCAGGTGGAAACACTGACAACTCTCGGACGATCACCGCTAAGCAGTTCAAGGAGCTGGGACCACCGGAGTTTTTTGGAGAGCCAAAACCACTTAAGGCAGAGACGTGGATAAAGCAGATCAAAAAGATATTTGATGTCTTGGGATGCTCCGAGGAGCAAAAGGTTCCTTTGGCAACTTCATGTTATGCAAAGCGAGGCGATTACTAGTGGGAATCTGTAAAGCGTACTCAACCTGCCACACTCAAAATGTCTTGGGAGAAGTTCCAAGAGCTGTTCAACGACAAGCACTTTCCTGAAAGTATTCGTCACATGAAGGACGTAGAGTTCATCAATCTTGAGCAAAACAATATGATCGTGGCGCAATACGAAGCTAAGTTTGTCGAGTTATCTCGGTTTGCGTCCCACTTGGTTGATAATGAGGAGAGAATGACACGGATGTTTCTACGAGGTTTGAAACTCGAGATACGTCAATACCTTATCTCTCATAAACTGTGTTTGTATTCAGATGTTGTGAATAGGGCTCAGATATTGGAACGTGATAATGAGTCAACCCAACCAAGAGAGAGCAACCAATGAGTCGATAATACCGATGGCGGCGCGATCGCCATCGGGCCGTGACAAAAAACGTGGAGGGAATCAACATGCCAAAAATGGTAATCACTTGGTGGTAATCATGGCCATGACAATAAGAGTGGACATTTCAGGAAGAGGAGATTCAATAATGATGGAAAGACGTCAAAGACCAAAGACCTTTTGTTGTTAAGGAAGGAGAATGACCGCCGGTCGTATGTTACAAATGTGGAGGGGAAGTACACATAAGTCCAAACTGCACGATGCAGTCCAAAGCATGTTACAATTGTGGAAAAGGTAACCTAGCCCAATTTTGTCGTGCACTAAAGTCAAGTCCAGCTGGGATGGAGGCATCCAAGGGTGTCCTGATAAGACAAAACCTAGTTCAAGGGATGCTTATTGTCGTAACCTCCCAAAAAGCGAGGAATCCGAACGAGGTTCACGGGTAAGCTAATCATAAACTCTAGCGAAGTTTATACTTTATTTAATACCGGTTCTACCCATTCCTTTATTTCTCCTACTTGCGCTCAACATTTAAATTTAACTCCGGAGAAATTAGATTTTGACTTATCTGTTGAAACTTCGTTGGGAGAAACCTTCATTACATCCACGGTTTATAAGTCTTGTTTGATTCAAATCGGTAATCGCACGTTACCTGTCGATCTTATTTCTTTGAAAATACTTGCATTTGATGTGATTT
Source organism: Panax ginseng (assembly GCA_020205605.1). NCBI lineage: Eukaryota > Viridiplantae > Streptophyta > Magnoliopsida > Apiales > Araliaceae > Panax > Panax ginseng. Next base: position 133,747,276 of record CM035133.1, on the reverse strand, counting down.
TAGGGATTGATTGGTTAACTACTCATCATGCTAAAATCGATTGTTTTCGTAAGGTTGTTAGTTTTTGTAAGACCCCAACTTTTATAAATAAAGATTAATTTTTCTCGAAATATATTTTTGAATATTATGGTGTGGATATAATATAATGTTATAGTTGTGGGTAATATTTATAAATTTTGCAAAGTAAGCAAGTGGTTATATAATATTCGATTGGTCGGGGAATATTCGTTTTAACAGATAATATTCGTACGACAACACAATCATTGGTGGACCCCACAACGGAAGTATTGTCGTAGTCAGAAAAAGACATAATTATCTTTTTATAAAAATAACGGCGGAAGTTTTACCGTTAAACTGTTGAACTACCCGGTAGTAAAAGTACAGAAATACGCGTGGTTGCATAGTAGCACACGGTATTGATTATTGATGCTTACGTGAGAAGTCACTCAACTATACTCAATTATTGCTACAGTAATTGCTGCATCATATCTCTCATATTATTGATTTGATTATTGTCACTGTATCATCTGCATAATATGATATATTATTAAATCAATAATTGAGACGAAAAAGTTATTCATATTATTAAATTGCAATATTTACAATGTCTAGAAGTTCTGTCAAGGAGAGGTTTGGTCATCTAATTGTGCGTCAATAAGGAGAAATCCTTATCGGAAAGCCCCTCTTTCCCGGGAACAACCTTGGTTGTTAAATATTGTGAGTTATAATATTAATGATGAATAAGTTCGTGTTGATTAAAGATAAAATTGATAGTTCCATTGTGTTGGAATTATTAGTGTTAGTGGAAATTGATATTTATTTCAATATTAATTAATGTCTGGAAGTTATACTGACCAGTCGGGTAATTAATAGGATAAATGAGCAATTAATTGCTATTAATTCACATGATTATAACTATTTGTTCACATGTGTGTACTATTGATTCACATTCTTGTAATATTAGGGGAGTTGGTGCAAGATTGATAATACTTGCATGACTAAGTTAAAAATAGAGGTATAAATGGAGGTACTATACTGTAATTCGTATTTTCATATGATTATAACTATATATTCACATGATTGAACTATTGATTCACATTACTTATTATTAGGGGAGGTGGTGCAAGTTTGATAATACTTGCAGGACTAAATTAAAAATAAAAGAAAAGTTGAAGGTATTGTACTGTAATATTTCGAGCCCCAAAACATGCAATTATCGAAACTATATTTTCCTATAAATAGAAGCTCATTCTTCCTTCATTTCTCACCAATTCACTAAAGCTTTAGAGCAATTATTATAGAGAGAAATTATAGAGAGAAAGAAGAAGAGAAGTCTGCTACCTCACTATTCCAATATCCAGTTTCTTCTAAGGTAAGGGGTATTATTATTTTGTATTTATGAAGAGAGCTATTGTTATTCCATTCTTTATTATTATGTTGGAATAACCTGTCTATGCGAAGTACCGCATACATGGTGAAATTCTTCTGTTATTCCATTCTTTATTATTCTCGCTGGAATAACTTTTATGCATGGCTTGATCGCATCGCCTCAGTGAATTCTGTTGTTATTCCATTCTTTATTATTCATTGGAATATCCTCATATGTGTGGATTACGCATGACCGGTTCCATTCTTTATTATTCGTTGGAATATCCTCGTCATGCGGATTACGCATGACCGGTTCCATTCTTTATTATTCTGTTGGGAATAACCTGTCTGTGCGGTCTATCGCATGCATGGTGAATTCTTCTATTATTCCATTCTTTATTATTCTGTTGGAATAACCTATTTGTGTGGACTACCGCATGCTAGTGAAAGATCTTGCGTATTCATTCCTTATTAAATTGGAGAAATGATTTGTCTACGTGGATTACCGCATAGTGGGTGAAAATTCATTTGCAGTTTCGTATATTCTATTATACTCATCTGAGATATCATTTCTTTTGTACTCGTCATGGAATATCATTTTCTTTGGTATTTTTTTTACGAGTTACTATTCGCGGGTTACTATTCACCTGGTTACTATTCACTCTGGTATTATTTACTCGGGTATTCGGGGTACTTTTCGTGTCAAAGTACTATTCATGAGTTACTATTCACCTGATTACTATTCACTCTAGTATCATTCACTCGGGTATTCGGGACACTTTTCGTGTTAGGGTACTATTCACGGGGTACTATTCCTGAAGTACTATTCACGGGGTACTATTCACCCAAAAAATATATTTCTTTTCTGTCCAAATTATTTTTGGTACATGAATATTATTCTTGAATTTTACTCCACAAAGCAAAGATGTCATGTTGACAATTTGACGTTATTGATTTACGGATAAATTAAATTATAAATCTTTAAAATTTTATCCTTGAACTTGTTTTATTGAATTATTATGTCATTGTCATCATCCTCATGTTTATATTGTGATGAAAGCCATCTTTAGCTTACGTGCATAGATAGACTTGGTATGATTATGACTAGGGATTATTCGGTATAATCATAACTATAATGTGACGAATGATGTGGTGAAAGTCCTCAGTGGCCTGTAGTTCATTGATGGATAGTTTTTAGTATGATTATGACCAGGGATTATTCGATATAGTCATGACCATTGATAATTACATGAATATCCTTGGTCCGTGGTGCAGGGATGATTCGATGATGTGGTTTATTTATTAAGCTGAGTCTCAGCGATAAAGTTGATGAAAAACTTTTTAAATCATAGAAGATAGTAGATTTTATGCTCTACTTGACTCTTCTAATGGATTACTTATTCCGCTGCAGTTGTTGATCTAAAACTTGTTGTCTATTATATTCTATTAGTTGTTATACTGTTGAAGGCTAAGGATAATTTATTCTGCATTATCTTAGTCATAATATTTCTTACTGGGCTAGTTGAGCTCACCCTTTCTTTTATTGTTCTCTTCAGGAAATGAGAATATAGCCGAGACGAGTCGAGGAATGGAGTGATGGTCCAAGATAAATGGCTTTAGTAGTCCTCACTATTCTACGGAATAATGTGATAATAATTATAATGAGGACACCATTGAGTGTGGATATTGTCTAGATGACAATATTCTTGTTTAAACTCTCAGCTATGTTTTGTCGTATTTTTACACGACTGTTGTATAATTAAGTTGTATTTGAATTTATATACCATGTATCCGGGCGCCTCAAGATGGGTGATGTATACCGTTTTTGGGGCGCGTCACGGTTGGTATCAAAGCTTAGGGATATGATCCCCGGGTGAGATGTGAGACAAGATCTAGGAGGGAGAGACGGAGAATTCCTTTCGCTAGTATGACCTACCTAAGTTTATTTGGTATTTAATCGGTTCAATGAGTATAGGGATAATATGTGATATGTTAATTAACCCTTGTTTTGTGGCAGTATTTGAAAATGGCATCCAAAAATGTTGAGATAAACAATGAAGCACATGAGACCGTTGAGTCACCACAGATTAATGCCCAAGATAATGTGCAACAGGAAGACAATAATCCTCATGTAAACAATAACACCGATGAAATGGTGAACGATGGGATGTTCAAAGGCTTTATGCAATTCATGCAACATCAGGCGAAAGCGGCTCTTGTCCAAAATGCAGGTGGAAACACTGACAACTCTCGGACGGTCACCGCTAAGCAGTTCAAGGAGTTGGGACCACCGGACTTTTTTGGAGAGCCAAAACCACTTAAGGCGGAGACGTGGATAAAGCAGATCAACAAGATATTTGATGTCTTGGGATGTTCCGAGGAGCAAAAGGTTCCCTTTGACACCTTCATGTTGCGAGAAGAGACAGATTACTAGTGAGAATCTGTAAAGCGTACTCAACCTGCCGCACTGAAGATGTCTTGGGAGAAGTTCCAAGAACTGTTCAACGACAAGTACTTTCCTAAAAGTATTAAATCACATGAAGGAGGTAGAGTTCATCAAGCTTGAGCAAAACAATATGGCCAGTGGCGCAAAGACGAAGCTTATGTTTGCCGAGTTGTCTCGGTTTGCATCCCACTTGGTTGATAATGAGGAGAGAATGACATGGATGTTTCTAAGAGGTTTGAAACCCAAGATACGTCAATACCTTATCTCTCATAAACTGTGTTTGTATTCAGATGTTGTGAATAGGGCTCAGTTATTGAAGCGTGATAATGAGTCAACCCAACCAAGAGAGAGCAACCAGCAAGTCGATAATACCAGTGGTAGCAGTCATCGAAGCGGTGATAACAAACGTGGAGGGAATCAACATGCCAGAAATGGTAATCACTTCGGTGGTAATCATGGCAATGAAAATAAGAGTGAACATTTCAAGAAGAGGAGATTCAATAATGATGGAAAGACGTTAGCACCAGCACCTGTAATTAAGGAAGGAGAACGACCACCGGTCGTATGTTACAAATGTGGAGGGGAAGGACACATAAGTTTATACTGCACGATGCAGTCCAAAGCATGTTAAAATTGTGGAAAAGAAGGTCACCTAGCCCGATTTTGTAGTGCACCAAAGTCAAGTCCAGCTGGGATGGAGGCATCAAAAGGTGTCCCAGACAAGACAAAACTGGTAGTTCAAGGGAGAGCGTTTGTCGTAACCTCCCAAAAAGTGAGGAATCCGAACGAGGTGATCACGGGTAAGCTAATCATAAACTCTAGTGAAATTTATACTTTATTTGATACCGGTTCTAACCATTCTTTCATTTCTCCTACTTGCACTCAACGTTTAAATTTGACTCCGGAGAAATTAGACTTTGACTTATTTGTTGAAACTCCGTTGGGAGAAACTTTCATTACATCCATAGTTTATAAGTCTTGTTTGATTCAAATCGGTAACCGCACGTTACCTGTCGATCTTATTTCTTTGAAAATACTTTCATTTGATGTGATTTTAGGGATTGATTGGTTAACTACTCATCATGCTAAAATCGATTATTTTCGTAAGGTATTTAGCTTTCATATTCCTAACCAACTTATTATGTGAATTCAAGCAATCAAACCACTAAAATCAATCACTGTCATATCAAGCCATGAAGTTATTCGTTTATTGAAAAACGGATGTCAAGCTTTCTTAGCTCATGTCACGGATTTAAATAAAAATACGTTAGATTTGAATGATATTTCTATTGTTAATAAATTTCCTGATGTATTCCCTGAAGAAATTTACTGCCTACCCCAGAAAGTGAAATTGAATTTTGTATCGACCTTGAATCCTGTACAAAACCCATTTCCAAAGCCCCATATCGAATGGCTCCTATTAAACTTCGTGAGTTAAAAACCCAACTACGAAAATTGTTAGACATCGGTTTCATTCATCCTAGTACGTCTCCTTGGGGTGCACCTGTTCTATTCGTGAAGAAGAAAGATGGAAGTATGCGACTTTGTATTGATTATCGGGAGTTAAATCATGTCACCATCAAAAATAGGTATCGTTGCCTCGCATTGATGACCTATTTGACCAGTTACAGGGAGCCAAATTCTTTTTGAAGATTGATCTTTGTTTAGGATATCATCGATTGAAGATTAAAACCGATGACATTCCAAAGACCGCTTTTAGAACTTCGATGCAGCATTATGAATTCCTAGTCATGTCTTTTGGATTGACTAATGCTCTTGCTGCCTTCATGGACATGATGAACTGAGTATTCAAGGAATATTTGGATCACTTTGTGGTCGTCTTTATTTATGACATCCTCATATACTCCAAAACCTGTGAAAACCATGAGCAACACTTGAGGCTGATACTTCAAAAGCTTCGTGAAAACAAGCTTTATGCCAAGTTGAAGAAATGTGAGTTCTGGCTTAAGGAAGTTGCATTCCTTGGGCACGTAATATCAAATCATGGAATATCTGTTGACCCGACAAAGATTGAAGCAATTCAAAGCTGGGAGCAACCTAAGTCAGTGATCGAAGTACGTAGCTTTCTCGGCTTAGCTAGTTATTATCGAAGATTCGTAGAAGGGTTTTCTTGAATCGCTACTCCATTAACTCAGCTGACTCGAAAAGATACAAAGTTCGGTTGGAGTGAGGAATGTGAGAAGAGTTTTCAAGAACTCATGAGAAGACTCATTTCAGCACCTGTTCTGACAATACCATCTAGCTCGGAGGGATTTGTCATCTACAGTGATGCTTCAGGCAAAGGGTTAGGATGTATTCTCATGCAACATTGGAAAGTCATAGCCTATGCCTCACGACAACTCAAAGAATATGAGAGGAATTATCCTACTCATGATCTAGAGTTGGCAGCAGTCATTTTTGCGCTTAAGATTTGGAGGCATTACCTGTATGAAGAGAAGGTGGAGATCTATACGGATCATAAAAGCCTTAAATATTTCTTCACTCAAATGGAACTCAACATGCGGCAACGAAGATGGCTTGAGTTGTTGAAAGATTATGATCATACCATCCAATACCATCCTGGAAAAGCGAACGTAGTAGCTGACGCATTGAGTAAAAGATCATATACGGGCACGAGTGCATTATTGTCAACGTAAAGGCCCATTGTGTATGACTTGGAAAGGATGGAAATAGAGTTAAAGACTCCAGGGACCCATGTGATGATGGAGAATATACGAGTGGAACCGACTTTAATCGATAAAGTTAAAGCTGCTCAAACTACAGATCTGGAGCTGATGCGTATGAAGAAGAAAGTGCAAGAAGGTGCTATTCCGAAAGCAAGATTCGATGAAGAAGGAATACTTAGAGTCAACTCTAGACTTTGTGTTTTTAACGATTCTGACTTGAAGTATAAAATCATGATGGAGGCACACAACACACCGTTTGCAATCCATCTTTGGAGTACCAAAATGTATCGTGATCTTTGACATACATTTTGGTGGAGCAATATGAAGAGAGAGATAGTGGGGTTTATCTCAAGGTTTCTAACTTGTCAACGAGTCAAGGAGGAGCATCAAGTGCCAAAAGGTCCATTGCAACCACTTGAAATTCCAGAACGGAAGTGGGAGCACATTACCATGGATTTCGTTACTGGTCTTCCCAAGGTTTCTCAAGGCATAGATGTGATTTGGGTCATTGTTGATAGATTGACCAAGTCTGCTCATTTCTTATCGATACGAGAAACTTTTACACTTGAACGTCTTGCTAGTATGTACATAAATGAGATCGTAAGATTGTATGGTATGCCAGTATCCATAGTCTCTGATCGAGACCCAAGATTCACTTCAAGATTTTGGGTTAGTTTGTAAAAAGCTATGGGCACGGATTTACGATTTAGTTCGGCATAACATCCTCAAACGGATGGGCAGCAGAAAGGACTATTCAAACTCTTGAAGATTTATTAAGACTATGTGTCCTTGAATTCAAGGGAAGTTGGGACAAGTTCTTATCATTGGTGGAGTTTTCCTACAACAATAGTTATCAAGCAAGTATTGGCATAGCTCTATTTGAGGCGTTGTATGGAAGAAAGTGTCGTTCTCCAGTATGCTGGGATGAGGTGGATGAAGCAACGTTGTTGGGACTGGATTTGGTACGTATGACTACTGAAAAGATTCAAACGATTTGACAACGTATAAAATTCTCACAAGATCGACAAAAGAGTTATGTTGATCTTCATCGAAAAGACGTGGAATTCAATATTGGAGATCATGTGTTGTTACGTGTTGCTCCATGGAAAGGAGTTACAAGATTTGGAAAGAGAGGAAAGCTCAATCCTTGATCATTGGCCCATTTTTAATCCTCGATCGAGTAGGAACTGTGGCCTATAGACTCGCTTTCACCGCTTGAGTATGTCTCGTGTTCATAACATTTTTCACATATCTATGTTACGTAAATATGTGAAAGACCCGAACCATATTATTGAATTAGAACCAGACGAGATAGAGGAAGATTTAACGTATGAAGAGTTACCTATTAAAATCTTGGATAAGAAGGATCATATTCTACACTCTAAAGTTATACCTCAAGTCAAAGTTTTGTAGAGAAACCATGATGTTGAGGAAATGACCTGGGAGTTAGAATCTGAAATGAAATCAAGGTATCCTCACCTCTTCGACATACCAGGTACGAACCCTAATATCGAGGACGAAATTTTATAAGAAGGGGAAGTTGTAAGACCCCAACTTTTATAAATAAAGATTAATTTCTCTCGAAATATATTTTTGAATATTATGGTGTGGATATAATATAATGTTATAGTTATGGGTAATATTTACAAATTTTGCAAAGTAAGCAAGTGGTTATATAATATTCGATTGGTTAGGGAATATTCATTTTTACAGGGAATATTTGTAAGACGGTACAATCATTGGTGGACCCCACAACGGAAGTATTGTCGTAGTTAGAAAATGACATAATTATCTTTTTATAAAAATAACGGCGGAAGTTTTACCGTTAAACCGTTGAACTACCCTAGTAGTAAAAGTACGCAAAATCTGCGTGGTTTCATAGTAGCACACGGTATTGATTATTGATGCTTACGTGAGAAGTCACTCACCTATACTCAATTATTACTCACGATAATTATCGCATCATATCTCTCATATTATTGATTCGATTATTATCACAAGATTATCATCTCGCATAATATGTTATATTATTAAATCAATAATTGAGACGACAAATTTATTCATATTATTAAATTGCAATATTTACAATGTCTAGAAGTTACATCGAGGAGAGGTTTGGTCATCTAATTGCGTGCCAATAAGGAGAAATCCTTATCGGAAAGCCCCTCTCTCACAAGGAGCGACTTTGTTGTTAAATATTGTGAGTTATAATATTAATGATGAATAAGTTCGTGTTGATTAAAGATGAAATTGATAGTTCCATTGTGTTGGAATTATTAGTATTAGTGGAAATCGATATTTATTTCGATATTAATTGATGTCTGGAAGTTATACTGACCAGTCGGGTAATTAATCGGATAAATGAGCAATTAATTGGTATTAATTCACATGATTATAACTATTTGTTAACATGTGTGTACTAGTGATTCACATTATTGTAATATTAGGAGAGTTGGTGCAAGATTGATAATACTTGCATGACTAAGTTAAAAATGGAGGTATAGATTGAGGTAATATACTGTAATTCGTATTTTCACATGATTATAACTATTGATTCACATGATTGAACTATTGATGTGACGCCCCCAAAATAGGTATACATCACCCATCTTGAGTCGCCAGATACATGGTACAAAATTCAAATAAAACTTAATTATACAACAGTCGTGTAAAATACGACAAAACATAATCTAAGAGTTTTAATATGTATATTGTCATCTAGACAGTATACAAACTCAATGAAGTCCTCATTACATTTATTGTCACATTATTTAACAGAATAGTGAGGACTACTAATGCTATCATCTGGACCGTCACTCCGTTCCCCGACTAGTCCCAGCTATATTCTCATTTCTTGAAGAGAATAGTGAAAGAAAGGGTGAGCTCAACTAGCCCAGTAAGAAATATTATGACTAAGATAATGCAGAATAAATTATCATTAGTCTTTAACAATATTAAACTGATAAAATACAATAGACATCAAGTTTAACTGCAGCAGAATAAGCAATCCATTAGAAGAGTCAAGTAGAGCATGATATCTACTATCTTCTATGATTTAAAATATTTTTATCAATTTTTATCGTTGAGACTCAGCTTAATAAATAAACCACATCATTGAGTCATCCCTGCACTACGGGCCAAGGATATTCATTAAATCATCAATGGTCATGACTATACCGAATAATCCCTGGTCATAATCATACCAAAAACTGTCCATCAATACACTACAAGCCACTGAGGACTTTTACCACATCATTTATAACATTACAGGTCCTGATTATACCGAATAATCTCTGGTCATAATCATACCAAGTCCATCTCTGCACGTAAGCTAAAGATGACTTTCATCACAATATAAGCATGAGGATGATGACAATAATATAAGCATTAATCAAACAAAAACAAGGATAAATATTAAAAACTTTAAATTTATCCAAATATTATCCATCACTTAAATAACTCATAATCTAATATTGTTAATATTTTAATCACTTCCTAAACTTATAAACAATTTAATTTAATTGTTTACACTTTACCAAATAATGCATTTAATCATTCAAAAATGCCATACTCATAAGATTTCATCACCAATGATCAAATCACTCATCAAAAATCTGCATATACCTTATATAGGATTTTCAAGCCCTAAAATCCTATTTACGAATTCTTCAACTTCACATAACATATTTAACTAATATGTATGTAACTAAATCATTTTCATGAAAAATTACCAAATCAACTTATTATTTTTATATCCTTTGTCCAAACATATATACATATATTTCATACACAACAAGTGTTTTTTTTATAATTTTTCAACTCACTTAAGTATTTTTCAAAAATCAATTTCTAATTAATTCCTTAAAAAATTAGCTACCTCAAGTTTAACTCCAGAAAATCCCAAATCTTGGCAGGATCTTACAAATGTTAACGTGAGCTTCTAGTTTAAATTTCATGGTCATCGGAGTTATAGAACTCCGGTTATAGCATTTTTTGTCGAAAAAACCTAAATATTGAAATGGTCATAACTTGCCCATTTTAAGTCGGAATGAGCTCATTTTTGGACAGGAGGTACTTTATGCCATATATTTCTATGTCCCAAAAGTCCGGAATTTTTGTCATAAATTAAGTGGCCAAAAATTCCCTTTTAAATTTATGGGCAGTAGCTTTTTTGGTACTTTGCAGTTTTTTGACTCCTTTGCTAAAATCAGTCTACACGAAAATCTACAACACCTTTTCCAGGGATTCCACTTGGATAAGTTAGAAAACTCATAGATCTAACTCTAGAACTTGACCACACTCAAAAATTCAAAATATAATAGGAGATATGGTCAATTGAATTTCATGTTCTATTTTCACCAAAATCTGATTTTCAACCCTTTGTGATTTCTAAGAAACTTTCATATTTTCACATAATAACCACCATAACACTTACTAATACTACATATACCCATGATTTTCATCAGTCCAATGCTTTTATTATGACTTTCATCATAATCCACGTAAACAGATCATTTTCATAATTTAATAAGGAATTAATACAAAGGATAATTCACCATGCATGTGGTAATCCACATGTATGAGTTATTCAATGAATAATAATAGAGAATGGAATAACTAAAGAATTCACCATGCATGCGGTACTTTGCATAGGCAAAGTTATTCCCAATGAATAATAAATAATGGAACCGAATCATGCGTAAACGCACGAGCACGTGATATTAAACGAATAATAAAGAATGGAATAACAACAGAATTCACCATGAATGCGACCGCACAGACAGGTTATTCCAACAAAATAATAAATAATGGAACCAGGTCATGTGTAAACGCACAGATAGGATATTCAGATAGAATAATAAAGAATCGGAACCGAATCGGTGTAAATTAGACCGCATATGATATTTCCAACGAATAATAAAGAATGGAATAACAACAGAATTTCACCATGTATGCGATACTTCGCATAGACAGGTTATTCCAACATAATAATAAAGAATGGAATAACAGAAGAATTTCACCATATATGCGGTACTTCACATAGACATGTTATTCCAACATAATGATAAAGAATGGAATAACAGAAGAATTTCACCAAGTATAGGGTAGCCCGCGTATACAGGTTATTCCAACAGAATAATAAAGAATGGAATAACAGAAGTTCTCTTCATGAATATGAAAGAAATAATACCCCTTACAAGTGTTGAAAGAAAATAATCCTTACAAGTATAACAAATAATATTCCTTACCTTATAAAGAAGAGTACTCCGACGGGTAGGGGGGAATATACTTGAAGAAAACTTGCACTACGCTCAAAGCTTTCTTAAACTCTAAAGAAATACGCTCACGATTATAGAAGAAGAATTCTCTGAACTTCTGGTGTGATTTCAATTCTAACTAAGCATCCTATTTATAGGAAAATAGAAAGGATACTATATTATATATATATATATATATATTATTTCAAATCTAATAAAACAATTAACTTTATAAAAGTATTCTATTTTATATAAAAAGATTTTACTATGCAAACACTATGCAGCACTATCAAAAAACACTATAATAATAAAATATAATATATTCTAATTATTGTCTAATAAAACAAATAACTTTATAAAAGTATTCTATTTTATATAAAATGATTTTACTATGCAAAACACTATGTAGGCACTATGCAAACACTATACATAATAAAATATAATATATTCTAATTATTGTCTAATAAAACAAATAACTTTATAAAATTATTCTGTTTTATATAAAAAGATTTTCTGTTTTATTACATTAATAATACTAATAAAACAAAATTTATATATATATATATATATAAACTTCTGTGACTTCATAAAAAGATACCTCAATATAATTAACAACATTTATCATCATTATTATAATTCACAATATTAATCGACCAGGTTGTTCCCAGGAAAGAGGGGGCTTTCCAATAAGGATTTCTCCCTATTGGCGCGCAATTAGGTGACCAAATCTCTCCTTGGCAGAACTTCTAGACATCATTAATATTGCAAATAATAATATTAATAACTTCATCGTCTCAATTATTGATTTAATAAAATATAAAATATCGACAATAATTGAATCAAATAACGTGAGATACTATACAGCAATTACTGTAGCAATAATTGAATAAAACTGAGTGACTTCTCACGTAAGCATCAATAATCAATACCGTGTGCAACCACGCCGGATTCTTTAATTTTACTACCCAGTAGTTCAACAGGTTTTAACGGTAAAACTTCCGCCGTTATTTTCATAAAAATATTTTTGTCATTTTCTCAATCCGACAATTACATTTGTGGGGTCCACCAATGATTATCTGGTCGCATTTGGATATTCCCCGATAAAAGAATATTCCCCACCAATCGAATATTATATAACAACTTGCATACTTTGCAAAATTTATAAATACTACACACAACTATAACATTATCTCAAATCCACACCATAATATTCAAAAAAATATTTCGAGAAAATTAAATATTTATTCGTAAAATTTAGGATTTTACAATCTCCCCTCCTTATGAAATTTCGCCCTCAAAATTTACGTACGTACCTGTTATACCGAAAAGGTGAGGATACCTTGACTTCATTTCAAATTCTAACTCTTTAGGTATAACCTTTGAGTGTTGATTACGATCCTTCTTTTTCAAGATTTTAACACATATTTCCTCATACGTTAAATCTTCCGCTATCTCGTTCGGTTCTAAATCAATAATGTGGTTCGGGTTGTCCACATTTTTACATAACATCGGTACGTGATAAACGTTATGAACACGCAACATATTTGGTGGTAAAACGAGTCTATAGGCCACAGTTCCTACTCAATCAGGGATTTTAAATGGGCCAATAAAATCGAGGGTTGAGATAACGCATTCTTGAACCTTCTTCTTCACATTCATCAGCTTTAGGTGTGTAATTTGAGCGGCTTTAACTTTATCAATTAAAGTCGATTCTACTCATATATTCATTATCTTTACGTGGGTCCCTAGAGTTTTTAACTTTATCTTCATCATTTGTAAGTTATACGAAATGGGTTTTTGTGTTAACAACATCGCACTCGTAAACGCATCCGACCTTTTACTCAACGCATCAGCTACCACGTTCTCTCTTCCACGATGATATTAAATGGTATGATCGTAATCTTCAACAGCTCGAGTCAACGTCATTGGCGCACATTACGTTCGTTTTGGGTGAAGAAATACTTGAGGGTTTTAGAAATGGGTTTTATACTGGGGTCAATACAAAATTCGATTTCACGCTCTGGGGTAGGTCAAGAAGTCTTCAGGGAATACGTCAAGAAATTTATTAACAATAGAAATATCATTCAAAACTATGACTCTCATCCAAGACTTGGATAGCACATATAATGAAGGTTTCTCCTAACGGAGCTTCAACAGATAAGTCAAAGTCTAATTTCTTCGGAGTCAAATTTAAATGTTGAGCGCAAGCAAGGAAGATAAAAGAATGGGTAGAACTGGTATCAAATAAAGTGTAAACTTCGCTAGAGTTTATGATTAGCTTACCCGTGATCACCTCGTTCAGATTCCTCGCTTTTTGGGAGGTTACGATAAACACTCTCCTTGAACTCTCGGTTTTGTCTTTTACGGACACCTTGGATGCCTCCATCCCAGCTGGACTTGACTTTGGTGCACGACAAAATTGGGCTAGGTGACCTTCTTTTCCACAATTATAACATGCTTTGGACTGCATCGTGCAATTTGGACTTATGTGTCCTTCCCCTCCACATTTGTAACATACGACTGGCGGTCGTTCTCCTTCCTTAACAGTGGGTGTTGGTGCTGACGTCTTTCCATCTTTGCTGAACCTTCTCTTCTTGAACTTTCCACTCCTATTATCTTCGCCATGATTACCACCGAAGTGGTTATCATTTCTGGCATGTTGATTCCCTCCACGTTTGTTGCCACCGCTTCGATGACTGCTACCACTGGTATTATCGACTTGTCGGCTACTCTCTCTTAGTTGGGTTGACTCATTATCGCGCTCCAATAACTTAGCCATATTCATAACATTTGAATACAAACACAGTTTATGAGAGATAAGGTATTGACGTATCTCCGGTTTCAAACCTCTTAGAAATATCCGTGTCATTCTCTCCTCATTATCAACCAAATGGGACGTAAACCGAGACAACTCAGCAAACTTAGCTTCGTATAGTGCCACGGTAATATTGTTTTGCTCAAGCTTGATGAACTCCACCTCCTTCATGTAACGAATACTTTCAGGAAAGTACTTATCGTTGAATAATTCTTAGAACTTCTCCCAAGACATCTTTAGTGCGGCAGGTTGTGTACGCTTTATAGATTCCCACTAGTAATCTGCCTCTGCACGCAACATGAAGGTGGCAAAGGGAACCTTTTTCTCCTCGAAGCATCCTAAGACATCAAACATCTTGTTGATCTGCTTTATCCACGTCTCCGCCTTAAGTGGTTTTGGCTCTCCAAAAAACTCTGGTGGTCCCAGCTCCTTGAACTGCTTAGCGGTGACCGTCCGAGAGTTGTCAGTGTTTCTACCAACATTTTGGACATGAGCCGCTCTCGCCTGATGTTGCATGTATTGCATAAAGCTTCTGAACATCCCATTGTGTTGAATTGAATTTCATGTTCCATTTTCACCAAAATCTGATTTTCAACCCTTTGTGATTTCTAAGAAACTTTCATGTTTTCACATAATAACCAACATAACACTTACTAATACTACATATACCCATGATTTTCATTAGTCCAATGCTTTTATTATGACTTTCATCATAATCCACGTAAACAGATCATTTCCACAATTTAATAAGGAATGAATACAAAGGATCATTTACCATGCATGTGGTAATCCACATAGACAGGTTATTCCAACAGAATAATAAAGAATGGAATAACTGAAGAATTCTCCATGCATGCGATATTTCGCATAGACAGGTTATTCTCAATAGAATAATAAATAATAGAACCAGGTCATGCGTAAACGCACAGAAAGGATATTCCGAAAGAATAATAAAGAATGGAATAACAATAGAATTTACCATGCATGCGATAGACCGCACAGACAGGTTATTCCAATAGAATAATAAATAATGGAACCAGGAAGGTGCATTCCTTGGGCACGTGATATCAAATTATGGAATATCTATTGACCCGGCAAAGATTGAAGCAATTCAAAGCTGGGAGCAACCTAAGTCAGTGACCGAAGTACGTAGCTTTCTCGGCTTAACTGGTTATTATTGGAGATTCGTGGAAGGATTTTCTCGAATCGTTATTCCATTAACTTAGCTGACTCGAAAAGATACGAAATTCGGTTGGAGCGAGGAATGTGAAAAGAGTTTTCAAGAACTCAAGAGAAGACTCATTTCAGCACCTGTTCTGACAATACCATCTGGCTCGGAGGGATTTTTCATCTACATTGATGCTTCAGGCAAAGGGTTAGGATGTGTTCTCATGCAACATGAGAAAGTCATAGCCTATGCCTCTTGAAAACTCAAAGAATATGAGAGGAATTATCCTACTCATGATCTAGAGTTGGCAGCAGTCGTTTTTGCGCTTAAGATTTGGAGGCATTACCTGTATATAGAGAAGGTGGAGATCTATTCGGATCATAAAAGCCTCAAATATTTCTTCACTCAAAAAGAACTCAACATGCGGCAACGACGATGGCTTGAGTTGTTAAAAGATTATGATCATACCATCTAATACCATCCTCGAAAAGCGAGCGTAATGGTAGCGCGTGAGTGAAGATCATATGCGAATGCTGAGTACAATATTGTAACGTATGAAAGACCCATTTTGTATGACTTACGAAGGATGGAGATAGAGTTAAAGACTCCAGGGACCCATATGATGATGGCGAATATACGAGTAGAACCGACGTTAATCGATAAAGTTAAAGCTGCTCAAACTACAGACCTGGAGCTGATGCGTATGAAGAAGAAAGTGCAAGAAGGTGCTATTTCGGAAGAAAAAATCGATGAAGAAGGAATATGTAAGACCCCAACTTATTATTAATGAAATTAAATTTCCTCTATTTATTATTTTGAAATAGTAAGGGTTAATTTGATTAATGTGGTTAGTTATGGGTAAAATGCGCAAATATTTTAAATAAGCAAGTGGTTATAAAATATTCATTGTTGTTGGGGAATATTCATTTGGTCGTGGAATATTCTTACTGTCGGGGATTATTCGTACGACGGCACAGCCTTGTGTGGACCCCATAACGAAAAGCGATTGGATGAAGAAAACGACAAGTATAAGTTGTTTATAAATTACGGCGTAGTTGTTACCGTTAATACTGTTGAAATACTCGGTGGCTAAAACACAATAGCACACGGTATTGCACCAATAAGAAGGCACTACTCAATAATTGTTACAGTAATTACTGTTCAATATTTTATTTTATTGATTCAATAATTGCTACGTTGATATTTTATATTATTGTTGTTTCAATAATTGTCACTATACAATATTTTCCATTATCGGAGCAATAATTCATATTATCTGAATAATATTATTAGATAACATTATTGGCAATGTCTAAAAGTTCTGTCTAAGGAGAGGTTTGGTAACCTAATTGCAAGGCCAAAGAAGGAGAGATCCTTATTGAAAGCTCCTCTTTCACGGAACCTGCTGGTTGTCGAAGAATGATTACGTAATATTATTTTTGAATAATTAATTATTGATTTTTATGATGAGGAAAATATTCATTTTATGTGGATATAGATGGAGAAAAAATTTTAATGTGACAATTGTTGAAAATTAATATTTTATCTTTTTTGATAAAATAATTCATTTAAATATATTTTAATAATATAATAATGGTAATATTTTTTTACAATGACTGTGGGATATATGAATAAATGAGGAGGAAGAGTATTTTTGTTACTAAAAATATTTAAAACATGTTTTTCATGTTTGTGGACCCCATTCTTGACCTGAAATTTGATTATAGCACGTAAAATCGCTTGGCTTGAGGATTTGGTCAATTTCTGTTTGGAATTTGGAAAAACATTCTTCTGCAAAGTTGTAGAGAATGGAATTTGTGACACCCCCAAACCCAGGTACTTCATTCCCACAGGATTTGGTGTTCACTTAATCAAATGTTCATATCTAACTACTCAATCACAATCAAATTGCACAATGAAAACCTTTCCCATTAAAGGGTTACATAATAAAAAATCTCCTAGGTTGTCTAACCTTTAAATACAATCATTCAAATACGGAATTAAAATTATTACATAACACCATTATTAAGAAGTCTAAGATCATCACAATAATAAAAGTACAAATCAGCATCACTTGTACAATTTTCCCTTTCCTTCGCTAGTTGAAGGTTCATTTACCTTCTCCACTTTAGTTGCAATGAGTTTATAAATATGCAAGAGTGAGCAAAACAATTGCTCACTGGATAAAATAATGAATCAACAGAAGAATAACAATAATAACTGCCATGAATAGGCTCATCAAAACTAGATAGTACTCTAACAATGATAATCGAACCTGAAATCTAAAGTATGGAATAAACATAATCGAGGGTCATAAGACCATGAACTATGTCCACAGATTCTGAGTAATCTTTCAACTTCAACTTTAACGGTCATAAGACTATAAGGACTCCTCGTACTTAGGGGATCAACCCTTCTGCACCATGTATTGTGCATTAAACATTTAACGCTACGTAAGTTACCCCCCTAATAATAGGGTTGTTCATCTCGAGATTTAGAGTACAAGTCCGCACCAAAGTGAGTTTGGTTTGGAAACATTTCAGGGTAATTTGGAATTCAACGAACATCAACTAAGGATTAATTGAATAAAACCAATAACGTCATACTATAGAATAATCGTAATTGAATAAACATAGTAAATTAAAGTCATGCTTTAGGAATAATCTAATAAAGATACAACTTGAGTAACTATAACACACCTTGCTTGAACAACATTAAGTCAAGGTTATTTAGAATTGAATACTAAGCATGCATGGTAATATGAACGATAAAACTATTCAAATATATCTGGGCATGCTAAACAACAAGTTAAATACAAGAATAACTTGTTCAATATCAAAAATCAAAGTTTAGAAACCTTACATTATTATATTGAAATCAATAATTGATTCAACAAGTTAATGGATTAGAAAACTTGCATCATTTATAAGGTAATTGAATTGGAAACAATAATTGCTTTAATAAGAAAATAGATTAGAGAACTTGCCTTGCTCGTGGGCTAAACCGAACAATTCAAATCACAATATCCTATAAACATATGTCATCATGACATAATTAGTCACTACCACTTTATAAACTTAACTAACTACATTCATCATGTAGGTTTGATTATTTAATCACATAATCAAGTTATAACACAAGTTAATCATTGATAATATGCTTATTCATAATATAGAAATACTGAAATTAACATTTTACAGTCCTACTATTATCCCATAACAATTCCTTCAAATTTCGAGTACAAAAAGTACACATCGGACCATTCTCTTAACTTCACACAATTTCTACGATTTATCTTTATGATCAGTATTGCTATAATAATATGATATGATGATATTGCTGATAGAAGAGTTAAAGCTATGAAGCCCGTGAATTGCCATAATTGCTGCTATATACTTATTATGATAAGTGAATTATTTGGTTACATTACAAGGTAAATCCATTCTTTCGATCTTTGACAACGACAAGTGATAAGATGAACAAAAGCCAATTTTGGCCTACAAGTTCCTTTCTAACAGCTTAATTAGCATGTAATTCCTATAGACACTTCACATAAACATAGTTCAAAGATTGTAAACATGTTTCTACTCATAAAACAATATAAACAACTAATTTAAATCATATAATTTCACTATTTTTGATAAAAACTCATTTTTTTTATGTTTTTAATGAAAATAAATACTGTGATTTTGTTTTCCAACCAAAATAGATAATTCAAAACACTTTATCAATGTTTATACATACTATACCACATTCAATAACCAATTTATCAACTGAACAACTAATTAACCCTTAATTTCTACCTTAAACCAAACAATATATATTCACAAAAACTCTCTGTAAAAATATTTTTTCTTCATAACCATATACATAATATAAATTCATGGACTATTCTCAATTATAGCTTAAGAAAATAGTTTAACAACACTAGATTATCATATAAAATCACATACATAACAAATAATTTATCCTTGCACAAGGATTTTACAGAGAATTAGGGAAGAGAAAAACTAAACTTTTAAAACTAAAAAAAAAAAAATAGGATGATACCTTGAAGAAGATGATGATGATGGCTATTACTTTTGATTCTCAAACATCTTTTCTCCAATCTCTCTCTCAACTTCCTTAGCCTTTCTTCCTCTCTTCTTTTTCTTCTCTGCAAACTCTCTTCCCTCTCTATTCTAATCTTACGTCTTAGGATTATAACGTATAATAATAATATAGATATTAAATATATAATATAATTCTAACTTAACTGACATCAGTTATTTTTATTTGAAACTCAAAAGCCATAAGGCTTGTTTGGTTACTTACTAAAATATAATCCATTAACCCTTATGCCTTGTTTGGTAAAACATAATTAGAATAAAGACTTAATAGGCAATAGGCCTTGTTTGGTAAAACATAATTAAACTCCTTTAAGTTATTTTAATAAGTACTTTATAAAAGGTTATTTGTCACACATTTAATTAACTAAATTAATTCCAATAAAAACTTATTAAATTACTTCATCACATAAATCAATACCACAAAATTATAATTTTTTATATAATTATAACTTTATTTAATCAACTAACACATCCTTTTAATTACAAATTCAAATAAAAGAATAACAATTCAATTAATCAAAACTCTACAACTTAATAATTAAATTAAATTAGCATAAAATAATTAATTTCCTTAATTATTTATTTAACAAATAGTTAACCAAATTGAATCAAATATGAACAATTATTTATTCAACAATAAACACATCCATTAAATACTTAAATAATTCAATAAATATTTAATATAACAATTAAAAATTCTGGAATGTTACATCATTCCCTCCTTACAAGGATTCTGTCCTCAGAATCACAATTTAAACAATTCATTCGTCACATTCTCCCCTACTTACAAAGATTCTTTCCCCAGAATTGAAGATATAGATTAAACAAATAACTCAGGGTAATTCTTCATTATTTCAGCTTTGAGTTCCCACGTAGCCTCTTCGACATTGTGGTTCCTCCATATTACCTTCACAGAAGGTATCACTTTGTTTCTGAGCACTTGTTCTTTCCTGTCGACTATCTGGATAGGAACCTCTTCATAGGACAAGTCTTTCTCAAATTACAATGGTTCGTACTCGATCACATGCTTGTAATCGGACTTATATGGTCGTAACATCAAACGTGAAAAACATTATGAATGTTTTGCAATTACGGAGGTAGAGCTACCTCGTAAGCCACCTCTCCAACTTTTTTGCAAAGACTTGAAGGGTCCAATAAACTTGAACTTAGTTTCCCCTTTTACCAAATCGAATTTTTCCTTCCAAGGTGAAACTTTTAAGAAAACGTAATTTCCTACGTCAAATGCACGATCTTGTCTGTGTTGATCAGCATATTTCTTGTGTCTATCTTGGGCGACTATCAATCTTGTTACGATGAGTTTGACAACCTCGGTAGCTTTATTGTACCGATTCTGTCCTAACAGTTGGCGTTCACCGACTTCATCCCAAAGACAAAGGAGTTCTCGCACCTCCTGTAAATACAATGCTTCGTGGTGGCGGACATCCGATGCTTAACGTGGTAACTGTTATTGTAGGCAAATTCCACCAACGGTAATTGTTCATCCTAGCTTCCTTTAAAATCCATGACGCATGCTCTCAACATATCTTCCAATGTCTGAATCGTTCGTTCGCTTTGGCCATCTGTTTGCAGATGATATGCCGTACTCATTTGCAACTATGTTCCCATACATTCTTGTAGTCTCTTTCAGAATTTTGATGTGAACCTCGAATCTCTATCTGACACAATTGAAACTGGAACTCCATGTCTCATCACGATCTCTTTAACATATAACTTTGTCAGCTGATCAAGATTGAATCTAATCTTTATAGGCAAAAAGTGTGCAGATTTTGTCAATCTGTCCACTATCACCCAAATCGCATCGTATCCTTTCTTAGTCGTTATCACAAAATCCATTGTGATATGTTCCCATTTCCATTCCGATATCTCCAATGGTTAAAGTAACCCGCTTGGTCTTTAATGCTCGGCCTTGACTCTCTGACATGTTAAGCACTTTGCAACGCATTCTATAACGTCTCTTTTCATTTTTGGCCACCAAAAATGTTGCCTCAAATCTTGATACATTTTCGTACTTCCTGCATGAATCGAATATCTTGAGCTATGAGCTTCTATCAAGATGTCCTCTTTAATAACTGGTACTGCTGGAACCCAGATTCATCCCTCAAATCTCAGCATTCCATCAGTATCAACCTTGTATTTCACTTCCTTTCCCTCGACCACACTTTCTCTTATTTTTCTGCATTCCTCATCCTGCAGTTGAGCGTTCTTCACTTTGTCCACCAAAGTTTGATTGGCTTCCATCTGGTATAATTTCTCATCGGATTCTTTTGGAAATTTGATTTCCAACTCTAACCTTGACATTGCTATAATAAGCTCCTCCTTATCAGTTAACAGCATCAACTTCTCTCTGCCTTTCCTACTCAAGGCATCTGCAACCACGCTTGCTTTGCCTGGATGATAAAAGATCTCACAATCGTAATCCTTTATAAATTCCATCCATCTCCTTTGACGCATGTTCAGGTCTTTCTGAGTGAAAATGTACTTCAGACTCTTATGGTCTGTGTAATCTCATATTTCTCTCTATAGAGATAGTGTCTCCATATTTTTAAAGCAAACACAATCGCCGCCAACTCTAAATCATGAGTCGAATACCCTTTTTCGTAGTCCTTCAATTGCCTTGATGCATACGCGATGACTTTTCCGTTCTGCATAAGGACACATCCTAATCCTTTGTGTGAAGCATCACTGTACACCACAAAATTTCTTGTATTATCTGGTAATGACAACACAGGTGCCATACTTAGTTTCTTTTTCAATTCCTAAAAATTTCCTTCACATTTCTCCGTCCAAACAAATTTTAAAGATTTCCTCGTCAAATTTGTCAATGGAGTGGCAATCTTGGAGAAATCCTGGATAAACCATCTATAATACCCTGCCAATCCCAAGAAACTTCTTACTTCTGATGGAGTTCTTGGTTGTTCCCAATTTATCACAGCTTCGACCTTTGATGGATCCATTAAAATTCCATCCTTGTCAATTACGTGCCCAAGAAATTGTACACGTTGTAACCAGAATTCACATTTAGAGAATTTCGCGTACAACTTTTCCTTTCTTAGCGTCTCCAGGGTTAGACGTAAGTGTTCCACGTGTTCTAGAGTACACCAGAATATCGTCGATAAAAACCACCACAAACTTGTTTTAAAATGGTTTAAACACCATGTTCATCAAATCCATGAACGTTGCAGGGGCGTTTGTCAAACCAAAAGACATCACCAAAAACTCGTAATGTCCAAACTGAGTTCGGAATGCCGTCTTCGGCACATCCTCCTTCCTTACTTTCAGTTGGTGATACCCACTTCTCAAATCTATTTTAGAGAAATATCTAGCACCCTTTAATTGATCAAACAAGTTATCTATTATCGGCAATGGGTATTTATTCTTAATAGTGACTTTGTTTAACTCCCTATAATCAATACAAAGACGCATTGACCCATCCTTCTTCTTTACGAATAACACTGGTGCTCCCCACGGTGACACACTCGACTGAATGTATTTCTTATCCAATAGCTCCTGCAGTTGAACCATCAATTCCTTCATCTCTACCGGAGCCATTCTGTACGGGGCTTTCAATATCGGAGCGGTTCCTGGCACTAAGTCGATCACGAACTAGATTTCTCTGTCAGGCGGAAGTCCTGGAAAATCCTCCGGAAATACGTCCACAAATTCCCTAACCACCGGTATTTCTTCCAATTTCGCACCCTTCTTCTGAGTATCAACTATGTAAGCTAAATAACCCAAATAGCCTTGACTCAACAACTTCTTGGCCTGCATAATCATCAGACATCTCATTTGTCTAGGCGATTTGCTACCATTGAAAACTACCTTTGACGGAGTCATAAGGTTTACACATTTCTTTTGGCAGTCAATTATCGCTCCACAATTGAACAACCAATCCATTCCCAAAATAACATCAAACTCTCCAAGCCTAATCGGAATTAAATCTACCATCAAAATATTTCCCTTAATATTCACCCTACAGGTTCTTGTATACTGAACCTAACAGAATTACTTCTTTATTCGCAATTTCTATGTTTAAAGGGAAATTCAATTCTTCACTAGGCAATCCTAATCTCCTAGCAAATTCATCAGATATAAATGAGCAAGTAGCACCCGAATTAAATAATACATAAGCATCAATATCATTGATTGGGATAATACCCGACACCACATCCTTTGATTGCACAACATCTTGCAGATCATGTTAAAAGGTTACGGGGTGGGTTTGGTTGATCTGAATTGGTCCAAGAATGGCCCAAGTACCTCTACTGCTACCTCCCTTGCTTCCCATTATTTCGCCAGCTTTCTTCTTGGGGCACTCATGAGCAAAGTGATCCTTGGACCCGCAAGTGTAGCAAACATTCTTCTTGGGTTGATTGCAATTTGGGGCGATGTGACCCTCCTGACCACAGTTAAAGCATACATGTTTCCCCATCAAGCATACACCCTTGTGAAACTTCCCGCATGTAGCACATGCTTCAAACTTCTTATTCTGCTGGTTACTTTATTGATTCCCAGCACCCACATTTCCATTCCACATTCTTTTCAAGTTATCGTTACCATTTCCACTACCACCACCTCCATTCTTAACCTCCACTTCATTCTTCTTCTTTTTCTGTTCCTGATTGAACTTGGTTCTGACCTCGCCTCCACCTTCAATGAAATTGCCTTTTCCATCATGGTACGCAAATGTCTTCAACTAGAATAAGGAAACCTACTAAACAACGGGGCTTGGGTCCTGTTCAAACCTCTTCGCCTTGCGTTCATCTGTGTTGACTTGGTATGGCGCAAACCTCGCCAACTCGTTGAATTTTGCGGCATACTCCAACACCGTCATCGTTCCCTGCTTTAGTTCTAAAAACTGCACTTCTAGCTGACTCTTCGATCTCTCTGGGAAATAGGTCTCGAAGAACATCTCCTTGAACCTATCCCAAGCCATAACACCTGGTCCTCCTCGAGTTTTATTGGCCTGCCACCAATAACTAGCCTCTGCTTTTAACATGAATATTGCAAAAGCAGTTTTCTGATCTTCCCCTACTCCTGCAACATTGAACAATTTCTCTATCTCCATGACCCAGGTCTGTGCCTCAACTGGATTCATGGATCCACGAAATTCTGGTGGTCCAACCGCCTTGAAGTCCTTAAACGTAGCACCTTGGTTCTGAGGTTAATTCTGCGGTTGATTTTGTAGTGCACCTATCAGTAACGTCACCAGCTGCTAAACGGGGTTAGCTTCAGCATTATCGTTGTTGGTTCCTTCAGTGGTTCTCTGTCGGGGTGGTTGACGTCTTGGAGGCATTTTCTGTTAAAAATACACTCATTAGATTATTACTCAACTCTTTCAAGTAACTTCTAATTAACTTGCCCCCAAAATAATCACCACATAACACATAACACTTTGGATAAAAGAAGATAATAACTTTTATTCACTCTTAATTCTTTGAAAACATCATAACAATAGCATCACTGCTATTTACATTATTTTCCTGAACTACTAAAGTTTCAGGATATCATCATCATATCCACAAGTTACATAACACTTGGGATTTATATAATACTTATCATAACATAAATCATAAATCAAGTACACTTCCTACGATGTCCTACTAAGATACTGCAAAGCCTTACGACACTCTTCTTCCATAATTCGGAACATGGTTCGACGATCTAGTATGTACGAGGGTAATGTCTCAAACTGAATTGGGTAACCCATGACCCGATCTTGAGCTTGGTTGATCGCGATGTTGAACACGTTATCCATCTCTTCCATCTTCCTTCTCTTTGTTTGTGCGTCCCTCTTCGCTGTTCCAACTTGTTGATAAGCTTCACTGTACGCGTCTTCGGCTCTTGCCCTTTTTGCAGATTCTTCTCTCAAGTTGTTCTTCAACTCTGCAATCTCTGCTCTCATTTTCTCGTTCTCTCCTTCAGTGTGAATCAGCTTCTCTTCAACATTGTTCAGTCGTTCTTCTCGATCCTGGATCTCATCATCCTTCTGTGCCATCGAGGTCTGTTGTTCAGCTACTATCTCTTGTAATTCCTCGACAGTATCTTTAAGTTCCACATTGTGGTCACGCACCTCATCGTATATACGGCCAGCTATCGAGTTAAGTGGAATCCTTTCCTCCTCGTCCTCTTCATCCGTCTGTGGAAGCTCCAAGGAATCCTCCTCATCTGTCTCTATCTCATCATCCTCATCAGGTATTCTTTCCTGCTCAACTACTGTGACCAACGGAGTTGCTTCCCATGGCAGTAGTTGTTCCCACACCACCTGAATATCTCGAGGCTCCTCCTCTCTAGGCATCTGGGATCCTTCCTCCCTAGCATAACTAGATCCTCCTATATTAGCCATCCTGTCAACCAAATTTTTAAGTTTAATTACTAATCATTACTAGTCGACACTCACGAGCACATAAGTTATAATCACATAAGCACATAAGTGTTTTATTACTTCTTCCTTAAAACTCGATAAGAGTTTATCATCACTATCTTTTCGAAGGTTACTTCCTAAGGCTTTTCCCCACCTAAGGTTCATAACCTTTATTTGATACCAACTTGTGACACCCCCAAACCATCTTCATTCCCGAGTTTGGTGTTCACTTAATCAAGCGTTCATATCTAACTACCCAATCACAATCAAATTGCATAATGAAAACCTTTCCCATTAAAGGGTTACATAATAAAAATCTCGGGTTGTCTAACCTTTAAATACAATCATTCAAATCTGAATTAAAATTATTACATAACACCATTATTAAGAAGTCTAAGATCATCCACAATAATAAAAGTACAAATCAGCATCACTTGTACAATTTTCCCTTTCCTTTGCTAGTTGAAGGTTCATCTACCTTCTCCACTTTAGCTGCAATCAGTTTATAAATATGCAAGAGTGAGCAAAAAAATTGCTCACTAGATAAAATAATGAATCAACAGAAGAATAACAATAATAACTGCCAATTAATAGGCTCATCAAAACTAGATAGTACTCTAAATACTGAGATGAACAACCCTATTATTAGGGGTAACTTACGCGTAGCATTAAATGTTTGTGCACAATACATGGTGCGAAGTGATCCCCTAAATGCGAGGAGTCCTTATAGTCTTATATTTGTTAAAGTTGGAGTTGAAAGATTACTGCGCAACTATGGACATAGTTCATGGTCTTATGACCCTCGATTATGTTTATTCCATACTTTAGATTTGATTTCACGATTATCATTGTTAGAGTACTATCTAGTTTTGATGAGCCTATTCATTGGCGATTATTATTATTCTTCTTACATGATTCATTATTTTATCCGGTGAGCAATTATTTTGCTCACTCTTGCATATTTATAAACTCATTGAAAGTGGAAAAGGTAGATGAACCTTCAACTAGCAAAGGAAAGGAAAATTATACAAGATGTGTGATTTGCACTTTTATTATTATGATCTTGACTTCTTAATAATGGTGTTATGTAATAATTTTAATTTCATTTGATCTTGATTAAAACCTCGGGCTTTTTATTATGTAACCCTTTAATGAAAGGTTATTATGAAGTTTAGAAGTTTGATTAAATAAAACTTGATTTTGGGGTGAAGTTTTAATTATTATGTTTATTAAGAAAAATTGATTTTTGAAGTTTTTATGTTTATTAAGAAAAACATTTTTTGGTTTTGGTGGGCTACACTAACATGTGCAACATGCTCAATTCAAATGTCTAGAGGTGGGTGTAGAATTTTATTATAAATAATATTATTTTATTAAATTTTCGCGCTTTGGTGTTCTAAGCATTTTCCTATAAATAGGTGCTTAGGTTAAAATTGAAAATCACACCAAAATTGAAATCTTTTCTCTCTATATTATCGAAATGTATTCTTGTGAGTATTTTGATACTTTGAGTGTTGTTATATGGTGCAAGTTCCCTTCAGCACTATATCTAGTATTCCAGTTAGAAGTACTATCTTTTCGAGGTAAGGGATATTTTTTTTTTAAAATGGTATTATTTCTTTCAATATCATTATGCCAGAATATTGGGAGTATTTTTCTTGTGAAATTCTTGTCTTTTAGTGTCGAGAGTTACTAATCACGTTATCGACCTTATTCACGTGATACTGATACTATTCACAAATACGGCACTATTCACATAAAAATTAAATTTTCATTTTTGTCCAAAATATCTATTATGGATACTAGCTTTGATTGTATCCATATTTTGATCATTCTTGAATTTTACTTCACTGTGGTTATTTATGAAGTATTTTTGAACTGGAATTGTTTAAAGTACGAATCCTTAATATTTATTCTTTTGTTTCACTGGATTCGTTTTCTTTAAAATATTTTTCATCATCCGCAATCCTAAATGATTATATTACTGAATATCTTTGGCCTGTAGTGCAAAGATGAATAATTTTTTTATGAATATCTTTGGCCCGTAGTGCAAAGATGAACAGGTGTTGAGATGAACATGACCAACTGATGAATATCTTTGGCTTATAGTGCAAAGATGAACATTTGATTCAAGATGAATATTGATTGATGTTACAGGGATAAAATATTGATGATGGACTTTTAAATTCATAGATTATAGTAGATTTCATTCTCTACGTAACTCTTACTATGAATTATTATTTCCATCGCGAATATTGATCCAAAACTTGTTGTACATTATATTCTCTCGATTTTTTCTGTTGAAGACTAACGATAATTTGTTCTATATTATCTTAGTCATAATATTCTTTATTGGGCTAGTTGAGCTCACCCTTTTTCTTTTTGTTCTATTTTTCTTCTCGGAGGCGAGAATGTAACGAGTACTTAGTCGAGGTATGGAATGATGGTTCTAGAAGTTATTTTAGTAGTCCTCACCATTTTATAAAATAATGTATCAATAATTGTAATGAGGACTTATTTGGGTGTGGATATTGTCTAGAAGACAATATTTGTATTTAAACTCATAGTTTAAGTGTTGTATATTTTGTCGACAATTGTATTAATAAAGTTGTAGTTATTTACGTACCATGTATTTTGGCGACTCGGAATGGGTGTTGTATACCTATTTTGGGGGCGTCCACGATTAATATCGAGCTTAGGGATATGATCTCTGGCGGAGATCGTGGGAATAGAACTAGGAGGAGAGACGAGTAAATCCTTCGCTAGTGTGTCCTACCTAAAGCTTATTTGTTGGTCAGTCATAATATAGGGATATTATGTGATATGTTAATTTGTTTAATTAACCCTTGTTTTATGGCAGTATTTGAGAATGGCAAATGAGAATGTCAACAGTGGAGTAAGTGAGACCGTGGAGACTCCTTTACTCACCAATGAGGAAAATGTGCAACAGGCTGGCAATGTTCCTCCTGTAAACAACACCACTGATCAGATGATGAATGATGGAATGTTTAGAATATTTTTGCAGTTCATGCAAAATTAGACGAAGGAGGCTCATATACAAAATACAGGTGGAAATGATAGCAACGCATGGTTTGTCACAGCCAAGCAATTCAAGGAGTTGGGACCACGAGTGCAGGAAAGCGGATCCGATTAAAGGCGAGACGTGGGTCAAACAAATTACCAAGATATTCTATGTCTTGGGATGCATAGAGGAACAGAAGGTTCCATTCGCCACCTTTATGTTCCGTAATGAGGCTAATTACTTCGATGGGAATCATGTGAGCGTACCCATCCAAATTATGACTTAGCATATCTTGGGAAAACGTTTAGAAACCTGTTCAATAACAAGTTCTTTCCCGAAAGTATTCGTCATATGAAGGAAGTGGAGTTTATTAGACCGGAACAAAATAACATGATTAAGTCCCAAAGACGAGGCGAAGTTTGCAGAGTTATCCGGTTTTGCACCTCATTTGGTGGAGAATGAGGAGCGATGATGGCGGATATTTCCCGAGAGGTTTGAAACCCGGGCGTACGTTAATATCTCATTTCTCATAAATTTTCTCTATTCGGATGTTGTCAATGAGGGCTCAATTATTAGAGCGAGATAACGAAATGCACGTTCAACCGAGGGACCACAACCAAGATCATATGCAAGGATGTGGCGATCCTTCGAACAATGATAACCAAATGGAGAAAGAAAAATACGGACAAAAGCGGTAACCACTCTGGTGGTAGCCATGGCCATGAAAATAGAATAAGCGAGTCGTGAGGAGATTTTAAAAAGAAAAGGTACAACAACGATGTGTGAAGACGTCGACACCAAAGACCGAGAATCGGTTCTAAGGGAGGAGAACCACCACCGGTCGTATGCTATAAATGCGGGAAAGAGGGACATATCAGTCCAAACTGTCCACAACAGTTCAATGTATATTATAATTGTGGAAAAAAAGGACATATCACTCGAGATTGTACAGTAGCGAAACCAAGTCAAGCGGGGATGGTGACTCAAAAGGCTGTCCTAGAAAAGTCAAAGTCAATGATTCCTGGAAGAGCGTTTGTCATGACTGGTCAAAATAAGAGGAACCCAAACGAGGTGATCACGGGTAAGCTAATCATAAATTCTTGTGAAGTTTATACCTTACTAGATACCGGTGCTACCCATTCATTTATCTCTCCTGCTTGTGCTCAATGTTTAAACTTGACACCGGAGAAATTAGACTTTGATTTATCTGTGGAGACTCCGTTAGGAGAAACTTTCATTACATCCACTGTTTATAAATCTTGTTTGATCCAAGTTGGCACCATCACATTACCTGTTGACCTTATCCCTTTAAAGATACTTGCTTTTGATGTGATTTTAGGGATTGATTGGTTAACTACTCATCATGCCAAAATTGATTATTTTCGTAAGGTTGTTAGTTTTCATAATCCTAATCAACCTGTTGTTCGAATTCAAGCAACTAAACCATTAAAATCAATCACTGTTATATCAACCCATAAAGCCATTCGTTTATTAAAAAATGGATGTCAAGCTTTCTTAGCCCATGTTATGGATTTGAATAAAGACACGTCAGATTTGAATAATATTCCTATTGTTATTGACTTTCCTGACGTATTTCCTGAAGAACTTTCCGGTCTACCCCCGAAACGTGAAGTTGAATTCTTATTGATCTTGAACCTGGTACAAAGCCCATTTCTAAAACCCCATATCGAATGGCTCATATTGAACTTCAGGAGTTAAAGGTCCAACTACAGGAGTTGTTGGACATCGATTTCATTCGTCCTAGTACATCTCCTTGGGGTGCTCTGTTTTTTATTCAGAAAGAAGAAAGACGGGGAGTATACGACTTTATATTGACTACTAAAATTGAACCATGTCACTATCAAGAATAGGTATCCGCTACCTCGCATTGATGACCTGTTTGACCAGTTTCAAGGAGCACAATTATTTTCAAAGATCGATCTTCATTCTGGATATCATCACCAAGATTAGAATCGAGGATATTCAAAAGCGCCTTGAGAACTTCGATGACGGGCATTATAAATTCTTAGTCATGTCTTTTGGATTGACTAATGCTCCTGCGGCTTTCATGGATATGATGAACCGAGTATTCAAGGAATATTTGGATCAGTTTGTTGTTGTCTTTATTGATGACATCCTCATATATTCCAAAAGTCATGAAGATCGTGAGCACCATTTGAAGCTGGTACTCCAAAGGCTTCGTGAAAACAAGTTATATGCCAAGTTGAAGAAATACGAGTTGTGGCTTGAGGAAGTAGCATTCCTTGGGCACGTAGTGTTAAAATATGGAGTATCTTTTGACCCGGCGAAGATTGAAGCAATACAAAGTTGGGAGCAACCGAAGTCGGTGACCGAAATACGTAGCTTTCTGGGCTTAGCTGGTTATTATCGGAGATTAAATGGAAGGATTTTCTCGAATCGCTACTCCATTAACTCAAATTGACTTTAAAGGTATAAAGTTCGTATGGAGCGAGGAATGCGAGAAGAGTTTCCAAGAGCTTAAGAGGAGACTCATTTCGGCACCTGTTCTAACAATACCATCTGGTACGGATGGATTTGTTATCTACAACGATGTTTCAGGCAAAGGGTTAGGATGTGTTCTCATGAAACGTGGGAAAGTCATAGCCTATGCCTCGCGACAACTTAAAGAATATGAGAGGAATTATCCTACTCATGATCTAAAGTTGGCAGAAGTCATTTTCGCGCTAAAGATCTGGAGACATTATCTATATGGGGAGAAAGTGGAGATATATTCAGACCATAAAAGCCTCAAATATTTCTTCACCCAAAAGAAACTCAACATGCGGAAATGACATTGGCTCGAGCTGTTGAAAGACTACGACCATACCATTCAATACCATCCTGGAAAAGCGAACGTGGTAGCTGACGCATTGAGTAAAAGATCATATGCAGGAACGAGTGCGATGTTGTCAACACAAAGGCCCATTTTGTGTAATTTACAAAAGATGAAGATAGAATTCAAAACTCCAGGGACCCATGCAATGATGTCAAGTATACGCGTAGAACCAACTTTAATCGATAAAGTTAAAGTTGCTCAAGCCACAAACCCGGAGCTGATGCGTATGAGGAAGAAAGTACAAGAAGGTGCTATTCCAGAAGCAAGAATCAATTAGGAAGGAATAGTTCGAGTCCACTCCAGATTTTGTGTTCCTAACGATTCTGATTTGAAGTACAAGATCATGATGGAGGCACACAATACACCATTTACGATCCATCCTGGAAGTACCAAAATGTATCGTGATCTTCGACATACATTTTGGTGGAACAATATGAAGAGAGAGATTGCAAAGTTTATCTCGAGGTGTTTAACTTGTCAACGTGTAAAGGCAGAGCATCAAGTGCCAAAGGGTCCATTGCAACCACTTGAGATTCTGAAATAGAAGTGGGAACACATTACCATGGATTTCGTTACGGGTCTTCCCATGGTTTCTCAAGGCATAAATGTTATTTGGGTTATTGTTGATAGATTAACCAAGTCTGCTCATTTCTTGCCGATACGGGAGACTTATTCCCTTGAACGTCTTGCTAGTATGTATGTAATGAGATTGTAAGATTGCATGGCATGCCAGTATCCATAGTTTCGGATCGTGATCCAAGATTCACTTCACGATTTTGGATTAGCTTGCAAAAAGCTACAGACGCAGATTCTGATTGATTGGCATACCATCCTCAAACGGATGGACAATCAAAGAGGACTATTCAAACTCTTGAGGATCTATTAAGACTCTGTGTCCTAGACGTTAAAGGGAGTTGGGATAAGTATTTACCATTGGTGGAATTCTCCTACAACAACAGTTATCAGGCAAGTATAGGTGTGGCTCCATTTGAAGCATTGTATGGATGAAAGTGTCGCTCTCCAATATGTTGGGATGAGGTGGGTGAAGCAACATTGTTGGGACCCGAGTTGGTACGTATGACTACAGAAAAGATCCAAATGATTCGACAACGTATACAAACGGCACAGGATCGACAAAAGAATTATACGGATCTTCATCGAAAGGACATGGAATTTATTATTGGGGATCATGTATTGTTGCGAGTTGCTCCATGGAAGGGAGTTACAAGATTCGGGAAGAGAGGATAGCTCAATCCATAATTTATTGGTCCATTTCAGATTCTTGACCGAGTAGGAAATGTAACCTATAGACTCGCGTTACCTCCAAGTATGTCTCGTGTTCATAATGTTTTTTATATATTTGTGCTTTGTAAATATGTGAAAGACCCAAACCACGTTATTGAGTTAGAACCGGATGAGATAGCCGAAGACTTAACGTACGAGGAGGTACCTGTCAAGATCTTGGATAGGAAGGAGCATGTCTTACGTACAAAGGTTATACCGCAAGTCAAAGTTTTGTGGAGGAACCATGCTATTGAGGAAATGACCTGGGACTTGGAAATAGAAATGAAAGCGAGGTATCCTCACCTTTTCAAAACACTAGGTATGTACGTCAATTTCGAGGACGAAATTTCATAAGGAGGGGAGGTTGTAAGACCCCAACTTATTATTAATGAAATTAAATTTCCTCTATTTATTATTTGAAATAGTAAGGGTTGATTTGATTAATGTAGTTTGTTATGGGTAAAATGCGCAAATATTTTAAATAAGTAAGTGGTTATCAAATATTCATTGTTGTTGGGGAATATTCGTTTGGTCGTGGAATATTCTTCTTTGTCGGGAATATTAAATGCGATGGTATGACATTGTGTGGGCCCCATAACTTGAAATGCGATTGGATGAAGAAAAAGCGACAAGTATAAGTTGTTTATAAATAACTGCGTGGTTATTGTTACCATTAATCTTTGTTGAAATACTTTCGGTGGTTAAAACACGAAAGACACCACGATTGCACCAATTATTGATTCTTACGTAAGAAGGCACTACTCAATAATTGTTACAATAATTCTTGCTCAATATTTTATTTTATTGATTCAATAATTGCTACGTTGATATTTTATATTATTGTTGTTTCAATAATTGTCACTATACAATATTTTCCATTATCGGAGCAATAATTCATATTATTTGAATAATATTATTAGATAGCATTATTGGCAATGTCTAGAGAGTTCTGTCTAAGGAGAGGTTTGGTCACCTAATTGTGCTTGATAAGGAGAGATCCTTATTGAAAGCCCCCTCTTTCTCAGGAACCCTGTTGTTGTTAAGAATGTGATTACGTAATATTATTTGTGAATAATTAATTATTGATTTTTATGATGAGGAAAATATTCATTTTATGTGGATATAGATGGAGAAAAATTTTTAATGTGACAATTGTTGAAAATTAATATTTTATCTTTTTTTGATAAAATAATTCATTTAAATATATTTTAATAATATAATAATGGTAATATTTTTTTTACAATGAATGTGGGATATATGAATAAATTAGGAGGAAGAGTATTTTTGTTACTAAAAATATTTAAAACATGTTTTTCATGTTTGTGGACCTCATTTCTTGACTGAAATTTGATTATAGCTTGTAAAATCGCCCGTTTGTGGATTTCGGTCAATTTTTATTTGGAATTTGGAAAAACTTTCTTCTGCAAAGTTGTAGAGAATGGAATTTCCTATGGAAAAGACATGAGGTTTGAATTTGTTTGATAAAAGGGCTATTTATTATGAATTATTAAAGTTTCGAAGTTCCGAAATAATTGATTTTTGGAAGTTTTAATTATGTTTATTAAGAAAAACATTTTTTTGGTTTTGGTGGGCTACACTAACATGTGCAACATGCTCAATTCAAATGTCTAGAGGTGGGTGTAGAATTTTATTATAAATAATATTACTTTATTAAATTTTCTGCTTTGGTGTTCTAAGCATTTTCCTATAAATAGGGTGCTTAGGTTAAAATTGAAAATCACACCAAAAATTGAAATCTTTTCTCTCTATATTATCGAGCGTATTCTTGTGAGTATTTTGATACTTTGAGTGTTGTTATATGGTGCAAGTTCCCTTCAGCACTATATCTAGTATTCCAGTTAGAAGTACTATCTTTTCGAGGTAAGGGATATTTTTTTTTTAAAATGGTATTATTTCTTTCAATATCATTATGCCAGAATATTGGGAGTATTTTTCTTGTGAAATTCTTGTCTTTTAGTGTCAGGGTTACTAATCACGTATACGACACTATTCACGTATACGGTACTATTCACAAATATGGCACTATTCACAGAAAAATTAAATTTTCATTTTTTGTCCAAAATATCTATTATGGATACTAGCTTTGATTGTATCCATATTTTGATCATTCTTGAATTTTACTTCACTGTGGTTATTTATGAAGTATTTTTGAACTGGAATTGTTTAAAGTACGAATCCTTAATATTTATTCTTTTGTTTCACTGGATTCGTTTTCTTTAAAATATTTTTCATCATCCTCAATCCTAAATGATTATATTACTGAATATCTTTGGCCTGTAGTGCAAAGATGAATAATTTTTTTATGAATATCTTTGGCCCGTAGTGCAAAGATGAACAGGTGTTGAGATGAACATGACCAACTGATGAATATCTTTGGCTTGTAGTGCAAAGATGAACATTTGATTCAAGATGAATATTGATTGATGTTACAGGGATAAAATATTGATGATGGACTTTTAAATTCATAGATTATAGTAGATTTCATTCTCTACGTAACTCTTCTATGAATTATTATTTCCGCTGCGAATATTGATCTGAAACTTGTTGTCTATTATATTCTCTCAGATTTTTTCCTGTTGAAGACTAACGATAATTTGTTCTATATTATCTTAGTCATAATATTCTTTATTGGGCTAGTTGAGCTCACCCTTTTTCTTTTTGTTCTATTTTTCTTCTCAGGAGGCGAGAATGTAGCGAGTACTAGTCGAGGTATGGAATGATGGTTCTAGAAGTTATTTTAGTAGTCCTCACCATTTTTATAAAATAATGTATCAATAATTGTAATGAGGACTTATTTGGGTGTGGATATTGTCTAGAAGACAATATTTGTATTTAAACTCACAGTTTAAGTGTTGTCGTATTTTGTACGACAATTGTATTAATAAAGTTGTAGTTATTTCTGTACCATGTATTTTGGCGACTCAGAATGGGTGTTGTATACCTATTTTGGGGGCGTCACAGAATACTTCGAGTCAATTCCAGACTTTGTGTTCCTAACGATTCTGACTTGAAGTATAAAATCAAGATGGAGGCGCGCAACACACCGTTTGTAATCCATCCTGGGATCACCAAAATGTATCTAGATCTCCGACATAAATTTTGGTGGAGGAATATGAAGAGAGAGATAGCGGGGTTTATCTCAAGGTGTCTAACTGATCAACGAGTCAAGGCAGAGAATCAAATGCCAAAAGGTCCATTGCAACCACTTGAAATTCTAGAATGGAAGTGGGAGCACATTACCATGGATTTCGTTACTGGTCTTCCCAAGGTTTCTCAAGGCATAGATGCGATTTGGGTCATTGTTGATAGATTGACCAAGTCTGCTCATTTCTTACTGATACGAGAAACTTATACACTTGAACGTCTTGCTAGTATGTATATAAACGAGATTGTAAGATTTCATGGTATGCCAGTATCCATAGTTTCTGATCGAGACCCAAGATTCACTTCAAGATTTTGGGTTAGTTTGCAAAAAGCTATGGGCACGGATTTACGATTTAGTTCAGCATATCATCCTCAAATGGATGGGCAGTCGGAAAGGACTATTCAAACTCTTTAAGATTTATTAAGACTCTGTGTCCTTGACTTCAAGGGAAGTTGGGACAAGTTCTTACCATTGGTAGAGTTTTCCTACAACAACAGTTATCAAGCAAGTATTGGCATGGCTCCATTTGAGGCGTTGTATGGAAGAAAGTGTCGTTCTCCAGTATGCTAGGATGAGGTGGGTGAAGCAACGTTGTTGGGACCGGATTTGGTACGTATGACTACGGAAAAGATTCAAACGATCCGACAACATATAAAAATCTCACAAGATTGACAAAAGAGTTATGTTGATCTTCATCGAAAGGACGTGGAATTCAATATTAGAGATCATGTATTGTTACGTGTTGCTCTATGGAAAGGAGTTACAAGATTTGGAAAGAGAGAAAAGCTCAATCCTCGATTCATTGGCCCATTTTTAATCCTCAATCGAGTAGGAACTGTAGCCTATAAACTTACCTTGCCGTCAAGTATGTCTCGTGTTCATAACGTTTTTCACATATCTATGTTACGTAAATATATGAAAGACCCGAACCACATTATTGAATTAGAACCAGACAAGATAGATGAAGATTTAACATATGAAGAGGTACATGTTAAAATCTTGGATAAGAAGGATCATATTCTACGCTCTAAAGTTATACCTCAAGTCAAAGTTTTGTGGAGAAACCACGATGTTAAGGAAATGACCTAGGAGTTAGAATCTGAAATGAAATCAAGGTATCCTCACCTCTTCGACATACCAGGTACGCACCCTAATTTTGAGGACGAAATTTCATAAGAAGGGGAGGTTGTAAGACCCCAACTTTTATGAATAAAGATTAATTTCTCTCGAAATATATTTTTGAATATTATGGTGTGGATATAATATAATGTTATAGTTGTGGGTAATATTTACAAATTTTGCAAAGTAAGCAAGTGGTTATATAATATTCGATTGGTCGGGGGATATTCGTTTTAACATGAAATATTAGTACGATGGCACACTCATTGGTGGACCCCACAACGGAAGTATTATCGTAGTTAGAAAACGACATAATTATCTTTTTATAAAAATAACGACGGAAGTTTTACCCTTAAACCGTTGAACTACCCTAGTAGTAAAAGTAAAGAATATCGGCGTGGTTGCATAGTAGCACACGGTATTGGTTATTGATGCTTACGTGAGAAGTCACTCAGTTACACTCAATTAGTGCTATAGTAATTGCTGCATCATATCTCTCATATTATTGATTCGATTATTGTCACAGTATCATCTACATAATATGTTATATTATTAAATCAATAATTAATCAATCATTGGCCCGTAGTGTAGGGATGACTCGATGATGTGGTTTATTTATTAAGCTGAGTCTCAGCGATAAAAATTGATGAAAACATTTTAAATCATAGAAAATAGTAGATATTATGCTTTACTTGACTCTTCTAATGGATTGCTTATTCCGCTACAGTTAAACTTGATGTGTATTGTATTTTATCAGTTTAACATTGTTGAAGGCTAATGATAATTTTGTTAGTTCTCAGTAAGCACAATAGATCTAGAAGGGGGGGTTGAATAGATCCTTTTTATTTCAATATACTTTTTTTCTATTAAGTTGTACTGCTCATTAAGTAGCACATGACAAACATAAGAATCTTTTCAAGCACAGCGGAATAAGTAAAAGATCCCCTTCATTGATATAATCATAATTATACATTCATTGTTCGTAGAGTTAGTTCAGTGGTAAGCAGTTAAAGCATACATAGCAGTTATAGCATTTAATGTACATAATGTAAATGACATAAAGTAAAAAACACAAGAGGTTTTAAGTGGTTCAGAGACTCAAGCTCCTAATCCACTCTTCTGCTTTCAACTAGCAGGATTTCCACTAAGGAAGGGCAGCACCCTAAATCACTAAGATTCCTTCAAGGCCAAAGCACTTTGGGACTTGATTCACTAAAGAACTCTTCAAGGCCGCCACCTTGGAACTTCTCTAGTTCTCTAGGAACTCTTCAAGCCCAGCAGGCTTGGAACTTCATTTAGTCCCTCTGGACAAGGACCCCTCAGGCCCTGGCTTCTTGTTGTTGTAGTTGTTGAAGTTGTTGGTGTTGAGCTGCTAAGATGTCATTAAGCTCTGAACATCTTGTGTACTTTGCAGCTTGGTGTGGTCCTCTTGGCTTTCAGCTTCGAGTCTGGACCACTTCTTCTTTAGTGCAGCTGATCTTCATTCTTTTCTACTCATTTTCATCTGGTATCAGCTGTGCACCATCACCATCTGGGTTTGCTAAGTTTCTGTGCTTTTAGTAGACTTTGTCTGGCACTTAGCAATCCCTGAACCCTTCTTGAATACTTTGCAGACATGGTTCTGCACTTGTTCAGTTTCATCTTTCGGTTCATGGTGATTCGTAGAGTGACTCTTTTGATTTTCTTTGTACTCAGCCACTTTCCTGAACGCTATCTTCTTGGCCTTCTCGGCTCTCAGCTTGGCTTCCATCTTCAGTGGCATTCTCATCTTTGTTGAGTGAAGCTTTGATCTGTTTGAGTCCTTCTTCAAAGCTGCTTCACTTCCACCTTGGTAGTCTCACTGTCATTGAGACTTGTTCTATTGATCTTTGGTGGAACTCGTAGAGTCAACAATAACATTCACCAACTCAATGATTCTGCAACTTCACAATCATCAGCAACTCTTGATCTTTGAGGCTTTGTTGATTTATATTGCTTCCCAATCTTCCCGTTGGAAAGTAGCCGTTGAAAGCTATTCAAATTTTTTCGCAGATCTCGAGTTATTTGATGCAGACTGCAGATGTGACATGACATCTTTTTCTGACTTTCTGACACTGCAGTCTGCTGTTTCACCAACCCTGTCAGATATGTCACTTTGATATCTTGGGCAGGTCGACGACTTTATTTCACCCTTCTGATTTCTCGATCAGAGGTTGTCCTTGCATCGATGCTCTCAATGAGCTCTTGTCTGAATATTACCCTTCAGATTGAACCATTGCCAATGCTTCAATCTTCAGTTATTCGCACTCTATGATTCTGATGCATGTCTTCATGGACTTGATCGTAGTGTCTTGTTGACTTGTAGACACAACACTGCGTTCATGAGGAGTGTTCACTTGTTCTTTAGGGTAGAACACATCTTCCTCTTTTTGTGCAGTGCCTCATTACTCGCTTACATTTACCTCATTTGTTCTCGAGATAATCGATGGCTCGATTTCTTGCTCTGGCCTCTTCTGAATAACAAGACACTTCAGATTTGTGGCGTGTCCAGCTCGCTTTCTCCTTGTGATCTGCCGTTCACTTATCATCAATGGACTAACCCAATGCTTAATCACTTTAGCCTTGTTCTTCAGAAGCTGTCCAGTATCTCTGTATGCACTCCATCAGTTCTTTCTTTGTTTGGCAAATACTACGATCCTGGTAACTTCCAAGATCGTTGTCTTCTGTCTTTGCGACTCTCTGTACTTGGCCGACTTTTCTTGGTCGATTCTGAAAGTCTTCTTCGATCTCCTTGTGGAAGACTTCATCTCGAATGGCTTCACAACTCAATCTTGATCTTTGATTGAGTTGGTGCTTAGATCTCCGTTAGCTTCCATGCCATTCGTTGAGTGCTCTGGTTTCCTTGAATGGGACGATTCTATGTAGTGCCAACCAGAGGCTTCATTCCTTTGGATATTCTTGGAGTGCTCATTCGTTGAGAATCGTATTTGCTCTACGATTCTACCTTGACATTGTGAGCACATCTGTTGAGGTCTTAGTTCTGCACACTACAATTTAGCTTTGGTTGTGCAGACATTACGACTTCGAGATCAGATCTTGACACTCTACGATTTCTGTCGTTGTGCTTGTTGTCTTTATCTGATCTTGCTCGACTATGATCTCTGCCTCTGGTATGATTAGTAGACTCTATGACTCTGAGTGTAGTCTACGATTCTTGACTTAGCTTTGGCAGATACTCTGGTCACTCAGTGGGCTAATTTGTCTCTCACGATTCTGAACATGACTTCCTCAGCAGACTATGGCTTCTGAGGAAGCTCTCCTCGACACACTACGATCCTTCCTCATCTCTCCTGGAATTCTACGAACTCCGAGATTTACTATCTTGCAGACTACGATTCTGCCTCGATAGCTTTTGAGTTTTCCTTGACTCTCCGGCGGACTCACGATTTACAGTGCGATTTCGACGATCGATGCTTCATCTAATACATCATAAGATCAACCTAACATGCTTGATATTTCTATATTTATAGTCCTTGTACATCATTTATTTTAAGGACTTTACATAAATTGTTTTTGCTTATGTAGGATCAACCTAACATATTTGATCAATTTATTCTAAGTCCTTGTACATATGTTTCTATTATCTATCAAAGGACTTTACAGTTTTTCTTAATGCAAGCATACTTGCATATTCATTCATATATATATATATATATATATATATATATATATATATATATATATATATATATATATATCATAATCAAATCATATATAAATAGGAATATCATTCACATGTTTATTCCTGACAAATTTATCATGCATTATCTTAGTCATAATATTTCTTACTGGGCTAGTTGAGCTTGCCCTTTTGCTTTCATTGTTCTCTTCAGGAAATGAGAACGTAGCAGGGACTAGTTGGGGAACGAAGTGATGGTCCGAGATGGTGTTATAGTAGTCCTCACTATTCTATAAAATAGTGTGACAATAAATATAATGAGGACTCTATTTGAGAGTGGATATTGTCTAGAAGGCAATATTCCTGTTTAAACTCTCAGCTATGTTTTGTCGTATATTACACGACGTTTGTATTTGTATTATGTACCATGTATTTGGCAACTCATCTTACCTATTTTGGGGGCGTCACAGAAGTTATCAACTCTACCAAACGTATGTTGGCTAATAGATTTGATATGAAAGATTTGGGGGTTGCTGATATAATATTAGGAATCAAGATTTCTAGAACCTCTGATGGAATTATATTATCTCAAACTCATTACATTGAAAAAATACTTGAAAATTTTAATAAGTATAATATAATTCTAAATAAAACCCCAATTGATATAAATCTTCATTTAGCTAAAAATGAAGGTGATAGCATATCTCAACTAGAATATTCTCGTATAATAGGCAGTTTAATGTATGTCATGAACTGTACTAGACCAGATATAGCTTATTCGGTAAGTAAGCTAAGTCGATCTATGAGTAATCCAGGTAAAGATCATTGGAAAGCTATTTTAAGAGTTTTAGGATATTTAAAACATACTCAAAATTATTGATTGCACTATACAAGATATCCAGCAGTATTGGAAGGATATAGTGATGCTAATTGGATATCTGATAATAAAGACTCGAAATCCACAAGGGGATATGTCTTTACCCTTAGAGGTGCAACGGTATCTTGGAAATCCTCAAAACAAACGTGTATTGCAAGGTCTACAATGGAATCAGAATTCATACGTTAGACAAAGCTGGAGAAGAAGCAGAGTGGCTTCGTAATTTCTTAGAGGATATTTCAAATTGGTCAAGACCTATGCCAGCTATATGTATACATTGTGATAGACAATCAACAATTGGAAGAGCACAAAGTCATTTATATAACAGTAAGTCAGGCCATATACGACGAAGACATAATACCGTTAAACAATTGCTCTCAAATAGAATTATCTCAATTGACTATGTAAAGTTAAAAGATAATATTGTGAATCCGTTTACAGAAGGTTTAACAAGAGAGCAAGTAGAAAGTTCATCGAAGGGAATGGGTTTAAAGCCTACTGTTTAAATAAGAGTCGTCATAGTGGAAACCCAACCTAGTTGACTGGAGATCCCAAGATCTAGGTTCAATGGGCAAACCGAACTATGTAGTATTCAGTAAAGCACTGAGGAGATATTTACTCCTAACCATTCCTATTATGAGACAGTGCACATCTGCCGCGAGAATCAGAATAAGTTACGCATTTAATGACTTTTATATCTTGAAATACGTTCAAGTGGAGTATTGTAGAATACTCTTGATAGAAGTCACCTACGTGAGTAAGAAGGGGGCCACTTCTATGAGAATTTGAAGGTTGAATTCTCTAATATACTCATGGAACCAAGAGGTGTTTCAAGGCCAAAATGAACACAAACGTGAGAACCAACTATGTCTGAAGAGATATTTTGTGAATTCTATTGTCTTAGTTTACACGAAAAACTGACAGTTCAAAGACATCAAGTCTACTGATTAGCTAAGTAAATCCGATAGACTTTACTAGGGCAAGTTCAAAATCACTAGGCTACTTAACCCGATGAAGTATCTTTTCTCATGTACTCGAACTAGTGTCTGCATATTCATAACATTTTTATTTTTATTTTATTTTATTTTTCTCTTTTTCCATGTTGTAAAGCCAATTTTACATTCATGTGGGGGATTGTTGGAAATGGGTTTGGACAAAATAAATATTTAAGCATTTTGAGGCTTAATTTAATATGGGACCCACACTTCGGAAATGTCGGGTCTTTGCATCAATGCGTTCTCCTTCGCGAGGAGTATAATGTGGAATATTTATGTGTTCAAATTCATTAAGAATTGAATGAGAAAATTGACTCCAAAGTCACCTACTTGAAATGTTGAAAATTGTAAAAGTCCCACATAGGGCATTTGAGGGAAAAATGAAGAATTTATATATGGGATGTTTGCTCAATGGGAAGGGCCCCAAGGAGCACCC
Organism: Panax ginseng; assembly: GCA_020205605.1. Classification (NCBI taxonomy): domain Eukaryota; kingdom Viridiplantae; phylum Streptophyta; class Magnoliopsida; order Apiales; family Araliaceae; genus Panax; species Panax ginseng. Next base: position 133,703,629 of record CM035133.1, on the reverse strand, counting down.
CACTTTTGTGGAAGGGAGAGGACCTAGCCAAGGCTTGGTTCGAACCCACACATCTGCTACCGTCGTCGTCGTCCGATCGAGGCGTCGGGCAAAGTCGGGTCAGGTGGGTCGTGATATATAATTTTTTGGACAAAATATGTTTAATATATTATCAGATTTTGTTTTAGTTATTATCACGATACTACGTAGTATTGACAAACGGTTTGCACGCCAACGGTAATATCCCAACTGATAAACCGCGAAATTATTTCTATAAATAATCCATCTGGGCGCGCTAAAATAACATAAGTTATTTTCCCAGCTCGCTCGCTCCTTCCGTTTCCGTTTACGTAAAACAAATTCCCGTTCTCTGCCAAAGTGTTAAAACTGTGCAGTAAGTTTTCCCAGTTTTTCTTCATGCATGCATCATTATTATTCATTCAATTCAGTATATAACATAGAATTGTGTTCGAAGTGTTCTTAATTTTGAAGTGCTTCTAATTAAGAACTAGAAATCCGTTTTATCTTGGGAAGCAATTATTCAATTAATCCTTTAGCACCAGTGAGTGAATAAATTTGCTTTAAGGAGACTTTGTGAATTCAAAGGACTCGAATTTATATATTTCATATTTCCAGAATCTGACTTTGTTTTTTTTATTCTGTTTTGCTTAACTTTTTGTTATTACATATATATTAAATAATACTATATATATATATATATATATATATATTACGGAACTACACTTCTCTGTATGGATTTCTTGTTAGATTTTAAAGTTTAAAATCCTCTATTTCTCTTTCATATTGTTAGCCCAACAACTTGAATTTTTAGCGCACTTCAGACGAGAATAGTTTGTTTAATGCAATTAGTCTTGCATTCTTTATAGGTATTATTGTTGCAGATTCATCACCTTATCATGGATGATGATAAGAATACTCATGAACAAATTGAAAACTTAATTGCATTAAATCAAATTGTACTCGTCCCATCACATGATTCCATGCAATGATACCAGTGTAAAAGAAGAAATAGAAAATTATGGAGCCTTAATTTGAATTAATTAAATTATGCTTTGAACTATGGAGTTTGCAATATTTATAATAGAGACCTAGCGTCCGCAGTATTAAACTGCAGACGGGACTTATGAGTTTTTTGATGTCATTTGGTTAAACAGGGGGTGTCATTTTGAGGTTCTAGAATCCCCAGTTTATCCTTCTAACACTAGACATTCATTAAATCAATATCATATGAAAGATAAAATTCAAGTAGTTTAGAAAACTAGATCAAAATTAATTAAAAATAAGTAAGTTAAATATAATAATTTATATATTAATCCTACAGAGAAGATTCTAATTTGTTTTCCAATTTTCTTAGATACCTAATATTTATCTATTTATTATTATTGTTAGAATTTAGGATCACACACACGCACACAAACAATAGAGAATTAAGAATCACACAGAGATTTACGTGGTTTCCTAATTTGGGTACTCCACAGGCGGCTTGTTGTTTATTGATGATTCCTTGGTTACATAGGGCTTTACAATAGATATTATTTATACCTACTAATCATATTCCAACCCTATTTCACATTATGTTCAATTACCTATAATGACCTTTCCAAAAATAATCCAGAAAAACTCGTCTCCACGATCGGCCATGTGCCAAGACCAACTCTCACAGCGTTTCACGTGCATACTTCAGCATACTCTAAGTTAATACCAATAGCCATACTGAAAGAGAAGCGACGCATTAACCTTTTTCAATAACTTCTATGTTATGAGTTACAAGTTCCAACAATTATCAAAATAAATTTCCTAACAGGTGGAGACCAAACAATACTTTTTTTTATTAAGTCGACATAATTTATAATGATACAATAATACAAACTAAAACAGTATAATTTCCTAATAGGTGGAGACCAAACAATACTTTTTATTATTAAGTCGACATAATTTATAATGATACAATAATACAAACTAAAACAGTATACAAAAATATGATTTTTTTGAATAGTTTAATATTGTGGAATATTATCTTGTCAAATAAGTATAATGTTAATAGCTCATTTAATTTCTTACTATTGTCAATGACATATATCCCCTAGATTGTGTGAAAATTTACATTTTTTCCTTTTTTTTGTCCTTCCATATTTCAATGATCTTTACTCCCATATAGTTGAATGGTTAAATTAATATATATATTATTTTCTTGAAAGCAGACCAAAGAATGTAAAAAAATTTTACTTCAAAATATCATAAACAAGAAGAAGAAAGATACTTGTAGTATGAATATCACAAATTAAATCGAGCCTTTTTTTTAACCTTTCAATACTAAATTAAATTAATATTTATAAAAAATTTTAAAAAAAAAATAGAATTTCATTTTTTTCTCTTTTAGATGCAAAATTATTGATCAAATTTATATTATTGTACTTGTAGCTACTGATTTGCTTGGGAAAAAAATTTAGACTTTTTTAATAGGCTCTAACATATATGGATTATTAAAATTTGGAGGCCTTCTCAAATTTAGGGCCTCTAGTCATTGCTTAAATGACTTAACTATTGGACCGACTCTGATATCACCCAACCAAAATATAAGAATATGAAAAGGGAAAACTTGAGCCAACTTAGAAGCTATGAGCTTTTTTATCGCTCTCGCTACAAACATGTGAATAAATTCAAAAATTCTATGTGAACATGAAAATTAGACGTGAGTGTATTTGAATTTTACTCATTTGTATTTTGACCCCCAACAGAGGGTCAAAATACAAATAAATAAAATTCAAATACACTCGTGTCTAATTTTCATGTCCAATTTCCATGTCCACATAAAAGAACTCGAATAAATTATAGACTCAAAATTATTCGCTATCCAACAATGATCCTAAATAATAGAAGAGATGCAAATTATCCGCTACCAATTTGGTAAGTTTACGGATAAGAGCACGGGAGGATAAATATACAAATATGTGAAATTGTAAAACAATCATGTCCAATTATCATGTCGCATATAATTTTTCATTTTTAAATCCACACCCACTAGAGAAGGATAGAGAAGATTGAATAGCCAAAGCTTTTGCCCAACCATAGGGAGCGAACCAAAAAATGAACCGACTATAACGACTAATTTTTCCGTCGCTATAGCATACAAAACCGACGACATAACTATGGCGACGATTCGAACCGTTACTATATCTCAAAAAACCGTCGTTATAACCAATTCGTCTTTGATTCGCTAGAGAAGGAGACTGATCTTCTACATATTCAACATTAAAATTACTACAAATTCTATCAACTCTTGCACCCAAATAGAGCCCCTGTTGTCACGTATTACAAATCCAATGCCTATGAAGCCGTTTCTCCTTATAGACGCATCACTACTGACTTTAACCGTACCCAAAGGATACACCACGAAATCATCCCTACAATGCACAGCTGCTGAGCATCAAGCTTTGATTTAAGGGAGAAGAACCAATCATGAAAGGAATCGTCTTGGATCCCAAAGGAGAAGCAAACTGTTTATTTCTCAAATCCATGTCTCTAGGACATTCAAAGCAAGATCCCATTTTACACATACAAAGATTCCATCTAACCGGTAGAAAATTCTTGCAAGCTCTCCAAAGAAGATGTAAATGCCAAATGCTTTACCAATCCAAACTCCTGTGTTGCCAACAACTTCCAAAATTACAAGATGTCATTTTATGCTCCAAAGCAAGATGATAAGCACTCCGGACAGAATAACTACCATTAGCAGAATAATGCCATACTAACTCATCTCTGCGGCTATTCATCCAAATAAGAATTTTTAAAATTAACTCAAGAACACGAGGGTCTACATTACCAATTTATTAAATCCACAACCAATAAATTTCTATCTGATTTACAATTAATCAATTCATCTCATTACCAATTCATCTCATCAATCAATCCCAGAGGAATTTTAAAGCAAGAAATGATGTAGGTGGGGATAGCCTGTGCAACACCTTTGATAAGAATCTCTTTACCGGCTTTAGACAACTGCAATGCCCAAGAATTTATACGAGCACACATACTGTGTCCTTAATAACTCTAAATGCAACACAACAATTTTTCACAACATGGGATCGATGGTAATCCCAAAATACTTGCCTAATTCATCGACTTCCACCACTCCCAATCTCTGACAAAAAAGAGCACGATCCTCATCACTTGTATTACCACTAAAGAAAATATTTGATTTATCGAAGAGAAGTTATATAGGATTGACTTCTTACATTATAATATTAGAAATCTACCCAAAACCAAAAAACAGTTGAATGGTCAAGTTAAAATCAAAATCACTTTTTTATTTGAAGTGCAGATAAGTTTTTTAGGATCGACTTTTTACATTATAATAACATTAGAAATGTACCCAAAAAATAAAATAAAATAAAATAAAATGATAATATCCATGTAAAACAAAATAGTTTCCAATCATACTAAAAACGAATAATGAAAAATAAAAAACGAAATAAATTAAATTTAAAAGGCTTCCATGCTAAGAACAGGTATATAAGCTCAATATCTGATTCAAAAAACAACCAAACATTGTAGTGTGACGCAGTCTTGAAATATAATATCACCTACAAAACAGTAGAACAAAATGGTTCCCTAATCATAATATTAAATTTGATTGATGGAAAACCAGCCGCAGCTCATTGATTTCTTAGAGACATTAAATATCCAAAAATAAGTTATATCACCAATTTTCTTATTTTCTATTGGATGCCTTGGTGTATCAAAAACCTAAGGACATCATTGCAACCAACACCATCATATAGGGTTTCTTTTCATCTTCTGATGTGCAACCAACAAGGCCTAAAACACAGTTACCTCATGAAAGGAACTAACCATCTCATCTCCGCTCCATTTCCATTGGACAAAAAGTACACTTTCTTCCAGCCGTCTTCTGAAAATGCTTCACGACGTATCAGTCTTTGCCTATAAAAGATAAGAAGCAAAGAAAACTTAAGACTTTGTCCACATATTAGTCTTTCCTTGACAAAGATACCAAGTAAATAAAGATGAGATTAAGATGTACTCATTCGGATTACAAGGTCCAGATATATTATCTCCATTTTAAAAGAGTAATCAGGATGAATATTCTTTTGAGACGAGTATAAATTAAGTTTATTAAGTGCAGCTGCCAAGGAACTAATAATAGGAAACACTAGAAATCAAAAGCATGTAAAATTGTAGACTCAAGAACTCTAATACCATACACCCAACATGGTGTTGGTTTTAGTATCAAAATCTGCAGAATGAAAATTTCATCCCCACATTTGTTGTCTAGGTAAACTCCTTTAACCAGGGTTGGTTTTGGGTTAGCCAGAATAAAAGTGAAAAGGAAAGAGGGGAAACACTAAAGTGTGTTACCCGGATTGAATTCCCTACATGATGACTACATTTTCAATAAACTTACCATTATATTGATTTTACATGTAATATTCTTCAGGAAAATAAGTTAGATACACAAATGAAGGAGCAATGACATACCTAGGCCTGGAAGAAAATGGGTTTAGTTGGTTCTAGGCATAATATAGGTTATGGATCCATCAAGAACTAAAATCACATAACCTATATTAAAAATAGTATGTACTTGGACCTAAATAGTTTTAGGTCCAATCTAGATCGTCCATATTTCAATTATTAAGCTTCGTGTTATTAAGGTTCAAATTACTTTGTTTTATTTACTACAATTTTTTCTCTTCCATTACTTGTCTATTTTTTCTTTAAAAAAATTATATCTAAACTTTTATATACTCTAAAAATTCTATATACTCTCTCTAAATTCTTTCTCTCAATTTTTTATTCGCTTTCTATTTCTCTCAATTTTCCACTATCTCTAAACTTTTCTTTTTTAGTTTTGCTAAATTTTTAAAATGTATTAATGTCTCTGAATTTTTGTTTCTTCTCTTAATTTCTCTCTAAGGTTTTTTCATACTTCGCCCCAGCTTTTTCTTGGACAACTATCAATACTAGAAAATCGACCTATAGCGACTAGATATACCGACGGTCGAGGCAGAAACGTAACCTATAGAGAGGGTCCGTAGGTGTATAGCTACACAACTGGCCTATACCAAGGGTCCCTTTTGGACCGTAGGTATAAAGTCCTGTTTTTGGCCTCGTTATACAACAAGTTTTCCCTAAAATTGTTGGCTCTCAAAGGCCCGCCCTTTCAATTTTTTTTCGAAATCCCAAATCAAAACATCCTCCAAATTAGTTCTCACTCTTGTCTCTCGCTCTACCAAATCTCAAATTTCTTCTTCTCCTCTTTCACCAAGCCCTAAAATCTATCACTTGCCCATGCTCTCAAATTTCTTAGACACATATTTTCCCTCTCAGACTTCACACGAGAAGATCTCGTCATCACAACACTGTTTTTTTCGATCAAAGATACATCAACTATGAAATTTCCTTTTTGCAAAAAAGCTAAGGAGAAAAATCACCTAGTTCTCTCTATCTACTTTCTGTAAACCCTAGTTTTTAGTTTCCCTCTCTGTGTTATTCGATTAGTTTAGCTGAGCTATTATTAGCTATGGCATCTGGATCGTCGACGGGTTGGAATAATCCGGGTTCGAAAGGATATGATTTTTCTACCGATGACATTCTCTGCTCCTATGAGGATTACTCAAATCAACTCTAACGGCAGTCATTCTGATCCTGTGATTGGAGCTAATTTTGCCAAAGTAATTTGATTCTCTTGTTGCATATGATCCTTTGATGATGATTGGAGTTTTATGTATGTGGATATTTTTGTTAGGGTATTTGTCTTTTTTGTGTCCATTGTTATTGTTCATATATTTGATGTTAAAATATGTGTAATTTTTGGTCTTGATTGATTGAAAACAGAATCAATAATCCGGTTACTCTTTCTGTACAAATCAAATTTTATTTTATTTTGTGTGAATTTCTGAGATCGGTTTGGGCAATTTGCTTTTTTCCCATAGAAGCTTGGCTGGTATGGATGAAAGGTATGACTTTGAGTAGGGCTGAGCAAGTAACCAAATTGGAACCGAAACCACACCAAAAACCGCACGAACCGCACCAACGGTTCCGGCGTATGTGGCGGTTTTAGGTGGGTTGAATAACCAAATTTATGGTTCCAGTTTGATTACTAGCCAAAACCGCACGCATAAAATTGAAACCGCAACATGTGTGTGTATGTATGTATTATCATCTCTAGTAAATTCTAAAGTTACTTTTCACTTGAACACGCTCAGAGAAAACCCCTGTCTTGCATTGTCATTTTTTCACCAATTGAAAGAAGATTGTTAGAGGTTATAGAGTCAAAAATTAAGCAATTGAATTTTGGAATTTCTAATTTGTTTGATGCGTTATTGGAAGAGCTTATAGCTGAGGGGCCAAATTCGTTGGTTCGAGCACTCGATGCATTGGTTAAGGTCAATACTATAATAGTAATAGTCTAATAAATTATTTTTCAAATTAGGTATAGTTAGAATTATATTCTATAAGTCCTCCCTGCAATATATAAGATAGAATTTCATTCCATCTCCAGTATATACTATTAATTTTTGGGGAACTAGATAAACCTTCTTGCATGTATCGAATATATGGTCTCCGTTGTTTTATATAGCGTATGTTTTAGTTTTAAAGCATCATTCCTTTATTATAAACTAAAACTATTTTACGTCTCACTGTTCTATGATTGATGGTGAAATATTTGACATGTTTGGCAGAAGGAACTTTGGTTCTATGCTTGATATAATTCTCATTGCCGACTTTGTCACTAAGTTAATTGCTCGATGTAAGTTCTATGTTAAATTTTATTGAAAACTTAAACTTTTTTGTTGTTTCAATTGGTTTTGAAACCGAAACCGCACTAATTAAAACCGCACCGCACACTTTAAAACCGCACTGCACCAATCACAAGCGGTTTCGTGTGCGGTTTTGAATTTTTCAAACCGCACCTAAGCGGTTTCGGGTGCAGTTTGGACTTCAAACCGCACCATGCTCACCCCTAACTTTGAGTGTTGCTGGGATGAGGCAGGAAGAATATTTGCTTGGTGGTAGTTGAAGAATATGAGAGTGAAGGGGAAGAAATTGGGCAATCAAAGAGGAAGGCCGGGAAAGTTTCCATTAGTTCATCAAGAGATGATGAGGATGAAGAAGATAAGGTAGATGATGAATAGGAGGCTGCTTTAAAGATTTATTTTTGTAGTCGAACACATTCACAGTTATTGCAGTTTGTGAAGGAGTTAAGGAAGACTGTGTTTGCTAGTGGACTGAAGATTGTCAACTTGGGTTCTAGGAAGAACTTATGTATAAATAAAGGTACATAAATATTTAAAATTATTGAAGTTTTATCTAGTGTTGTCATTTTTAGGGGCTACCAATCTATTTGTCAAATTTGAAATTTTATCACATATTGGACATCATTATTTCGGGGCATTGTTTCAGATGTATTGAAGCTTGGGAATCCTGCTTGCATCAATGATTGATGTTTGGAGCTTCAAAAGAACAAGAAAAGTGAAGTTTCTAAAATGAAGGTATTAAAGATGACTTTGTTTCTTCATTTGGTTAAATTATTTTTACTAATTTAATGAAATACATCGTCCTATTGAGTTGTATGGCCTTATTCTGTGCAATCTGTTTCCTTAAATACCATAGTTGTCATGGCGCCACGACTTGTCATGGCGCCTACTGACAATCATAATGACGGCAATGATCGGGCGACGCTAGGCGACAAAGGCGACATCCCATGACGTCCGTATGGCGACAAGTCATTTACAATGTGCAATTTATATATTATTTATTTTATTTAACAAGTATATTGGTAATAAAATTTCATATACATTAAAACTCAAAACATAACACTAAGGAAAAACATTAAAGGCATAATTATATAAATACTTAACAATAACAATTCAAAAACAAAACACTTGATATTAAAAATTAGTAAGAGAAATGAAGAATTCAACAAACCCCACATAGAAAATAAAAATTGCAACCAACCAGCACAAATATGTAGTCCGATAAAAACGTGTCGAATCTGATTACTAATAAGCTTTTTAGGGTTTTATTTCATTTCTCTCTGATTTTTAATCGATGGATCATGGGTTAATGGATCAGAACTGTAAAATACTTTGATTGGGTCAGAGCTGCTAAGGCGTGCGTCATGGCGTCGCCAAGGCATCCAAGGCATCTCTAGGCGCATGCCTTAGCAGCTCCACCTCAAGGCGTCGCCTTAACAACTATGTAAAATACAGAAGTACAAGTAGTTAAAAAAAAGGCACTATTTCAAAGCACAACAATAAATTGTAACAGTAACGGATGGTACAACAAACTATAAAGAAAAGTAGGCTCTTACTAGTTAGATCACACGTTATGAATGATATACTGTTCTAAATCCACCTGACTAAATTAAGAAATTTGACCACCCTTTACTATGTTTCGGTATTCATCTTAAACCATAGTGTACCACTGCTAGAAGGTAGTCAAGAAAAAATTTGCTATTAATTATGTTCTGGTATTCTAAAATTCAACACCATGCCATTGCTAGAAAGTATCTTATCGTGACTGGCATAATCATGCCAATCCATTTACCAGTACTTAAATCACCATATTTAATTTGATCGACTCCTATGTTCAGATGACTGTCATTGCTCAGGATCTTGTCACTATGTCAGTCATCATATCAGTTTCCTTTACTACTACGAATTTATTATTTAAGATTTGACAAAGAATACATTTTCTTCTGAAAAGAAATGAAGTACCATCGTTATTGTGATGGCATTAGACTGCTTAAAATGGTACTCTACTTTATTTGTTGGGTTTTGATTTCCACAAGCAACTTGTAAATGCACATTGCACTCTAATCTCATTAAGTGCTTTATAAAATACTTTGCCTTCCTAGGACATGTTGTCCTTTTGTTTTTTAATCTAATCAAAGTTGATATGTTGATTGCAAAATTTGGGTGCTGGTGGAAGTGTACGTCGGACTAAGGCTTCTTGTGGATGCCCATTGCTTAAAAAACATAAGCAACAAAAAGAATTCAGGAGATAGATGACTCAGCAGGAGCCACTGGACATTGAAGACCTTGTTCACCATGGAACCAAGTTAGGAACTTGTCCATGTTATGGCTCCCGAAGCGTGGTTCCTGCAGCTGATCTTATTATTCTTCCCTATCAATCTCTTCTATCAAAATCATCCTGAGTCACTTGGTTTAGATTTGAAGAATAATATTATTATTATAGATGTCGCTCATAATCTAGTTGATTCTCTCATCAGCAAGTATGACTCAAAAATTACTTTATTCCGGGTAATAAAAAAATAAATAATTTAAATTAATATTCTTCAATTTAATGACTTCTTGGGAGCTAGTTGACTGTGTCAATTGTTCTTGTTGTTGAATTTATATTGCTGTTATACCCTACTGTGTAATAGAAATTTCTTTTAAATTCTCTTCATTCCCAGTTATTGACTTTGATGTCTGGATTAGACCTGGCAATATAGTTAGTTAATTGTTGGGTCAAACCATATTAATTGGAACCAAATGGATTGGTTAACCATTTTTATTTATTCAGGTTTGTTAAAGTTTGAACCCATATTTTTTAAAACAAATATAGTTCTGATCCAGTTAACCATTTTTTAACTCATATTCCACTATTGTATCATATCATATCATTAATATTATAAAAAAATGAGAAATTTATAAAATATAAATCTCCATTGGAATTCATATCATATCATTAATTCATTATTAAGATAGATTGTCGCCTTCTCCATGTACTGTCTTGGATCATTAATGAGGATTTTTTAACATATAGCCACAATTCTTTATCAATCAATTAGCAATAATTCTAGTGTCTAATTAAGCTACTATGTTAACGTCCAACTCAGACCTTCGTTTTAATTAATTAATTAATCCATCGACATTTAGGGGTTAGGCATTGTTTTATTTATTAATTAATTAGCTGAGATATTATAAGTTTAATTTTCTACATAAGATTCTATTTGACGGTCAATTATGCGAGTTTTTGTTTGGGAAAATATATGTTTTGTAATGTTAAATTTTAATATGTCTGTCTAATTATTTAAATTTTAATATTGTCTATAGAATTATATGGTTCAGTTTTCTACTTATCTTGTATGTTCTATAAATTAATATGTTCTTATTTTGGGTGACTAATATTCTGTATGTGTCAGTTTATGTATAGTATTCTAGTTACAAAAGAATTATACTAGTATTCTAGTTACAAAAGAATTATAAATATGTTTCAATATTTAAACGACATTCATATAATTATACTATGGTGTATTTTAGATTCCAACCTTTCTATTAGCAGCATAGTTGTTAAGGCGATGCCAAGGCGTCCAGGCGGTAAATTTCACACAAGGCGAACGACCGACTTGGTCGATGGTGGAAAGGCGAGCGACCAGAAAAAAAAAAAGGCGTCGCTTGGCAAATGTGACTTCGACGACTAATGTGAAATCGAATCGACTTGGTTCGACGGTACGGATCGACCCAAAACTTAATCGGGTTAAAAAAGCGGCGTCGAAGGATAGAAAACCAACCTAGTCGAATGTGATCGGATCGTGAGAAAGGAGAGAAAATGATCGATCGAGTCAGTCGAGAGAAAGAGAGAGAGACAAATGAATGACGAGAGCGATGAGTCGCAACAGTGATAGAGAGAGAGAGAGTCGCGATCGACGAAGAGAGTCGATCGGCGATGGCAAGCCGACCGTTCGAGGAGCGGTCGGCGGCTTCTTTCGAGTCAAGCAGCCTCGTAGTATTTCTTTTCCTTCCCCTTTTCTTTTCTGCTTCGAGCTTGGCTCCTCTTGGTCGTACTCTGTTTTTCTTTATATGAAAGCTCAAATGACTTCATCACATGCTTGCTTTCTTTTTTTTGGTTAGCTACTGCTTAAGGCTGAAGCATGTTTCTTTCTGTTGGGTACTTGGGTTTATAACTTTATATATATATATATATATATATATATATATATATATATATATATATATATATACTGGTTGAGGCAAACTGGTTCTTAACTTGTTAGTTGTTATATCATTTTTTTTTTTGCAATTAAATATTTCACTGAAAGAAAGAAATTTATCAAACATGAAAAATAATGATTGTGAATTTTTTAATTATATGTAAATTAGTACTACTGTTAATTATAATGCATGAAATTGTGAATTCTATATAAATATTATTTTATATGTGACAGCAAAATGGCGGAAAGTTCGGGGGCCGATAATTATGATATAACGAAGGACCCTAAAAGAAAAGCTAAATCGAACGATCCGGGTTGGAAATATGGATATTGGCCGGATTTAAGTAATAAGGATGTCGTGCAATGTATACTTTGTGGGAAGAAATGTCATTCGGGCATCAAAAGGCTCAAACAACATTTAGCCGAAAATTATGGAGATGTAGCTAAGTGTCCCATAACAACAACAGAAATTATGAGGGAGATGCAAGCGGCTTTGAATAGTAGAAAGAGGAACATGCCACTTGAGCTAGATGATGATGATGTAGTAGAAGTGCAAGAAGAACAATCATCTGCGTCGTCCGACCATGGCTTCCAATACTTCTTCTAACACTATCCCAAGTTCGGACGACTTACGAAAGGAAGAATGTTGTATTTCAATTCCAAAATCCACAACCAAAAGCTAAGACGGTTGAAGCACTTCTAAGGAAGACTCCCGAAGAAGTTGTAGAGGAGAGGCATAGCAAGCGTTTGAGCCAAACGAGTATTGAAAGTCGTTTGAGGACACTGGAGGAAAAGGAGAGTCCAAATGCACGTTGCCGACTTTTTTTACGAATGGCATACCATTCAATGCTGCAAATTCAAGGAGATTTGAAATGATGGTCGAGTCCATAGGGCAATATGGGTCGGGTTTCAAGCCTCCAACGTATACGTATCATGAGTTGAGGGTTCCTTTACTTGAGAAGGCAAAGAAGAAAACCGATGACTTAAAGAAGAAACATGAAGTTGCTTGCAAGGAATAAGGCTGCTCACTCATGTCGGATGGTTGGACAGATAAGAGGGGAAGACACTTGTTGAATTTTCTTGTTAATAGTCCGGAGGGGACTTATTTCATGGGTTCTGTTGATGCCTCCAGTCAGTCTCAAGATGCCACAATGTTGGCAAATCGACTTGATAGCAAGATCGAGGAAATTGGCCCTGAGTATGTTGTTCAGGTGGTCACAGACAATGCCTCTAATTACAAGGCAGCGGGGCATATACTAATGGAAAGGAGACCTATACTGTTTTGGACACTTTCATGCCGCTTTTGCCTTGACCTTATGTTAGAGGACATAAGCAAGTTGAAGCAATTTCAGCCCACAATCACAAATCTGAGGAGAATTACAACATTCATTTATAGACATGGTCGTCTTCTTGAGTGCGATGAGGGAGAAAGCGAATGTGAGGGATCTTGTGAGACCCACGGTTACTAGATTTACTCTGACTTTTCTACCTTGCGAGTTTTTGTCTGAGAATAAAGATGCATTGAGGCATTTGTTCATCAACGAGGATTGGTCAAAATCAAAGTTGTTTGACTCTTGAAGCGGGGAAGAAAGTATGTGATATTGTTATTTCAACAACATTTTGACATCTTGTTGAGGATTGCATTAGATGCCACAAACCACTTATAGTCTTGAGGATTGTTGATAGTGATGAAAGCCTGCTATACCTAAAGTTATTCTTTGCGATGGAATCTTGCGAAAGAAAAGAATCAAAGATGCATTTGATAATAAACAAAGACCGATAAGAAGGTGATTGAAATTGTTGAAATGGCGATGGGAAAATCAAATGGAGCAAAAATTATATATGGGTCGCATTGTTTCTAAAAGGCAAGTACTTTGATATCAAAGAGGAGCGTCGGTTGTTTGCTAATGCTTTACTGAGATGACTTCATGACGTTCTTGCAAAGATGGTGCCCGAAGTTAGATTTGCTAAGCAAGAGAAGCAATCTAGCCGAATAACTATGATGCTTCTCGCGATACTTTTGCAAGAGAAATGGTGATTAGGCAACGAAAATAAAGAACCCTCGTCGTATATTAAAATATATATAAAGATATTATGATTATAATTTATATACACAATTCGCTTCCTCCTTTAAAAAATATTTATATTTCTTTTAAATGTTTGCTAGTTGATTGGTGGAATGCTTTTGAGCGAGCTATTGAAATTTATCCTCATTTGCAAAAAAATTCTAGGCCTCTGTTGTTCTTCTTCCATTCTGACAGCCTGATTGGAATACATTTGAGTTTGTAAGTACTTTATTGTTAGTTCAAATTTCAAAAGTAATAAATCATTCACTATTATTAAAATTTTATCATTAATATTATTATTTTTTGTTCTATTTATTTTAGATTCATACGAAGAAGAGGAATAGATTGGAACCTGACGATTGAGTGACTTGGTGTATGTCCAATACAATCGAAAGATCGACTCAAGGTTCCAAAAGAGGCGTGAACTTGACAATAATTTTGATCCATTAGTCATTGATGACTTTGAATGGAGTAATGAATGGATCGATAATGATGTCGATGTTCATCCCGGGGGGATCTTACATGGAATGATGTGGATCGAGCAACCGGTGCATCCAACACGCTTGAGGGTCGCAATCTTTCAAAGAGTGCTCGTGCTAATACTAGTAATAATCTAATGACATACTCTCGACGTGGTGATGGTTCAACTTCAAGGGAATCAAGGTTGATAGATTCCGACTCCGATAATGAAGTTGATGAAGAAGAGAGAATTCCAAATGATGATGAAGATGTGGAGGATGATTTTGGAGAAAGACCACCACCTACGCCTTTGAATGAGAGTAGTTCTCGTGGAAGAGATGGAGATGACCTTTTCTATGATGATTTTGATTGAATGATGTTTCTAGAGTCTAGACTAGTGTAGAGAGTAAACATTATTTTGGCTTGCTATGGTGGTGTTTTATTAGTTATTAGACTACATATTTGTAATGGTTGGTTGCAACTTTATTTTCTATGTGGTGTTTGTTGAATTCTTCATTTCTTTTACTAATTTTTAATATCAAGTGTGTTGTTTTTGGATTGTTATTGATAAGTATTTACATAAATATGCCTCTAATGTTATTCCATAGTGTTATGTTTTGAGTTTTAATGTATATCAAATTTTATTGCCAATATACTTGTTTAAGTAAAATAAATAATATATAAATTGCACATTGTATGCGACTTGTGTCAGCTTTACAGACGCCATGGCGATCGCTTTATCGCTTAAAGCGTCAGTGGTCATTATCTAGCCATAATTCGTCGTCATGGCGGTGGTGACAACTATGATTAGCAGGTTAATAATAATTTTGAAAAATTATTTAAATATGGAAGGGTGTTATAATTTCAATTTAAAATTTTAGACTAAAAGATAAATTGCACCCCAAACTTTATATCATTGTTGATTTTTGCACCCCAAACTGAAAAAAGTGTCCAAGTACACCCCAAACTTCAATTTACTTAACTAAAGACACTTTCTTTGCTTAAATTAAAAAAGTAATAAACTAAAATTTGTAATGTTTATAACAGAAGGGTAAACTGGTACTTATCCATTTCCAACCTCAGACTTTCCTCTCTACACCAAACAAACTCTTCACTAGTTTCTCTCCTCTTCACCGCCGAAATCCACAAACCCGTACACTCTCTCCAAGACACCTCGTCGCCGCCAAGAATCTCCGCATGACTTGCCACCGCATCGAGTCCTTCCTCCACAAGCCTTTTACCCGACCAAAACCGATGGTTCTTCTCCATCACTTTCCCAACCCTAATTTGCAAAATCATTGGTTTCGACGATTCTCCCTCTCGAAAACCCAATTTACCCAACGGTTGGATCGATGTGATTACGGCATCCAATGATTCGGAGCTGGCTGCTAGGGTTTTCTCTCTCTTATCCCCAAATGGTGTCCTGATGTCTTTAATTTCTGCCGTTGATAGTCTAAAAGGTAAATTGTTTAATTTAAAAGGCTTTAATTTATCTACATGGTGTTTTATAATATATGATAAACTCATAGTTTTGAGCAATGCTTTTAGAATCATAATGATGATCATACTAATGAGATCTAAATTCTTAGATAGCTCACAAACTAAAATTGTTCCCAATCGTTGGATTACTAAAAAGGGGATTAGTGAATCCGGAGAGATTGGTACATACGTTGCTTGTTCATTGGATGAGGATGATTGATCTCATGATCATTTGTGTGGAGACACTAAAGTAAATATGTATGTGTTTATTGGAGAATAAGTTCACTGAACGTGACTCGTTAAGGAATAATTAATGGAGTTTTACTTGTCTGTCAATAGGAATTCCTGTAGTGATAGTAATACAAGTGATCCTTAGACTTGAGATCATCATAGTATCGTGTGTATGATGAGTTATACTTTGACATGTGAAGAGAAATGTCCTATGTGATTCGATAAATAACAACCCAATAGTCCTTGGCCAAGGCAGAATGAAATTAAAAAGGACTTTCTAATTTGCATTATTTGGAGTTGTACATTTAAGAATCGAAATACATATAATTAAATAAAATAAGATTGGACAGTAATTTCATGTCTTATATTTAATTGAGACATTGTATGGTGGAATGATTGAATTGTACGGTAACAATTTA
This sequence comes from Panax ginseng, assembly GCA_020205605.1. Lineage (NCBI taxonomy): Eukaryota > Viridiplantae > Streptophyta > Magnoliopsida > Apiales > Araliaceae > Panax > Panax ginseng. The sequence goes on along the minus strand of CM035133.1, from coordinate 133,687,016 downwards.
CTCAAAGGTTCTTTTATGATTAATGTTGAAATTTATATTATCTGGAAAGTCATTGATCGCTAAGGAGGTTTATCCTTATTGTAGAATAAATGTTATTTATTTAAATAAATTAATAATTAATTTATTTATTTAAATAAGATTAGAATTGTTTTAATTGATTTATTCATAACCGGATTAATATGGAGAACCTAAAAGGGTCACACCATAAAAGGAAAAATATTTATTTAAGCAAATGGCATAATCGTAATAATAAGTTAAGTGTATTTAATTTAATCTATGGTGATAGAATAAATTAAATAGCTTAATATTATTATTTAGTATTTTAGAAATATTAAATATAAATTAATAAGAGTCTTATTATTATTGCTACTATTATTATTATTTAATTCCTAAAAGAGTTTGAGAATTAATTAATAAAATGTACTCCCATATATTCCTAATAAGACTATGAGGCTAATTAATTAAAAGAGTTTAATTAATTATTCCTAATAAGATTATGAGCCTAATTAATTAAAGGAGTTTAATTAAATAAAATAAAAATCAATTCCTAAATTGTTTAAGAGGGTTGCCCACATCTATAAATAAGAGGAGTCTTATTTTGATTTGGGGTTAATGACAATTCCAAGAGTTGGGAGAGTACTGCAATATTCTATAGAGATAGAATTAGGGTTTTGTCAAACACTCATCTTTTTGAATACTTATTCTTCCTTGGAGGATCACCTCTAGAGGCCAAACACTTGGGTAGCTAAAGTTTATCAAATGAAGGAATCAAACCCGGATTTAAGTTAAACGTGAAAAGGAATTGGAGATGAACTCGTACTTGAGGAAGCTAGTTTCTACAAGGGTTTGAATCTGATCTCCTTCTCTTTTCTATTAATTGATAATTATGCACAAAGTATGATCATGGTGATGTGTATGAAAAAATTTAAATTTTGTTTTATCGCGCTTTCGCACCTTTTATGTAATTTGATTGCATTATCGCACTGTATACAAACCTAACATTATCCAAACTCTGATGGTTCTCACTCGAGCTTTTCTCCAAACTTTATGCAAGAACTCATCAAGCTATATTGATTCATCATGTGTGGAGGAAGTTTCTGGTTGAACAAGTGCATTAGATTCTTCCATGGCCATCAATGAATTCTTATTTTCTCTCAATACTGACAACATAAACTTGGTTAAATTGTTACAGTATATAAAGGAAAGCAATATTATTCACAAGGTAAGTGATTGTTCATGCACTTTGTTATGTATCTAGTGTGTACTCAGAACTTTCTTTCATTTCCTTTTATCTCAAGTTTCCCCATGCACTTTGTCTCAGGTTAGTGGATATGGAGATAAAACATGTGCCCACAAAAAAAATTCAGCACTCAAAGATGATGGGGAAACTAGCTAAGAGGGAAGCACTTAATCCGACTTTCAAGCATTGGTTGGTTTCTAAGAAGTTGCAAGCGCAGAGGAAGAGAGTACTATGGTAATCTTTGCATGAAAGCTGTAAATCAATCAATTGGTGTGTGCTAATTACCCTACTCATCTGCAAAAGATCTTATAAACGTTTGGGATACACACACAAACATATATATTACTTTGTTACAAATGTGCACCGAACTGGAAACTCACACTGCATATCAGACCCAGCATAAAATTTTGACTCAATCCAATTTAAAAGTGCATTTTGATTTTTATCGGTAAATAGTATTAGTAGTTATGCATGGCAATTGTTCTATTTTGTGATGTAGATGTTTTGGTAGTCAAAAATCAAAAGTTTCTTTAAGATAAATCATAGTTTAACTTTTTTTCATGTTTTTGAATTGTATGCCAAGATCTATTATTCAATATTTTTTTTAAAACACTTGTAATGTTCATATATTTGTTTTACGTTTATTTGGATGCATGCGTAAGAATTTAATTTGACATTTAAAATACAATTGTATTTTTTTAATAAATGTTAATTAGTTTTGTATTATGGTGGTTTCAATATGTTTATATATATTATAAATGAATAACCAATTGTTTTTAAGAAATAGAATAATTGGTTATTCTACTCTTTTTTTTTAAACAAAAAGGACTATAGCTACTGGACTGTAGGTATATCACCAACCCTATAGCTATGGTCACCGACAGTAGCTATAACTCTTAAAGACCAACAATATAGAGCTAATACTTGGTATGTTAACATCTATAGCTACGGTCGCTATAGATCCTAAAGACTGTCGGTAAAGGAATTAGCTACGCCAGCAAGGGCGAGGATCTTCAACCGTTGCTAAAACCTATAGCGACGGCCTTTAGGTCTATAGCGATGGTCACCGACCCTCGCTATAAGCCTGTTTTCTAGTAGTATACTTTGCTAGAAGGCAGTGAATCTCGGCTAGATATACATATGTGTGAGCGTGTGCACGTGTAGTACTAATCATTGAAAAGCTAATACTTGCATCCATAATTATGCTCCTTCTGTACATCAAGAAAAAAAAGTCCCGCTCAAGGTCTGCTAGGCTAACCGCAACATTCAAACAACAAGGGGTGAAGCCTAAATATATGCCCTGCTCTATGAATAAATAGTTTAGTTTTAGTGAGAGAAAATGAATAAAGTGAGATATTTATACAGAGAAAGTGAAAGTTTAAAGAGAGGAATATAACTTTTTTGGAGAGAGAAAGTTCGATTTTTTAGAGCGAGTTTTAAAAAAATTAAGAAACAGTAAGTGAGAAGTTTTAGAAGATATAGTGAAGAACTGAAGATGCAAGCTGAATTCATGCTTTAGAACTAATTATATAGGAATGAGTTTGACACACTAAAACAAAGTTAACTAGTTTGAACCCATATTTGTCCTTTTTAATGTTGGTTCAAACTCAACCCAAACCAACCCATAAGTAGGCAACCAACCCAAATGAATCTAGATAGGTCGGGTCGACCTAAGTTAGTTATAAACTAATTTGCCAGTATAGAAAGACCCATATCTTTTGTTTCAACCCTGGACAAAGGAATAAAAACTTTGAAGAATAGTTTGCCTATTGCCCAGTAAGCTTGGGACCGTGTCTCAAGGGTAAAGGCAAAGCAAAGCCTCCCAGCTACTATAAGAATCGTGGGCCACTACCCTCATTCTCATATGATATATTTCATGTTCTAACATTAAGCAATTCCTGTCTACCAAATTGCATTATGGAAACTTTAATGGCAAACCACCATCAGAAGAATAAACTAGACAACTAGTTAAACCACAAGCTGTTGCCAATTATAACGACTAGAAACATTGTAAACCAAGAGAGCAGTTAAGAAGTATGCATGCCTGAGGTAGTAATGGCAAACAGTAGCAGCTTCCTCTAAATCGTAACGAGGAAGATTTATGCGAGAATCAGTTGGAACATCCGGTAACTCTTTACGCAGCTTCCCTACCGCAGTCGAATGAGAGAAAGCACCAGCCATCATGTCATTATGCATCATAGACCTAAATGCATTAACCTGCAATGAAATTTTAGTTATTATAAGACTTTAAAGAAGTTGTCTATGCTTGCCAAGAGCAAAACAAAGGGGAAGGAAGTACTATGACAAGAAAAGCTTTTACTATCTGAGAATCCATATAGAGAACCACCAATATAAATTAGCATTGGTCTAGTGACCAGATCTAGAAGTAAATTTTCACAGAAATCAAGTCATGTGATCAGAAGGATTTCAGTCATTATGGAGCTCACCAAGCTTAATGTTTTCAGTAAATGAACTGTATCTTGAACAACCGCATCCCCCCACCCCCCAAACAACCCAACACCCCCCCCCCCCCAAAAAAAAAAAAAGAAAAAAAAAGAAAGAAAAAAGCAAACAAAACAAGCTCAAGTATGGTTAATAGGCTCATTCAGAAGCATGACACTCCCTCCATCCATAAAAGAGCAAGTACCAAAAAATTGTCCCCCAAGAAAGGGCTAAAGTACAAAAGTAGAAGTTATAATGTCAGAAAAAGACTATAGTACCATGTATTAGTGTCATAATTATACAAGGTCCACTAGTATTGTATTAAAACCACATAAAGGGGAAAAGTCAAGCTTATATATACTCTCTCCTCTTATTTGACATTTTAAAGTTGTGTAAAAGTTGTACATAGGCCATTCTTTGGAGGAAGGAGTTAGAAATAGATTATTTTAGAAATGTGCTCGATAGGCTCTACTTACGGTTGTTAAGGTAAAAATGAATTGTTCTAATCCCATGTCGGTGTTTGAGTGTGAAATTGAAGGCTTAATATACAATGTTGGGTGTAAGACCTATTAGCTTAAACTTTTGTGTCAAGTCGGTTTTAACAATAATATCAAGGCCTTCGTTGTGGACTCCTCAAGCTTCCCAACAAATTAGTAACATAGCCATGATCCAAGGATCCTGACAAACTCTCTAGTCGCAAGCCACTAAACAGTTGAGATTTTAAGTTCACGCTCAAGGGGGAGCAATTTAACAAGGTTGGAACTTGCATGTGAAGGGGAAAATTTGTTCAAATAACATGTGAGTACTCCCAAACCCACATAGTTGCTTGACTAAAATTAAAAGCTTAGTATCCATTTGATAACTGTTTTTGCTTTCATATTTTTGTTTCTACTTCAACTTTTTTGAAATCAAAAGCAAAAAATAATGTTTGGTAACTGTTTCGCTTTAAAAAAAGTGGACGCAAAATCCATTTGGACAGAAAAAAAGTGAAAACACAAAAAAGATGCTTATTCAATTTTGGCAACAAAAGGAGCCATTCCAACGCTAATGAGGTCCAAGTATCGAATCTTGCTAAAAATAAAATATCAAACTCTTGCCTCTTCATAAAATAAAACTAACATTTAAATATAATTATCAAACAACATTGTTTGATTTTTGTTTTCACTAGTGAAAGCAACTAGAAGCAGAAACATATGAGAGCGAAAAAAATAATTAAAAACATAAAAATAGATTCGGTTACCAAATGAGTCCTTAATATACAAGTTTGGGTCCAAGACATATCAACTTAAACCTTTGGGTCAAGTCGAGTTCAACAATAATATGAAATCCTTTCATTATATACTTCATATGCTGGTTAGGAACAACATAAAATTTGATGGAGGAAATATGGTGATGCCTAATGCATTGCTAAGGCTACTGGAAAGTGCAAGGACTATTAGTAAATTATTTATATTATTATTATGGTTAAACTGACGGTAATTAGTTATTTTAGTTGGGTAATTATAATATATCTTTTAATTGTTTGTTTCTTTGTTAAATTAAATCTCCTGTTATATAAGTATATATATATATATATATATATATATATATTTTGGTATTATTAACTCCGCTAATAAAAAAGTTGGAATCCAAAATACACCATAGTATAATTCTATGAATGTCGTTTAAATATTGAAACATATTTATAATTCTTTTGTAACTGCATGCTCCATACTACCTCCCTTCTCACGCTTTTTTAACTATATATATATATATATATATATATATATATATATATATATATATATATATATATATATATATATATATATAAACTAGTAATCATGTATATATTTCTCCTCCCCTTTCAAATTAATTATAATAAGATTAGTATTAATTTATAAAATAAAAAAATTATAACAATAAATTTATAATGAATATACAAATAAATTTTAAAAATCATAAACTTAAAATATATGTGGTACGTAATGTAATTTGGTTTGGTTTGAGAGAGAAAAGTTATGGAGCTATACTACTACTACTACCATCACCCATCACGCTTGAAAGTAAATTAGAAAGGCAGCAACTTAGCTCTTAAGTTTCAAAATTTGAACCCAACTATATATATATATATTTATATATATAAATACAAGAAATTTTATTAATAGAGATGTGAATTTCCCGCAAAAGATAAATGGGGGCAAAAAGTCCACCCTCTAAATAGAAACTAAAAGATTAAAAAACAAGAATGCATTTAAAAAATGTGCAACCTCCAATCTCTACATAAATCAAGAATGCATTTAAAAGTTACCTCTAAAAATTCAATAATAGAATTAGAAGCCCAAAGAGACGCAAGAAAAATAACCCTATCATTCAACAACTTTAAGGATAAGTAACTTTCTCTAAACAACCTAGCATTACACTCATTTCAAATTCCCCACAAGATAAAAAAGAAGGCACACTTCCATAAAATTTTAGCATCCCTCTTGCTTTCAAATCCTCTAAACAAATTAATAATCTTGGACAATGCAGAAATAAATGAGCATGTGTCTCACTACTCTACTCTATACATAAAAAAATGTCCAAGATAAATCTTTAGAAGACTCGTGATCTTTATCACCTTGATAAAGATCACTAGTATTTAATATTTGTAAAACCACATACTACACAAAAGTCTTGACTTTGGAAGGTACCTTGTCTTTCCAAATGTACGAAGCCAATGCAAATGGATGAGGAACAATACACCGAGTTAAAAAAGAGGAGTAACTCTTACAAGAAAAGGAATCAATTGAATCTAAAATCCAGATACACTTATCAGAAGAAATACACAAATGAACCGAATCAAGCAATGTTAGCAAAGATTCCATCTCATTAGATTCCAAATCAATGAGATTCCTGAGAAATGAAAATCCCAAGAAAGTGAGTTCCCATCATGCTTTATGAAATTAGAAATGGGAGCATAATGAAGTGAAGAAATACGATAAACAAGATTAAAAACAAGAGAAATGGTTATCTCCCAACCAATAATTTTCCCATAATCGAATTCGATGACCATCCTCAACTCCATATCTCAAATGTCGAATAAAGTATAACCTTGGGTTGATGAATTTCAAGGTGACATAATTTCGAGTCTAGCATCCCACCAATTCAAATGCATATCAAATTTGCTCCTAATAACCTTATGCCAAAGGGAATGAGGTTCCAAAAAAAATCTCCACAACCATTTACCAACCAGAGCAACATTCTTGAGGACCAAATTACCCAGCCCTTCACCCAACCAAATGATCCTGCCTCTCATCACCAGCTCCCGACCAAAGAAAATCTCTCATTAACTTTTCTAGTGTGTCAGTTACACTAACTAGGATCCTAAAAAGAGAAAGATAATATAGGTGTACACTAGACAAGTAAGCCTAAATCAAAGTAATTCTATCCCAAGGAAAACTACGCATCTTTCCACCTATCTAAACGTTGACTCATTCTTTCAACTACCGGATCTCAAAACGAGACTGACTTAGGATTCCCACCTAGCGGGACCCCAATGTAAACAAAAATTTCTCAATTCTACAACCAACCTGAGACGAATACACTAAAATCTCCCCCACATCTATGTTGATCCCAACTACACAACATTTAGACAAATTAACCCTTATACCAAAAATAGCCTCAAAAACTTGAAGAATAGTTAACACATTTTAAAATGTTGGAGCCCATCTGAAAGAGAGAATTGTATCATCAGCAAGTTTCCTCACCTCCTCGTGCTCAACTGCACAACCTGCGAGGATCATAGTTATCAAGGCACCAAGTCGAGGCAAAACGACAGCCGAGAGCTTAAGAGCTTAGTCGACAAAACGCTTAAGTCGACAAAGTTTTATACACCAAGTCGAGGCAAAACGACCATTTAATTGTCCACAAGTCGTTAACAATGTAAATTTTATACGTATAAAATTATATATGTTAAACATTTATATGAATATTTATATATTTATATTTGTAATGATTTTCCATATTCAAAATGCATGTTATAGCATATCAAATCACAAGAAGAAGCGGACAAGATCAAGTCAAAATGATAATTTTACTATAGTTGTAATTTTTTGAACTTGTACCAACTTCAAATTATATAAATGGTGATACATTTGTAAAAAAATTAATCTTATAATTATGTATCTCTTGAATTATAACTGATGTAGCGTAGCAAATTTTTATTTTTTTTTGCTTTAATCTCTTGATCCACTTTAATCTTATAATTATTAATCTTATTTTTGATCCACTTTAATCTTAATTATTAATCCATGAACGAGCACTGCATTAACAATGTCTTTGTTTTGTATAGTTAATAACAATGACAGCAAATGCAGCTATAATTGTTAAATGACAAGACAATACCAAAAAATATATTAAAATAAGCAATTTCATGCATGCTAGTAGGACAGGAGTAAACAAAGTGTGCCATGGTCTAAGCAAGTACGCATATATCATAAAAAAAAAAAATTAAAACAAGTCAGTAATAAGAAAATAGAAACCCAGAAGCCAGAACACCAAAAAAAACAGCGCAGAGGTACGGGAGGAAATAAAGAAGAACAACCCTCCCTCTTTGTTTCTCTCAAAAAGAATACCAAAAAGAAAGAAAAACAAAAGGAAAGAGGAGAAGAAGAGCAGAAGTAGAGAAGTGAAGAGAAATAGAGAAAAAGACTAGAAGAAGAACATACCTGAGGTGCCGAAGTCGAAAGTTGTCGGAGTCGACACGGTTAGTTCCCTCTTTGTTGCTCTCCCCTCTCACTCTCTGTTGGCTTGCGAGTTGGTTGCGATCGATTGATCGATTAGGTTATAGCTGCCTAACTTTTTTAAAACTAGTTAAGTTTGGGTCAAACCATACCTGACCCGTAAATCCAAGTCGCCCGATTTTCAATTCAGTCGTTCATATCGCTGCCAAGTCGTCCAAGTCGCCGCCTTTCATGGCTAGGTGCTCGACTTTCTGGCTTTCGACCAAGTTCTAGGCTCAATTTTTTCCACCGACTTGACGACCAGGCGTCGCCTAGGCGACGACTTGATAAGCATGGCGAGGATATGACACTCCTCTCCCCGGCTGAGCATCTTTCTCAAAACATCCACAACTAAAGTAAAAAAGAGGTTATAAAGGGTCTCCTTGCCTCAAACCTCGAGAAGACTTGAACCAAGACTCCCCATTCACAATCATAGAAACATGAAGAGACAAAACACCCTTTCATCCAAGAGCGCCACCTAACTCTAAAACCTTTCCTCTCTAACACCTTATCCAAGAACTAAGGTTCTCAATATTCTTTAGTGACGTAATCCCCATCATTGAGAAACGTAGTTGAATATTAATTTGACATTTAAGCATATAACTTCTCTCCACTTAGCCTTCTTTCTTCTTCTTTACCCCTTCTCTATATCCTTCTAAATCTTGTCCTTCTAAGTTTAATATTAATTTGGCATTCAAACTTCTCCCCTTCCCTCCAACACCCCATCCCTATATCCTTCTAAACCTTGTCCATCGTATTGGTATCAAGAAAAGGTCAAGAAGGATTTAGGCAAATGAACAAAAGATGAAGAAAAAAAAAAGGAAAAAGGGGAACCGTGCTAAATTCCATAAGCATAAAGCCTAAATCTCAAATTAATATTCAACTATATTTCTCAACGATAGGGATTGCATCAATTTATATAGAGAACATTGTAAACCCTAATTCTAAAATAACTTAGGAAACCTAATTTAATAATAAAACAAACTCCTAATTACTACTTAAAGCATATATTTTATTACCTAACTAAAATAATACTTAAAGTCAATTTACCCATAAATAATAATATAAATAATTATAAATATCTTTTCACCTTTCGGAGTCTATATGAAATGTTCCGTTCCGCATCATATGGTGCCACATATTAGTCATCCTTTGGCTTGTATTGGTTAATAAATTTGAACTTTTTCAAGTTCACATGATCTTAAGTGCTACAATTATTTGTCAGTAGCTTTCCCAATTTAAATGCATTATAAGCAGTAGTTTGTCCAATTCAGATGCCACACATCTAATAAAAAATGAAAGCATGATGTTGAAGTCGTATCATCACTTCTAGGATGATGTTGTCTCAACTTCCTGCTAACTACAGATTCGAAAAAGAAGAATTTCCTTGAAAGGTTAAACAAATCAAAAACAAAAATTAAATAAAGCAGCTGTACTGTTTTTAGTATGGTTGAACGTGCACAGGAACACAAGAAAGCAAGCAAGCAAGTCTAAGCATCTCCATCCTCAATTTGGCTGGGTTAATTTACACTTGCAAAAGTATTGAAATAAGAGTCAAAAGGTCGAAGCCGTAAACAGTATACAGGGAAGATAAGAACTCTTTAGAACAAATGCCATATAATTCACTTGAGTCCAACATCAAAACTCAAGTGGTCTTACCTGCATTCATATTATCCCATTAAGAACTATGATTGTGATCCCGCACAAAATACAAAATTACAGGGCAGGATAAACAAAACTACCCAGCACTAAAAAAGTCTTCCAGAACCTAAAAATAACATTTGAAAGCATCCAACACACACACACACACACACACACACACACACACACACACACACACACACACACACACACACACACACACACACATATATTATACATTTGTGAAGAAGCCTAAAACCGAATTCAAATAAATAAAAAATTCAGTTTTAGTTAATGCAAATAGCACCCCAACTACTTCATGCAAAAGGCAATATTGTGTTGAGTTGTTAATTTTAAGGATGATTACAGAAGGGGCCTCATCAAAATCTACTGAACTTATTTCAGTTCAGGCTGCGAGGATACAAGATATCAATCAAGCTTCATCCCAAGGTGCACAACACATATAAATTACCAAGTTCCAACAGAAAGTTATGTTAGAACAACCTAAACAGATATCTACATGCAACTATAAAGTTTCTTAAATGTGCCACCCAAAAAATGCCCAATTAATAAAATTCATAAAAAATAAATTTAAATTTTCATACATAAGTTGATAGAAAATCAAATATAAAATCTCAGCTAACCGTAGCAAGTTCTTTGGCGTGGATTGGCTTGGTGGAACGAACAGTTACTGGCTCTCCATATTCGCTGAATGTGAACCAATTATTATACTGTAGCATAACAGCAACATATAATCAAAATAAATACCATAAAGTTCATTAAGATTTCTGATTAGAACCATTTATATCATAAATAGATCAAAAAGAATTGCAACAAAAATGCTATGGGGATAGACAAGAAGTTATGGTCTCACTTGATCTATTGCAATAAGAACAGGTATATCTTTCACAAGTGATAATTCTTTCCTCAAACGAACTACCACTCCAACAGCAGCATGTGTGTAATTCAGTCCTGTTTGAACCAGGTCATATAGCGTTGAACCTTCAGGCATTGCCATTGAGTCAACATCCTTCATCAGTCCGACACCAGCACCCTCTCCCAATGGAATAGCGTCGAATATTTGGCATGGCAATTGATGCAAGTGGGATTCATTGAATGTTAAAAAATCCTGAAGAAGGACAAGCCAAAAAAAAGGAAAGAGGCTAATAAGAGGACTTCCAAACATATCCGAAACACAATGCATCAGAGAAGCAATCATCCATCTTTATTTTTGAGGGATTGCCACTTAATAGGTACAAATGATAAAGATTGTCAATAAGGTATAATTTGCTCCCTATCCCTCTGCTTTTTTGTTTTGAGTGGAGTGAGAGCTTCTCAGTAATTTCATAGGAAGGGAAAAGGAGAAAAAAAAACTTAAATTTGCATGCGGAATTTACTCAGTATATTCCTGTTCTCAATTAAACTGGTAGAGCAATGAACAATCCTTAAATAGCATAATAACTGAGTGAACTTTAGGTACACAAATTACCACAAAAAGAAGCTAACTGGATGATGGAACACAAAACCAATACAGTCATCCAAATAGATCTTCATTCTATATTCTCTATACAATTTCTCATATTATGTTTTCGATAATGAAGAAATTTATTAGAAAGCAAGGAATGGGACAAACAAAGAGCATAATTCCGGACAAAATGAAATAAAAAGCGGAAAAAGATTATACAAAATCCCAAGAAAGGGATGCCCTCTGTTCATGTTACAAAGTCGCCGTAGCAAGCCTATGTTTTGAAAGGTCATTTTTTGAATTAGTATCGGTTTTGGTATTGGTTTCGGGAAATACGCACAATTAGCCATTAGGAGCTTAAGAAAAAATTCTAAAAAATAAGAACAAGAAGATGGATTAATTAAGTTCATAAAAAACACTATCTAATGCACATAGCATTGTTCGAATGATAAAACAGACATCTCTTAGACAGTGTTACTTGAAACATGGTACATTTCGGTACGCGATACGAATACGGGTACACTATACAGCTAAAATGTCATATGGTATGGTATCTTGTATAAGTTTTTATAGTTAGGAATTCTCTTAGAATCTAAATATAATAAACCCAAGTTTAATATTAGATTTTTAGTTGAATCAAAAAGTTGATTAGTACAAATGTAATGTTTGAATATCCAATACTAAATTATAATATTGATATTTATGCAGTTATAATTAAACAACAAATAAATTTGTCAGTACACTAAATTTAGAGTATTGATACGTAAGAATACCCTCTTTGAGTACGCAAGTACCAATACGCAGTTCACTAGATCTATGAGAATATCTAATAACTCTGCTCCTAGTTATTAATCAATTTTACATTTGAATAAAGTTGATATTGATGTTATCTTAACTCAAATGGTTGAGCACCGTAATAATTATAATAATATAATATCAAGTAGTTGATAGTGGAAGTTATTTTCAGATATCAGAAATCACCTATATCTAAGTAGCAGTTAATTATTAATAGTTACTAGCAGTTATTAGCAGTTATGTTTTAAATAATTTTAACAGCGGTTAGAATGTGTATGTATGGATATTGGATAACTTGTATTTTCTGATTTCTGTCCTAATGAATATTCTGCAGTTCTCTCTAATTTCCACTTTATTCTACTTTCTCTAAATCTTCTCCTTATTCTAACTACTACTTCTTCTTCTTTTCTTCATCAATTAAATTCAGTTTTATAAAACAGATTACAAATTTAGATTGTGACAAGTCTGTATCAGAGTATTCATATGATTTCATAAATTTTCAAGCCAATCTACTTCCTTTACACTTCAATTATGTTCTAATCTTCTGCAAATTAAAATTTTGGCAAGTGTTATTACAAGAGGACTTTCTAAATTTTAGGCAGTTCACAATGGAGAAATATCAGTCCTTAGAAGAAAAGGTGGACAAATTGTGTAATGATATTCCAAGGATGATCAGAGAAATATACAACTTTAATGAAGAAGAAAATCTGAATGAGCAACGTGAATTTAGAAATCCTATTGGAAGGAATGGTGAAGATAACGAAAGGCGGAATGAGGAAGGAATTTTTAGAAATCCTAATCATGCAGATCAAGAGAGAAATAGATGAAATGATGGGATTGATTTCAATAGAAGTGATGATGACTTGAAACATTTGAAGTTGACCTTTCCACAATTTGAAGAAGGTGCAGAGCCTAATAACTGGGATAGATATTGCAAGGAATACTTTGATATTTATGGAATACGTGAGGTCAAGAAAGTTTCGATCGCTACAATGCATATGCACGGTACTGCAAAGAATTGGTACAAATCATATATTGTGGGAAGAGGAATGATTACATGGAAAACTTTCACTACTGATTTGATTGTGAGGTTTGCTTTGGTTGGGCATGAGGACATTTGGGATGATTTCAAGCAATTGAACAAAACCGGTAGCACGGTAGATTATGTAGACAAATTTGAAGAGTTGAGGGGACTAGTTTTAACTCAATTTCCTAAGTTGACTGAGGAGTACTTTGTATAAAATTTTATCAGTGGCTTGAAGAACACTACCAAAAAAATGTTGAAATTGTTAGTCTACTTCTCTCACTTAAGCATACAAGCATGCAAATATATACAGGAGTTCAATGACAAGTGTAAGCAGAAGGATTATGGAACTCAAATCTATATCCAACTACACTAAATATTCTCCATCATATTCTACCAATTCCATTCCTAATAGGCCAAATGGAACCGATGTCACAACTTCTAAGTTGTTTTCCAAAACTACAACATCTACAGGTTCTAATGCAGGTCCAAGAAGAATTACAACAACCGAAAGAGACAAAAGAGCCAAAGGATTGTGTTATTTCTTTGATGAGAAGTATACTTTAGGGCATACATGCAAGAATCCAAAAAATTTTATGTTGGTAGGAGATGAAGAAATGGACAGCAATGAGTATAATGGGCAACCAATATTTGAAAAAGACTCAGAGGATTACAATGTGTTGGAAGGGGACAAGACAAAAATGGAGATATCTGCTGCTAATGCACTCATGGGAAATCAAAAGAATAATACCATACATAGGATGGGAGAAGAGGCAGCCTTTCATTATACTCATCGATGGGGTTAGCACTCAGTAACTCAAAATTTCATTGATCCACATGCTGCAACTAGGCTATGTTGTGCACAAGAGCCTACTAAGGCTATGGTGGTTTCCGTAGCAACTGAAAGTCAATAAGTGCTGCAAAATGTACAGAATTCAAATGGAAGATGAATGGAGAAGAGTTTGAAACTTAGGAGTTAGGGTGATGATGTTGTGCTAGAAGTTCAATGGTTGCAACAATTTGGGCCTATAGTCTTTGATTTTCAGCAGCTAAATATGGTGCTTAAGAGAGATGGAAAGAAGATAACTCTCAAGGGTCAACCTCAAGGCAATGGGGTATGTCTTAAGATGATGATCGGGGAAGCAATGACCAAATCTTTTAGAGACCAAAAACATGGCATGATGGTATTGTTATATTCAGTTATCTTACATCCTTCTTTTGATTCTAATGCTCAAGTAAATTTGTTAGAAGAGAAACTACAACAAAATGAACATGACTCTAAGTTGGCTTCCCTATTAATGCAATATGATGATGTCTTTGTTGAGCCTACTTCCCTTCCACCAAAAAGGTTTTTAGATCATCACATTGACCTCAAACCTAATTCAACACCTTTCTCCATCAGGCCCTATAGATACTCATATGATCAAAAGAATGAAATTTAGAAATTAGTCTGAAAATAGAAGCTCAAATTTAAAGCCCGTCCAACTAATTTGATGGAATGACTTGATTAATAATTTTTAAAAAGTTGATCAGTTAGTTAATTGCATATTTTTAAAGTTCAATGGTATTAGTGTAATGCTTAAAAATGGACAACCACAATGGGGTAATGCCCTTTTTTGCCAATTAAGGATGTCTCCTAATGATATACCTAGCTTTTAGGACACATTTTGGTCATTTTGAATTCACTGTCATACCCTTTGGTCTCACTAATGCTCCTACCACTTTTCAAAGTATTATGAATCAAATTTTTGGACAGTTGGACCTCATCTTAGGAAATTCAGTCTTGTGTTTTTCGATGATATCTTAGTACTTTATTCACTTGATCTAGATTCTCACCTATATCATCTCAAAACAACACTTGAAATCCTAAGATTGCACCACTTTCATGCTAAAAGGTCTAAATGTGCAGTTGCCTTGCATGAGATTGATTATTTGGGTCATATTATTAATGGCAATGGAGTGGCAGTAGATCAAAGAAAAACTGAAAGTGCATTGCAGTGGCCTATTCCAATTTCTATCAAAAGCTTGTGAGGTTTTTTTGATGCTTATTGGCTATTGTCTAAAGTTTGTGAAAGATTATGGAAAAATAGCCAAACCAATGACAATGTTATTGCTAAAAGATGCTTTTCAATGGAACGAGGATGCTGAAAAGGCTTTTATAGCTCTTAAAGAAGCAATGACCAGCGCTCCTGTACTAGCCTTACCCGACTACAATAAAGAGTTGGTGGTGGAGACTGATGCTTCTAATAGTGACGTTGGGGCAATATTAATGCGAAAGAATTAATGGCAATGGTCAGTGCTGTTAAAAAGTGGTCTCAATTACTTAACTGGTCATTATTTCCACCTTAAAACTGATCACCAAAGCTTGAAGTATTTCATAGAACAAAAGGTTACTTCTCTCTTGCAACAGAAATGGTTGAGTAAACTTATGGGGTATGATTATACCATTTCGTACAAGAAGGGAAAGGAGAATATAGTTGTTGATAGTTTATCCAGAATGCATGAAAAAAGGGCAAAGGGGCAGCTACAACTACTGTTGTCCCTCTATGGATGCAACAACTTACAGCTTCTTATGAAGGAGATGATCAACTTCAAGATATCGTGATTGAATTAACTATTTGCATAGTTGGGTGTCATGAATATGAATTGGTCAGTGGAATATTAAAGCATAAAGGAAAATGGGTGGTTGGTATTAATGGTGACCTTTGAAGGCATATCTTTGAGGAGCTGCATTGTAAGGGAGTGGGACCATTCTGGTGTAAAGAAGACTGCAACAATATTTTTCTTAGGTAGAATTGCAACAACATATATCAAGACTTGGGTAGCTAAATGATACTTGTCAAAGAATTAAAGCTGATCACCTTCCTTACCCAGAATGCATGCAATTCCAGAAATCTTTTGGAAGGACATCTCTATGGACTTATTACTGGATTGGGTTTGAAGTTATTTGGGTGGTGAGTGATAGACTTAGTAGATATAGCCATTTCGTTGCCTTGTCACACCTTTTTTAAGCCAACCAGGTAGCTCTTTCTTTCTTTGAAAACATCATTAAGTTGCATGGATTGCCAGCTACAATTGTTAGTGATCGAGATCAATTGTTCCTTGGTAAATTTTGGCAACATTTATTTAGACTATTGGGCACGAAATTGCATATGAGCACAACCTACCATCCTCAAAGTGATGGGTGCACTGAAAGGTTATACCAGTGTGTTGAGCAATATTTGAGAGGCATGACTGGACACTCACCAAAGAAATGGAGTACTTGGTTGACAATGGCAAAATGGTGGTTCAATACTACTTATCATTCAGCTCTTGGTACTACACCCTATGAGGCTGTTTATGGAACACCTCCACCACTGTTAATTCTCCCTCACCAAGGTACTAAGATAGCTGCAGTAGCATAATTTATTGAAGAGAGAAAGGAACAGTTGATAGTACTAAAGCAAAACTTGGAAAGGGTTCAACAAAGAATGAAATCCATGGATAATGCAAGGAGGACTGATTGAATTTTTGATGTGGGAGATTATGTTTATCTCAAACTTCAACCTTATAGACAGAGTTCAGTGGCTATACGGAAGAACCTTAAGTTATCTCCATAGTTTTATGGGCCATTTAAAGTGTTGGAACGGATGGGGGAAGTAGCGTACAAGTTGGAGTTACCGAAAACATCAAAAATTCATCCTGTCCCAACTTAAACAAAGAATTGGACCGCATGTCATTCCAGTACCTAGTTTGCCTACCATAGACCCAACCAGAAGAATTGAAGTGGGACCTTTGAGGATTGTTAACAGAAGAATGATTATGAAAAAAGGTCAGCAATTTGCTCAAGTATTGGTTCAATGGAAGAATGCTAGTTTGGAGGACTACATGGGAAGATGAAGATAGTATGGCACATTATTTCCCAGATTTTGATTTGAATATATGAGGACATGGATTATTTGGAGCGATGAAGTGTCATAATTATAATATCAAGTAGTTGATATTGGAAGTTATTTCCAGATATCAGCAGTTACTTATATCCAAGTAGCAGTTAATTATTAATAGTTACTAGCAGTTATCATCAATTATGTTTTAAATAATTTTAACAACAGTTAGAATGTGGATATATGGATAACTTATATTTTTTGATTTCTATCCTAATGAATATTCTGCCTCTCTCTCTCTCTCTCTCTCTCTTTCTCTTTATTCTACTTTTATTTCTCTAAATCTCTCTATCTTTCTCTAAATCTTCTCCCCATTCTTGTTCTTCTTTTCTTCATCAATTAAATTCAATTTTATAAAACAGATTACAAATTTAGATTGTGACAAGCACATATGTTTTGTAGAGCACACGAGTTCTACATAATCAGTGTTCTAAAAATCCCCGCCTAGATCCGCCTAGGCCCCCTTGGCGTCCTGCCTAGGCGCTAGGTCCCCTTAGCTCCTCGCCTAGGCGCTAGGCCGTCCCTCGCCTAGGCCCAAGGCGACAAAAAAATCCCTCCAAGAAATTAGGCGGGGCCTAGGTCGAGAGTTTTTTTTTTAATAACTACCCAAACCAAATTTTGATATATTTATTTTTCTAATGATTTACCATATTCATAATACATGTTGTAGCATATCAAATCACAACAAGAAGTGAACAATATCAAGTCAAAATGGATAATTTTATTATAGTTGTAATTTTTTGAACTTTTACTAAATTCAAATTATATAAATGATGATACATTTGTAATACTTAATTTAATTCAATATAATTCTTAAATTTATGTATAGTTTCTTAAGTTTTAATATTGAATTAAATTCTTGAAATTTTAAATTTTATTATTTAATAGCAATCTTGTTTATGAATAAAACTAATACGATAAAAATATGTTTGAAGTTTGAACAATTGCATGTTTGTGTTTGAACTTTAACATTAGCAATATGCATGTGTTTGAACTTTAAGCAAATACCTTTATTATAGATTGTTTTGCTTTATATTATTGTTTTGTTTGGATAAATGTAAAATAAAATATTAAAATTGGCTTAAAATAAAAAATCTCACTCAGGCCCCGCCTAAGCCCCCCTCGTCCGCCTCCCGCCTTGCGCCTTTTAGAACATTGTACATAATTGAAGTACAATTTAACTTTATACTTAACTACGTACTATATTGGTACAATTTAATTATAATTTAAGTACAATGTGACTAGACTAATTATATATTACGTACAATCTTTTTAAGTTCTATTTACCTGGGTGCTATATAGGTAAAATTTAAGTACAATTTAACTTAACTATGTATATTTGAGATACAATATTTTTTCAATATTTTTAAGTTGTATACTAGGTATTATATAGATAAAATTTAAGTATAATTTATAGAGAAAGATTCCTTCTCTTTTGATGTCTCCTTTTTATAGCTTTCAACATGTTCTATTTTTATTTTTTATTTTTTATTTTTTCTGGCGTTTCTCCCATTTAAGCCTTGATTTCTCATTTATTTGGCCCAAAACTATTATGTTACGCCAAGTT
The DNA here is from genome assembly GCA_020205605.1 of Panax ginseng. Taxonomy (NCBI): domain Eukaryota; kingdom Viridiplantae; phylum Streptophyta; class Magnoliopsida; order Apiales; family Araliaceae; genus Panax; species Panax ginseng. The sequence goes on along the minus strand of CM035133.1, from coordinate 133,668,177 downwards.
GCCAAAACTAAAAATTATCGATACCTATCTGATAGGCATAATTGCCGATACTTTCAACCATGGCCCTAAACAGACGACCTTCACATATCTCCCATACCAGAGGTCAAGAGGGACTCTTTTTTTCATTGTTTTATCTCGCAGTAGTGGGTTAAACTTGTGAACTGAAAAGAACAATGAATAGTAATTGAAATAAAGCACAAAAAAGGTGGTGCATTCACTTAGATCATTTAATTCAACAAGAAGAACCATTATATAATTAAATTAGACCTTAAAATATGACAAAAGCAAGCTAGCCAACATCGGAGATGAGCACACTAATATTATATAAATTCAATGCTTTTGATAAAGTATGGCATGTGGCCACCCAAATGTTATTGATGCCACTAATAATATAGACTGAAATGCATTTATAAACCTGGGGTTAGCCCGAAATCCCACATGACCATTGACCACCTACAGTCTACAAACCTACATTTAAACACCTAACGACTTGAGGTTAAGTGCAACATTACTTTCCGCCTAAACTCAATGAAAATTTTTTTTCTCCAATGACTAATATGCCCTTAATTTAAATATTTCTCATTTCTCTTTATTTCTTTTTTCTCCCCCAATAAAAATAGAACTAAATTAAAACCGACAAAATTCCCTAATCAAACATGAACAAAACCCTCTTCTTCAATTAATCTTCTCCCCCAAACCACACCATAATTGTTACAGCAGCATTGCCACCTCTCGGAGTTGCCAAATAAAGTTTCCTGAAGTTTAACACACCACAATAATACACCACTCACCAAAATATTATAAAAAAATATTAAAAAAAAAATTGGAGCGCTTGCTTCTTCATCCTCCTTTTCTTTCCCGGCTTTAGTTTCTCCACTTCACAGTTTACACTTTACACATCTTCTTCACACGTACAGGTAGGTTCTTTAATTATTAATCTCTTTCATTTCCTCCTTTCATATTCCTTTTTGTTCTAATATAATATTAGTTGTACCAATTAAGGATTTGCTCTTTCATTGAAATCTTGCAATTTCCTTTCTTCATTTCAGTTTACAATTTTTCTCTTCTGGCTACTTTTTGAGGTTCTTTTAGCTTCCATAAATTTGAATATGTGATCCCTAAAATTTTGAATATCAGAAATTTTGTTAGAAGTGTCATTTTTTATAGTTTCATGTAGCTATACCTCGTTAATTGTCTACACTTCTATAATTTTATGTTAAATCTAGTATTGATGGATTTATTTTTATTGAATTTTGCAAATTTTTCAGTAGCAATTAAATGGGTTTATAAATTTCTCGTTTGGGGTCCTGTTTGAGGCTTTGAGCTCTTTGAGAATCCTTTATATTCAGAACTAGAATTCCATGCAAAGAATACTTTTTTTATTGTACTATTAAGGAATATATATATATATATATATATATATATATATCAATAAAATAAGATCAATGAGAGTAAAGTACGGTCAAATATGTTAAGGATAAAGTTTGGGGGTATTTTCACCATTTGCATGTGAGAAATAAACAATTAGAGGCACACTCGTGCATTTGGAGAGTAGTGTGTACCAACAGTTAGTTTGGATGAAAAAAACTAACTGTTGCACTCAAATGTTTATAAACTTTAGGTGGTCATGTGAAATTTTGGCCAAACCTGATGGTTAAATGCATTTTACTCATTATTATATTATAAACCATTATAAATTTTCTAAGAAAAATATTGTGTTAAAGTAAAATGCAATTACTAATCTTCAAGTGCATTTAAACATTTTCATAATTTTCCAACTCATGAATCTTTTGCGGGCTCAACTATCAAGTCTCATCCTAGAATCGTTAAAAAGGACAAGGTAAATGTAAGCAAGATGGACTTGTTCACATGAATTCTGCTTATAACTAAAGAAAATGCCAGAGATACAAAATGAATTCAATATCTGCATCAGATGATATGCAAGTGCTAAGCAATAACAAACTGAGAACGCTCTTGCCTGCAGAATGTTGGCTGCCTGAACTGGAGTATCCCATAGTCCTGTTTGGTGGTTTTGATAGAAAAATCCTCCATGAGTCCATTGTCGACCTTTGGGGACATAAAAAACTAGCCAACCTTCATTACGAGCCCAGTGAACAAGCATGGCAAGTGTAATACTTTTACCACAGCTTAAAAGTCCATCCAATACAATTTGCTTTCGAACTTTGGGGCCTGAAAATTTGAAATACCATCATTAAAAATTTCTGAATGTAACTTATCAAAAAATTAACTTTCTCATAATGTAACCTATATCATAATGTTTATATAAGTTTCTCTTTAAAATATCAGTGGGTCAAGTATAAATGTAAATTTCTAAAGGAACGACAAAAGAGAAAGAAAAAAAAAAGGAAAACGGTAAATCTGAAGCAAATAAAGGAAGTGCAAAAAAGGGGATGTTAGTAGTGGATATTAAAATGCTGCCACATGCTTAGGACGAAGAAATATTCGATATCCATCATGGCTGCAAATTTCAACTACATCAAATTATCTTTCGAATTGGTCATTTACAAACCATGCTTGGCAATCAAGCTAGAACAGTAGTTTACTATCTTAAATAATAACAAAAGGTCCGCGAGATATTTAGGACTCCAAGATAATTTCACATATCCATTATAGAGAATTTGTTATTATATTTGTCAACCAAAATAATAAATAATAAATAAAAAGCAAAGAGTTTTGTCCTTTGATACCAAAACCAAAAACCAGCCCAAAACAAAACATGTATGAATTTCCTCCATTCTATGGAAATAGACCACCTAAAGTGAGCAGAAAATTTCTTCATAAATCACCACATTGCAGTATCACAACAGTTTCTTGGCCAAATAATAAATAAACTATATTCTGGATCTGTCATTGTCAAAAACAAATAGAACTTTGTTAAAGAAAACTTCTAATGTGTTGTGCATCATCTCCAATAATTTTGCAGATTCCAAGCCTCTAAACAGGTCTCCACATTTTAGTGCATGTGTTGTTTCAGTTTTTAATGACGGTTACCTAATGTCTTTCAGAGCATCAAATGTGTTGCTAACATTGCACCTACGCAACAGATGAACATAAGAATGTCCACTAAAACATCATAGTAAAAGATTTACACCTAACATGAAGTGCTTTTAAACAATTAGGAGGAAATTAAAAAAAATAATACAGATTTCTTTTTAAGAGAAAAGAGAGACAGAAACAGATACTTCTGTATGGCAGGTGATATTTACTATCACAAAAGAAACAACATGAGTTTAACTTGTAAGTACCAATACTATTGCATCCGAATCTGAAGATTAGTTTTAGCCATTCATCTCATACACCTTCCATTTATGTGACCTGATTATTACAAAATAATCCATGGAGCGGTCAAAGATTATCATATGGTGCCAACATCAATTACACAGGATGTGATTCTAAACATGTTTGATCCTCGTCCCACAAAATCATTTTCCACTTCGTATTTCCTGATTGGATACAAAAACAATTTTCCCTTTTCTAATTAAAGATGTCAAAATTAATTTGGCTCTATAATGAATCATAAGTTCAAACAGTAAACTAATTCAACATTTGTTATGTTAAAGAATGTTATGCAAATTACAGAGCCTGAGATTATTCTCGCCGTCTTTTTACCATCCCAATTACTTATTTGCATATTAGGTAATTAGTTTTTGTTTAAATATAAGTACCTAGTTTGCATATTACATAAAGATGTGCTTCTGAAATATCAACAAAGTAAGGGCAAAAGACAAATTACAGTTGAGAAACTATCACCGCACCTTTGCCATCAGAGGATAGCAGTGGTGGATCAACAATGCGCCTGAAATTATCACGAAGATCAAGAAAGCTATGTCGGATGAGTAATGCATTTTGCTTGGAATCCTCAAACTCCTTGATCATTCCCACCGGCAATCCTTCCGGCAATGCTGCAGTGAGTTCCTCCATACTTATACAGTTACACCAATTCAAGTCAATGAATGATCAAAATACATAAACAAATAGATATATGTTATAAGTAAATGTCTCTGTCTATCACCTGAATTTCATGTAAGAGCAGACATCTTTCCTGGTGAGTTGAGAGAGAGAAGCAGCAGATGTGAAGAGTGGACGACCGTTAGGACCAACGTCGAGAGACTTGTCCTTTTCGTCCTCAGCGAGTCGACGAGCTCGAATCTCCTCGTCCGCACTGATATCAGCAGCAGAGTCATCTCCGGTTGCAATGGAGACCTCTTCTGCTTTAGATTTGGATTTGGCATCAAACTTTGATTTGGGTTTGGATTTATTATTGGCCTTTGTGCTCGAAGATTTTGCTTTCTTTGTGGAGTAGCTTCTAGAAGATGAGAGGTGAGCAGCAGTTGAGGAGGTGGTGATTGCAGGGACAAAAATGACGGAGAGATTGGATTGGGTTTTTTTGGCTGACGCAGATGATCTGAGAAGTGACCTTAGCATTTTTTTCCGTGTTCTCAGTATGCAAGTCTCAGCCCAAAATACATACAGCAGCTACAAATTTTTCCGTGTTCAGATAAAATGAGCCTGGAGGCGTGCGAGACAGAGGCCGAAAGCGTGACCGCGTGAGAGGCCGGAGGCGGAGACCAGAGTAGCGGAGCGGAGAGGATTTGGGAATTAGATTTATACTCTGTTTCTGAGTTTTTGAACACACAAAAAAACAATAAAAAACTTAAATTAGAACAAAAAAAAAAATAGAATAGAAAACTTAAAATTTTCTTTGTGTTATTTCTGACTTCTTAATAGAAAAGGATAGAAAATTTAAAATTGAGGACATGAGTTGTAATTTAAAATTTATTATATTAAAAGTTAAGGATAATATGGGAATTATAAAAATATTACTTATTCTAATTTATTTTCCGTCCAAAGCATGCCAATTTTGGACGGAAAACTTTGGCAGAAAAAGTGACCAAGTTTTTTATCCATTTTTTTTCTTTTTCGTTTATTAAAAAACTCAGAAACATAAGAATTGGAAAGAAAACTTAAATTTTCCGTCCATTTCTTTTCTTTTTTGTCCATTTTAAAACTCAGAAACAGAGCGTTAGGGCAGAGAGACGGGCGGCAACTCGGCAAGTAGTCAAGTATGAGTGTGTGACTGTGTGGTGTGTCTCGGGCGGCAACACCGCAAGTACGAGTGTGTGACTGTGCGGTGTGTCTCGTGTTACAAAAAGTCATAATTGTTCCAAAAAAAAATTGATGTAGGTCAGTTATTCGGCTAGCCGAATGACAGAAATTTAATAACCGAATACCAAATAGTTAAACGGTTATAATCGAATTATAGCTGAAATAATTTTATTAATAAAATTCAGTTCAATAATTCAATTTTATCAGTTTTTTGATCAACTTTATCAATCCTATATAAGTGGATATAATGTCTGATCATTAAGGCTATAAACGAGCCAACATAATCCGGGCTCAATTCGAGTTCGACTCGAAAAAATACGAGCGGGACTCGGATTCGTTAATAATATAATCTAAATCTGAACATTAAAAATAGTTCGAATAAAAATATGAGTAGAATCTGAGCAAGGTTATACTCGACTCGTTTAAGATTCAAACTACTCAATTTTTTATTGTGATTCGATACATACTAAGTTAATACATATTCGATTAGATGTTCGATACATTCTCTTATAATATATACAAATTTAAATCAAATTAGGATAATTAGTTATTATTTTGTTTTGTTTTTAATTTTAATTGTGATTTTATATTTGTAAAGTGTAATAATAAATATATTTTCTCATTTTTAAGTAAAATAAAAAAATTAATTTATAATTATATTTATTATAAAACTAGTTATTATGTAGAGACTCGAATTCGAGCTTGAATTTGAAGCTCGCGAGTAATTTGAATAAATATTCGAGTCGAGTCGGATCGAATTCGAGTACTAAATATTCGAGTCGAACCGAATCTGAGTAAAATTTTTCAAATATAATTCGAATTCGAGTACGAATTTATCATTTCGAGTCGATTTCGAGTAACTCTCTGTTCGCTCCGATTCGACTCGTTTACACCCTTACTGATCATGGACTAAATAGCATATCTGACCCTCCTATTTATCATATTTTTGTTAAAGTGTTTCTTAAACATTTTTTTTAGCACAATTGCTCCTCAATGATACATTAGTTATGCAAAAGTGTTCCTTTCCTATTTTTGGTCAATTTCCGTTAGTCAAACAAAATATTTTCTGTTAGTCAAATGTTTCCCCAAACTTTTATCATTTTCATTCAACTTGGTCTAATTAATTAAATTATGAACTTGTGCAATAAATAACATAAGTGTCAAAAAATAACAAATATTTATTTTATCAAGAAAATAAATTCACACACTTTTCGCTAATTAAATTTCTCAAATATTAAATTTTTGTGAGACCCCAAATTTTACGAATAAAAATTTAATTTTCTCGAAATATTTTTTTGAGTATTATGGTGTGGATTTGAGATAATGTTATAGTTGTGGGTAGTATTTATAAATTTTGTAAAGTATGCAAGTTGTTATATAATATTCGATTGGTCGGAGAATATTCGTTTTAATAGGGAATATTCGTACAACGGCACAATCATTGGTGGACCCCACAACAGAATTATTGTCGGATTGAGAAAACGACAAAAATATTTTATAAAAATAACGGCGGAAGTTTTACCGTTAACTGTTGAAACACTCGGTGTTAAAAGTACAGTAATAAGCGTGGTTGCATAGTAGCACACGGTATTGATTATTGATGCTTACATGAGAAGTCACTCAGTTTTGTTCAATTATTGCTACAGTAATTGTTGCATAGTATCTCACGTTATTTGATTCAATTATTGTCAATATTTTATACATTATTAAATCAATAATTGAGACGACGAAGTTATTAATATTATTATTTGCAATATTAACGATGTCTAGAAGTTCTCACAAGTAGAGGTTTTATCACCTAATTGCGGCTACCAAATGAGGAGAAATCCTTATTGAAAACCCTCTTTCTCAGAAGGCGGCTTGGTTGCCAGTATTGTGATTCTGTAATATTAATTGTGAATAATTAATTATTGATTTATATGATAAGAAAAATATTCATTTTGTGTGGATATAGATGGAGAAAATTTTAAATTGACAATTGTTGAAAAATTGATATTTTATTTTTTCTGATAAAATAATTCATTTAAATATATTATTATATTATAATAATATAATAATGGTGATATTTTTATAATGAATGTATGATATATGAATAAATGAGGAGGAAGAGTATTTTAGTTACAAAAAATGTTTAAAACATGTTAAACATGTTCGTGGGCCCTATTTCTTGACTGAAATTTGATTATAGCCTGTAAAATCGTCCGTATGTGGGTTTCGGTCAATTTCTGTTTGGAATTTGGAAAAACTTAAAACTACAAAGTTGTAGAGAATTGAATTCCCTACTGAATGAACATAAGATTTGAATTTTTCTGATAAAAGGGCTATTTATTATGAATTATTGAAGTTTCGGATTAAGGTTGTAAACAAGCCAACACAGTTCGGGCTCGATTCGGGTTCAACTCGAAAAAATACGAGCGAGACTCGGATTCGTTAATAATATGATCCAAATCTGAGCATTAAAAATAGTTCGAATAAAAATATGAGTAGAATTTGAGTAAGGTTATACTCGACTCGCTTAAGATTCAAACTACTCGAATTTTTTATTGTGATTCGATACATACTCGGTTAATACATATTCGATTAGAGTTAGATACATTCTCTTATAATATATACAAATTTAAATTAAATTAGGATAATTAGTTATTATTTTGTTTTGTTTTTAATTTTAATTGTTATTTTATATTTGTAAAGTGTAATAATAAATATATTTTCTCATTTTTAAGTAAAATAACAAATTCAATTTATAATTATATTTATTATAAAACTAGTTATTATGTGGAGATTCGAATTCGAGCTTGAATTTGAAGCTCGCGAGTAGTTTGAATAAATATTCGAGTCGAGTCGGATCAAATTCGAGTAATAAATATTCGAGTCGAGTCGAATCTGAGTAAGAATTTTCAAATATAATTCGAATTCGAGCCGAATTCGAGTACGAATTTATCATTTCGAGTCGAATTCGAGTAGCTCTCTGTTTGCTCTGGTTCGACTCGTTTACACCCTTATTTCGGATTAATTGATTATTATTTTTTTATAGAGTTTTAAGTGATATGAAAAACGTTTTTGTGACTTTTGGTGAGGTGTGGCTAATTTTGGACCAAGTTTGTGTGCGTAGGAAATTTAATAAAATATATTAATATTTTATTAAATTTTCTGCTTTGGTGTTCTAAGCATTTTTCTATAAATAAGGTGCTTAGGTTAGAATTAAAAATCACACCAGAAATAAGTTTTCTCTCTCTTTCTCTCTCTATATTATCGAGCGTATTCTTGTGAGTATTTTGAGACTTTGAGTGTTGCTTATCTATCTACATAAGTTCCTTCAAAGACTATATCCAATATTCCAAAAATCATCTTTCTTTTCGAGGTAAGGGATGTTATTTTTTTAAAAATGATATTATTTATTCTAATATCATTATCTTGGGAATATTGGTAAGATTTTTCTTGTGAAATTCTTGTCTTTTAGTGTCTGGGGTTACTATCCACATATACTGGCACTATTCACGTGATACTGACATAATTCACAAATACGACACTATTCGCAGAAAAATTAAATTTTTTGTTTTTTGTCCAAAATATCTATTATGGATACTAGCTTTGATTGTATCCATGTTTTGATCATTCTTGAATTTTACTTCACTATGGTTATTTATAAAGTATTTTTGAACTTACACTGTTTAAAGTACGAATCCTTATTATTTGTTCTTTTGTTTCACTGAATTCGTTTTCTTTAAAATATTTTTCATCATCCTCACTCCTAAATGATGATATTACTGAATATCTTTGGCCTGTAGTGCAAAGATGGTTGATTTTCTTATGAATATCTTTGGCCCGTAGTGCAAAGATGTACAGGTGTTGAGATGAACATGACCAACTGATGAATATCTTTGGCCTGTAGTGCAAAGATGAATATTTGATTTATGATGTATATTGATTGATGATGGATCTTTAAAATCATAGAAGATAGTAGATTTCATTCTCTACGTAACTCTTCTAATGAATTGTTATTTCCGCTGCGAATATTAATTTAAAACTTGTCGTCTATTGTATTCTATCAGATTTTTCCCTGTTGAGGACTAACGATAATTTGTTATATATTATCTTAGTCATAATATTCTTTACTGGGATAGTTGAGCTCACCTTTTTCCTTTTTGTTCCATTTTTCTTCTCAGGAGGCGAGAATGTAGCGAGTACTAGTCGGGGTATGAAATGAAGGTTCTAAGAAGTTGTTTTTGAAGTCCTCACTATTTTATAAAATAGTGTATCAATAATTGTAATGAAGACTTATTTGGGTGTGAATATTGTCTAGATGACAATATTTGTTTTTAAACTCACAGTTTATGTGTTGTCGTATTTTGCACGACAATTGTATTAATAAAGTTATAGTTCTTTCTGTATACCATGTATTTGACAACTTTCGAGAATGGGTGTTGTATACCTATTTTGGGGCGCCACAAATTGGTATCGAGCTTAGGGATATGATCTCCGGCGGAGATCGGGAATAGAACTAGGAGGGAGAGAGTAAAATCCTTCGCTAGTGTGTCCTACCTAAGCTTATTTGTTGGTTGGTCGAAATATGGATATTATATGATATGTTAATTTCTTCAATTAACCCTTATTTTATGGCGATTTGAGAATGGCAACCGAGAATGTTAACAAAGGGAGTAAATGAGACCGTGGAGACACCTTTACCCACCAATGAAGAAAACGTGCAACAAGCCAGCAATGTTCCTCCTATAAACAACACCACTGATCAGACGATGAACGATGGAATGTTTAGAAGCTTTTTGCAGTTCATGCAAAATTAGACGAAGGAGACTCGTGTACAAAATACAGGTGGAAATGATAGCAACACACGGTTTGTCACAGCCAAGAAGTTCAAAGAGTTGGGACCACCAGAATTATGGGGAAAACTGGATCTGAATAAGGCGGAGACGTAGGTCAAGCAAATTATCAAGATATTCGACTTCTTGGGATGCACGGAGGAACAGAAGGTTCCATTCGCCACCTTTATGTTCCGTAACGAGGCAGATTACTGGTGGAAATCTGTGAAGCGTACCCATCCAGCCACACTCAGCATGTCTTGGGAAACATTTCAGAAACTGTTCAATGACAAGTACTTTTCTAAAAGTATTCGTCATATGAATGAGGTAGAGTTTATTAGACTGGATCAGAACAACATGACGGTGTCCCAGTACGAGGTGAAGTTCGCGGAGTTATCCAGGTTTGCACCTCATTTGGTGGAGAATGAGGAACATATGATGCGGATGTTTTTGAGAGGTTTGAAACCCGACATACGTCAATATCTCATTTCTCATAAGTTTTCTCTATATTCAGATGTTGTCAACATGGTTCAATTATTAGAGCGAGATAACGAGTATGTTCAACCAAGGGACCACAACCAGGGTCATACCGGTCACAGCAGTCATCGGAATAACGATAACCAGCGGGGAAAGAAAAATACTTACAAAAGTGGCAACGACTCTAGTGGTAATCATGGCCATGAAAATAGAAGAAGCGAGTCGGGGGGAGGTTTTAAAAAGAGGAGATTCAACAATGACAATGTGAAGACATCAACACCAGCAGCAACTGGTTCTAAGGGAGGAGAACCACCACCGGTCGTATGCTATAAATGCGGAAAAGAGGGACATATTAGCCCAAACTGTCCACAACAGTTCAAGGTATGTTATAATTGTGGAAAGGAAGGATATATCTCTCGAGATTATACGATAGCGAAACCAAGTCCAGCGGGGATGGTGACTCAAAAGGTTGTCCCAAAAAGTCAAAGTCAACGGTTCTTGGAAGAGCGTTTGTCCTGAATGGTCAAAATGCGAGGAACCCAAACGAGGTGATCACAGGTAAGCTAATCATAAATTCTTGCGAAGTTTATATCTTACTAGATACTGGTGCTACCCATTCATTTATCTCTCCTGCTTGTGCTCAACGTTTAAACTTGACTCCAGAGAAATTAGACTTTGACTTATCTTTGGAGACTCCGTTAGGAGAAACTTTCATTACATCCACTGTTTATAAATCTTGTTTGATCCAATTTGGCACCATCACATTACCTATTGACCTTATCTCTTTAAAGATACTTGCTTTTGATGTGATTTTAGGGATTGATTGGTTAACTACTCATCATGCCAAAATTGATTATTTTTGTAAGGTTGTTAGTTTTTATATTCCTAACCAACCTGTTGTACGAATTCAAACAACTAAACCACTAAAATCAATCACTGTCATATCAAGTCATAAAGCTATTCGTTTATTGAAAAACGGATGTCAAGCTTCTTAGCCCATGTTATGGATTTGAATAAAGACACTTTAGATTTGAATAATATTTCTGTTGTTAGTGAGTTTCCTGACATATTTCCTGAAGAACTTCCCGGTCTACCCCCAGAACGTGAAGTTGAATTCTTTATTGATCTTGAACCTGGTACAAAGCCCATTTCTAAAACCCCATATCAAATGACTCCTATTGAACTTCAGGAATTAAAGGTCCAACTACGGGAGTTGTTGGACATCCGTTTCATTCTGCCCCAGTACATCTCTTGGGGTGCTCCTGCTTTTATTCAGTAAAGAAGAAAGAGCGAGTATGCGACTTTTAATATTGACTAACGGAATTGAACCATGTCACCATCAAGAATAGGTATCTCGCTACCTCGCATTGATGACCTGTTTGACCAATTCTAAGGAGCACAGCTTTTTCAAAGATCGATCTTAGCTTACGGATATCATCAATTTGAAGATTAGAATCGAGGATATTCCAAAGACGCTTTAGAACTCGGTACGGGCATTATGAATTCTTAGTCATATCTTTTGGATTGACTAATGCTCCTGCGGCTTTCATGGATATGATGAACTGAGTATTCAAGGAATATTTGGATCAGTTCGTTGTTGTCCTTATTGATGACATCCTTATATATTCCAAAAGTCGTGAAGATCATGAGCACCATTTGAAGCTGGTACTCCAAAGGCTTCGTAAAAACAAGCTATATGCCAAGTTGAAGAAATGCGAGTTCTGGCTTGAGCAAGTAGCATTCCTTAGGCATGTGGTGTCAAAACATAAAGTATCTGTTGACCCGAAGAAGATTGAAGCAATACAAAGTTGGGAGCAATTGAAGTCGGTGACCGAAGTACGTAGCTTTCTGGGCTTAGCTGGTTATTATCGGAGATTCGTGGAAGGATTTTCTCGAATCGCTACTCCATTAACTCAGTTGACTCAGAAGGATACAAAATTCGTATGGAGCGAGGAATGCGAAAAGAGTTTTCAAGAGCTCAAGAGGAGACTCATTTCGGCACCTGTTCTGACAATACCATCTGGTTCGGATTGATTTGTTATCTACAACGATGCTTCGGGCAAAGGGTTAGGATGTGTTCTCATACAACATGGGAAAGTTATAGCTTATGCCTCGCGACAACTTAAAGAATATGAGAGGAATTATCCTACTCATGATCTAGAGTTGGCAGCAGTCATTTTCGCGCTAAAGATCTGGAGGCACTATCTATATGTGGAAAAAGTGGAGATATATTCAGACCATAAAAGCCTCAAATATTTCTTCACCCAAAAGGAACTCAACATGCGGCAACGACGTTGGCTCTAGCTGTTGAAAGATTACGACCACACCATTTAATACCATTCGGGTAAAGCGAACGTGATAGCTAACGCGTTGAGTAGAAGATCATATGCGGGAACGAGTGCGATGTTGTCAACACAAAGGCCCATTTTGTGTGATTTACAAAAGATGAAGATAGAATTCAAGACTCCGGGGACCCATGCGATGATGTCAAGTATACGCATAGAACCGACTTTAATCGAAAAAGTTAAAGTTGCTCAAGCCACAGACCCGGAGGTGATGCGTATGAAGAAGAAAGTACAAGAAGGTGTTATCCCAGAGGCAAGAATCGATGAAGAAGGAATACTTCAAGTCAACTCTAGACTTTGTGTTCCTAACGACTCTTATTTGAAGTACAAGATCATGATGGAGGCACACAATACATCGTTTGCAATCCATCCTGGAAGTACCAAAATGTATCGTGATCTTTGACATACATTTTGGTGGAACAATATGAAGAGAGAGATCGCGAAGTTTATCTTGAGGTGTTTAACTTGTCAACTAGTAAAGGCAGAGCATCAAGTGCCTAAGGGTCCATTGCAACCAATTGAGATTCCAAAATGGAAGTGGGAACACATTACCATGGATTTCGTTATGGGTCTTCCTACGGTTTCTCAAGGCATAAATGTTATTTGGGTTATTGTTGATAGATTAACCAAGTCTGCTCATTTCTTGCCGATCTGGAGACTTATTCCTCGAACGCCTTGCTCAGATATACGTAAATGAGATTATGAGATTGCATGGCATGCTAGTATCCATAGTTTCGGATCGTGAACCAAGATTTACTTCACGATTTTGGGTTAGCTTGCAAAAAGTTATGGGCACGGATTTACGATTCAGTTCGGCATACCATCCTCAAACGGAAAGACAATCAGAGAGGACTATTCAAACTCTTGAAGATCTATTAAGACTCTATGTCCTAGACTTCAAAGGGAGTTGGGATAAGTATTTACCATTGGTGGAATTCTCCTACAACAACAGTTATCAGGCAAGTATAGGTGTGGCTCCATTTGAAGCATTATATGGATGAAAGTGTCTTTCTCCAGTATGTTGGGATGAGGTGGGTGAAGCAACATTTTTGGGACCAGAGTTGGTATGTATTACTATAGAAAAGATCCAAATGATTCGACAACGTATACAAACGGCACAGGATCGACAAAAGAGTTATGCGGATCTTCATCGAAAGGACACGTAATTTAGTATTGATGATCATGTATTGTTGTGTGTTGCTCCATGGAAGGGAGTTACAAGATTTGGGAGTAGAGGAAAGCTCAATCCACGATTTATTGGTCCATTTCAGATTCTTGACCGAGTAGGAAATGTGGCCTATAGACTCGCGTTACCTCCAAGTATGTCTCGTGTTCATAATGTTTTTCACATATCTATGCTTCGTAAATATGTGAAAGACCCGAACCACGTTATTGAGTTAGAACCATACGAGATAGCTAAAGACTTAACGTACGAAGAGGTACCTGTCAAGATCTTGGATAGGAAGGAGCATGTCCTACGCACAAAGGTCATACCACAAGTCAAAGTTTTGTGGAGGAACCATGTTATAGAGGAAATGATCTGGGAGTTGGAAACGGAAATGAAAGCGAGGTATCCTCACCTTTTCGAAACACCAGGTACGTACGTCAATTTCGAGGACGAAATTTCATAAGGAGGGGAGGTTATAAGACCCCAACTTATTATAAATGAAATTAAATTTCCTCTATTTATTATTTTGAAATAGTAAGGGTAGATTTGATTAATGTGGTTAATTATGGAAAAAATGCTTAAATATTTCAAATAAGCAAGTGGTTATAAAATATTCATTGTTGTCGGGGAATATTCATTTGGTCGTGAAATATTCTTACCGCTGTGAATATTCGCATTTACGACGCAGCTTGTGTGGGCCCCATAACTTGAAAGCGATTGGATGAAGAAAACGACAAGTATAAGTTGTTTATAAATAATCACAGTTGTTACTGCAATTATCTTCTTTGAAATATTATTGGTGGTTAAAACACACGTGAGATACCAGTATTGCACCAATTATTGATTCTTACGTAAAAGGCACTACTCAATAATTATTACAAAGAATTATTGTCAATATTTTATTTTATTGATTCAATAATTGCTACGTTGATATTTTATATTATTGTTGTTTTAATAATTGTCACTATAAATTATTTTCCATTATCGGAGCAATAATTCATATTATTCAATAATATTATTAGATAGTATTATTTGCAATGTCTGTAGAGTTCTGCCTCCAAGGAGAGGTTTGGTCACCTAATTGCATACAATAATAAGGAGAAATCCTTATTGAAAGCCCCTCTTCACGGGAACAAATTTCTGTTACCAAAGATTGTGATTCTCAGAATATTATTTGTGAATAATTAATTATTAATTTATACGATAAGGAAAATATTCATTTTGTGTGGATATAGATGGAGAAAATTTTAAAGTGACAATTGTTAAAAAATTGATATTTTATCTTTTCTGAAAAATTAATTCATTTAAATATATTATTATATTATAATAATATAATAATGGTGAGAATATTATTATATTATAATAATATCTAGATGACAATATTTGTTTTTAAACTCACAGTTTATGTGTTGTCGTATTTTGCACGACAATTGTATTAATAAAGTTGTAGTTGTTTCTGTACCATGTTTTTGGCGACTCAGAATGAGTGTTGTATACCTATTTTGGAGGCGTCACAGAAAGCCCCTTCTTTCTTGGAAACGACCTGGTCGATTAATATTGTGAATTATAATAAAGGTGATAAATGTTGTTTTATTATTATTATAAATGTAATAAAACAGAAAACTTTTTTTATAAAACAGAATACTTTTATAAAGTTTTGTTTTATTTGATTATAAATAGAATATATTATACTTTATTATGCATAGTATTTGCATAGTGCCTGCATAGTATTTGCATACTAAAATCTTTTTATATAAAACAGAATACTTTTATAAAGTTATTTGTTTTATTAGATTTTAAATAATATATATATTTTATAAATTTTGTTTTATTATATAATTATAAATAGAATATATTATATTTTATTGCATAGTATCCTTTCCATTCTCCTATAAATAGGATGCTTAGTTAGAATTGAAAATCACACCAGAAGTTCAAAGAATTCTTCTTCTATAATCTTGAGCGTATTTCTTTAGAGTTTAAGAAATCTTTGAGCGTAGAAAATAGTGCAAGTTTTCTTCAAGAATATCCCCGCCATACCCGTCGGAGTACTCTTCTTTATAAGGTAAGGGGTATTATTCTTTCGTATTCATGAAGAGAGTTATTTTCTTTCAATAATCGTAAGGGTTGTTATTTCATTCTTTATTATTATGTTGGAATAACCTGTCTATGCGAAGTACCGCATACATGGTGAAATTCTTCTATTATTCCATTCTTTATTATTCTCATTGGAATAACTCGTCATGCGATTCTATCGCATGCCCGTGAATTTCTGTTGTGATTCCATTCTTTATTATTCTGTTGGAATAACCTGTCTGTGTGGTCTATCGCATGCCTGGAGAATTCTATTGTTATTCCATTCTCTATTATTGTTGGAATAACCTGTCTGTGCGGTTTATCGCATGCCTGGTGAATTCTGTTGTTATTCCATTCTTTATTATTCTCATTGGAACATCCCATGCAAGTGATTACGCATGACCTAGTTCCATTCTTTATTATTCTCATTGGAACATCCTCATGCGTGTGGATTACGCATGACCTAGTTCCATTCTTTATTATTCATTGGAATATCTTGTCTACGCGGATTACGCATTGACACAGTTCCATTCTTTGTTACTCTATTAGAATAACCTGCCTATGTGTGATTACAAGATGCACGGTGAATGACCCTTTGTATTCATTCCTTATTAACTTGTGGAAATGATCTGCTCACGTGGATTACCGTATGGCGCGAAAATCCATTTGCAGTTTCATATATTCTATTATGCTCAGTTGGTTAAAGTTTTGGCTTCTATACTCCATGAAATTATTAGAATATCCTGGATATTTGCGCTTCATCCAGTATCTTTTCATTGAAATATTCTTCTGAGAATTCTTGAATTTTTACTCCACAAAGCAGTATCATGTTGACAATTTGGACGTTATTGGTTCCTGGATAAATTATGTGACACCCCCAAAATAGGTATACATCACCCATTCTGAGTTGTCAATACATGGTACAGAAATAACTACAACTTTATTATTACAACAAGAAATCATGAGTTTGAATACAAATATTATCTTCTAGACAATATCTATACCCAAATAAATCCTCATCACATTTATTGATACATTATTTTACAAAAATGGTGAGGATTACTAAACAACTCTCTCTCAACCATCATTCCATACCCCGACTGCGTACTCGCTACATTCTCGCCTCCCCGAGAAGAAAAATGGAACAAAAAGGAAAAGGGTGAGCTCTCGACTAGCCCGAAGAAGAATATTATGACTAAGATAATATACAACAAAATTATCGTTAGTCTTCAACAGGAAAAATATAATAGAATACAATAGACAACAAGTTTTAAATCAATATTCGCAGTGAAATAATAATTCATTAGAAGAGTTAAGTAGAGAATGCAAACTACTATCTTCTATGTATGAATTTTAAAGTTCATCGCCTATTTTTTTTTTATCCATGTAACATCAATCAATATATATCCGGGATCAAATATTCATCCTTGCACTACAAAAGCCAAGGACATTCACCAATTGGTCATGTTCATCTAAACACTGCTCATCTTCTTTGCACTACGGGCCAAAGATATTCATCGAAATCATTCATCTTTGCACTACAGGCCAAAGATATTCATCATAAATCATTCATCTTTGCACTACAGGCCAAAGATATTCAATAATATCATCATTTAAGACTGAGGATGATGAAAAATATTTTTTAAAGAAACGAATCCAGTGAAACAAAATGACAAGGATTAAGGATTAAGGATTCGTATTTCGTTTTATCCACGTCCAAAAATACCTCAAAAATAATCATAGTGGTGTAAAATTCAAGAATGATCAAAACATGGATACAATCAAAGCTAGTATCCAGAATAGATATTTTGGACGAAAAGAAAAATTTTCATTTTCATGAATAAAGTCGTATTCGTGAATAAAGGTCGATATCGTGAATAAAGGCCGTATACGTGAACAAAGAATCAGACACCAAAAGATAGAAATTTCACAAAAAAAACATCTTCACGCTTCGTGAATAGTACTCATGAATAGTAACTCGTGAATAGTAACTCATAAATAGTAACTTCGTGAATAAGAACTCATGAATAAGAATTTCATACGTGAAAAAGTTCCAAATTTGATGAAAGTTTCAACCAATATTTCAAAGATAATGATATTGAAGAAATAATATCATTTGAGAAGAAAATAACATCCCTTACCTCGAAAGACAAGATTTCTAGTTGAAACACCCTGGATATAGGCTATGACTTGAACTTGCAGATCAGTATAGCAATACTCAAAGTATACTCAATTATTTCTAACTTGACTTCAATAATTCACAATAAATAGCCCTTTTGTCGAAAATTTGAATCTAACGCTTTTTTATAGGAAATTCAATTATCTACAACTTTGCGAAGAAAGTTTTTCCAAATTCCAAACAAAATTGACCACCAAATCCATAAACGGGTGATTTTAGAGGCTATAATCAAATTTCAAATAATAAATGGGGTCCACCGACATGTTTAACATGTTTTAAACATTTATTGCAATAAAATACTTTTTTCCCTCAGATACTCATATATCCCACATTCATTGTAAAAAATATCACCATTATTATATTATTAAAATATAATAATATATTTAAATGAATTATTTTATCGTAAAAAGATAAAATATTAATTTTCAACAATTGTCACATTAAAAATTTTCTCCATCTATATCCACATAAAATCAATATTTTCCTCATCATATAAATCAATAATTAATTATTCACAAATAATATTACAGAATCACATTATCGACAACCGAGCGCTCCTTCAGAAAGAGGGGCTTTCCAATAAGAATTTCTCCTTACTAATGCTAAGCAATTAGGTGACCAAACCTCTCCTTGGATGTAACTTTCTAGACATTGCCAATAATGTTATCTAATAATATTATTCAGATAATATGAATTATTTCTTCGATAATGAAAATATCGTAATCGACAATTATTGAAACAACAAAGAAGATAAAATATCAACGCAACAATTATTGAACCAATAAAATATCGAATAAAGAATTATCAGAACCATTATTGAGTAGTGCCTTCTTACGTAAGA
The DNA here is from genome assembly GCA_020205605.1 of Panax ginseng. NCBI lineage: Eukaryota > Viridiplantae > Streptophyta > Magnoliopsida > Apiales > Araliaceae > Panax > Panax ginseng. The sequence goes on along the minus strand of CM035133.1, from coordinate 133,649,147 downwards.
GTCAATAATTGGTGCAATACCGCAGTCTTCTTGTCGCAACAACAACGCTGTTATTCGTGTTTTTTTACCACCGGGTATTCCAACAAAGGTAAATCTGTAACAACTACGCCGTTATTTTTAAACAACTTATATTTGTCATTTTCTTCTTCCAATCGCTTTTCTTTATGGGGCCCACACATGGTCATTGTCAGCCGTCATTGCATTTAATATTCCCTCGACAAGATTTAATATTCCACGACCAAACGAATATTCCCCAAGCAATAATGAATATTTTATAACCACTTGCTTATTTTGAAATACTTGCAGACACCCATAACTATCTACATTAATCAAATCAACCCTTACTATTTCAAAATAATAAATAGAGAAAATTAAATTTCATTTATTAATTATTTGGGGTCTTACAAATTAATTTATAAATCTTTAAAATTTATTCTTGAACTTATTTTATTGAATTATTATGTCATTGTCATCATCCTTATGTTTATATTATGTTGAACGTCATCCGTGGCCTCAGAGTGCATAGATGGACTTGGTATGATTACGACTGTGGATTATTCTTTATAATCATGACCGTAATGTTACAAATGATGTGAAAAAAAGTCCCCATCACCGTGTAGTGCATTGATGGACGCTTTTGGTATGATTATGGCTATGGATTCTCTTCTTACGAGGGTGCAAAATGAATTGTTTTATGGCATGATTAAGACCGTTGATGAAAACACGATTATTTTTGGCCCGTAGTGCATGGATAATTCGTGGTCGTGATACTAAAGAATATCCTTGGCCTGTAGTGTAGGGATGATTTAATTATGTGGATTATTTATTAAGTTGTGTCTCAGCGATAAAATTTATGAAAAACCTTTAAATCATAGAAGATAGTAGATTTTATTCTCTACTTGACTCTTCTAATGGATTGCTTATTCCGCTGCAGTTGTTGATCTAAAACTTGTTGTCCATTATATTCTATCAACAGTATACTATCAAGGCTAAGGATAATTTATTCTGCATTATCTTAGTCATAATATTTTTTACTGGGCTAGTTGAGCTCACCCTTTCTTTCAATGTTCTCTTCAGGAAATGAAAATATAGCTGGAACTAGTCGGGGAATGAATTAACGGTCTACAGGGTTGCATTAGTAGTCCTCACTATTATGTGAAATAGTGATATAATAAATGTATTGAAGACTTATTTTGAGTTTGAATACTGTCTAAAAGATAATAATTGTATTAAAACTCACAGCTCATGTTGTATATTTAAGATTGTATTTGTATTCTGTACCATGTATTTGGCGACTCAAAATAGGTGATGTATACCTGTTTTGGGGGTGTCACAATTTTTGTAATATACATTCAAACATAAAATTTTCTAATGCAAAAATAAAATTTTAATACCGATAAAAAGTGTAAATTAACACAAAAAAATTACATTTTTTTCTTCTAAATATTAAAATTTACTAAAACAAATTTAAAGATAAATTATTACGAAATGAATCTTACGCACAACTTTATTATAAATTAAAATCTCCTTCAATTTTTGATTAATTAGGATTTGATCTTAATAGTGCCTAAATCTTTTTTTTTCTCACATGATAGGTTGATTTTATTTATTGTGGGCATACATGTATTGCATGTAATTATGTAATCAAACTTTGTGCATGCTCCAATAGAAATTAAAGCTTTTCATACAGATTCAGATTCAATAAGAACAAATGCTAGATCATGGATTACTAAAGTCAACAGACTCTAAAACAGGTCCCCAAATATCCAATGATGTTTTAATCCCCTAATACGGGCCAACATAAACAAATGTTGAGAAAATTAAACTGTGTAATCTAAACGCATAATCATATATTTTACACTAAAATAATTGTCAGCAAATAACCAGGTAGCAAAATTCTAAAACACATTTTTTGAAATCTCCTTCAATTTTAAAATCTTATGAAACAAATTTTCTTTGATTAAACATAACTAACATAATTTTTAATACTTTTTATATGAATTATAAGATTTGTTCTGTAACAACAAGTATTTTCTAAGTTTGTTTTACGTAAATTTTAATATTTGAAAAAATATAATTTTTTTGTGTTAATTTGCACTTTTTATGGGCATTAAAATTTACTTTTAAATTAGAAAAACTTGTGCTTGAATGTATATTACGGAAATTTTAACATTTTAGAAATTTCATTAGCAAGAAGTGTATGAATTTTTTTTGATAAAATGAATATTTGTTATTTTTTAACATTTATGTTATTTATTGCACAAGTTCATAATTTAATTAATTAGGTCAAGTTAAATAAAAATGATAAGTTTGGGGAACATTTGACTAACAAAAAATATCTTGTTTGACTAACGAAAATTAACCACAAATAGAAAAGGAACACTTTTACACGACTAATGCATCCTTGAAGAACAGTTGTGCTAAAAAATGTTTAGGGAACAGTTTAGCAAAAATATGACAAATAAGAGGGTCAGATATGCTATTTAGTCTCTGATCATGAGTAGTCTTTTTATATTTAAATATTGTTATTGTTAGTTCCCAGTAGGCACAATAGATCTAGTAGGGGGGGTTGAATAGATCCTTTTAATTTCAAATATTTTTCTAATTTATTTTGTATTGCTAATAATTTAGCATGTGACAAACATAAGAATCTTTTCAAGCACAACGGAATAAGTAAAAGATCCCCTTCATTGATATATTCATAATCATACATACATTATTCGTAGAGTTAGTTCAGTGATAAGCAGTTAAAATATACATAGCAGTTATAGCAGTTAATGTACATAATATAAATGACATAAAGTAAAAGACACAAAGGGTTTTAAGTGGTTCAGAGACTCAAGCTCCTAATCCACTCTTCTGCTTTCAACTAGCGGGATTTCTACTAAGGAAGGGCAACACCTCAATCACTAAGATTCCTTCAAGGCCAAAGCACCTTGGGACTTTAGTTCACTAAGAACTCTTCAAGGCCGTGACCTTGAACTTCTCTAGTCCCTTGAACTCTTCAACCTCAAAGAGTTTGGAATCTTCATTTAGTCTCTTTGGACAAGGACCCCTCAGTGCCCCAGCTTCTTGTTGTTGTAGTTGTTGGTCTTGAAATGCTAAAGATGTCATTAAGCTCTGAACATCTTCAGACTTAGCGACTTGGTGTGGTCCTCTTTGCATTCTCGCTTGAGTCCGACCACATCTTCTTTGGTGCAAATTGATCTTTACTCTTTTCGCTTCATCTTCATCTGTTGTCAGCTGTGCACCATCACCATCTGGATTTACTAAGTCCCTGAGCTTTTGGTAGACTTCTTTTGGCACTTAACAATCCCTGAACCCTTTTTCAATGTTTTGCGTACATGGTTCGCACTTGTTCGATTCAAATTTTAGGTTCATGGTGATTCGTAGAGTGGCTCTCCTGATCTTCTTTGTAATCTGCCACTTTTCTGAATGCTATCTTCTTGGCCTTCTCGGCTCTAAGCTTGGCTGCCATCTTCAATGGCATTCTCATCTTTGTTGAGTGAAGCTCTAATCCGTTTAAGTCCTTCTTCAAGGCTGCTTCACTTCCACTTTGGTAGTCTCGCTATCACTGAAACTTGTTCTGTTGATCTTTTGGTGAAACTCGTAGAGTCAACAATATGATTTAATAACTCAACAATTCTACAACTTAGCAGTCATCAGCTCCTTTTGATCTTTGAAGCTCTGTTGATTTATACTCCTTCCCAATCTTACCGTTTGAAAGTAGCCATTGAAAGCCATTCAAATTGCCTCGCAAATCTCGAGTTATTTGATGTAGACTGCAGATGTGACAAGACATCCCCTTTTCTGACTTTCTAACACTATAGTCTACTGTTTCACCTACCCCATCAGAGATGTCACTTTCATGTCTCGGGTAGGTAGTCAACTTTATTTCTTCCTTCTGATTTCTAGATCAGATCCTTTTGCATCGATGCTCTCAATAAGCTCTATTCGAATATCAATCTTCAGATTGAGTCGTTGCCAATGCCTCAATCTTTAGTTGTTCGAACTCTACGATTCTGATGCATATCTTCTTGAACCTGATCGTAGTGTCTTGTTGACTGTTGCTTCTTGCTTGTGGAGTTAACACTGCGATCTTGAAGAGTGTTCATTAGATCTCCAATGTGGAACACCTCTTCCTTCTCTAGTGCAATGCTTCAACACTTCTGTTTGCCTCGACTGTTCTCAGATACTAATGGCTTGACTTCTTGCTCTAGCCCTTTCTGAATAACAAGACACTTTAGATTTGTGGCATGTCCAGTTCGCTTTCTCCTTGTGATCTCCCGTTCACTTATCATCAATGGACTGACCCAATGCTTAATCACTTTAGCCTTGTTATTCAGAGGCTGACCAGTATCTTTGTGTATACTCCATCAATTTCTTCTTTGTTTGGCAAACACTACGATCCCAGTTACTTTCAGGATCGCTGTCATCTTTCTACATGACAGCCACTACATATGCCGACTTTCCTTAGTCAGCTACTGAAATCTTCTTATGATCATCTTGTGGAAGACTTTACCTTGAATGGCTTCTCAACTGAATCTGGATGCTGATTGAGTTGATGCTTGGATCTCCTATTAGCTTGCATGCCATTCGTTGAGTGCTCTCTGGCTTCCTTCAGGTGAGATGTATCTTTGCATTACCAACCAGAGGCTTCATTCCTTTGGATATTCTGGGAGTGCTCAATTGTTGAGAATTGTGTTTGCTTTACTATTCTACTGTGGCCTTGTGAGCACATCTGTTAAGGTCTTAGATCTGCACTCCACGATTAAGCTTCGGCTGTGCAGACACTATGACTTTGAGATCAGATCTTGATACTATGATTTCTGTCGTTGTGCTTGTTGTCTTCATCTGATCATGCTCGACTACGATCTCTGCCTTTGATACGATCAGTAGACTCTACGATTCTCAGTGCAGTCTATAATTCTTGAATTGGCTTTGACATTAGTAGACTCTACAACTCCGAGTGTAGTCTATGATTCTTGACTGGCTTTGGCAGATGCTTGGTCAACTCATATGGTGTGTCGTTTTCACGATTCGAATATGACTTCCTCAAAGACTACTACGGCCCGAGGAAGTTCTCCTCGACACACTACGATCCTTCCTCGCCTCCTACAAGACTACGAAACTCGAGATCTACTATCTTGCACTCACGATTACGCCTCGATAGCTCTTCGAGTTTTCCTCGACTCTCCTAAAGCAGAGACTACGATTTACAGTGCGATTGCTGGCAAACGATCGATCGACAAGCTTCATCTATTACATCATAAGATCAACCTAACATGCTTGATCTTTCTATATTTATAGTCCTTGTACATCATTTCTTTTTAAGGACTTTACAAAGTTGTTTTGCTTATGTAGGATCAACCTAACACATTTGATCAATTCATTCTAAGTCCTTGTACATATGTTTCTATTATCTATCAAAGGACTTTATGACTTTTCTTAATGCAAGCATGCTTGCATATTCATTCATATATATATATATATATATATATATATATATATATATATATATATATATATCATAATCAAATCATATGTAATAGAATATCATTCACATGCTTATTCCCCATAATCTCCCCTATATTGATTATGACAAAAACAATAAGTGCATATGCATGTTATGAATGAATCTTATATACGTTGAGTCATCAGATTTCTAAAATGATAATCATGAATGTCATTTATAATAATATGGAATTTAATACACTATGACATTTTACATCTTGGATCCAGAACATACCTAACTAGTTAGAGATGTACCTCTTTTAGCTCCATGTATGCTTCCAGGATGTCTGTTAACCCAGCTATTCATCTCTTTGATTTCTTTGCTTCTGCTTCCCTTGGGATGTTGACTTCATTTCTTTTGTTTGCTCCTCTGCAGATGTATGCTCCTCTTCTTCTTCTGGCTCGCCCTCAGTCTTTGCAAATACAGGCTCATCATCCTTTGGCTCCCCCTCAGATGATGAACCAAATTTCTTCTTCTCATTGCCTTCTTCTTTGTCTTCTTGTCTTGTTTCCTTCTGCTCTCCTTGCCCTTTCTTGAATACCTTTTACTCTGCCTCTTTCTATGCCTCTTTTTCTCCCCCTTTTTTAATTAATCATTTGGGAGAGCTGTTCCATGTTGGACATAAGCTGCTCCATCAGATAGGAGGAGTTACCGACTTCAATCTTGAGTTCTTGTTGGCTTAACTCAAGTTGCATAGAGAAGGACTGATTTAAGTTGTCAATCTTGTCAGAGAGGGCTTGTAGTTGCTCTTCATTGGCTTTCTGAGCTCGTAGTGCATCTGCCTTCTGATCATTTAAGGCCTTCAGATAGATGTGATCTATATCTTTGATTTTGAGAGATACATCAGCCATAGTTGCTTGGAGTCTATCTTGAACGAAATTATCTCCAGCTGCTGTCACCCTCTTTGATTCTTCATGGATTAGAGATATCTTCTCAATCAGTTCATCAGAGTTTTTCATTAGCTCTTGCTCCATAGAAATTTCGTCATTTGGTTAGGCAGTCTCTTGCTGAACACCATATTGGACTCTACGATCTTCATCCTTGGACATGTTTTCGAAAGTGTTGAGGATCTGAAAAATTGTTGAGTACCAATCGTTGTGGGAGGATGAAGGAATGTTAGATAGCTGTGCTAGGGCAGATGGAGACATCTTATTCTGGACTTGATCATCATCAGTGGTAGAGTGAACAGACTCTACGATCATTGTCTTCGACATATTTCTTTTTTCCATTAGAGTCCACTCTACGATCATAAGGAATATAATGATTTTCAGAATGTGAGTAGACTTTGTAGTAAGGCTTGTCATTTATCGTCATGGTTGTAAACTTATTTACCCTTGGGAAGTTTTGTGACACCAGCTCTAGATTTGGAAACTTAGAATAACACCAACTGAAGTAGCTCTCATCAGCATTAGTATGTGCCTTCAACCATGGCATCCACGGGAAGAACCATTCATCAGAAGATCTTCAGAGTTATACAATATTGTTGTGCAGTCTAATTTCATGTTTTTCCAGTTTTGAAGTACTTTATCTGTGGTCATTCTTACAACTCGAAGTTGTTCATTTCCATGATTTATCCATCTTCTCATTTGGTTCAAATTTGGTGGTTCATCAAAGACTTCCACTACAATTCTTCTGCTAATTCTGGCTGGAGAGAGAACATGATAATATTCTGGTTCCTCTGATTCCTGATGTGCAGAATCAGAATCTTTCTCTATCTCTTCCCTTGTTGAGCCTGAATCTTGTTGATTCCCTTCATCAGATTTATCAGTAATTTTTTCTTGTTTGTCTTCATTTTCAGAGCCTTCTTCAGTAATGACTTTCTCGGAATCATCTTCTCTGAAGCTAGTCTCATCTTCAACATTTTCTTCCTGTGACTCATATTCCTCATCACTTAATTCAATTACTTCAGTAGAGTTGTCAGTTTTCTTTTTGGAGGCAAATTTAGCAATCAATCTGTAACTCTTCCTTCTCCTTGGAGGTTCAGCTATGGGAGAATAAGATATTTCTTCTTCTTCAGACTCTGAGGTCTTTGAGTCATCAGATAAGCTTTCTTGATTTTCAGCAATAGTAGGGGCATGTTTTTCTTCCTTAGACTCTACATCTTTTGAGTTTGTTAGAGTGTTTGTTGTAGAAGATATTGTTGTGTCAACCTGCAGCCTTTCTTTATCATAAGAGTGGATGCTCTGAGACTTCTCCTTAGGACTTGCACATTCCTTTTGTGTAAAACAGGCATACATCACCCATCTTGAGTCGCCAAATACATGGTACAAAATTCAAATACAAACTTAAATATACAACTGTCGTGTAAAATACGACAAAACATAAACTGAGAGTTTAAATAAGAATATTCTCTTCTAGACAATATCCACTCTCAATGGACTCCTCATAGACAGTATACAAACTCAAATTAAGTCCTCATTACATTTATTGTCACACTATTTAACAGGATGGTGAGGACTACTAAGACACCATCTCGGACCGTCACTCCGTTCCCCGACTAGTCCTAGCTATATTCTCATTTACTGAAGAGAACAGTGAAGGAAAGGGTGAGCTCAACTAGCCCAGTAAGAAATATTATGATTAAGATAATGCAGAATAAATTATCATTAGTCTTCAACAATGTTAAACTGATAAAATACAATAGACATCAAGTTTAACTGCAGCGGAACAAATAATCCATTAAAAGAGTCAAGTAGATAATACTATCTTTTATGATTTAAAAAGTTTTTCATCACTTTTGTCGTTGAGACTCAACTTAATAAATAATCCACATCATCAAATCATCCCTGCACTACAGGCCAAGGATATTATTTAGATCACAACCACGAATTATCCATGCACTACGGGCCAAAGATAATCGTGTTTTCATCAACTAGTCCCCGATCATGCCATAAAATAATTCATCTTTGTTCCTCGCGAAGAGAATCCATAGCCATAATCATACCAAAAAAACTCGCCCATCAATGCACTACGGGCCAATGAGAACTTTTTTCACATCATTTGTAACATTACAGTCATGATTATACCGAATAATCCCTGGTCATAATCATACCAAGTCCATCTATGCATTACAGGCCACAGATGACTTTCAACAAAATATAAACATGAGGATGATGACAATGATATAAGAATTCAATAAACAAGTTCAAGAATTAAATTATCCAGGAACTAATAACGTCCAAATTGTTAACATGATACTTCTTTGTAGAGTAAAATTCAAGAATAATATTCATGCACCAAAAATAATTTGGACAGAAAAGAATCAATTTTTTCGTCGTGAATAGTACCCCGTGAATAGTACTTCGGGAATAGTATCTCGTGAATAGTAACTCGACATGAAAAGTACTCCAAATACCCGAGTGAATAATATTCGGGTGAATAGTAATTTCGGTGAATAGTAACCCGTGAATAGTATTCCGGCATAAAAATGCCCCAAATACCCGAGTGAATAATACTAGAGTGAATAGTAATCAGGTGAATAGTAACCCGTGAATAGTAACTCGTAACAAAAAAATACCAAATAAAATGATATTTCATGACGAGTATAGAAGTCAAAACTTTAACCAAATGAGTATAATAAAGAAATCACTATACATGTGGTACTTGTGATGTATTGTGTTATTCCAATGTAATAATAAATAACGAAACCAGTCAAAGTAATACGCACCAACAGTAATAATAAAGAATGGAATAACAACGAAATCACCACGCATGCGATAGACCACACGTATATGTTATTCCAACAAAATAATAAATAATGGAACCAGTCCGGCGTAACGCACAGATAGATATATTCACGTAATAATAAAGAACTAATAATAGAAGAATTTCACCATGTATGCGGTATTTTCAGATAAACAAAGTTATTCTAACAAAGAATCAATAATAGAAGAATTTCACCATGTATGCGGATTTGATATAAAAAAGTTATTCCAACATAATAATAAAGAATGGAATAACAACTCTTACGAGTATTGAAAGAAATAATTCTCTTCATGAATACGAAAGAATAATACCCCTTACCTCAGAAGAAACTGGATATTTGAATAGTGAGGTAAAGACGCTTCTCTTCTTCTATAGATTTTCTCTCTTTAGCTTCTCTCTATAATAATGGCTCTAAAGCTTTAGTGAATTGGTGAGAAATGAAGGAAGAATGAGCTTCTATTTATAGAAAAATATAGTTTCGATAATTACATCGTTTTGGGGCTCGAAAATTACAAAGACAATACCTCCAACTTTTCTTTTATTTTTAATTTAGTCCCGCAAGTATTATCAATCTTGCACCAACTCCCCTAATAGTAAATCATGTGAATCAATAGTAAAATCATGTGACTCAATAGTAAATCATGTGACTCAATAGTTCTAAACATGTGAAAAATTAATTACAATATAAGACCTCCATCTATACCTCCATCTTTAACTTAGTCATGCAAGTATTATCAATCTTGCACCAACTCCCCTAATAGTAAATGAATGTGACTCAATAGTATACACATGTGAAAAAATAGTTATATAAGCATGTAAATAAGTAGCAATTAATTGCTCATTTATCCGATAAATTATCCGATTTATCAATATAACCCCCAGACATCAATTATCATCGGAATAGATATCGATTTCAACTAACAACAATAATCCTAACACAATGGAACTATCAAATTCATCTTTAATCAACATGAACTTATTCATCATTAATATTATAACTCACAATATTTAACAACCAGGTCGTTCCCAGGAAAGAGGGGGCTTTCCAATAACGATTTCTCCTTATTGGCGCGCAATTAGGTGACCAAACCTCTCATTGGCAAAACTTCTAGAAATTATAAATATTGCAATTTAATAATATGAATAACTTTGTCGTCTCAATTATTGATTTAATAATATATCGTATAATACAGAGGATACTGTGACAATAATAGAATCAATAATATGAGAGATATGATGCAACAATTACTATAACAATAATTGAGTATAACTGAGTGACTTCTCACGTAAGCATCAATAATCAATACCGAGGCGCTACTATGCCACCACGCCAGACATCAGCTTTTACTACCGAGTAGTTCAACAAGATATTAATAGTAAAACTTCCGCCAGTTATTTTCATAAAAATATTTTTGTCGCTTTCTCAATCCGATAATAATTCCGCTAGGGGTCCACTAATGATTGTCTTGCCATACGAATATTCCCCACACAAAGAATATTCCCCACAATCGATATATAATATAACAACTTGCATACTTTGCAAAATTTATAAATATTACCCATAACTATAACATTATATTAAATCCACACCATAATATTCAAAAAATAATTCGAGAAATTTAAATCTTTATTCGTAAAATTTGGGATTTTACACTTTTCCTTCATCATCAACCTTGGCTCTTTCTTTCATGGATTCAACTTTTTCCTCATTGTTGAACTTGCTCCTTGAGGATTCAATCTTTGAACTTTCGCCTCCTTTCTCATCTTCGACTCTTCATGTTTTTCTTGGTTGGATGGACTTTCTCGGGGAGTCAATTTGATTTCTTCATCCCTTTTTCTTTCTTTTCGGGTGGTTCTTGGAGTAGTCTGTTACTCCTTCTTTTGGGTTTTCAGCAGTTGATTCTGGTTTCTCTTCTGCTCCTTGTTTCTTCTTGTCAGTGGAGACATGGTTTGACGAAACCTTTGCATTCTTCACACTCTTAGGCTTCTTCTTTGCTGATGTGACAACAACTGATGCAGAGTCATCAGACTCATAGCTTTCCACCTCCTTTGTTTTTCTCTTCTTTGCAGAGTTCTTTCTACTGCTTCCTGTTGTAGTTAACCTTCTATTCTCCTTTGGGTTTTTCTTCTAATTCACGAACAGTTGTGGAGACATTACTTTGTGAACATTCAAGGGTTCTCCCTCATCATCTTTGATCTTGCTTCCTAGCCTTTTCTTCATCACAATACTCAACAGTCTTCCATAAAATACCTTTGTAAATGGTTTTTCTGTAGACCTCTTCAACTTAGCCTTTTCCACCCATTTTGAGATTTGATCGAACAGGATAGCTCCAAAGTTTATTCGTTGCTTTGAACTATTGCGTATATAATCTTGATTGTTGATCAAGCACAATGTCATGTCATGCGATCCTCAGATAAGATACATTTGCCTATTATTTCAACAAGGAACTCGAATTCCTCTGGAAACTCCTTTTTCTTCATGTCCTTCAGACTAGGGTTTCTTTGGTACCCCATAATCTCCTTTGCTTTTTCAGTGTCAATCTCATCAAGGTTTTTCAGTCTTAGGTCCGGAAAACCTAGGCATTGGTTGATATCGGATGATTTCAGTTTTAGAGATTGACCTTTATCTTTGGTTGAAAGAGTTCCCAGATTTACTTAATGCATTTGAGTAGAATTCCTTAACCAGCTTCGGTGTATACTGAAGTGTTTGCCTCAAGACATTCTGAGAATCCAGCTTTCTTCACGAGTCCAAGAATGTCTCTGAACTTCTTTTCGGATTTCTCAAATGACTTGGTTCCAAGTTGAATGCCAGTGATTACTCGCCAATCTTCCATTTGAATGATTTGAGGAATATGGATATTGATTCAGGGAGATTTATGGGGTATGGCTGATTGTGGTTTGAACTCTAGAAATTTTAGTGGTTTGGCTTCGAAGAGAATTCTAGGGTTTGAAAATGGGAGGGAGAGAGGTTCAAGAGGTTCTGATAACTGTTTGCAGATTTGAATCTATCTTTATGGCGCTTCCTTCCGACTCTGACATCGTTGTGATGTGTCACCCACCATTGGTTACGATGCCCAAAGAATAAGTCAGAATTCTCCCAGTAACTTGTCGGTTAGTCATCTCTTTTAGAACAAAGGGACGTTTGATTGACGTGGATTGACCTTTGACCTCTTGAGTTCGTAGAGTAGTAAAGCATGATAGACGCCTATCGACTCTACGTTTTTCTTTGTTGACTCAACGATCAACTCTCTGAAAGATGTTGCAGTGGATGGTTTTGATATTACTTCTCATTTTAAACCTCTACGCCTCATCCACTGTTGTGCTTTATGAAGCCTTGGGCACTTTCCTTCAGCAAGACATCTTTCCAACCAGCATTCGAGCTTGTCTTCCCTCATTTTGAATGATTGAGCAATTTTCCTATTCTTCCAACTCCTCATAAATTAGGAGTAGCCTCTTATAGGACTGCGATCGTCGAGTCTGCTTCTACGATCGTTGAGGTTGCACTATGATCGTGGAGTTCTCTTCAACCTATACTCTATGATCATTGACTGACTTGGTCCTTGAGATAAACTTGATTAAGAAATTCTTCTGGGTTAAGGTAGCTCAGGAAGGGCCAACCTCTTAGAGTGAGCTAAGGGTTAGGTTTGTCCCTGAGGCGCTTTCCAGATGAAGTACTTTAGAAGTGATTTGCAATGATATCTCATTTGACCTTTTCTAGTGGTGAGGTCCTTTACCAACTTTAGACAATTGTATTTGTTGTAATCGTGGTGTCCTTCTACTATTCCACTACGATCAGATGTTTGATCGTAGGCTCTCCACGGTTTTGAGTTGGGTGGCTGAAAGGTTATCAGTAGTACATTTTGAAATGTTCCTACTGACTATGGATCTTCATTTGGTTCATCATCCACAAAGTTTTGGGACTCTGTAGCTGGTACACTGCTTCATAGTATATCTCAGTATTGTTGTTCCATAACATATCACTGCTCCCCATGGTTGATGTTGTCTTCTCAGATAGATGTGATTCCCTTTTCTTTATGTGTATTAGAAGACAACCTTGCATATCTCTTTCTGACTGGAATCACCAAATCTTCTTATATCGTAGAAATGGGCATCTTCAAGGTTGATCATTCTACGATCCTTTGACAGCACTACGAACGTAGTCTTCTTTTACAGTTTGTACTTGTAGAGTTCTGCTCTCGTAATGAGTTCCTCATGTTTGATGCTTGATGATCCTCTGTGGTGAGCTTCCCTGAGGAGTCTTCTCTTATGACCTGCTTTGAATGATTGAGCGTCTAAGACCCTTTTACATCTTTGGTTGAATGACTTGCTTCCTTATAAGGATCAGCAACAATGTGAGCTTCATTCAGATTAGCTCAGCAAGTCTTCCAGGACAGGATTTGACAAAAAATTGTTTTATCATAATCATTTCTGAACAGTCTTAAGCCTTCTGCTGGTTGAACTTTCTTGACTGAAGTCTTCTGCTTTAGCATTCCTTAGTATGGTCAGATGGACCATGTACTTGCAGGTTATAAATTTTTATTTTTGGTACCCATGGTTAAATGGGTCCTACTAGGTTAGTTTTCTAAACCCTTGTTCCTCATATATTTGGATAATCATCATATTGATCACCATCAGTCATATTCATGCATGTAACTAATTTAGATAATACATTTTGAGATGCATGATGGTGAGTGTGTGTAAGATTTGCTATTTTAATAAACCACTCTTTTTCTTTGATGGTTTCATCATTTGCTAGGTTGTGTTCACATGGTTTAAATGTTCACAGAGTGAGAATCAACTCTACAATTTATTTGTATCTGGTTGATTCATGGAGGTGATCAGTTTCTACGAATCTTCAAGATGCTCTTGTAGAACTGATCATACTCTATGTGTTATTAAACACTTAGACCATAGGTTTTACATACATACTAACCCATCATCAAAGATTACTTCATGTAAAATTATTTTAACATGTGATGCTATTATGACCCATTTCAGATTTCTTTCATGACGTCATCTTCAACCTAAAACTTGGATGGAGAGAAAGTTTATAGGCATTTGAGTTTCCACCGTCAGTGTACTTTCTCTCTTCACCTTTTTAGGTAGATTATGATTCCTTGAAAGAATACTATTATAGTTCATAAGGGATGCAATCATGAGGTACATATTTATGTAAGTGAGGAACCGTACCTTTTTAATGTCAGTTTCTTAACAGTCATTTATCTAAGATATACTGAGTTTAGGCATTGATGTGCATAGTTTCTCATTTCTCCTGACAGCTAGCTGCTCCAATTGACCTTCAATCAATCAGTCATGGTCTTGAAGATGCAAGCTAAGAGAATATCAGCATCTTTAGTCCTTTGACATCCTTGAGTTCACAAGGTTTACATACAGCTGCAGGTTGGACCTGATCGTAGTGTCTTGTTGACTGTTGCTTCTTGACTTGTGGAGTTAACACTACGATCTTGAAGAGTGTTCATTAGATCTCCAATGTGGAACACCTCTTCCTTCTCTAGTGCAGTGCTTCAACACTTCTGTTTGCCTCGACAATTCTCAGATATTGATGGCTTGACTTCTTGCTCTGGCCCTTTTTGAATAACAAGACATTTCAGATTTGTGGCCTGTCCAGCTCACTTTCTCCTTGTGATATCCCGTTCACTTATCATCAATGGACTGACCCAATGCTTAATCACTTTAGCCTTGTTATTCAGAGGCTGACTAGTATCTTTGTGTATACTCCATTAGTTTCTTCTTTGTTTGGCAAACACTACGATCTCGGTTACTTTCAGGATCGTTGTCATCTTTCTATATGACAGCCACTGCATATGCTGACTTTCCTTAGTCAGCTACTGAAGTCTTCTTATGATCATCTTGTGGAAGACTTTACCTTGAATGGCTTCTCAACTGAATCTGGATGCTGATTGAGTTGATGCTTGGATCTTCTATAAGCTTGCATGCCATTCGCCGAGTGCTCTCTCCGCTTCCTTCGGTGAGATGTATCTTTGCATTACCAACCGAGGCTTCATTCCTTTGGATATTCAGGAGTGCTTCAATTGTTGAGAATCGTGTTTGCTCTACGATTCTCACTGTGGCCATGTGAGCACATCTCATTAAGGTCTTAGCTCTGCACTCTATGATTCACCTTTTGTACCGTGCGAGACACTACGACTTTGAGATCAGATCTTGATACTACGATTTTTGTTGTTGTGCTTGTTGTCTTATCTGATCTTGCTCGACTATAATCTCTGCCATTGATACGATCAGTAGACTCTACGATTCTCGAAAAGTCCTACGATTCTTGAATCGCTTTGACATTAGTAGACTCTCACGACTCGAGTGTAGTCTACGATTCTTGACCGGCTTTGGCGGATGCTCGGGTCGGCTCAGAAAGCGTGTCAGTCTCTAAGATTCGAATATAACTTCCTCAAAGAAACTACTACCGAGGAAGTTCTACTCGACACACTACTATCCTTCCTCGTTTCTCCTAGAAGTCTACGAACTCCGAGATCTACTATCTTTGCAGACTACGATTCTGCCTCGATAGCTCTTCGAGTTTTCCTTGACTCTCTGGCGCACTACAATTTACATGCGAAAGGTTCAATTTCGAGATGCCTATCTATTACATCATAAGATCAACCTAACATGCTTGATCTTTCTATATTTATAGTCCTTGTACATCATTTCTTTTTAAGGACTTTACAAAGTTGTTTTGCTTATGTAGGATCAACCTAACACATTTGATCAATTCATTCTAAGTTCTTGTACATATGTTTCTATTATCTATCAAAGGACTTTACAGCTTTTCTTAGAGGCGGCAAACGGGCTATGAGAGACCTTAGATTTTATGAATAAAGATTTAAATTTTTCGAAATATTTTTTTGAATATTATGGAATGAATTTGATATATAATGTTATAGTTGTGGATAATATTTATAAATTTTGCAAAGTACGCAAGTTGTTATATAATATTCGATTGGTCGGGAAATATTCATTTTAACAGGGAATATTCGTACGACGGCATAATCATTGGTGGACCCCACAACGGAATTATTGTCGGATTAAGAAAACGACAAAAATATTTTTATGAAAATAACGGCGGAAGTTTTACCTTTAAAACTGTTGAACTACTTCTAGTAAAAGCACAAAGATGTCGCTGTGGTTGCATAAGAGTAGCACTACCAGATTGATTATCGATGCTTACGTGAGAAGTCACCGCTTTTGTTCAATTATTGCTTCAGTAATTGTTGCATAGTATCTCACGTTATTTGATTCAATTATTGTCGATATTTTATATATTATTAAATCAATAATTGAGATGACAGAGTTATTAATATTATTATTTGCAATATTAACGATGTCTAGAAGTTCTGTCAAGGAAAGGTTTGGTCACCTAATTGTGCGCCAATAGGGAGAAATCTTTATTGGAAAGTCCCCTCTTTCGTGGGAACAACCTGGTCGATTAATATAGTGAATTATAATAATGATGATAAATGTTGTTAAATATATTGAGGTGTCTTTTTATGAAGTCACGAAAAGTTTATATATATATATATATTATATATAAATTTTATTTTATTAGTATTATTAATGTAATAAAACAGAAAAGCTTTTTATATAAAACAGAATACTTTTACAAAGTTATTTGTTTTATTTGACTATAAATAGAATATATTATATTTTATTTAAAAGATTTTGTTTTATTAGAATAATTTATTAATATTGCATAGTAAATCAATATGGACCGTCCGTTTAAAAGTAAATCAATCTGGACCGTTCATGAATTAGTTACTATTCAGTCCATTATCCTATAAATAGGAGCTCATTCCTTCATTATTTCTTACGAATTCACTGAAACTCTAGAGAGAGAAACTATAGAGAGAAAGAAGAAAAGTATTTTGCTACCTCACTTTTCCAATATCCAGTTTCTTCTAAGGAGTATTATTTCTTTTGTATTCATGAAGAGAACTTCTGTTATTCCATTCTTTATTATTTTGTTGGAATAACCTGTATACGCGGACTACCCTATACTTAGTGAAATTCTTCTGTTATTCCATTCTTTATCATTACGTTGGAATAACCTGTCTATGCGAAGTACCGCATATAAGGTGAAATTCTTCTGTTATTCCATTCTTTATTATTCTGTTGGAACATCGTGTTTGTGCGTTTACGCATGACCCGGTTCCGTTATTTATTATTCTGTTGGAATATCCTGTCGGTGCGTATTACACTTGACTTGGTTCCATTAATTATTATTTTGTTGGAATAATCTGTCTGTGCGGTCTATCGCATGCATGGTGATTTCTGTTGTTATTCCATTCTTTATTATTCTGTTAGAATATCCTATCGGTGCGTATTACGCCTGACCTGGTTCCATTAATTATTATTCTGTTGGAATAACCTGTCTGTGCGGTCTATCACATACATGGTGATTTTTGTTGTTATTTCATTTTTATTATTCTCATTGGAATATCCTATCGGTGCAATTAATTTTTACTTTGACCGGTTCCGTTATTTATTATTCTCGTTGAATAACTCAGTATGTCTGGCTCTATCGCATGCCTGGTGATTTCTTTTGTTATTTCATTCTTTATTATACTCAGTTGGTTAAAGTTTTGACTTCTATACTCCATGAAATTAGTGGAATATCCTTGATATTGGTGCTTCATCCAGTATCTTTTCATAGAAATATTCTTCTGAGCATTCTTGAATTTTACTCTATAAAGAAGTATTATGTTAACAATTTGGACGTTATTAGTTCGTGGATAAATTAATTCTTGAACTTGTTTTATTAAATTCTTATGTCATTGTCATCATCCTCATGTTTATATTATGTTGAAAGTCATCTGTAGCCTGTAGTGCATAGATAGACTTGGTATGATTATGACCACTGTGGATTAATCCAGATAATCATGAATCGTAATGTTACAAATGATGTGGTAAAAGTTCTCATTGTCTGTGTAATGCATTGATGGATCTGTTGTTGGCATGATCATGACCATTGATGAATACACGAATATCCTTGCCCGTGATACATGGATAATTTGTGGTTGTGATACTAATGAATATCCTCGGCAGTAGTAAGGGGGATGATGTGGATTATTTATTGTTGAGTCCCGAGCGATAAAAGTGATGAAAAACCTTTTAAATCATAAAAGATAGTAGATTTTATTCTTTACTCGACTCTTTTAATGGATTGCTTGTTCCATTACCGCAGCTTAAACTTGATGTTTGTTATATTGTATCGCTTTAACAATCGTTGAAGGCTAACGATAATTTATTCTGTATTATTTAGTCATAATATTTTTTACTGGGCTAGTTGAGCTCACCCTTTACTTTCATTGTTCTCTTTAGGAAATGAGAACGTAGCAGGAACTAGTCGGGGAACGGAGTGACGGTCCAGATGATAGTATTAATAGTTCTCATTATTCTGTTAAATAGTGTGACAATAAATGTAATGAGGACTCCATTGAGTGTGGATATTGTCTAGATGACAATATTCTTATTAAAACTCTCAGTTTATGTTTTGTCGTATTTTACAAGACAAATTGTATTATTAAGTTGTATTTGTATTTTTGTATCTACGATCCCATGACTCAAGATGGGTGATGTATACCTATTTTGAGGCGTCCACAAGTGGCCGGGCCGAACGCTAGGCCGCTAAAAAAGTCCCAGGTTTTGGTGGGCTACTAATCTGAGGTCTGTATTCTGGTTGGGTTTAATATTCTACCATGACTTTCTTCTCTCTTTTTTTTTTTTTACAAAATCTTGCTACACAAAAAAAAAAGTGTAACCAAAAATAATATTAATTAAATTATCATTTGTTTACGTATGCTTTAACTATATTAAAATTACGTATGCTTTAACTATATTAAAATTATACTAATATTTAAATATTTTATGAATTTTTAAGACATACATATATTAACAATAGGCATATTTTATTTGCACAAACAGACTCCTTAATTTGACTAAGTTTTTCCTCACAAATATTTTAAATAATTACTTTAAACTTAAAATTAATAAGATTGACTATAAAATAATAATTTTATAATTATTAGTACAACTACAGTTTACTTAATTTAAATGCCCTTATTTCTTCATTGACATGTCAAACAATAGAGTACCATAAAATTGTAAATGTAATGATTCCACTACTTTTAGAAACAATTACTTACGCCCAACTGTGTCTTAAAGAACCCCTCAATATTCACAAATTAAAAAAATAATAATTATACTACTTGTGAAAGGAGAATATTAGAATATCTTATTTTAGAAATAATTAAATTGACGCATAATATTAAGATAAAAAATGCTTTAAGTATTATATCCAGTGCATATCTTTGTTTTATGTTGACGAATGACGAGGTGTTAAACACTTTTTTTTTTAATTATATATTATTTTAGTTATAAACTCTATTCATATTGAGCATTACTAATGTGATTCTTTTCTTATTTTTGTTTTTTTGACTTTTTTTAGAAGTCTTGAGATATTATAAATTCGTGTGTTCAGTTCTCATAACTCACGATGAAGAAGATAATATTTAATTATTTTTTTTTTAAAAAGTCAAGTCACCATGCATGTGCTGCCTTCATGGGTAAGGCCAAAAAAACAGACAGGTCAAAAAGGCCCAAATTTTAATGAAATTAAAAATCTGAACCTAAAACTCAAATGGTCACGGCGATTCGATTCGACCACTGGTAACAGTTCCTGAGCCATGTTTGCTGTGTCTGGGCTTTTTCTTAATGCAAGCATGCTTGCATATTAATTCATATATATATATATATCATAATGAAATTATTTGTAAATAGGAATATCATTCACATGCTTATTCGTGACAGTTATTGATTAGTTGAACAAATTAAAAAAAAATAAATTTGCATTAATATTTAAGAATAATATAAAAAATTAAGTAATTATTTTTCTTTAAAATTCAGGAAGGACCACAAATCAAAAGGTGAAAAAAATTCTCTTAAAAAACCAATTAATAATGTCATAGTATAATTATTTGTTAAAAATTACTTTAAAATGTTTTAAAATATAAAATTATTATTATTTTTTAAAGTGAACGTACTATATTTTCAAATTCTTTTAATATTAGTCAATATAATAATAAAATTTATAAACTATCTAAAAATACTACTTAGTATATGATGATTTATTATTAAGAACTTATATTCTCACATAAAAATTTGATATTTTTATATTATCACTCTCAAATTGGGTCCTGAGAGACTCATGTTTTAACGTGAGGAAATATTAATTTTTTTTATTATTTTATAAATAAATTATTCTTATTTTAAATTTAAAAATATTTCAAATTATTCAACATTATTTTTGCAGCGGAAGCATTAACCGTACTTAAGAGGGAGTAACTAGTCAAGGTCGCCTTTCACAGTTTCACCACCTCTTCCTCCCTTCCCTCGCTCTATTTTCTCTCCAAAAATTCTGTGTGGCGTAACTAAGAATGGCGTCTGGAGCTGGGAACGCGGCAGTAGAGTGGCACCAGAGGCCACCAAACCCTAAAAATCCAATCGTTTTCTTTGATATAACCATCGGTACTATTCCCGCCGGTCGAATCAAGATGGAACTCTTCGCCGACATTGCCCCAAAAACCGCCGAAAACTTCAGGTTCAATCCATCTACATTAACCATCTATATTACTTCATGTGTGATTGTCAATTTATCATTCATTACATACACATACATGTAATTTTACACTTGCTTTACATAATGCTAATGATTTTGAACTTGGGTTGCTTGTGATAATGCTACTAATTGTCAGATTATCATCAAATTTGTTAATAATTAGTTCTACAATGACATGGTAGCGGAACTGAAATTGGCTTAGTATATCAATATAGTTGTCTTTTGATATTATTAGTGACTATTTCATATCTGATATTTCTGGTTTGGGAGAAAATTATTGTTGACTGTTTGGATTCTTGTGGGTTTTATTTGTACATAGAATAATTATATTTATGTTGTCAGAGTCCAACTGTCCGAGTTGTTGGGATAAGGTTTTGTTGGGTGGAGCTTTAACTAACATGAAATGCGATTTTTTCGTCACAAATGGGTCTCAAATGATATACCTATATAGCATGCATAGCCTATCACAATAAATATACCTAAACAATGTAATGAGGGCACATCATTTGTCATACTTTGAATAAAAAATTTGAGAACCTAAGAAGTACAGATCCGGGGTGTGGGGACAGTGGTGTGTCAATCGCCTATTTATCAAATCTTAAAAGATGGGGATTCGGTACCGGGAGGGGGTTCGCACATATTTTACTATTATATATATATATATATATATATATATATATATATATATATATATATATATATATATATATGATAATGTATTCAAAAAAATAGATATCAAAATAAAAAAATTACAATACCCAATAAACAATAGAAGTTTCAAGTTTCTATAAGCATGAAGTCATAAACAATACCAACAAATAATCATAGATAATTCAAAACACATAGGTTATAAAAGGAGGAGAGAATTCCCAAGAGCGCCCGAGAATCGGAGTTTCCATTGCGGATACAACAGTTGGTCGGAGGAATGAAAAATCTCTAGTTCCTAGTTGAGCATTACACTTGAGTTTTTATTAAGAAGAAGTGCTAGGGTTTTATGTTCTACAAGAACCCTTCTTCTGCCTGAGGAGTTCAATTCACAAAGAGGCACTAAAAGAATTTTAATGTTTAACATTCTTGATTCATGAATTCTCCATTAGCAATAACTTTGAGGGTTTAAGAGTATGTACCATTCTGTTCTCTGATTTCGCCAAAGAACTTTTATTAAGTAATTGTGAATAGATTGTAATCTATAATGAAGAAACATAGACAACCTGTCTGCATATACTGCCTCATGTCCTGATCAAGGAACTCCAAAATCCATTGAATATAAGGATGGAGAGAGAAAAAAAGAGCACGATGCAAAATAAAAAGTGGGATATAAGTAGGAATTTTGATACATTTGGTTAAGTTATGGTTTGATGATTTGATCATTATTTTTAGCCATCCATCAATCCTAGAAAGTATGTAGTCCTTGTTGGAGGGTTGCTTCAATTTCTGTATACAGATAATCTCACCAGTGGTGCACCATATTTATGTTTTTTTCCATAAAAATTGCAGCATATAGACTTGGCATAATAACATTATATTTTTTATCAGTTTAGGGAAAAATACATAAATACTTAGTAATATATATGTAATAAAACATTATATTTTTAATAACATTATATTTTTTATCAGTTTAGGGAAAAATACATAAATACTTAGTAATATATATGTAATGAAAAAGAGGTCGAGTCTTCAACATTATTCATGTTTAATTTTGGTACTCGATTTCTGGTAAACCTTGCTCCTTGTTGGATAAGTTGCATTATAGAACTATGAGACTAGACCTTGTCAAGATGGCTCTATTTGTGAAGAGGGCCTATCCTGACCACTCCAAAGAAGAGTTTTCACTAGGTCAATTTATGTTGGAAGTTTCAGGAACTTGCTTCCTCCTTTTTACACTTGCAGATGTTCTTTAGAGATGTTTATCACCAGTGTTCTAAGGGATAAAATTCCCTGCTAAGTCCGCTTAATCCCTACTTAGGCACTAGGTAGGTCCTCTATCGCCTAGCACCTAGATTTGGTTGGGCGCCTAGGCCTCTACCTAGGTGGAACAGACGCCTACTGCATCAATTTAATAAAGGCTTTGAATCCCAACAATACTTAAAATGAATTTGTTAAGCCTTAAAAAGATTTTATTTTTGATAATTTTTTATGTAAATTTTTTTAAACCTCCAAGAGCACACACCGGAAGCCTTTTTCCCATTACATCTATTATATGCTTTGTATAGTGTAACAAGTATATACAATAGAAAAATAAATAAGTAAGATGGCTTAAGAAAATGCTTAGTCTGCCTACAAAAACGCATGACCTAGATGCTAGGCGCCCCCTACGCTGCCTAGGTCTGTCTAGCGATTTTAAAACACAAAGTTCCACTAGCATTTTCATGCATAAACATAAAAACATCCATTATGGTCATGGCTTCATGCTGTCGATCAAATTTATCTTATTTTACTTTACTTTATTGGAAAATTGAAGAAATCTTAGATCTGTGAATAGCCTAAGCTTGCTCAGATTCCAAAGGAAAAGGCAGCCAAGTCTAAAAAGGTTGTTTGCAAAGATCCCTTGCTGACTAACATGATGCTATTACCTGTTTGTATACTTTGCCAATATTCCTTGCTGTGTTCGTGATGCTTTCATGCGTTTGGTTTTTTGCTGCTTTAATATCACATTTTGTAACTACTCTTTTTTGTATTTGGCAGGCAATTCTGCACCGGCGAGTACAGGTAATTATCTTCTATTTAACCCCTGAAATACCTTTATCTATGGCTACTATGCTGAGATCTCCATCCCACTTTTTCTTTTCATGTGTCTGTGCCATTTGCATAACCACTTATGTATATAAACCATCTAAATAGGTGTGAGAGTGATTAATATATAACTTTGACTTGTGTCTTGTTGGCACATACTAGACATGATATTTGACTAGCAAGAGTCAGGTCATTAAGTTTTACAGGCCAACAGTCACTTGAAGGAACTTATTTGTTTCAACCCTGCCACCCCCCTTTAGTAAATATTTTAGGTTTCACTTTAGAATTTTAATTTTTAAAAAGGTTTTTGTCATTGAAATAATAAATAAAGTTTTCTTGTGCGACTTTGTCCCAATTAGATTATTCCTGTGAAAACTCACCATCTTAAGACATTAAGGAGAAAAGTATTAAGACTACGTTGTTATTATTATTATTGTTATTATTTTGATTTTTTTTCAGTTTTACTCTTCATGGATGATGGACTTACTTCCATAGTTGAAGTCATATAAATTTAAGAGGTTTATTGTGGTAAGCTTGTGAGATCCTTGGTGTGCCTCCACTCATGTAAAATTATTGGGTAATATTGTAACTTTGCTTGTTGCTGTACAACTGAAAAAAAATCAAAGATGCAATTGTTTGGGACATTCAGAAAAGGATTTGAGCACATCTAAAATGGGATTGTGGCAGTAGTATTCTTGGCTAGTTGCAACAGAGTGCCAGCAATTGTCTGTGTCTAGCAAAATGACATATGAAACATGAAATTAGATTCAAAACGTAATTGGAGTTTGAAGGTCTCAAGATGGTAACTTAAGAAATGTAACAGAAGTTATTCAGAAACTATAAAAAGGGCAACTCAGTGGTACGAGTTTGTTCTCAACTGCTGGAATGAGAAGTTTCCACTGGGAAGAATTGATGACTACAGTCCAAATTTAGGCACTTCCGAGGATTATGAAAACAGATTTATTGATCTAAAATAATTAAAGAATATGAAATCTTAAAAGTCTAAGAGAGATCAATATATAAGTTGGAAAATTGTAAACATATTTTAGGAAATTGTTATGAATGCTAGTATGAACATGGTTAAAGAGATATATGTTAACGGAATATACTAAAGTTTCTTTCATATTTGCTAAGCAGTTTCTGAAATTTCCTTAAATGTTCAGTGGTAGTGTTTGAGACCTTTTTGGATAATTCTTATTACTGTTCATCAGAATTAGCTTAAGTTTTCACTTGCATTAGAACGAAGTTTTCCGGTTTTGGCCTCGAAATGTTCAGGAACTATTTAAAATTCGGTTCTGTTAAGAGTTTCTCTTTGTTTATCTCATCCATCTACTAAATTGAATTGGCAGAAAATCTGGATTACCTGTTGGTTACAAGGGATGCCAGTTCCATAGGGTGATTAAGGATTTTATGATTCAAGCTGGTGACTTTCTGAAGGTTTCTCTCTTTTTCTCCATCTCTCTTATGCATTCACCAAACACACAATGGATCACTATTTTAGTTTAAATGTTACAAGAGTTATCTTGGTTTGTTTAGTAGTGTGAAATAGTATGACTTGAAGTAATACTTCTCTCATCGACTTAAGGTGATGTTATCTACCCAACATTTATGACAACTGCTTTGTTTTCATGAATATTTTTAAAGCAAAGTAAGACGATAAAAGCTTTACAGCTTATCAATAAAGGTGATTCATTTAAATGAATAATATTTCCCGAGGGTGTTACTATTAGTTTTTGTTTTACTTGTACCTCTTTTCCTTCCTTCCTTCCTTTATTTTATTTTTCTTTCTAGCTTTTTTTTTTAATTTTTAATTTTTACGTTCTTTCTACCTTTTCATTTGCAACCTACCCCAACTAGCGTGGGATAAAATGCGTAGTTGAGTTGAGATTTCCCAAGGGTTTGGCAGTCTTGAATGGAAAAGCTAAATGATATTTCATATGCAAGAGTAGCCTAGTATGAAAGCTTTGCTCCTCAGGAGCAACAGCGTCTGTGCTATCTTATCCTCGTTACTACTGGCTACTGCTGCTGATTCAGTTAACTTTATTATATTTTTTTATTTCAATGTTCTTGTCAATTTATCTTCTAGTTTCACATCTAAACCCATTTCACTGCATGGCTAATGTAGAATAATTCTCTTGGTTTGGTGGTTGTTTACAACTAATTGTGGTGGCAAATTATGCTCTACAAAAAGTTTTATCAAATATGTATTTTATTTGTTATCCTTTTGGACCTCTCCTTTGTGTCTCCTCTTGGGTGGCCCATTGCTTTGAATTTTGAAATTGTTTAATTAAGAAAGGTGGTGATGGTGTAATCGAACTCAGAATCTTTAAGCTTAACAAGCAAAGGATTTTAAAGTTTTATCTTATTGAGACGAAGTGTAATATAGTTATTTAGCAATTAATGTTACGATTTACAACCCATACCAATTAGGAATGGATGGAGTATTGAGTACTCCACGTAATTTACATATATTCAGCGAGAAGGTTTAACTTTATTCAATGTAGAACGTTATATGCACAATATGTATGAAGCACCGATATGGATACATGATACAGATACGTGATACGAACACGTCACGACACGAAATATGATACAACATTTTGAGGAAAAGTAGGATACGATACATCGGGGATACGTTGAAATTTTACATATTTTTATAGATATACTTAATACATATATGATATATGTATATAATAAATAGTTTATATTACATATTCATAGGTTAGCGGTTAACTTTAAGTTTTAAGCTCGTTTAAAAAACTAGCCTATTACTCCCTCCATAAAGGATGTCTTAAGTGCAACTTTCACACCAATTAAGAAAAATCAATCTATAGGAGAAAGAATTAATAAGTTCCAATATTATCCACAATGGACCCTACATAAGTAATGGTTATTTCTTTTTCTTAAAAGACGTTGACCCTACTTAAGTACTTTGAGGGTCAAATAGGCTTTATATAACATTCGAATTTGATTTATGTACTTTAGATATCTTTTAGGGGACATTTTTTTTTGGGATACTTTTACACATCTGTTGTGGGATGGAGGGAGTATAACATAACCAAAAAGGTAGGAACTCAACATTTGCATAAACGATCATCATTTCTTCCTAGTCCTATGACTTATTACTAGCATCAAATTTATCATTCATAGCCAAAGGTAGGAGTCAAACATTACGTCTAAAAGACCATAATCATCTCCAGGTTATTAGATGCAAAGCAGGGTGTAAACTAAAAATAAGATTAAGCAAGCTAGTCCTATCACTGGAAAAGTCGTAGCATAGCATCCAAGTCCCCTTGCTATGTGGAAGTATGCTTAGGGTATCTGGAAGTAATTGAAAGTAAAAAAATTAAAAATTAATAAAGTTGAAGTATTCAAGAGTATCAGATACGTATCCAGAAGTCTGTGGAGTATCGGTCTCCAACACGTATCCTACACGGATAGCCGACCTCCAAGAAGTGTTTGTGCTTCATAGCTCACAACCAATTATAATTTATAGGACAAGTTATATGGTGTGAAATGGAGCGTGCATGGTGTGATCAAACATGTGAATGAAACCTGTTAACTATGGTAACGATGAATTGCTCTAAAAGCTTTAAGCTTGAGCTTATATGAAGAGGGTGCAGCATATTTTTTTCTCGCCTTTTCTTTTGGAGCCTTATGTTGTAAAATGTGGAAAGGTGTTTTTTTGTAAAAAGGAAATTGTGAAACAAATGCTAAAAGGTGCTATACTATGACCCAGGCATCTGGAGTTGCCCCTCATCTAATTTGGAAGTAGATTTCTGTCATTCACACAAATCTACAAAACAGTTTCACTTGAGGACCTCAATTCATGTCCTTATTAGGGGACAGTTTTTCTATAAAACTTGATTTTGATCTAATGAGTTGGAAATGAAACTATTCTTATGTGCTGAATTTCATGACTCATTTTACTCTTTAAAATCTCAAAATTTCCACCTTCGACCTTGTGATTACTCCATCTATGGTAGTAGTTATATTATTCACTCTGTTTATGTAATGTATATTTCATTCATTGATGGTTTAGTCTTGACTGCAGGGTGATGGTAGTGGATGTGTTTCGATATACGGAAGTAAGTTTGATGATGAAAATTTTATCGCGAAGCACACTGGCCCGGGTCTATTGTCAATGGTATCTAATTCCGTCCTTCAATCAAATATATGTCATTTCCCTTTTTCTCTGCAGTCTAAGTTTATTTGAAAATGTTATTCTTTGTTTTGCTTGTGCAAGTTCTCTTTTACCTGCATATGCAATTATGCATGAAGTCACTTCTTCGTGTTGCTTTGCAGTTAATTCTTATTACCATTTAATTTTCTTTCTATGACAAAAAAACTAATGTAGCGCTTGATGCCATCTAAGTGCACCTTTTAGTGTAAATGGTTGTTATCATCTTTTTCTTGTTTGTTATTTTTTGATGTTTAAAACCATTTGATAATTTTCCAGATAGGAGAAATTCTAATACCTTTTAAGTAAGTGAGATCCTGAAATTTAGATTATCTGATTTTACATCTTGCATAAAATATGACAACACAATTATAAAGTGTTACAACTATACAACATTCACACTCACAAAACATTTTCTCCTTATTCCTTCGTGGAGGAAGAGAAGGCACCTTACTATCGCTCTCCGTATAGCAAGTTCTCCCCTCTTTTCGATTTAAAGTAGAACTAGGTTAAAGCCTCTCCCTAGCAATGGTACTCATTAGCCAGCTTATGTCCATAATGCAAGCCTGAATGAAAGCAGTCCATTTCTTTAATCTAAGTCCTAACTCCGGCATGAAGCTGTGAAGGACAAAATGAATGAAAAAGCTACTAATAAGTTGAGTGAATGGGAAGAGTCAACTCCATCCAAAGGAAGGCTTAGTCCTTTCATTAATGGGGGAGGGGATCTTGTATCAGTTGACACAGGGCCAAGCCCATGCTATAGTATAGTCATAGGGGGCGAGGACTTTACCATAACAAATAGTGCTAAATTATGTCTTTATTTTGATTTACTAGATGTTCTTGAAATAGTTTGGTATTTCTTATTGTGGTTGCTTACCGGTAAATAGCAGGGCGCAAATTGAAATGTTTAATACTAAATGACAAGGCTAAGGTATAACTGGATACAGAATGCTAAACACAATTTAATGGATCCTTCAGTTTTCTAAGACCTCATCTTCTTTGTTGCCACCCCCCCAACAAAAAGAAAAAAAATGAAATAAACAACAACTAAGGACATCATCTTTAACTTCCATTTAGTTTTAATTGAAAAGAAGCCAAAGCAACTCGCAGATTATTATGCTGAATTGTATATAATTCCCTACCAATAAAACTATTCGCTCCTCAGAAAATTAAAAAAAATAGACAGATGACAAATAGTAATCTCAACACGACCTCAAGTCGGTACCTCACGGGCTCAAGTAGGACCGAGGAGAGGAGGTTAAATATGGACTCCAGTTGACCTTATAATTTATTAATGGAGGTACATACTAGTTCAGTAAAATGTTTTAGTGAGGATTTCGTCTACATATTGGTGAACCCTATGAGAGTTTACATATAGTCTATCTGGAAGGGTCCTCGCATGTTAGTGGCTTCTTAAGCCTCTTGAGGTAAATTGGTCTTTCTTCGAGTACTTTTTCTGAGTGGAATAGGCAGTTATGACTTGTCTTTCCTTTTTTAATTTACAAGTTGATATTCAATCTTACAAAATGTAAGGGAGTGTAAAAGTAGTCAATGGTTAGACTTTTCTTTAGTAAAGTTCTTCTCCACCTTTAGTCAATATTTTTTGACTATTCATCATCCTTTCTTTTCTTCTTTTTTTGAGATACAAATATTAAGTACTCGCACCGTTCCAAAATTAGATACAATTTGACTTTTGAGGTCTAACAATCTCTGTTCTAAAAATCGGCCAAGGCAGCCTAGGCGCTAGGCGGGAAGGCGGGCTAGGCGGGGCCTAGGTGAAGGTTTTTTTTTTTTAAATTACTATCAAAACCAAATCTTGATATATTTATTTTTCTAATGATTTACCATATTCTTAATGCAAGTTGTAGCATATCAAATCACAACAAGAAGTGAACAAGATCAAGTCAAAATGGATAATTTTATTATAGTTGTAATTTTTTGAACTTGTACCAACTTGAAATTCTATAAATGATGATACATTTGTAATATTTAGTTTAATTCAATATAATTCTTAAATTTATGTTTAGTTTCTTAAGTTTTAATATTGAATTGAATTCTTAAAATTTTAAATTTTATTATTTAATACCAATTTTGTTTATGAATAAAACTAATACGTCAAAGATATGTTAGTCATACTTAGTATATGGTATTTATCATTTTCTTTAAGTCCTCAATTTTGAAAATTACACAAATTAAAATAATTTCATAATTAATAATATCAAATGTCTCATTTAATAAACTTCACACTAATTTTTAAAAATAACATTTATTTAAATTTTTGAGAGAGAAGAAGTACGTATATAATTATATATATGAATATATCAAGATACTTCTTACTAGTTACTACTTACTAGTAACACTAATTCTATAATTTAATTATTTCAAGCAATGGATATATATCTTACTACTTAAGTGCAATTACTACTAATTCTATAATTTAATTATTATCTTTATTATAGATTATTTTGTTTTATATTATTGTTTTGTTAGAATAATGTAAGATAAAATATTAAAATTGTCTTAAAATAAAAAATCCCGCCCAGGCCCCCAAGCGCTAGGCCTCCTTGGCCGCCCGCCTCCCACCTAGCGCCTTTTAGAACATTGCTAATAATAACATATTAAACTTCAAATTGATGTGAATATATTTAATTTTAGGTTGTGTTTGATAAAACTGAATATTAAGATTTGAATAGTTTAGGCATCTGAATAATGTAGAGCATCTTAATAGAATTGTATCTGAATGAAAAAATGTTGTTTGATAATTAATTTTTTCAAAATGTCTTAATAACAGTATTTTACCATATTACCCTCTGAACTCTTTTTTCTTTCTCATCTTTTACTCTCTTATCTGATATGTTCTTGCAATTTGATTGAACCATTTCAAAAACTGTTTTTTCTTTCTCATTTTTATTCTCTTATCTTGTTTAAATTTAATGTGGGTTTTTTTTCTTCTACTTTTTCAGTTCTAGCACAGTACATGAAATCAATTAATTATACAGCTTTAATCATATCAATTAATTACCTTATGTTTCTCATACCAATTGTTTCCGATCGTTCCTCCCTTTACTTTAATCTCATTTGTTTCTTCTCTTCTTCTTCTTCTTCAATCTCCATTAGATCTGCGCTCAAAGTGCAACTCAAATCCATGTATATATATATTAATTTGGTTCAATAGAAGGCAGATCGATACAAGAGAAACAGATTCTAGAGAGAGAGCAGAACAGAGAGATGGTGTTGAATAGCCATCTGGTGGTAGAAGTAGCAAACATTTCTGCAAATACTTGCCAATAATTTGGTTTAATAATGCTTGTTTGATTGATTTGTGTTTTAGTAGTTTATGCATTCAGAATTAGGGATTTACTGTATGTTGGTCAGAATCATTAAAGAAAGAACATTGATGATTTGGATCTATTACTGTAGGGTATGACTCGTTTGGATGTGAGTTTGAGGACGAAGTTGAGGGAAACAAGAAGAATTTTGTAATATTAAAGAGGTCATTTTTGCCCAAAAAATAGTTAATGTAGTTCAGACCTACCTCTGAATAGTATAGATTTAATTTCATATGTTACTGATTAAGAGGCATTAAGAGGCAAAAAAAAATTACCAAACAAGTTTTGTCTTTGACCGAATAAGAGACATATCCATTAAGAGGTATTCAGATGTAAACAAACACAACCTTAGTTGATTCATTTATTATAATTGTATAATATATAACAAAAACTATTAATCACAAAATTTATTTCATTCTAAACTGTTATGAGTCATCAATTCTGAAGTTTAATATGTCGTCGTTTGACCCGAAAAGTCAAATTGTATCTTTAATTTTGGAACGGAGGGAGTATTTAACTAAGTTAACAGTAATATTTTCATCTTTTCTTTTAAAAATATACTTCCCGAAAGATTGGGAAGAAGGTAGCAGAATTATAGATTAATAGAGAACGAAATCACGATATTCACTCATGAACTGACGAATAAAAATAATAATGAAGCGACCAATAAAAATAATAATGACGTTTCTTTAGAAACTATGCAAGTGAAAATGTGAAGTACTACTAAATTGAAAGAAAAAAAAGAGCAATACCGCCCACTTGATAGAACAAGAAAGAGGTTATCGTTCCTTTTTATTTCAAAAAAACTCAGACACTAAGAGCAGGTCTTATCCATTTGCAAATGGAGCTTCGTGCATAACTTCCATACCAAGATTAGCACGGTTAATGATATCAGATTAATTAACCATGTCTTTCATCTCTTTATTCTCCTTTATCATTATGTTATCCTTTGTCTCTTTCTTCTCCTTCACCAATATGTAAATAGCACGACCAACACCATCACAAATTCACAAGGTACCACAACCACCTCAAAAATCAATTCAGTTCTCTGAGACAAAACCAAATCAGGTAAACAACAAGGAGTTGAGGGATTTGAATAATTACACATCAATGAAAACTTACTGTACTGGAAACTAGTAATATCAATAAGTAAGATAGTATAATCAGGACTAATAGTCTCTCTGACCAGAGAGGTAGTTAACCTGAAATTTGAGGAAGAAGAGAAGAAAGAGATAAGAAATCTGAAGAAGAAATGGAGATGAGAGATAGATAGAGTTAGATGAGAAGAAAAAGGAGGCAAGGGGGCCACACCAGTTGCGTGCTCACATTTCTCATTTCAATTCATAATTTGCATTCTGGAAGACTGAAATACATGACTTCTCACTCCTATTTATAGACAGATTGGGGCTTACTTTAGCTTCCACTAGAGTACTACACCAACTCACACTAGTCTCATGAGATATGCTTTATTTAACTATAACTACTAGAAGACTTTCTCAATTTTCTGTGCTTGACACTGCTCTCTCCTCCAAAAGATCCATGTCCTCGTGTATTTGCAACTTGTAGGACTCTTCTTTACAGTAGCTGAACTTTCCTTCCTTTGAACCACCCGTCCAGGGTTAGAAAACAAACACCATGAACTAGTGAAGTTTCTTCGTCAACTTCTGCCTATGCTGTTTCTTGCAGTCAAACTTTTTCTTGCAGTCAAATTTTCAGGTTTGCCTTATTTATGATCTCTTAATACAAATTTATGTCAAATGTAGTTATTATTTATTAAAGACAATGTCCCATAGGTTGTAGTTTCGAATGTTGTAAAATTGTAGGCATCCAATCCCCAGTCTAACCATTGGTTTGGGGTTGAGGTTTGAATTTGGACTAGCAGTATTATCCCGTGCAAAGCAAAGATTCTTATTCTTGATTCTTGATTCTTAAATTTTATATTTTTTTTATTAATAATTTTTTATATAATATTTTGAATAGAATAATTAATATTACTTTTGATTTAACAGCTATTTTGTTTTTTACATGTTATTATTTTGGACTTTTTTCAAATTGTATTTATTAATTATCTATTTTTAATGATCAATTTTTTTCAAATATTTTTATTCTTTAAGTTAATTTTGTGTACATCTTTTTTATGAGTTTGATTTTTTAGTATTTTTTGAGCTATCTATGTTCAGATTTCTTATTTTGAAAATAAAATAAAATTTTGTAATAATAATTATTCATTAAACATGAACTTTTTTTAACCTTCAATTCAAAACATTTTGAGATTCCTTTTGTGCGAGTATCTGCAAGCAATGCAATATAGTATAATAAAATATTTTATTTAACAATAAAACTCAATTATATACTGTATAAATGCCATATTTTGTTTTTAACAATAAATTGAGCAACGGTGGTAATAAACATATTAAATACTATAGCATACCAAGTTATTGTAAGGGTGGTCTAATAGATTATAACATATAACATACCAAGTTGACTGGGAGACTGATGGTTATGGGGGTGTTTTATTACTAATGAACTTGATTCCACAATAATGTGTATAGATGAGTTAGTTTTTGACATAATGCATGAAAAGTAATTTTTGACTTACAGTAGGAAAAATAATTTTTGCAAAAAAAAAAAGGAGGATAGAAAAAAGAGGACGAACTAAATTGTTTACGTAGTTAAAGTATAGATATATAATACTTCTAGCATCTATACCTCATGCAAAGCACGAGGTCTTATTCTAAAGTTATGATATTGTAAATATTTTATTAAATTTTGTTATAAATATATTATTGGATGTATTAGGTAAAATGATTCTAATAAGAAAATACGTTCCTTCTAAATTTATATTATTGAACTTATAATAAGATCTTACTTATACTTGAATATAATTACACATAATTAATCAAGAGCAACAAATTCAAGTTACGTAAGACGATCTATTTGAATTTTTCTTCTTCTCAAAATATATTATCTAAGTTGTAGTAAAATCTTATTAGATTTTAATAACGTAACAAATTAATATTAGGTGAGATAATCTTATGATTGTTTACTATAGAAGCTCACCAGCCCCGTGTGAAGCACGGGCGACATGGATAATGGTTTATTATATTTAAATAGAAATACTAAACTAGGATTTTGAGAAGATAATTGTAGTCACTAAATTATTAAATATTTATTTAAATAATAAATATTTGAATTATATATTGTTGTTTCTTTCAATCAATTATTAAGCTAAACATTTGAAAGGAGTGCATATTTATTTAGTTTTATGAGAAAATAATTGTTTTAATTTTTTTTAAGTTTGTAATGGAATCTATATTAGTATTTATACTAAATTTGCTTGAAATTCTAATCCGAATAGAAGGATGAAATTGAAGCTTTAAACACTTGTTGGGCTGTTTTGTGTTCTTTTAATTTTCATGGCGTTAAACTATGGATAGGCTAGGCAGCTTCTATATCAGTGTTCCCTTTGGATGGTGAAAGTGAAGTTAAGGTTTTGAATTCAGGTATTTTTATCTCAGTTGATAAAAAGGGGGTGGATGTAAGATTGCGTTTCTTACGCACGTGTTTAGTGGGCTGCTTTCTAGGCAATGCAGGCTCTCTTGTACTCAGATTTACAGAATCGATGGCAGGGAAAATGGTTATCAATTACAGGGTTTTTTCTGTTTTTAGAGATATTGGAGATTTATGTGGTGGTTTTCTGAATGTGGACGTCCTTTTCAACTTTAGTGAATTGGACAGAGTGCGTATTCTAGTTCAAGAAGGTGCAGTGCTTCCCCGCTTGATTTCTATTTCTCATGGAGATTGGTGTTATAAAATTTGTATTTCTGATGAGATATTTCCTGTGATGGGTCGTCCTCCAGCAGACTTTTGGCAGACTCCGATGAATCCTAATGTCTTCATGGTCATAGAATGTTTTTTCTATGCATAAGAACTTTAAAAGAGCAAGATTTAGTGCTTCTAGTGAGGGTGGTAGAGATCATTTTCAGCAACAAATAGAGGTTGGGAAGAGAGAAAATGGGTGTCCTGTTTTAAAGGAGTTCAACAAAGGAGCTGATAGTAGTAGGGGTTTAGTGTTTGGAAGACTCACTTTTCCTGCAAATCAGT
The DNA here is from genome assembly GCA_020205605.1 of Panax ginseng. Lineage (NCBI taxonomy): Eukaryota > Viridiplantae > Streptophyta > Magnoliopsida > Apiales > Araliaceae > Panax > Panax ginseng. Next base: position 133,613,934 of record CM035133.1, on the reverse strand, counting down.
TGAGAGTTTTTTCTAATCCGGGAGATAAGAATTCTTCTAATTTGGGGAAACTTATTTACAGGCCTAAACTTGTTCAAAATCTGTATACTTTGGGTAAGAAAGTAGCAGCGGACATAGGGGTTGGACTAGTCTCTGCATTGGAGGATGATAATTTGAAGTTAAAAGGGAAGGCAGTGGTGTCTAGGGATGAGGATACAAGGGCTTCAACTAGTGAGGTTGTGAGGGATATGTGTCCGGAAGTATTGATGAATAAAATCAGCAGTGTCTTACAACTTCTGTCATCCATGAAATTTTTCAAAGTGAGGTATTTAAGGAAGCAATTAAGCAATTAGTTTCAGAAGTTCAAATGAATCTGGATTCCTTTCCAGGACAAGTTGCTGATGGTCAGATTGTGTCATCTAGTAGCTCCGTTCGACCCAAAATCTCAAACTATTGGAGAAGGGGCAAACTTGGACTCGAATGGCAGTTCCATGGAGGAGTCTGACAATGTTGCAGATAATGATGCAGATTGGGATTTGGATGCAGCTTCCGATGAGCTCGACGATCTTCTTGTTCCTGGTTTACAAAGTTTGTTGGCAGTAGGTGGGGATGACTTGTTTGATAATTCCAAGGATGAGGGTTCAAAGCTTCAAGCGGAGGAGAATATGCCGAAACTGGTTGTTCATGGGCAAAGTTCGGATGATAGAGATAATTTTGTTGGGTTTGCATCTCCTCAAATTCTAAGTAGCAATCTTGTGGATTTAGAGACTAACATCATTGTCGTTGATGGAGGGACTTTAGTGCCTTCTTCTATACCTTCTGTGCCTTTTGATATTCCTAATATTTTTGTTTCTACTCATGTTCATAATCTTCCTCTTAGATTTGAGGGTGGTAATAATTTATTGGTGGATGATTTTTCAGGTTCTTCTTTGGGGAACAAAAACTCATATAAGGGTATTTTGCCAATTCCATTGGATGTAAGCGTCTCTTTGATACCGAATTGGCAAAGGGAAGTAAGGTATAAGGGAGATTTCCTGGTCTTAAATCCTTTAGGGGGAAGGGATGATGATAGAGACCCTCAAGAAGTGTTGGATAAAATGGGGATTAAGTTGGTTAGCCCAACGGGGAATGATGTTAGGGTGTTGGTCAAGTCTAAGTCTATTGAGGGTGGTTCTAAAAAGAAAAGAAGGTGGAGTAAAGAGTTGCATCGACTTCAGTCGTCAGTGAATTATGGGGAGGTTTCGGGAAGGAGAGGGGATCTTACAAAATATTCTTTATTAAGATTGTTAGCTGGAATGTTAGAGGTCTAGGGAGTAGGTGCAAGTGTAGGTTGATAAAGGAGTTGTTTTTTAAGGTTGCCCCTAATGTAGTCTTTCTTCAAAAGTCTAAATTGGAGACGGTTACGGGAATGATGATTAGAAATATTTGGGATTTCAGGTTTAAAGATTGGGTCTTTCTTTCATCTTGTGGAGCTTTTGGTGGTATAATTATCATTTGGGATACTCGATGTGCGACATCTTGAGTTTGTTTTGGGTACTTATTCGGTATATGTTCATTTAGATATTAGAGGGCATGGGCCTTGGTTATTTTCTTCTGTCTATGGGCCTAATCAACCTAGAGATATGTTATTGGTGAAGCCTGATCCAAACTTTAATTCAGAGGTGATTGTAAAGCTATTCAAAAGGTAACTGGGCTTGTTTATGGAGATAGTGAAACTGTTAGCCGTCAACCGTGGACTAGCCCAAACGTTTCTAGTGAACCACGTAAATTTTGTGTCTTGTGTGATTGTTTTTCTTTTGTTTTCTCTTTTGCTATTACTTTACGTTGGGTTGTTAATCTCTAACAAGATAGATGAGCTTTTTGGGAGGAGCTTTATGGTCTTTATGGTCTTTGTTCTTCTCGTAGGTGTATTGGTGGGGGTTTTAATGTTATTAGGGTTTCTTCTGAGAAGTTTGGTGGATCAAGAATTACTAGGAGTATGACGGAGTTTGATAGTTTTATTAGAGTGGTATGAAAGATGTTACTCTTTTTAATGCTCAATTCACTTGGTCAGAGTTGGGTCAAGAGGTCCTTCCGCGAATAGTTTCTGATTATTTTCCAGCGTGCTTAAAATCTAATTACTTCAACTGGGGCCCCACTCTTTCGTTTTGAAAATGTGGATTTCTCATCCCAATTTTTTCGCGTTGATTAAGTGTAGTGGGTGGAGTGAGGGTGCGTGTATGGGTTGGAGGGGTTTTGTTTTTATGAAAAAGTTGGGGTATGTCAAGTGTAAATTAAAAGAGTGGAATAAGGAAGTGTTTGGTGATATGAGAGTCGAGATGAAAGAAATTTTGGAAGATTTAGAGGAGATAGATAGAATTGAGGATATTAATGTTCTAAACGAGCTCATTACGTAATGAGTTTGAGGTAATTTTGTACGGGGAAATTAGTTGGAGGCTTAAAGCTAGGATAATTGGGTAAAAGATGGAGATTGTAATTTCAGATTGTTTCACAAGGTTGATAGTGGAAGAAATCGCAGAAATTTTACAAGGGAGATTAAGCTTGAATCGGGTGAGATGGTGAGGAATATTGATTTGATTGCTGATGGAATTACTGATTTTTTTAGGAAAATCTTTGCTGTTATTGAGGAGAGGCCTATGGTAGAGAGTTTAGATTGGTGACCTATTGTGATAGAGAAGAGTTCTTGGCTGGAATGGCCATTTACGGAGCAGAAAATTAAGATGGTTATTTTTGAGATGGATAGAGACAAGGCTCTTGGTCCTGATAGATTTACGATTGCGGTACTATCATACAAATTGGGATGTGGTGAAAGATGATCTCATTAGGCTTTTTCAGGAGTTTTCTGCTACTAGTAGTATCGGGAAAAACATTAATTCTACCTTTATTGCCCTAGTTCCAAAGAATGATTGTTCTATAAAGGTGACAAATTTTAGGCTCATTAGTCTTGTGACTAGTGTGTAAAGTTCTTATTAAAGTTCTTTTTAAAAGATTGGGTAATGTTGTTGGGGACACAACTTCGGATTCTCTAGAGTGCCTTTGTGGGTGGTAGGCAAATTGTTGATGCAGCGTTCGTCGCTAATGAGGTTGTGGAGGATGTTCATAGGAGAGAGAGAAAGGGTTTCTTTCTTAAGTTAGATTTTGAGAAAGCTTATGATAGGGTTAGCTGGGGTTTATTGAATAAGGTATTGGATAGGAAAGGTTTGGAGTTAGGTGGCGTTCTTGGATGAAAGAGATTTTTGTCTCTAAATGTGATTGTGAATGGGAAGCCCAAATCTTGGTATAAGGCTTCTCGAGGTTTGAGGCAGGATGACCCTTTTATTTTTTTATTTTTTTTGGAACCTCATTTTCTTTGGCATAAGGTTATTAGGAGCAAGTTCGGTATGAATTTGAATGGGTGGGATACTAGGCATGGGGTTTATTTTACTCATGCAAGTCCTTGGATATTTATCTCCCAAGGTTATACTACTTTTATTCGTCATTTGAGATACGGGGTTGGAGATGGTTAACGGATTCGTTTTTGGGAGGATTCTTGGTTGGGAGATAATTGCTTTTCTCTTGCGTTAAATCGATTGTATCGTATTTCTTCATTGCATGATGCTCCCATTTCTAACTTCATAAAGTGTGAAGAGAATCTCTTTACTTGGAATTTTCATTTCTTCAGGAATCTTATCGATTTGGAGACTATTGAAATAGAATTTATGTTTTTGCCTGATTTGGTTCATTTATCCTCCCCTGATAAGCGTATTTGGACTTTAGATACAATGATTCCTTTTCTTGTAAGAGTAACTTCTCTTTTTTGACACGGTCTATTGTTCCTAATCCTTTTCTATTGGCTTCGTATATTTGAAAAGCTAAGGTCCCTTCCAAAGTTTAGGCTTTTGTGTGGTTTTTGATTTTACAAAGATTGAATACTAATGAGCTCTATCAAAATCGCAGGCTTTACAAAGTTTTATCTCCGGTCATTTGTTTTATGTGATGGTAAAGTAATAAGACTCACGCTTATTTATTTTTGCATTGCCTGTTGCTTGGGGCTTGTGGAGCTCTCTTTGTAGTGTTAGGAGAGGAGTGGGCGCGTAATGCTTCAATGAAAGATATATTGCTAATTCATTTTTGAGGATTTGAAAAAAAGTGGGATGTTAAAATTTTATGAAAGTGTTTTTTTATTTTATTTTATAGGGAATTTGGAATGTGCATAATGCTAGACTGTTTAGAGGAAGTTGCTCTTCTTTTGAGCTGTTGAGTGATATGATTATTTTTTTGCTTCTGTTCGAGCTTCTTTCTATGGTGGCTTTTAGAGGTATCTGTGTGACTAATTTTTATAGAGATTGGGGTCTTTTTTTTTTTTTTTTTTTGACTTCGTTGAGGGTGAACTTCTTATTCTCTCCCTTTTTATTGTATCCTTTATTTTCTATTAATAAAATTTCTTTTTTTATCAAAAAAAAGTAATGAATCTACTACAATATTTCAACTAATTTTACAGTTATTATGTTTTTAAAAAATTCAGCTATTATTTATAATTTTAATCGTGTGATTTGGTAAAATTTCAAGATTTAATGAATTTAATTTAGTTAGGACGTTTATTTAATAATGAAATTCACGACTGATACTAATATCAGACTAGATCACAAGATATATTCAGCGATTTTTTCAATATCTTAATATCCTAATAAAGTTGTAATAAAAGTATTATCTTACATAAAATTTCTTAAGATATATTATATTACATGAAATTGTTATAAAAAAACTTGTAATAAAATTGGTAGAACCAAAAATAAAAATTCTTTTCCTATTAGTGATATAAAAATTAAAAATATCTTACTTTTTCGTAACAGGTTTTGGTTCCTTTGAATACTTTAATAATTTAGATAGTGCTTAATTGTTATAAATTTGGATAGTACTTATACTAATTTCGATAGGAAAGCAAAAGGCTAAACTAAAAATTTGTAAAATCAACAATTGGTGAAACCAAGTTTGTGCTTTTAATTATATAGTTGATTACTAATTTTTATTTTTGACTCAGTTGAACTTAACGAAGGGTCTTGTTGTACATTTATAATATTATTTATGTTTTGAATTTTATTTTTACAAATTCTTATTGGATGGATTAATTAACTTTTTGTTTTTATTTAATAATTAAATCATATAGTCTATTAGTATATTATATTTTTATTTTAATAATAATAATTACAATTATATTATCTAAATAATGATTAAATCTTTCTTATACTTGAAACTATAATCATATTTATATTTAAATAATAGCAACAAATTTAAGTTAGATGATTTTTATGATAATTTTATTTTCATCTCAAATTATATTATCCAAGTGGTAATATAATTTTATTTAAACTTGTATTATTGTATTGATATTTGAATAAAAGAAATCAATTAATATTAGGCAATATGATCTTATTTTGATTATTTTCTTGTAAAATTATATTACGAATTCATGTTTTCTTATAAAGCTAGGATACTAATTCAATTTCTGATTTGAATTGATTGATAAATAACAAAAGTTGTCTTAATATAGGAAAAGTCAAAGGTCGAACAAAAAAAAGGAAGACAAACCAAACCAAAAAAAGAAGAACGAACCAAATGGGTATAGATTGGTATTGTTAGTTTGTTTGTTCATTAATGTTTTTATTGCTTGTTTTAATGGTTTTAATTGTTTTATCCTGTTTCTATTTTACCCTTAAAAAGTTGAATGATGGGAATTCCCGGTTACTTTTGACTGGTTGGGAGTCCGACGGGTGGAGTTTGTTTTAAAAAATGAGTGGAGGGGATGCAAATTGACACGTTTTTAAGTTTGGGGTGCAAAAATTCACGATTTATGTAAAGTATAGGGTGCAATCTGTATTTATTGGGAAATATATTTCATTTGTTGTCAAGTAGGTGGCTAATAGATCCCCTCGGTATTAAAAAACCTTCACATGTTTCACTGAAGTTTTTCTTTTTTTACCTTTTATATAGCCAAGTGTTTACTTTCTGAGTGAGCTGTAATTGACAAATTCTGAAGTAGATTTCTTGGCAAATGGCAACAAGAAGATCACTAAATGAGAATTTTGTATTTGAAAAATTTATTCCTCTTTTGTTTGTATGTCGTCACTCATCAGTGTTCATAGAGTATAATCCTCCGTTCCAAATTATAAGATCATTGTTGACTTTTGAAAGTCAATGTGAAAGTTTTTTAAACTCAAATTGATTTGATTCAATAACAATGTACGTAACAATAAATCTTATAATTAGTAGTACTTTTTTATGTAGTTTCTGATATTCATCATTGTATCGACTAATATCAGCTGAATCTATTTCTGTCAAATTGCCAATTTTAAGTTTTAAAAAGGCTTAAATTGACTTTGAAAAGTCTGATCTTATATTTTGGAATGAAGGGAGTATTTTTTTGGCTATATTCGATCCTCATTTCTCCTTTTTGTCCATTTAAGAGATGTCTCTTTTTGGCATTTTGTCGTTTTAAGAATTTGAACTGAATGAAAAATTATATACATATTTCATGTCTTTTGAATTTGAGATTCTAAAAGTTTCATGTGGAAGGTGGAAAAAAATCATTTGTCAAATATGTAATGGCATCTTACTGGTGAATGGTCGACTGTTTAGTTTAAGTACCTTTGATATGTTTTAACAGGTGGGTGGTAATGATCTGTTTGTTTACCTTTATTACTCCTTTTGAACTCGGTCTCTGCCAGTCTTCATGCTCACTTCAGAAATCCTGTATTAGCCTTTGAGATTAAATCTGAGTACGATGTTGAGAACATTTTCTGATACTGGTGACTCTTTTTCTTCTATTTGGCAGGCAAATAGTGGACCAAATGCTAATGGGTGTCAGGTATCACAAATTCACAATCAATTTGTTCAAATTTATAAATACAGTTATGTTGATATTTTATGCAAAAACATGGTCATTAATACCAAATTGGGTCCTGTGCCATTTGCTGATGGTGCTCCGAAATTTGTTTAAGCTCCACAAATCATATTCTTTGGGGGGAACCTTTTCGCATTCGCAACGATATTTAGTTGCATATTTTAAACAGTAAGGGAGGTAGGTGGAGAGGAGGGTTTGCAAATTGTCAAGTTTGAAATGATATTTCCCCCCCACTTTTATGGGGGTAGGGTCTGTTCTACTTTTTCAGCTTCCAGTTTCAAAATTATTGTTGGCTTACCAATATATCTTGGATTCTTTAGGAAATATTTATGTCCCGGTGAATCTTTAACTTTTTTAATTGAATCTATGTGGTTCTTTGTGCTTTAATTACAGTTTTTTCTCACATGCGCGAAGTGTGATTGGCTTGACAACAAGCACGTAGTATTTGGGGTATGTGTCCCTTCATGGTAAATTTTATTGTACTCAATATATCCATTAATTTTATTATGAATAAGTTCCTTTGAACGCCTGCCACTCGGCACATATAGTTTAGTTTGACATCTTCATAAACTATAAGGGGCTTGGGCTGGCATCAATCTAAGGCCTACAAATACCTGAATGCCTACTTGAACTTTTAAGTTGTTCCACAGGTCCAAGAGCAAGAAATCAAACCTGAGATTTCTAATTCAGCTTCAAACGTTTTTATATAAAATTTTAAGTCAATGTTAAAGCTGGTTTACATAATCGAAAATTTTATTAAGGGGCTCGGCTAAGCATCAATCTGAAGGCCTACAAATACCTGAGTGCATATATTACCGCTGAAGTAATTCCATCGAGGCATTGACGAAAGAGCAAGAAACTGAACCTGAGATTTTCAATTCAGCTTCAAAGATTTTTATCTAAAATTTTAGATCGAGGAAATGTTTATAAATTGCATGTACGAGTCAAATATGTAGTCATTTCATGGAAATCTCTCTTGGTGGGGTGGGTAGCATTCCTGAGTTGCAACGCTATCTCCTTGTTCGTAATCCTAATACCTAATTAATAGAAGTAATATCGTCATACTTGGTTAATAACTTAATATAGCTTTCATATTGCTGATGTTGAAACAGTTTTCGAAGATTTTATCTAACTTTATTTGTATATATTCGTACAGCGAGTGCTCGGAGATGGTCTTTTAGTTGTCAGGAAGATTGAGAATGTTGCTACAGGACCAAACAACCGGCCCAAACTGGCTTGCGTTATTGCTGAATGTGGAGAAATGTAAAGCATGAATGCTGAAGATCTGTATTCAGCATGTTTCTTTCAAGTTTTAACTACTTATGGATTTACTGGTAGATTTTAGATGTACATTTACATTTACATGCTCATTTTAGCTTCATCTGTTGTGTTAAACCTGTTGATTTAATTTGAGCTTGAGATGATATAATGGTGCATAATTCTAAAAATGATCAATTTGACCATAAAAGTCAAATTAGGATATTTATTATGGGATGGATGGAGTATTTCATAATGGAGGAAAGATATTACATGATCAGCCTTAAACTATGAATATTTTCCCAACTCTTTCACACATTTTCGAGTTAGACCAGGCAAAGAAACTATAATACTTGTCACCTACACGTACACAATTTATACTGAATAAATGGGAATATAATTTCAGAGCAACTCGAGCATTGATTCATTGAAGATGCTTACTTTGTAAAAATGACACCCTATAAGAATATTCGATAACTGACAATGTTTTTTATTAAGAATATTCAATAACAAAAAAATTGACAAAAACGTAAACTATATGATATATATGTTATCGGAAAGGATCAACCCTTGGTCTTACATATCTTGCATACTCCTTTTAGTGACGGATAGGATGATAGTTCGGTCTGTCGTTATAGGTTTGGTCTATCACTATATGTTTTTCGTCGCTATATGTTGTCTATCGCTAAAAGTTAAAACGACGATTCTCTAATATAGCGACGGATCGAACCTTCACTTGGTCCGTTGCTAAAAAAGGTGAACGTGGTATGTAAAATAAAGAGGCGAACCCTTAAAATGGACTGTATATGTTACAATTTGTACAATTTAAACTGCATGATAAAGATATATATTATATTGAATGTAACATGTATTTATATATTTGTATGTATATATATATATATATATATCATATAGTAAAATTAATATACAAATAACATGTATATTTATATTAATTTAATAATATATATTATTAATTATATATATAAATCATATATATTTATAAATAATTATATATTACTATATATTTATATTTTTTTACGTATATAGAATATATTTTTTTATACATATTAATATTGTTGACACATGGATTTTTTCTTCTTTTTTATATTTTTTGAGATTTATTGATTTTAAGGGTGATTTTAGGAAAAATCGACTAAAATGTCAACGGTGTTTGAAAATTTGATTATAATATGGGCTAATTAGACAAAGTCACTAGTAGGTCCGGATTTTTAAATTTTAATAATCGAAATGGTCAATTATGTGACTCCGTAAAATTGGTCTGCAACCGAAATTCATAGAGATCAGGAGCTTGCTTAAGTTATTTAAGTGAGAGAAATGTGTTAGGCACCCCACGACTTCCATGAAGCACAATTACCGTTTTCCTAATGTTTTCCTTATAAGATTAAATGGATTGCCTTGAGAAATGTGAAGTGTGTGTGTGTGTTTTGACATATATGAATTGTACGCGTCGTTGGGGAATATCTATGGTATCGTCTCCTAGAGCCAATTTGAAATCTAGGGTGTTGTCTCCTATCATTGAGTTGAATCGCTAAACATAAGTTGTTGTCACCTATGTCTTTAATGTTAAAAACTAGAGTATTGTCTCATAGAGTTAAGTTCGTCAAACTTTTGACGGATGCATTATCTTGGAAGCAATTTCGAGTCTCTTTGAACCTACGCATGAATGGTTTGTTTTGAATGAAAAGTTTCGTTTTAGCTTTCATTTGACAAGAATTTTAAAGTGTTATTTAGGAATAACGTTATTTTCAAACCCTTCATCAAATAAAAATCGGTACTCTCTATTACTTCCAATTTTAGCCTAGAATTAATCTAATAACCTAATTTGATTCAATTTTAAAAGATCATTGCAATTTCATTCAAAAATATTTTTTGTATGTCGAAAGATAAAATCAAGCATCGAAGATAGGGTTGGAGTTACCCGTGGACATGTAAGCCATCTAAATAACTCCAAACACCTCGCAATAATAAAATCCACTATCAAGGGGCTTTAAATCCAATTTTCGTGGGATGAAACCCTCAACATCGTTTTAAGGCCCGAATTACATTTACAATTATCAAATCACAAAATTACAATCATTAACTATGTCCATCATGGGAATATCCTTCAATTCCTATTAAACACGATGTTTAAGTGTCTTGAATTCATTCTTAGGCTCACATGATTCATAATCATACCCAATAACACATCATGATCTATAAACAAAGTATAGATTTTAGAAAAGAACTTTCATAAACCCTAAATCCATAGACCCCCCCAGAAAAACATTAACATTGCAATTATATCATTAATTATATCTAGGAATCAAATATCACTAACTATTGTCGAAAATCGCAAGGGACTGTCACGTATTGTCGTGATATGCTAAAGGAATTTATAATGTAGGGAATGCGACTTATAGATCTAAGTTTCCATAGATCTATCTAGAAAATAACACAATCGAGATCAATTGAAAATATATCTCAGATTGACTATAAGAAGATTTTATTCACGAGAATTCCTCGTCGGCAAAAAGGTGGGATTCCTTTACCACTAAATATTAATCTAGGATAGTTTGGGTTACTTAGAAATAAACAGAAAACAACTCACAAGAAAAAATAATCGATAAAAAGGAGTCGGCAACCAGCGGGAAAGGACAATGTTCCCCACGAAGGGCAAGAATCGTCTCGTTGTAAATAGAGTTATCCCAAGGACCAGGTTTATAGTATCGAAAGAAATAGCGCACCCAAAAAAGTCATGAAGTCTTTTGTCATTTGTGAGTCTCGAAGTCAGGAAGGAGCTTATCGCCCTGAAACGGCGAGGTATAGATAGAGGTCTTCCTGAAAGCTTTCGTCAAGTATGTTACACACTCAGCATCCCTAGAAGATAAACTGGATGGACCCCATGAAACAAAGATAACAGTAGGAAGGCTACATGATACTAATCAGAATAAGTATATAACTCAAAGGAGAAATGAAATTCGTAAATGATAGGATGAAAATGAAACTTACTGATAGATGGTAGGCAACATGATCCTGTAGAGTAGGGTGAATTCCCCCCAATTAGTAATAAAAGTGTAGGTAGAGGAGCACCAACGAGAAAGCAACAAGGTAAAGGCATCATGATCCTGTTAAATGTAGATGTCCCGACACAGCTGAATGCAATGGAGAACACTAGAATCCTCGATCATCCTCACATATCCAGAATCTTCGAGGATCTCATCAGTCTAATGTTGCTATCCTTGGAGGTGATTACAAGAGTGATCAGATAGGAAGCGTACCGAGCTGAATGGAAACTCTTGTTTCTCAATATACATCCAAGGAATACTGTCAGAATGGAAAAAACTATCCCGAATTTTGTAAGCCGCTACATATAGAAATAGGTCCTCCTTGTTAGGAGGAGAAAAAGCAAAGCGATCGTAGTTTTTGACTCGATCCCAGAAAGCATCGAGGGGCTAATGAAAAGAGTATTTTCCCATTTCGTTGGGAAGGGGATCTCCCTGGCGATTTTTGAGTCCGTGGAGCGATCATTAGAATTAGCATATAATAACAAATACCTAATATAAAAACTCTTTGCAACAAGAAAAGAAAGAGAAAACATTTGAAATTAAGTGCTTACCATAATGAAAAGATGAGCGGTGAATTTCAGCTCCAAGTGACGAGGTTGCCATGAACGAATAATATTCTTTGAAAATATCTGATGGAAAAAGAAGTCTAAATCTCTAACGAGTTGAGTAATGAGACCTAGTATATGAAGACTTTAGAGAGACCTTTATGAGTTCTGAGACAGAAGACTTATGGAGGCAACTCGTCATGAGAAATGATTGAGGGATTTGGATTGACGGCTAGAAGGACGAGATAATTTAGGTATCACTTTGGGCAACTAAGGTTATTTCTGGAATTTCACCTAAAGACACATGTTAGGTACATGACTCAGACATGCGCCAGACACATGATCACTTACCAGGAGGCCCTATAAATACACCATTCATTTCAGTGGAAGAGACTTGGTTCTCAATGATTCCAAGACACACAAGAAGGCTCTTTCTCTCTATAGTTCTACCACGTGTTGTCTTGGTGATTTTCAACCTATTTTTCTCCCCTTTACAAACCCCAGATCATTTTCCATACTCTTCGTGGATTTCTCTCCTTCTCAGCCAATACGAAATCCTAATCAAGTGAGGTACGATTTCTTTGCCTACAAATATATATGGTCTCATGGGTGATAGAATCCAGGGCAAGAAGTTTGCCCTAGGGAAACGTTAAACCTGAGAAATATTCCTTGACTAGGAATATATGGACCCTCACATGAATGTGGCAAAGCCCATTCGAGGATTAAAAGGGTCAAGGTCAAAGGACCTCTTGTCATCCCTCATAGATATGGTTAAAGGCTCATTCATGAAGGAGTTATTGGTTCTATAATGATTTTTGAGGATGAAGGGTCATACCCTAGCTATATCCCAAGTGGCAAGCCATTGGGCCAATTTGAGGCTAAGGGTGGATAGTAATGGGCTGACTGATGACTAGGAAGGGAAGGGTTGCTTTGGGCATGATTCTGGGATCTTACTATATATCTTCCCCATGGAAGAGGATATGAAACATTCCCGGGGAAACCTGCACGACTCAATCTCATCCTCAAGGGGCCAAAAATATATGGGCAAGATTCGGGCATGGAACAGGCAAAGGGCACAACTAGAGAGCATCAAGGGAAGAAGGGAATGTGATTGATGCTTACGTATGGAATGATGACATTATCCTTGCCCCCAAATAATGAAGACCAACCTCTAAGCTTGTCCCCAAATAATGAAGACCAACCTTTAAGCTTGTCCCCTCCAGCTCATATACCTTAGGGCTATTCGGGAAAGAAAATATATTGAGGGAAATATCTTTAGATATCTTTATGAATAGTCATATATATATATTGTGTTGCCTAATTAGCGGCAAATCCTAAGAAGGACCCACCCTATAGAGATGAGAACTATTGGGGAAGAGACATATAACCTATTAGATATGTGGGAAATAGAGTGGGATAGCTGGCAAGGATATAGTAAAGATATAAAAAATATATAACCAAGTAGAAGAGAGAATGAGATAGACAAAGGAGAGAGACCAAAGAGAAATCAGATGCAATATACTCCTATACAAAGCAAATTACAAGGATAAGGAGATGGGAGAATACAATATTCATCCACAACTAATCTAAAGAGTGATCCATAGAAGAGTATGGATCTAGAGATTGTTAGAACCGTAGCTTCGTAGAGTCATAATTGAAAAAATAATCCGAAAATATGACACGGGTAATCCCTGTCATTAAGGTCTTTATCGCCCTCACCACGAATAGTTTGCTATGAGTTACAGACGATATACCTCCAGGGTATATGCCAAGTTTCGGAGTTGAACAATTTTGTGATAGCAATTCACAAATGTTCCAGCCGGATATTTCTCTGTGATAGTTATATGTTTATAGAAAAAATTAACTGAAAGAAGAGAAAATTTCATGTGCATGTTTTCTTCTTCTCTTGTAAGTATACTCCATTCCTCATATATGTATATATCTTCATATATCTACACATATAGATATATATGTATACATATATAATAATAACAACTATTATATATCTATTTTAATTACACATTATTATAGATATAATGTTGTAAGTTACACATTATTCATAATGATGTAAGTTACAAATTATTAATAATAATGTAATTTAGATAGAAAAATGGAGAGTTTCTTTTGTTTCACATAATTAAATAAGATTACACCTCTTATGCTTATAAAGCAGCTAGTAATCATTTATTAATTATAATGGAACTAAGACAACTAGTTTTTACAAACAACTTGCACCGTATCAAATGTTTCACTTAAGTCATTGATAAACACAAGTCATATGATTCCAACTTGAACCAAATGAATTACTCTCATTCTTCACATATAGGACATTAACTTACACCTTTTATACTTACTTAAATTACATCCACAAATGAGTTTTATCAAACTCAAATATGACAAATAACAAGTCTCAAAAGTATAAAATAAGGTGCAATATATAACAATCCCCCACTTGTTTGGAAAAACTAATTTTCTTCCAAACACTTTTCTATCAAACAACTCCAAGGCTTGTATGCATAAAAGAAGGTGTGACGAATATTGAAACTTCCCTTAGTGTAAACAACTCAAAGTCACATCGAAGTTGATGTTGTCTGTAGATTGAACCTCTACTTCTATATGATATGACCAGAATTGTCACACACACAAAATCCTCCTACCACGGTGAATATTCTCAAAGCATTGCGCTATTATGACCATACACAATATCCTGTTTCATGAACCTCTAAGAGAGTAAACCACAACCCTCTATAAGAAGCAGCTCCACTTCTAGTTCATAAGGCAAAGTGTTTCACATGTGTTTCTGTTGCTAAGAACACAACAACTATGTTAAGAGTATAATTCAGTCTTGGTCGTGCAACAAACGTTATTATCTTAAACTACATATGGAACCACATCGATAGTAACACAGTCAGCATGTCTGACTTGTTTTTCCCATTGAACCTATAAACTAGGGATAACCTAGGAATAGATCGGGTTCCCATCACCTCTGACTCAAAGTGGTTTAAGTTCCATATCACAAATAGTTAAACTTACTAAGCTCTCATCAAAATCTTAGTAAAAAGATAAGTTAAGTCGTCACTTGGCTTCCTCATAGACAAAAAATTATGATACCTTCTTGTATTAATTGTCTAACAAAACATTTCTATGACCAACATGTTAAGACTTACCATAAAAGGTAATCTCATATGCTCTATTCAAAACAATTTCATTATCACATCATAATGAACTAACTAATCAATGGAAATGGCCACAATTTGATGTTTTAACAACAAATTTCGATTCCATTTGCTTCCTCCATCGTATAAAGCAATAATATTACTTGCTGCTCCAAGTAAATTATTTCCTCACTAAGTATAATAATATATCCACCTACTTGTAAAAATATAATTATATATTCACCTATTTTTGAATATTTTCATACTTATTCAAGATCATAACTAGTTATGAATCCAAGATTAATAATTTATACTACGTAAAATTTTTTACTAACACAATATTGTGAAATAGGAGGCTTTAGACTAGGCTACAATTAATCAATGTTTTAACAAACACCCTAATCCATTAAACTTCCTTCATAAAATAATAACATTAGATCCATATTGTGAAATGGGAAATACTCATTTGTTTCTTATTCATCTAAGAAACAAAGCCCAAGATTGGGTGAAAATTCAACTACTTGTAAATTTTATAATTTTCCTCACTAAAATATAAGTGACACCTATGTGATCTATTAAAACATTGAGAGATCTAACAAAAATCAATGTAAATCATTGATATACTAAGTTTAAAACTTTAGGTAGTATCTGATTTCGTGCATTGCATATCAAACATAAGACTCCCACTAACGCATGTGTACATCAGATTTGAAATAGCAATATCAGAATTAACTTTCAGTGTACCACCATTATTAAAGAATTATTAAATTCTTTAATCTCAAGGTTATCAAACTTAGTTCAGTATAGCCCCTCAATACAATTAAACTGATTCAGTTGAAATTCTCACTATGTTTTCACATGATAATAAGATAACATTTATTTTAGAAGTCTTTCAACATAAAGACTAAAAATAGATGTCTTAAACTCGTTATGTAAAATGATAAACATATCATCGATATACACAAAAATTATCACATTATAGTTTATACAATTATATTGTTAGTGTAAACATATAAATAATTCTATATCTGATAGAATCTCAAGGTAAATATGCACATATTATCACCTAATATGTATTCACTTTAATATTTATAACTTAGTTTCAAGCTCACTATTGAATTAAATCACTATAAATATTTTGAATCATATTTAGGCTAATAAAATATGTATTTTATTTACCAAATTATTATATTGAATTTCTTCACCAAATTAATACTGTTCCTTCTAGGTTCAACTTACACCAAATTAATATTGTTCCTTCCAGGTTCAACTTATAACTTTGTTTTGAACCTTAGATAATTAATTAAGTGAAATAAGTTCACACTTCAATATTATTCAAAAGTTTGTGTTTCAAAGATTTTCATTTCACAGAACTACACAATCAAATTGAATTTCGCAACAAGAAATTCATAAGCCTTATTATTTCTTACATAAATAAAATTATGCTCCAAATAGTTCAAAGACCAAAATAAAAATCTTAAAGAATCACCCCACACTTTTAAATAATTGATATCTCATTGAATAATTTCACTTCACAATATTATGCTCACTACTTACAATGTTCCTATAAATATTACTTCCACATGAGAATATTAAGGAACACTTCTCAAAATAAAAAATAAATTTTTGTACATTTTATGTATTAGTTATTCATATAAAGATTGTTTCAACTTAAGAATCTTTTAGAACACCCCCACATAAGAAAACAAGCTCTTATTTCCTGAATTACATAAAATCTCAAATCAAAAAAATTATTTAATATAAGCACTTAAAATTACACATGTACAATTTTCAAGTATATCAACACGTAACACTTGACTCTATGTAAATAGTATAAAATTCATTATATACAAATTATAGCACAACTCATCATATTGCACAAATTTATTTGCATATAAATCATAAAATATAAAAATTTATATTTACTTTCTAAGAAAGTAATTTATCACAAACAAAATTAATTTATGTAGAAAGCAAATAAAATTTATACACATGAATTAGTATATCCTCAAGTGTTTTCTTATCCCAACTTAGACATGAAATACCATAAACATTATATCTTTTGAAAATTATAAATATAAAATTCAAGACAATTATCATAATAATATGAAATACTTGAACTTCACTATATTTATAAAAAGTCAAAAAATAAAATTTTTACCTCAATTAGAATATACAAAATTCATTTAATCACATTAAAATTTACTACTTCTTGGACAAGAAGTACACATAAAAATAAATCAACATATTCCAATTATGATTATCTCAAAAACACTACGAATATCATTTCTAAGTATTTTCTTAACATCAAAATCATATTGTATATAAGATTTACTCAACCAAATCTACTTCTACAATATCTCTTCTAACTATTACTTGATAATTAATTTATTATCCACAAACAAAGTAATCTATCTCAAAATTCATGCATACAAATACCATGTAATATTACACACTAAATATTACGTCAAATTTATATGCATAATTTTGTTCAAGAAGAACATAAATTTACTTTATTCTCAAAATAAATTAATTTACAACTAATTTGTTATACATAAAGAAAAATAAATTTTACAACTTTTACTACAAACACTAATAATAAATTAATTTCAATTAATTTATAAGAATAATAATTTTCTTAAAACTCATGCATATACACATTTAGCAATATTATCTACTTAAAATATTACTAGTCAATATGTATGCAGAAGTTAAAGTTTGTTCCACCATGAACAATTATCAAATTATCTCCAAATCAAATAAAACTAATCAAATTAATTTATTATATATGATCATTAACAAAACAATACTCACACTAGCAAATATCATCAACACATGATATAATACATCACATATATACCATTCCTGTATATAAACATGTAAAATGATAAACAAATATCATTTTCCAAAATAAAGAAAAATTCATCACACCCCTTTTTGGATAAAATCCTAAGACCGCTGTATCAACTATGGTGTTTTCCATGATGACTCTTCGACTCCTCCACATCAATTTACAAACTTGTAAATTGTAAATCTTTTTCACTTTTATTTTTCTCCACAATCCATCTTCTAATAAGAATTATCAATAAAAATAATTAGCTTAATATCTCAATATACAATACAATAGATAAAATAGATACAAGAAAATGACACTTATCTTTGAAAATTGTGTTGTCTTCCATCTCACCAAAATCATGACTAACAAATACAATAAAGACCTTAAGATTGTTAGAATCGTAGCTTCGTAGAGTCATAATCGAAAAAATAATCGAAAAACATGACACGGGTAATCCCTGTCCTTAAGGTCTTTATCGCCCTCACCACGAATGGTTTGCTATGAGTTACATGAGATATACCTCCAGGATATATGCCAAGTTTCGGAGTTGAACAATTTTGTGATAGCAATTCACAAATGTTTCAGTCGTATATTTCTCTGTGATAGTTATATGTTTATAGAAAAAAACAACTGAAAGAAGAGAAAATTTCATGTGCATGTTTTCTTCTTCTCTTGTAAGTATACTCCATTCCTCATATATGTACATATCTTCATATATCTACACACACACACACACACACACACACACACACACATATATATATATATATATATGTATACATATATAATAGTAACAACTATTATATATCTATTTTAATTACACATTATTATAGATATAATGTTGTAAGTTACACATTAGTCATAATGATGTAAGTTACAAATTATTAATAATAATGTAATTTAAATAGAAAAATGGAGAGTTTTTTTTGTTTCACATAATTACATAAGATTACGCCTCTTATGTTTATAAAGCAACTAGTAATCATTTATTAATTATAATAGAACTAAGACAAACTAGTTTTAACAAACAATTTGCACCTTATCAAATGTTTCACTTAAATCATTGATAAACACAAGTCATATGATTCCAACTTGAACCAAATGAAATACTCTCATTATCCACATATAGGACATTAAGTTACACCTTTTATACTTACTTAAATTACATCCACAAATAAGTTTTATCAAATTCAAATATGATAAATAACAAGTCTCAAAAGTATAAAATAAAGTGCAATATATAATAGAGATATTGAAAGATAAAGAAAGGAACACTAATAAAATAAGCGAAGAATAACCACTGCAACCTGCGATCCCCAAGGCTCTCATCTTCCCTGAGATCTGTGATGCTACTTCAGGTTTTGCCATGCTCTCCATCATGCTCTTGAGATGAGCTTTTTCCTAGTCAAACAACCAACCAACAAGTCCACTTGATGACCATTATTTGTGGATATTCACCTCCATGATAAGTGTTCTTTTTTATTATTTATTGTCTTTTAATATTGTTATATATAACTGTTCAGCAGGGTTGTTCCTGTGCCCTGGAGATCTAGTCCAAGACCCGCCCTTATCCTGCTCCGTCATTAGCACTTTGACCCATCTTGTTAATGTTGGGTTTGTGGGGTCCAAACCCATGAGATTATCTTATTTAAATTAGGAGTATTTTAATTTGGATTGATCATTTTTCTTTAAACCAAGTTGAACTTGGAATTGTACTTTGATTTGGTCAACACACGTGAGCAGTTTTTGACTAAATCCTATAAGTAGTGTGAATTGAATTTTTAAAAGTAGATTAGGAGTCAGGAACTATATATATATATATATATATATATATATATATATTATATTAGTAGGTTTTTTGGAAGGTAGTTTTTTATTCAATTCGAAGTCAACTTTGATTAGTATCAGGAAGTATATATATTGGTTCCGTGAAGGCATGATATATCCAGAAATTCCAGAAATTCGAGTGCTCTGTTTTTGAGAGGAATACGCGAAATAGAGAGAGAAAATTGGTGAGTGCAAAGAAAAAAAGTGCAGTAAATTGAGAGGGTTTTGGTGAAGGTTTATTCACAGGATGTCATCATCTTTTTGGATTAATTAATTGCTTGAAGACTTTAATTAATTTGAAAGTTTTAGGTGGTGAGATAATTTGAGTTTTCACTCAAATTGAGGTATTCTTGTATTTTCTCAATTTCTTAATATTTCAAGTTTTTAGTTATAAAACTTGAAAGGACTTTGTATTCACAGTTGATTATAGTGGAATTTTTTGAAGTTTGGCCCGTGGTTTTTACCTCTTAGTTTTAGAGGGGTTTTCACGTAAAATTCGATGTCTTGTGGTTGGTTTATTTTTCGTATTATTATTTTCTGTGGTTATAATTTATTTGGTGGAATTGCATTATTTTTTTGGCATGATTTATTTAATTTATCCAAGACAGTTATAATTGGAGGAGTTTTTCCAACAAAGTGGTATCAAGAGCAAGGTTCTTTGCGTAGTTGTTTTTTGATAAATTAAATGGAGGAATCAAGCGGCGACATGATTAAATTAACCTCATCTAATTTTTCGATCTGGAAGCCTAGAATGGAAGACATCCTTTACTGCAAGGATTTGTATGATCCATTGGAGCTTAAGGGGAAAAAGCCAGCGGACAAGACTGAGGCTGATTGGAAAAAGATGAACAGGAAGACAATCGATCACATCCGACAATGGATCGATCAGAGTGTGTTCCACCATGTTTCGCAGGACATAGATGCTTATACACTTTGGACTACATTAGAGTCCATGTACGAGAAGAAAAATGCTCAGAATAAGACATTTGTGATTCAAAAGATCGTGAACCTGAAGTTTAAAGATGGTAGCAGTGTATCCGAGCATATGAGCGAGTTCTAGGGATTAGTGAACCAGTTGTCTACCATGAAGTTAAATCTTGAGGACGAGATTCAGGCATTGTTGCTTATCAGTTCGTTGCCTAACAGTTGGGAAACTTTGGTTGTGTCACTAAGCAATTCAGCTCCGGAAGGAAAGATAACCATGTAGATGGTCAAGGACAACATACACAACGAGGAAACAAGACGAAAGGAGCAGGGTTTGAATTTTGAGACACAAGCACTTGTGGCAGAGAACAGGGGTAGAAGTAACTTCAGAAGATCTCACAAGGGAAACATGAATCCCAGTAAAAGCAAAAATTCCAAAAATCATAGGAGCAAATCAAAGACAAAAGAAGGTGTTACATACAGGTGTTTTTATTGCAACAAGGAGGGTCACTTCAAAAGAAATTGCAAGATCTGGTTAGACAAGCAGAAAACTGGTGAGCAAAGGAAGGTTGAGGAGAAGAATACTACAAGGAGCGTCACTTCAAAAGAAATTGCAAGATCTGGTTAGACAAGCAGAAAACTGGTGAGCAAGGGAAGGTTGAGGAGAAGAATACTACATTCTGATTCTTCGAGGATGTTGTGCTTCTTTCATTCGGGGAAGAAGAATGCTTACATGTTGTTGATCAGAAGATTGATTGGGTTATTGATACAGGTGCTTCGTATCATGCTACTCCCAAGAGAGAATTCTAAACTACGTACAAAGTTGGAGACTTTGGGTTTGTGAGAATGGGTAACACTGATCAGTCCAAGAATGTTGAAATCGGTGATGTTTGCATACAGACAGATATAAGCTACACTATTAATTTGAGGGATGTTAGACATGTCCCAGATTTATGCCTCAACTTGATTTCTGGTATGACCTTGGACAGGGAAGGCTATGAGAATCACTTCGACAGCAGAAAGTGGAAGCTTACCAAGGGTTTGATGGTAGTTGCTAGAGGTATTTCTTGTTGCTCGTTATACAAAACTCATGTGAAGGTATGTTCTAGCGAGTTGAATGCAATTGAAGATAAAACTTCACCGAATCTGTGGCATAAAAGACTTGGGCACATGAGTGAGAAAGGGTTGCAGATATTAACAAAGAGGTCCCTCATTCCTTTTGCTAAAGGTACTATACTAAACCCTTGTGATTATTGTTTGTTTGGTAAGCAACATAGAGTTTCTTTTATTAGTTCATCTAAAAGAAAATCTTAGTTACTTGAGAGAATATATTCTGATGTATATGGTCCCATTGAGGTTGAGTCATTAGGTGGCAATAGATATTTTGTTACTTTTATTGATGATGCTTCACGTAAGGTGTGGGTGTTATTGTTGAAAACAAAAGACCAAGTATTCCAGCATTTTCAGAGTTTCCATGCTATGGTTAAAAGAGAAACTGGAAAATTATTGAAGTGTCTTTGCAGTGACAACGGAGGGGAATACACTTCAAAGGAGTTTGCAGCATATTATGCTAAACACGGTATTCGTCATGAGCAGACAGTTCCTGGCACCCCACAACATAATGGTGTGGCAGAGAGAATGAACCACACTATTATTGAGCGAGTCCGATGCTTGTTGAGAATGGCTAAGTTGCCTAATTCATTCCGGGTGAAGTCGTTTCAGATCGCTTTATTACACGATTAACGAGATCTCCATCAAGACCGCTTGATTTTCGATTTTGATTCCAGAGAAGATTTGAAGTGGTAAGGATGTGTCTTATTCTTATTTGAGGGTATTTGGGTGCAAGACTTTTGCACATATCCCCAAGGAACAAAGATTGAAGCTTGATGACAAATCTACTCCATGTGTGTTTGTTGGCTATGGAGATGTAGAGTTTGGGTACAGGTTATGGGATCCAGTTCAGAGAAAATTATTTAGAAGCAGAGATGTGGTGTTTCATGAACACCAAAATTATGAGGATTTTGATAACGTTACACAGCCCAGAGATAATAGTGTTCCAGACCTCAGTGGAGTTCCTTCACCATTACAAAATGCCACAGTTGGAGAAGGAGGTCAGAATGAAGATGTGATAGATACAAATTTGCACGATGGCGATGGGTCTGATGTAGAGAGTATTGAGCAGGGGGAGCAACCCCCTCATCTTGATATTAAAGAACCTCAGCTAAGAAGATCCACTAGAGAACGTGTGCCATCAGTCAAGTATCCTTCATCTGAATATCTTTTAGTTGCTGAGGAGGGGGAGCCAGAAAATTTTCAGGAAGTTAAGATTCATAAGGAGAAGAGCAATTAGTTGAGAGCTATGTAGGATGAGATGGATTCGTTGCACAAGAATCACACTTATGAGCTTACTAAACTTCCAAAGGGCAGGAAAGCATTGAAGAATAAATGAGTGTTCAAGCTGAAAAAGGATGGTGAAAAACTAGTGAAGTATAAGGCTCGGTTGGTCGTCAAGGGTTTTGCTCAAAAATAAGGTATTGACTTCGATGAGATTTTTTCTCCGGTTGTGAAGATGACTTCTATTCGAGCAGTGTTGGGGTTAGTAGCTAGTATGGATCTTGAGCTTGAGCAGCTAGATGTGAAAACTGCATTCCTTCATGGTGATTTGAAGGAGGAAATCTACATGGAAGCGACGGAGGATTTGAAGTTAAAGGGAGAGAGCACTTGGTTTACAGGTTGAAGAAAAGTTTGTACGACCTGAAACAAGCTCCAAGGCAGTGGTACTTGAAATTTGATTCATTCATGATGGATCAAGGATACAACAGAACAGTTGCAGATCATTGTGTGTATGTCAAAAAGTTCCCGGATGGCAACTTCGTTATCTTATTGCTATATGTAGATGATATGTTGATAGTTGGGCAAGATGTTAACATGATTCGCATACTCAAGGGAGAGTTGTTTAAGTCTTTTGACATGAAGGACTTAGGCCCGACTAAACAGATTTTGGGCATGAAGATTGTTCGTGACAGGAAAGCTAAAAGGTTGTGGCTGTCACAAGAGAAGTATGTTGAACGGGTGCTTGCAAGGTTCAACATGGGTGATGCTAAGCCAGTTAGCACACCACTGGCCAATCACATTAAGTTGACAAAGCGCATGTGTCCTTCAACTAAGGAAGGAAGAGATCATATGGCAGCAGTTCCCTACTCCTCTGCTATAGGGAGTCTTATGTATGCGATGATTTGTACACGGCCAAATATTGCTCATGCAGTTGGCGTTGTGAGCAGGTACTTGTCAAATCCTGGTAGAGAACATTGGGAAGCAGTTAAGTGGATTCTCAGATACTTGAAAGCTACTTTTAGTTTGTGTTTGGGGTTTGGTGGCTCGAGTCCAATCTTGGAGGGTTTCACAGATGCAGACATGGCAGGTTCTGAAGAGAAGAAGTCTACTTCGGGATATTTATTTACTTTTGCAGGGGGAGTTGTATCATGGCAGTCCAAGTTGCAGAAGTGTGTTGCTTTGTCTACAACTGAGTCTGAATACATTGGTGCTACGGAAGCAGGCAAGGAGATGTTATGGTTGAAACGGTTTCTCCAAGAGTTGGGTTTGACACAGGACGAATATGTGGTTTATTGTGATAGTCAAAGTGCAATTGACTTAACCAAGAACGCCACGTATCATAATCGCACCAAGCACATTGATGTTCGTTATCACTGGCTTCGAGAAGTGATGGAAAAGGAATTAATGAAAGTAAAGAAAGTTCATACCGACGAGAACCCTTCAGACATGTTGACAAAAGTTGTAACTCGCAACAAACTGGAGTTTTGCAAGGAATTGGTCGGGATGGACTTCAAGTGACGGGGTCACGGTGGAAGCTTCCTCTCCTGGATTTGGAGGGGGAGATTGTTGGGTTTGTGGGGTCCAAACCCATGAGATTATCCTATTTAAATTAGGAGTATTTTAATTTGGATTGATCATTTTTCTCTAAACCAAGTTGAACTTGGAATTGTACTTTGATTTGGTCAACACACGTGAGCAATTTTTGGCTAAATCCTATAAGGAGTGTGAATTGATTTTTCAAAAGTAGATTAGGAGTCAGGAACTATATATATATATATATATATATTAGTAGGTTTTTTGGAAGGTAGTTTTTTATTCAATTCGAAGTCAACTTTGATTAGTATCAGGAAGTATATATATATTAGTTCTGTGAAGGCATGATATATCCAGAAATTCGAGTGCTCTGTTTTTGAGAGGAATACATGGAATAGAGAGAGAAAATTGGTGAGTGCAAAGAAAAAAGGTGCAATAAATTGAGAGGGTTTTGGTGAAGGTTTATTCACAGGATGTTGTCATCTTTTCGGATTAATTAATTGCTTGAAGACTTTAATTAATTTGAAGGTTTTGGGTGGTGAGATAATTTGAGTTTTCACTCAAATTGAGGTATTCTTGTATTTTCTCAATTTCTTAATATTTCAAGTTTTTAGTTATAAAACTTGGAAGGACTTTGTATTCACAGTTAATTATAGTGGAATTTTTTGAAGTTTGGCCCGTGGTTTTTACCTCTTAGTTTTAGAGGGTTTTCCACATAAAATTCGGTGTCTTGTGGTTGGTTTATTTTTCGTATTATTATTTTCTGTGGTTATAATTTATTTGGTGGAATTGCATTATTTGTTTGACGTGATTTATTTAATTTATCCAAGACAGTTATAATTGGAGGAGTTTTTCCAACAGTTAACCCACAACTGACCTCACATCTTAGGTGGCACATGATATATGAGAACAATACTAGAGACACAAACTATTCTACAAATATTTTACAAACTATTGATGTGTCATACTTCACCTTAGCATATTGTGTGGGGCCGAAGACTACATTGAAATAATTTGTTGATCAATATGCTGAGGTGGAGTATGCCACATCAACAATTTATAAAATATTTGTAAAATAGTTTGTATCTGTAGTATTACTCCATGATATATACTAAGCCCTCAAAAACCACCTCAGTAGACTTTATGTTACGTTTGGATTAAATGAATGAAATTAGTAAAGGAATAGAATAGAGAATATAATGGAATGAAGAGTCGAATGATTCATTCCATTCCTGACTTGAATGAGTCATTCCATACCTCCTCTCAAAGAATAAAATTCATAAATTTGACAGGAATGAAAATGATTCACGCACTTCATTCCAATGAAACAACCAAATATTTTTTTTTTCATTCTATAAGAATTAGTCATTCAATTCCCACAATCATTCCTGCAATCTTAATGTAACTATCAATGACTTTAAGAGTAAAAGTATATATAGGTCATAAATTATAATCATAAGACTAATCTAACGATTAAAAAGTGATTAAAGGAACTAAAATAGTAGAAATAATCCAATTTCTAAGATTTATTAGAAGTTTCATTTGCAATTATTATGTGAGTTTTAGCCATGATGCCTCTAGAATTAAATGTTGTCATTTGTCAATTAAATTTCAAAAATCTCTCTATTTAATCTAATGCAAACTCCAAAAATATTAACTAAAATTGTGAGCTCCAATATATTAATTTGTTTATTTCAGATTTAATTACTTCTTTGGCGAATTTAATTACTTACGAGAATCGGCTGAGACCATTTTATTTATTTCAAAGGCGGACACCTGTCGGGATGATACATAATATTTAATTATATTTATTTTAAGGATATTTTATACACTCTCAATGTATCAAATTTTAATTCTTTAATATAATAATAAGAAAAATTAATAAAAAATTTAATTATGGAAATAATTCGATCTCAATTCTCATATATAGTTACACAAATAAACAATTTATTATCTCTCACAAACTTTCAAATAAATAAAACACACAAGAATTTTAAGCCTCATAAACAAACCAAACAAATAATCTAGAAAACACCCGGAACCGCATTACACATGCCCGGATGCCTAACACACCAAAGCGGTTGAAGTGGTTCAGCCCCGATTCCCCTGTTTACCATCCTATACCTCCACTCATTCAATCGATCTGTTGCAAACCCGACCCGATTCATACCCGATTCATCCCGGTTTCCAGACCATAATGATTCAGCCATTGCCGATGCTCTGGGCCAAATCCGTGGATCCAAAACCGTTGGATCCGCTTGCTCAGTCCACAATGCCACCTCCCCTCCTATAACCAACTTCGCCTCTTCCGGGTTTAACCCGTAAGTAATATCATAATTGTATATAGTCTGCCATGTTTTGAAAGGTCCGCACCATGACCCGCCATTACCCAAATCTGTACCCGATGGTTTGTTATACAAACTATTGTTCCCAACAAAATCCCCATGCCCACAATCCAAATAATAAAACTCCGCAGTTGAGAGAATGGCCCGGTATCCAGCGGATACGACCCGTTTAGTGTTATTTGGGTTGGTCCATATTTGCAAAATGGTATTTTCCTTGGGTAGAAATGAGGGATCCACATGGATTTCCGGGTCTAGAAAAACGTCCTCCCAATAGACCACGGTCCGATTTTCGGACGCAATGTATGGGTAAGTGGTATTTATAAAAATCTCTAGAATTTGACTTAGGGTTCCATTTTTTGATAGAAAATTTTGAACTGTCGGATCGGATTTCCAACAATTTGAGATAACTTCATCAGCTCCACCATGGTAAAATGGCTCTGGAAACATTTTTGCGACATCATTTATGAGATTTTCGACGATTTCGTAGGTTTTGGGAATTAAGGGGTTGAGCTGACCAGTTCCCGGTTCGGCTGCTAGGCGGTCTGCCCCAGCAGGCAGCCAGAACATGTTGGCACATGTTACAATTTCTGGGTATGCTTCAGCCACTACTCCTGCATGTGCTGTAAAAATATATATGCAAAATTTTATATATATATATATATATATATATATATATATATATATATATATGATGACGATGACCGATCCATAAATATCTTTATACGACAAATAAATATTATATATATAGCTCTAAACCACACGTTTTATTGATTAACAATTTGCGATCTAGAGTGGCAAATTACCGTCCGCTAGTAATACTAGCGGGCGTGTTTAATCAAATCCATGACGCTTATGCCCTCGTGAGTTAAATTGTCCAAATTAAAAGAAATTGGTCCGCTAGTATTACTAGCGGATATATAAGTCAGTGAAATCACCGAAAAATTCTGAAGAGGTGATGAAGTCACCGAAGATGATCCATCGTCTTGATACATTGAACTCAATAAAAATTTTCCTAAAATGGGTAAGGTAAAGGATTGGAAAATTCAACAAGTTTAGAAACTAGGCCGAGTTCACAGAAGAATTCAAGTGTGAAAACAGTCACAAAATTCCTAAAAATCGAGAACAAAATTCCTAAAAATTGGTCCGCTAGTATTACTAGCGGATATAAGTCGGTGAAATCACCGAAAAATTTTGAAGAGGTGATGAAGTCACCAAAGATGATCCATCGTCTTGATACATTGAACTCAATAAAATTTTCCTAAAACGGGTAAGGTAAAGGATTGGAAAATTCAACAAGTTTAGAAACTAGGCCGAGTTCACGAAAGAATCCAAGTGTGAAAACAATACAAAATTCCTAAAAATCGAGAACAAATTTGCTTGAAATCTCAAAAATGAGAATGTGCATAAACCTCTTGACTCATCTACAATTATAAAAAGGAGGAATTAAGGCAATTCGAGTCTTAGTTTTTACCAATTAGACATGAAGATAATATATAATGAAAATGAAGAACATTTGGCTAAAGAACTACTACAATCCAAATTGGAGAGAACTAGTTATTAGAAACTTTTTTCTTCACCAAACAAGTTTAAACGGGTATTACCCAAAAGCACACCAATTCGAGATCAAAATAAAAGCAAAACAGATAAACAAGGAAAAAAAGAACAAAGCGAACTAAAAAACTAAGCTAAATTTATGCAAAAGAACTCACAAAATAAAGCCAACAAACTCCAATTCCTTTACGGGTTTTCAATTCATCCAAAATTCATTACAAGCCCCATGAAAACCGTGCGGATCGCTTTCTCGATCTAACTTATTAAAGCTATCACGAGAGCTTTACGTGTTGCTCAGCTTTGTATATTTTGTTTTTACACAGAGAGAGAAAAGGAGAGAAAAGGGGGAGTAGTTGGTTGAATTAAAGGTGATCAGGCATGAACAAGTTAAAAAATGTTTAAACAGATTTTGCTCTCTGACTTCTATCCGCTAGTAATACTAGCGGACCATGTTTCTGTCATAGTTAATTTCAGTAACGAGGGGCTTAATTGTCCGAAAATTATATTAATTACATCCACTAGTAATACTAGCGGACGGGGAAATAGAACTCTGATCGCAAAAATGTTAATCAATAAAACGTGTGGTTTAGAGTCTATATGCTAATATTTGTCCCATAACATATAGATGCTATGGATCGGTCCCCTATATATATATATATATATATATATATATATGGGAAGTAATCCATGGCATACGTGTATGCACTGATGCTTGTTAAATTGACAAGTTCTCCTATGCTCAAAGAAAGTCCTTTCCTTTATCACTACTGACACATGGCGGCGCGGTGTGAGCCTCGACCCGTATGGCTATAATATAAAAATGAGTTTATTTTTAGGTATACATAATGTAAAAATAAAAGATAATGATAAGATAAGTCTGAATAAAAGATAATGATGAGATAAGTGCAATAAAAGATAAATTTATTTTATAATAAAGATAAATTTATCTTTTATTATAAAAGATAAATTTATTTTTATAATAAAATAAATTTATCTTTTATAATAAAATAAATTTATCTTTTATTCAGACTTATCTCATCATTATCTTTTATTCAGACTTATCTTATCATTATCTTTTATTTTTACATTATGTATACCTAAAAATAAACTTATTTTTATATTATAGCCATATGGCTGAGGCCCACATCGCTGCCGCTTACATATAAGCGAAGCTGCTAAAAAGAAAAGGGACTACCGCCATGATTCTGATATGATGAAGGGATCGCTACCATAAACCACAAATGCTTCGTAGAAGATACGATGCCATGGATTACTTTCCTATATATATATATATATATATATCCACTCAACTCAAGATGAAGACAATAACTAAATGATAGATGATGGAACTTGTCGATTAGATCTATGTGGATTTTCTTAGAAAATTGTAAAGTTATTAATTAATAAAATTAAGCATTTGTCTAGAATTAAGCTAGAGCTAAATTTAGTGTCTGTTGGAGCTCAGCTAGCAGTTTTATCAAAGACGCTTTTGTCTGGAAGAATTAATAGTTAGTTCTACTTTTGTCAAATTATGATACGCTCTCTCCGTTCCAAAATTAGAGATACAATTTGATTTTTGAAGTCAAACTAAATTAATGTCAATTTATTTAATTTTAGTTGATACAATTATTATAATTGTATATTATATAACAAAAACTATTAATCACAAAATTTATTTTATTCTAAACTTTTATGAGTAATACTAATTTTAAAGTTTAATATATGAACTTAAAAATCAAATTGTATATCTAATTTTGAAACCACGAGAGTAGATGAATTAACATGAAATATAAGATTGTTGGCATTTTTGTTTTTTCTATCTGGCCCGGGTCTTCCTTATACTCCCTCTGTTCCACATAAGTACAACAAAATATTAACCTCGAGCTCGTCTTAAAGCAATGTCAAATTATCAAAAAAAAATTAGGCTTTGTCTACAAGAATTTATTTAGGGTTTGTTGGAGATCGTTAGTCCTGGTTTGTTCGATCAGCAATCCTTCATATATAGTTAGTACGTTCTATTTTATATCTTAGACAGATATGTATGCACATAATAGCTGATATTTTATTTTATTTTAAAATAATGAGCATGGTTCTTCCTTGTACATAAAAAACACAATTCTTTTTCAGTTTGGAAGATGATATAGCTATTTCATTTGTGAGAACATAAAGAGTTAAAGACTCACCTGGCATATCAATTTCCGGCACAACCCTAACACCATGTTCCAATCCAAACTCCACAACCCTATTCACATCCTCCGGTGAGTACTCCATTTCCGGTCCATAAGCCCCCTTTGCAGATAAACTTGGCACGGAAGGCACCACCAAAGGGAATGAGTGTGAATCCGTAATGTGCCAATGAAACACATTCAACTTATTCATTGCTCAAAGCACCAATTGTCCTCAACAAATCCTCAACCCCAAAATAATTCCTTGATGTGTCGAGCATAACCCCTCTATGCTCGAACAATGGAGTGTCCCATATGAACACCCCGGCTGCAACTCGTGTGGGGTTACCCCAGACTAGTTGTGAGAAGCTCTCGAGCTCCCTCATGGCTCCCCAGGCAGTCTCCGCCACTAAGCTGGCGGAGAAACCGGTGGCCGGGATGATGAGGGTGTACGACTCGTTGACGCCGTGGTGGAGCGGTGCAACGAGGTTGTTTACGGTGATGTTTAGGGTTTTTAAGGGGAAGGCGGTGGTGAGATTGATGGCGGGAGTAATGAGAGGGCGGTGATCCTCGGTGATGACTAGGCGGAGGTAACGGTTGACGGCCGGAGTTAGGTACTGGTGGTTAGGGGAGGTGATGGTGAAGAGTGGGGAGAGGGGGATTGCTTGTGGATTAGGCCATGAGAAAGATGTTGGCTTGGGCCACACGTTAATGGGAGATTCAGCGGCATACATGGAGTGGCATAGTAGAGAGGAAATGAAGATAGATAAAGAGAGAGAAAAGATGGAACTAGCCATCTTGGTTGTGGGATTTGTTGTGTGGTTTGAGGAGTTGATTACTAAGAAATAAGTATATATACATACACATTCATATGTAAATATATGTATTATATTTTGGGTTATTTGGAAATGGTCTTTTAATTTGAATATTTTTTGTTAGGCTTGTTTTCCATTGATTGGAGTTTTGTGGTTGTTTTGATCTGAAAATATTCAGCTAGATACATTAATACAAGAACATTTTGAAGGGCTCTTTGATTCTCTACGATCCCATTCTTTTTAAGGGCTTAGTCCCTCCCTTCTAAAAAAAAATTAATTAAAAACTAATTTATCAGAATTCACTTTTTAATTGATATTAGTATAAAATATTATAACATCCTTAATTTTGTTATCTTAATTTCTTTATCGTTAAACTAATAATCAATTATTTGGAGATAAATTAACAATTATATATATATATATATATATATATATATATATATATATATATATATATATATAGTCCGGATCCATCAGGATCCCTGGACTCTATTAAAATCTGACCTTTTTTTTTTTTGCTTTTTTTTGAAACAACTAAAAATAAAAATAAAAATTATGGAATTGGAATTTTTACATAATACGTTGTTTTGAAAGCGTGATTTGGATGCTATACTAAAACATTTCCATGCATGCCGGCGGCATCGTATACATTGGTTGGTGTAGGTATTAAAACACACCCAAAACACTGTATTATGGAAAAATTTCAGTTCCATAATATTTAATTTTTTTTTTAGTTGTTCTACAAAAAAAAAAAAAATAAAATAAAAATTTGGGGTCCGAATTTTGGACTCAGTCCCGATCCCGATTTGGATCCAATTTCTATATATATATATATATATATATATATATATATATATATATATATATATATATATATATCTGAGAGGCTTTAAAAGCTTAACCTTAAAGAAGCGAACCAAAGATTTAACCGTCGTTTTTTCAGGTTCATGGCGGCGGCTTCGATCCGTCGCCATAGCCATGTAGTCTTTGGCGGCCAGGTCAAACCGTCGCCATATAAACACCAAAAGACGATACGATTCGCTTTTAGAGTTTTCTCAGATATATATATATATATATATATATATATATATATATATATATATATATATACGGAGGCTTTAAAGCGAACCTTAAAGAAGCGAATTAAAGATTTAACTGTTTTGGTGTACATATGCGACTGAGTTCGATCCGTCGCCATAGCCATGTAGTCTTTGGCGGCCACGGTCAAACCGTCGCCATAAACACCAAAAACGACGATTAAACATTAGAGCCTCTCCAGATATATATATATATATATATATATATATATATATATATATATATATGAGCTCCCATCTGCAGGCAACCTATTGTCATGAATGAGTATTCCAACAACCATAATCTCCATTGTTGATCAACAAAATGAATGATATGGATTGAAAATAATTTTACCATTCCGCTATAGGCTATATGCGCAATAACATATAACTAAATGGCTTAGACTAATTACTAACATGTCCCTCCTATTTATTATTATATTTTAATGTTATAGCTGTTTTATTATTATATTTAGGGGTATTCATCGGTAAAAAATTGAACCGGTACCGAAAATATCGAACCGGTATCGATCCGAAATTACCGAAAAAACAAGAACCAAAATCGATGCAATTATCGATTACGTATAAAAATCTGATGCAGTTTTTTTGGTTCTTTTTCTGATTATACCGCATGGTAATATATATAATTATTAATAATAATTAAATAATTTTTTTTATATATTAACAAATTTTTTAAAAACTAAGAAATCATTAACTATTAATAATAATTAATATAAAAATAAAACTACAAAATACTATTAATATATATAAAAAAATTAATAAAACTACTATTATATAGAAATTATTAATATATAAAAAAAATTATTTAATGTATAAAATTACAAAACATTAACTATTAATTATTAAATTATTAAATTTTGGTATTTCGGTTTTACCGAATTCAAAATGTCATTACCGCTACCGGTAGATATCGAAAAGTGTTACAATCTTCGAAAACAGAATGCTTTAAAAAATCGATACCGCAGTATCAAAGAAAAAATCGAAAATTTTAAACACCTCTAATTATACTTATTATATTGACTGCCGCTACATGTTCCGGCGGCAGTGTAGCAAGTTTAGACCCCTACTTTATTGTTGTTGTTGCCCTTTAATCACAAAACAATTGATACATTTATGATTTATCACAAAAAATGGTATAGGAATTGATACAAACATGAAATTAACTTATGCTACTACTACGTATAAAAATAATATTTTTTATGGAATAAAAAATTGAAGATTTTTTTTTCTCTTGGAATAAAGGGAATAGTATATTCTTCTGGAATGGCTAAGCGGCTAGGCCAATTAACTAGTATAAATTTCAGTAGACTTGCCGGCCTACTGCTGTTTCTGATCAATTCCAAAGAAAGACATTCCCCTTCTTGATAGAATTAACCTGCGACTTTTTTCATGCCAAAATTCAACTTCATCTGCATTGAATATTGATTTTATTTATTAAAACAAACAAGAAAAAAAGAATCTCAGGAGCTGACTTGGTGCCAAATGTCTACAAATTTTGGATTGCCTTCTAGAGCACTGTTACAGGAAAATTGTGACAAAATAGTAGACTTGGTAATTCTTAACTTTTCAAACATATTTTCTAATCACTGCCACAATTACAATAGGATTGGGATTATATAAAGACAACTGATACTTTTACGAGTAAATTTTATAGTTTCACAACATTCTTACTCATATGAGGTGAACCTCACTTACTATTTATGTGAGGAAAAATTTATAGAATTATCAAATTTACTTGTTGAAATATCAATTCTCTATATAATTTATTTAGATAACCCTAGTCTCTATATATTTCAAATACGGGGAAAGTCTCTGACCTACACTAAAGAGAGACTCCCCTAATTTTTTTCTTACTTTTTTTTGTTTAATTTTTTTATTTTCTCTTTTTATGAAGTTTTATTTCTCATAATTTTGGTATTTTTAATCTATGATTTTCTTCTTCTCCTATTTTGAGATTTTCTCATTTTACGAAGCTTTTTTCATGATCTCTATGAATGAGGTTTGATTTGCGTTAATCCGTGAATATAAATCTACTCATATTTTTTTAAAAATATATCTTCTCGAGTTTTGAATTTCAAGTTTCAATTTGAAAATGGATAAAGGTATCACATGAACTCTAATGTTTTTATAATTCGATTAACTTATCAATGAGAATTATTCTTTATTCTTATTCTAGGGCTTTATTAAAAAAATAAAAAATAAAAAATATTGATGGAGTTTTATTATTTGCTAATTTTTGTGCCTATCATTTTGGGAGTTACATCAGTTTTTTTGTGACAATTAATTGTCTCATTATTGAATTAGTTGCCCTATAAGGTATAAAGAGTGAAAGACACTTGACCTAATTCAAAAGAACCACTCTTACCTTTTATTTGGATCTATAACAAGTATGTCCACCTGGTATAGGATAATAATGAAAATTGCTAAATAAAATGACAATTTGAGAAATAATACTGAGTTTGAGGTTTCCAAATGTAAAACTAAGGTCATGTTTGTTTTCACGAATTGTAATTCGGAATTATATTTTTAAGAATTATAATTTCAAGACAATTAATTTTTTATGATTAAATAGTCCTAATCATATGTTTATTTTTAATAAAATTATTCATGGGATAACTTAAAGTAATATCATGTTATGTTTGTTTTGTCCACTGTTGAAACTTGTGACTCATAACTTAGAAACTATTGAAAATGCTAGTCTTGGAGTGGAAATGAGCGAGTACTGAGAGTTTACTGCAAGGGTAGCCGCCACTACGCCACCCGCAAGGCTAGGAGTAGCGCGAGGCGCGCCAGGCTCGATGCAAGTTCTTCATATGTGGCGTAGCGCGCCGGGTGACATTTCGAAGCGGCCTTGGGCCTTGGCCGATCGTGACCGAGTTTTAATGGTTCATTTTTTGAAAGGACATTATGAGTATTTGAGCCATAATGTGAAGTGGGTTTGGAATAAGATTAGTCGCTATAAATATTATCTATTATAAATTCCTATGTAACTGAAATCATTAATAAAACAACAAGCCGTCCGTGGAGTACCCAAATTAGGGAACCACGTAAATCTCTGTGTTAATTCTCTACTGTCATGTGAGTGCGTATGATTCTCATTCTAACAAATTGGTATCAGAGCTAGGTTGGATTCACTACAACAAAAAGGCTTATCGATCACGATTTATCGGACGATCGAATCGCGATTGATATTATATCGCAGTAATCTCTGGTCATTGGATGGACATCAGCGACCAATAATAGCGACCGACTTATTAGCGACTGTAGCCGTCGCTAATCTGACTCATGCTGAGTCATTTGTCAGGTGTGACATGGCACACGTGTCAGCGACCGATAATAGTGACCGCATCGGTCGCTAGTTTCCAAGAAGGTAATGTGGTCACTGTTACAGTGTTAGCGACCACATGCGGTCGCTGATGTGTGTTTTCTTTTTAATTTTTTTTTTCCTGTTTTATTGATTTCCCAAAAATAACCTGCTTTGTACCTGCTTTCTATCCCAACACACAGCAGTATATATAAGCATCCATATTAACAACCATCCATTATAACTACTATATGATAAACATTCATCCATGAATAAACATTCATCCAACACAACAAGTCTAGCTCTTCATCCAACACAATACAATCATAAACATTCATCCAACACAATACAATCGTAAAAATCCATATAAACCAATAAAATTGTCCAAAGAATGAATCTAAAAGAGTACAAGGCTTTAAAAATCTAAAAAACAAGTCTAGGCGCTCTTCATGGATCATCTAAATTAAGATCTTGTAATTAACAAAATAATAAGACATATATGTTACATGTGTCGATACTGCTATGACTTAGGGAAAGCTAAACAATAGACAATGTAGTGAAACATATAAGTAAGACAGTGACTCAGAGACTATAAACATATAAGACAATGTAGCTAAACAATAAACGATATATACCTGGTCGTCATTACTCGCTGCAGGCAATTGCTTTCTTTACTTTGCTTCCGCCGCCATTATCCATTGCATCCGCCAACTCATCAGGAGTCAGAGACTGCAGATGCCCACCCAATGTACGAAGAAGATCACGATCCTGACAGATCGCTTCTCACACGATCACAACAGGGAGTATGATAGGTTGGATAACTCGATGATCGTAGTACTGGTGGCAGAGTCAGCCTGATGATGGTGGTAGCTCACTTTTTGTCCTTGGCCTTTAACATAGTTTTTATTCACGACGTATGCCCTCTCCCATAATTCTTTATTAATCGACGGACGCGGGGTGCCTTCATGATAGCGCTCGTTCATTAAGCCCTTATAAGTGTCCTGTCAGAAGGTCAACAATTAAATAGTTAAAAATAAATAAATAAAATGCTAAAAAAGTTCGTTACAATTTATAAAAAACATATTAGTATAAAGTGAACTTATTACCGTTATCTAAACAGCCTCAGGCAGACCATCGCGGGTGGCCACATACACATCCAACCAATTAATACGTTGACCTTGAGACTGAGACTCCTACAGTTCATTTTCTCATATTAATATGTAAACATATGATATTTTAGCTACAAAATGGATGATCAAACATAACATACGTATTCTCGGCGTTAATATCTTTGCAATTGTGATATACTACCACCCCGACACGCGCTTTTGCCTTCTCGTCCGATACACACGAGGATCTGTTCGAGGCGGCGATCTTCATACGCTCTTGACCTAGCTTTCAGGTCTCCACTAGTCACATATCTTCACCCATATGGGCTATGCGCACCACCAGGGGCTATGCTAATGCATATACTGCTCACCTTGTCCTGGATGGTCAATCTCAGCATTATGTAGGGCTTTCTCTGTCGTTCCTTGTTCAGATTATCTTTAGTTCGAACGACGCACTTTTGTCAGAACAGAGTTTATATAACTGATGCCTGCGCGTTATCCCATCTATACCGCTTCTGCAAATAAAACAACAATAATAATATTAAAACTGTTATATTACCATAATCCAACATTACTAAACAATATTATTTGATTAACTATGTATTATCTATCAGAGCGATAAAAAAAATATACACAAATTCAAATTTCAAATCAGATCCTTATGGGCGAGAGGTGTGCTCGCCCATGTAATCACTGGCGTAGGCCAGTTCTGTATGCTTAATTGTGAAATGCACTTCACAATTTTACTATCTTGAAAATCACTACAATATGCAATAATTTACATTAA
This sequence comes from Panax ginseng, assembly GCA_020205605.1. NCBI lineage: Eukaryota > Viridiplantae > Streptophyta > Magnoliopsida > Apiales > Araliaceae > Panax > Panax ginseng. Next base: position 133,576,426 of record CM035133.1, on the reverse strand, counting down.
AATATATTTATAACAATGGAAATATTAAATTGTTATGTATACACGATGTTTAACTTACGTGCTTTCTGGAGGAGGACGGATCTGTATGAGAATGCGATCATTCGAATTAGCTGGGGCCTTCGACACATGATTAAGGCCCCGACCCAACCCACGCTTTCGTGTTGCTGGTTCAGAAGACATCTATAAATAAAAAATTTAGGATGTTAGTATGAGTTATAAATGAAAGGTACATAAACATGTCAAGGATATAGAGAACATGTATATATGTAATTGTATGTAATACAATTAAAACTAAACATACATTTATAGAAAAGGAAAATAATGACAATTAATTGTATGAAATAGTTAACTACGATTACGATAAATGAAAGGTACATAAACATGACTGCAAAATAGTTAACTACGACAACTATAAATGAAAGGTACATAAACATGTTAAGGATATAGAGAACATTCCTATATGTAATTCATTGTAATTCAATTAAAACTAAGCATACATTTTAATGAAAATCGTTGTCTGAGTCAGAATCATTTTGTACAAGTATCGGAGATTCATAACCATCTTATTCTTCAGATTCTGTGTCAGTGTCAGTCAATAACTCTTCCTTAGTATCACTGTCAGAGGCAACAATCTTATCGAATGGAATGATCGGCAATTTCATCACACGGTCACGCATCTCCGTCCCCGACAGTCGCGGTGTTGGCATATCATGATCTACTTTCCCTTTCCTGAAGTTTTCTCTATTTCTTCGAAACGGGTGATCTACCGGCAAGAATCGACGATGACAATCAAACCAGCATGGCTTTCGACCATTTGATAGATTGAAAGACTTTGTATGATCCACACAATATGGACAATCCAACTTCCCGTGTGTACTCCATTCAGATAACATACCATAAGCAGGAAAGTCACTTATAGTCCACATAACCGCTGCTCTAAGGTTGAAATTTGTTTTCCTGAAAACATCCTAAGTCTGTACTCCATCCTCCCATAATACCTTCAACTCGTCTATAAGAGGTCTCAAGTAAACATCTAGGTTCTTTCCAGGACTCTTGGGACTAGGAATCACGAGTGAAAGAAACAAGTACTACCGTTTTTCACACACATCCAAGAGAGGCAAGTTATACTGGAGTAACAATCACAAAGCCAACAGAGTACAAACAACCGAGTGGCCGAACCAGGTTGAAACCATCGATGGACAATCCAAGCCTCACATTTCTAAGTTCCAATGCAAACCCGGGATGTGCTAAGTTGAAATCTTTCCAAGCCTGCCCATCTGTGGGATGGTTTAGTTCTCCATCTTTGGTTGGAGATTTCGCATGCCAAGTCATATGTTCAGTTGTTCTTGAAGACATGTACAATCTTTTGAGCCGAGGTGTAATTGGAAAATACCTTAAAATCTTAAAAGGTATATTTGTCTTTTTTGTAGTCACACCCTCTTTATTAGGCCTAAATCGATCATGACTACAAACATGCACTTTGTCATCTGTTCATTCTCCTTATAAAACAACATGCAATCGTTCAGACATGCATCGATCTTTTGATATCCAAGACCCAACTTCTTCACCATTTTTTTTACAATAGTAGTAGTTATCGGGCAATTTTTCACCGACAAGCAACATACTCTTAATGGCCCTCAAGAGTGACTCAAAACACTCATGGCTCATGTTGTGATCAGCCTTGATGTTAAGTAATGTCGCCACTGCAGACAATGTAGTGTGCTTCGTGCAACCATGCCACAACGGTTCGCTACCCTCTTCTAACATCTTAAAGAATGCTTTGACATCAGAATTCATAGGTTGCTCTCTGCCTTGTTCCCAATCAAAATCTGGCACTGCAATATCATGAACCATGTCATTCATACTATGGGTACTGCTGCCTGGATTGTGTACTTGTGCGTTGCCATTATCTCTTCTCTGCCCATGCGCCCACCAACATTCTTCGTAATTGTTCATGAACCCAGAAACAAGTAAATGATAGTTTACTATGTCTCTGTCCATATAATTCACATTCTTACACTTCAAACAAGGACATCTTATCTTGTTCTGGCCATTAACACATTTCGGGTGACTATACGCATAATCTAGAAATACTTGGCAACCAGTTCTAAATTCTGTTGTAGCACCTATCTGGGCACTTGACTTTCGTCGTCTCATCCAACTACAGTCTGAATAGAGGTCCATGATGTGACACCCCCAAAATAGGTATACATTACCCATCTTGAGTCGTCAAATACATGGTACATGTAAGACCCCAAATAATTAATAAATGAAATTTAATTTCCTCAAATTATTATTTTAAAATAGTAAGGGTTGATGTGATTAATGTGGATAGTTATGGGTAAAATACGCAAATATTTCAAAATAAGCAAGTGGTTATAAAATATTCATTGTTGTCGGGGAATATTCGTTTGGTCGTAGAATATTAAATCTTTGTCGGGAATATTAAATGCGACGACACGCAACCATGTGGGCCCCCATAACGAAAGCGATTGGAGGAAGAAAAGCGACAAATATAAGTTGTTTAAAAATAACAGCGTAGTTATTCTGGTTTACCTTTGTTGGAATACCCGGTGGTTAAAACACGAACAGCAGCGTTGTTGCCGCGATAGCACTGCAGTATTGCACCAATTATTGACTCTTACGTAAGAAGGCACTACTCAATAATGGTTACTGATAATTCTTGTTCGATATTTTATTGGTTCAATAATTGTTGCGTTGATATTTTATCTTCTTTGTTGTTTGATAATTGTCATTACACGATTTTTCATTATCGAAGAAATAATTCATATTATCTGAATAATATTATTAGATAACATTATTGGCAATGTCTAGAAAGTTACGTCTAAGGAGAGGTTGGTCACACCTAATTGCTTGCGCTTAGTAAGGAGAAATTCTTATTGGAAAGCCCCTCTTTCTTGAGAATTATGCACGTTGTCAATAATGTGATTACGTAATATTATTTGTGAATAATTAATTATTGATTTATATGATGAGGAAAATATTGATTTTATGTGGATATAGATGGAGAAAATTTTTAATGTGACAATTGTTGAAAATTAATATTTTATCTTTTTCTGATAAAATAATTCATTTAAATATATTATTATATTTTAATAATATAATAATGGTGATATTTTTACAATGAATGTGGGATATATGAGTATACGAGGAGAAAAAGTATTTTTATTGCAATAAATGTTTAAAACATGTTAAACATGTCGGTGGACCCCATTTATTGACTGAAATTTGATTATAGCCTCTAAAATCACCCGTTTGTGGATTTCGGTCAATTTTTGTTTGGAATTTGGAAAAACTTTCTTCTGCAAAGTTGTAGATAATTGAATTTCCTATAAAAACGCGTTAGATTCGAATTTTCTGACAAAAGGGCTATTTATTGTGAATTATTGAAGTTCCGAAGTTCCGAAATAATTGATTTTTGGAAGTTTTAAATATTTATATTAACAAAAACGTTTTTTACATTTGTAAGCCTCATGAATCACATGTTAAGTTGCTGAAATCAAAGTCTAAGTAGGCGTATGAAAATTTTAATATAAATTAATATTATATTAAATTTTACGCTTTGGTGTTCTAAGCATTTTCCTATAAATAGGGTCTTTAGTTAGAATTGAAAATCACACCGAAATGAAGTTTTCTCTCTCTATATTATCGGCGTATTCTTGTGATTATTTTGAGTATACTTTGAGTATTGCTATCACGGTGAAAGTTCAAGTTATAGTCTATATCCGATATTCCGGTTAAATCTTTGTCTTTCCGAGGTAAGGGATATTTTTTTTTTTTGTAATGATATTATTTCTTCAATATCATTATGCTGAAATATTGATCTGAAGTTTTTATCAAATTTGGAACTTTTTGTGTCAGAGTTACTATTCATGTATACGACACTATTCACGTATACGGTACTATTCACGAATACGACATTATTCATCGAAAAATAAAATTTTTTCTTTTTGTCCAAAATATCTATTCTGGATACTAGCTTTGATTGTATCCATGTTTTGATCATTCTTGAATTTTACACCACTATGATTATTTTTGAGGTATTTTTGGACGTGGATAAAACAAAGTACGAATCCTTAATCCTTAATCCTTGTCATTTTGTTTCACTGGATTCGTTTCTTTAAAAATATTTTTCATCATCCTCAGTCTTAAATGATGATATTATTGAATATCTTTGGCCTGTAGTGCAAAGATGAATGATTTATGATGAATATCTTTGGCCTGTAGTGCAAAGATGAATGATTTCTGATGAATATCTTTGCTCAGTAGTGCAAAGATGAATGATTTCGATGAATATCTTTGGCCCGTAGTGCAAAGATGAATGAACAGTGTTTAGATGAACATGACCAACTGGTGAATGTCCTTGGCCTGTAGTGCAAGGATGAATATTTGATCCCAGATATATATTGATTGATGTTACAGGGATAAAAAAAAATAGACGATGAACTTTAAAATTCATACATAGAAGATAGTAGTTTGCATTCTCTACTTAACTCTTCTAATGAATTATTATTTCCATTGCGAATATTGATTTAAAACTTGTTGTCTATTGTATTCTATTATATTTTCCCTGTTGAAGACTAACGATAATTTTGTTGTATATTATCTTAGTCATAATATTCTTTCTTCGGGCTAGTCGAGCTCACCCTTTTCCTTTTTTGTTCCATTTTTCTTCTCGGGAGGCGAGAATATAAGCGAGTCTGCGAGTTGGGGTATGGAATGAAAGTTATAGGGAGAGTTGTTTAGTAGTCCTCACCATTGTTGTAAAATAATGTATCAATAATTATGATGATGATTTATTGGCAGTATGTGGATATTGTCTAGATGACAATATCGTATTTAAACTCACGAGCTTTTACTATTGTAATAATAAAGTAGTAGTTGTTTACATATCGTGTATTGACAACTTTCGTAATGAGTGATGTAGACCTATTTTGGGTGTGTCACGGTTGGTATCGAGCTTAGGGATATGATCTCTGGCGGAGATCGGGGAATAGAATTAGGAGGGAGAGCAGAGTAAATCCTTCAGCTAGTGTGTCCTACTAAGCTTATTTGATAGTTGGTCGAGATATAAGGACATTATGTGATATATTGATTTCCTTAATTAACCCTTATTTTATGACGATGTTTGAGAATGTCGATGAGAATATTAATGAATGGAAATGAGGCCGTGTGGAGACGCTTTGTACTCACCAACGAGGAGAACGTTACAACAGTGGCAATGTTCCTCCCATGAACAACACCAACGAGCGAGATGATGAGCGAGGGATATTTAGAAGCTTTTTGCGATTCATGCAAAATCGAGCGAGGAGACTCGTGTTCAAAACATAGGAGGAAATGATAGCAATTCACGGGTTGTCACACATGAAAGCGATTCAAAGAGTTGGGACCACGAATTTAAGGGAAAGCTTTGATCCGATCATGGCGGAAATATGGGTGAAGCAAATTATCAAGATATTCGATGTCTTGGGATGCACGGAGAGAACGAAGGTTCCATTCGCCACCTTTATGTTTAAATGGCGAAGGCGGACTCTTGGTGGGAATCGTGAAGCGTACCCATCCAATTTACTTATTCGGCGTGTCTTGGGAGACGTTTGAAACTATTTAATGATAAATACTTTCACGAAAGTGTTTGTCATATGAAGGAAGTGGAGTTTATTAGGCCGGGCGCGAAACAACATGATGGTGTGTCTCGATGACGAGGAGAAGTTTGCGAGTTATCGAGTTTGCACCTCATTTGGTGGAGAATGAGGAGCGTGTAACGGGATGTTTACGAGAGGTTTAAAACCGGCATCGTCGATATCTCATCTCTCATAAATTTTCTCTTTATTCGGATGTTGTTAATAGGGCTCAATTGTTAGAAGCGAGATAACGAGTATGGTCAACCGAGGTACCACAATCGGGATCATCTCTAGGAGATAGCGATCAACAAAACAACAATAACCCGGTGGAGAAAGAAAAAAGATGGACAAAATGGTAACCACTCGGGTGGTATTCATGGCCATGAAAATAGAAGAAGCGAGTCGGGGAGGAGATTTTAAAAGAGGAGATTCAACAACGACCATATGAAGACGACGATTGGCCAAGAAAGCTGGTTCCAAGGGAGGAGAACGACCACCGGTCCATATCTTATAAATCTGGGAAAAGAGGGACATATCGGTCCAAACGCCCTACAACAGTTCGGTATGCTATAATTGTGGAAAGGAAGGACATATCGCTTTCGAGATTGCACGGTAGAAAAACCTAGTTCAATGGGGACGGTGACTCAAAAACTCGTCCCGAAAAGTCAAAGTCAATCGGTTCTGGAAGAAGCGTTTGTTGTGGTTTGGTCAAAATCGAGGAACCCAAACGAGGTGATCACGGTAAGCTATTTATAAATTCTTGTGAAGTTTATACTTTACTAGATACCTGCTACCCATTCATTTATCTCTCCTACTTGTGCTCAACGTTTAAATCGACTCGGGAAAAATTAGACTTTGACTATCTGTGGAAACTCCGTTAGGAGAAACTTTCATCACATCCACTTTGTTTATAAATCTTGTCTAATCCAAGTTGGCACCCTTATCTTACTGTTGACCTTATCTCTTTAAAGATACTTGCTTTTGATGTGATTTTAGGGATTGATTGGTTAACTACTCATCATGCCAAAATTGATTGTTTTCGTAAGGTTGTTAGTTTTCATATTCCTAATCAACTTTGTTGTTTGAATTCGAACAACTAAACCATTAAAATCAATCATTTGTCATATCTAATCATAAAGCGATTCGTTTATTGAAAAGCGGATGTCAAGCTTTCTTAGCCCATGTTATGGATTTGAATAAAGACACGTCAAATTTGAATAATATTCCTGTTGTTATTGACTTTCTGGCGTATTTCTGAAGAACTTCCCGGTCTACCCCCAGAACGTGAAGTTGAATTCTTTATTGACCTTGAACTTTGTACAAAGCCCATTTTTAAAACCCCATATCGAATGGCTCCTATTGAACTTGAGGAGTTAAAGGTCCAACTACAAGAATTGTTGGACATCGGTTTCATTCGTCTAGTACATCTCCTTGGGGTGCTCTGTTTTATTAAGTAAAGAAGAAAGATGGGAGTATGCGACTTTGTATTGACCATCGGAATTGAACCATGTCACCATCAAGAATAGGTATCCTCTACCTCGTATTGATGACTTGTTTGACCCGATTGCAAGGAGCACAATTCTTTTCAAAAATCGATCTTAGATTACGGATATCATCACCAGATTAGAATCGAGGATATTCAAAGACCGCCTTTAGAACTTGAATACGGGCATTATGAATTCTTAGTCATGTCTTTCGGATTGACTAATGCTCCTGCGGCTTTCATGGATATGTTGAATCGAGTATTCAAGGAATATTTGGATCAATTCGTTGTTGTCTTTATTGATGACATCCTTATATATTCCAAAAGTCGTGAAGATCATGAGCACCATTTGAAGCTGGTACTCCAAAGGCTTCGTGAAAACAAGCTTTATGCCAAATTGAAGAAATCGAGTTACGGCTTGAGGAAGTAGCATTCCTTGGGCGCGTGGTGTTGAAACATGGAGTATCTGTTGATCCGCGAAGATTGAAGCAATACAAAGTTAGAAGCAACCGAAGTCGGTGGTGAAATCACGTAACTTTACGGGCTTAATTTGGTTATTATCGGAGATTCGTGGAAGGGTTTTCTCGAATCGCTACTCAGTTAACTTCGATTAACTTCGGAAGGATACAAAATTCGTTTGGAGTGAAGAATGCGAGAAGAGTTTCCAAGAGCTTAAGAGGAGACTTATTTCTAAGACACTGTTCTAACAATACCATCCGGTTCGGATGGATTTGTTATCTCTGATGATGCTTGAGCAAAGGGGTTAGGATGTGTTCTCATGCAACGTGGGAAAGTCATAGCCTATGCCTCGCGATAACTTAAAGAATATGAGGGGAATTATCCTACTCATGATCTAGAGTTGGCAGCAGTCGTTTTCGCACTAAAGATCTGGAGGCACTATATTTATGGGGAGAAAGTGGTGATATATTCAGACCATAAAAGCCTTAAATATTTCTTCACTCAAAAATAACTTAACATGCGGCAGCGACGTTGGCTCGAGCTATTGAAAGACTACGACCACACTATTCAATACCATCCCGGAAAAGCGAGCGTGGTAGTGACGCGTTGAGTAGAAGATCATATGTCTGCGAGGAGCGAGTGCGATGATGTCAAGTATCGCGATAGAGCCAACATTAATAGAAAAAGTTAAGGTTGCTTTCGAGCCACCAGGCCGGAAATGATGCATATGAAGAAGAAAGTACAAGAAGGTGCTATTAGGGCGAGAATTGATGAAGAAGGAATACTTGAGTCCACTCTAGACTTTGTGTTCCTAACGATTCTGATTTGAAGTACAAGATCATGATGGAGGCACACAATACACCATTTGCAATCCATCTTGGAAGTACCAAAATGTATCGTGATCTTCGACATACATTTTGGTGGAACAATATGAAGAGAGAGATTGCAAAGTTTGTTTCAACGTGTTTAACTTGTCAACGTGTAAAGGCGGAGCATCAAGTGCCTAAGGGACCATTGAAACCACTTGAGATTCTGAAATGGAAGTGGGAACACATTACCATGGATTTCATTACGGGTCTTCCCACGGTTTCTCAAGGCATCAATGCCATTTGGGTTATTGTTGATAGATTAACCAAGTCTGCTCATTTCTTGCCGATACGAGAGACTTATTCCCTTGAACATCTTGCTCAAATGTACGTAAATGAGATTATGAGATTGCATGGCATGCCAGTATCTATAGTTTCGGATCGTGATCCAAGATTCACTTCAAGATTTTGGGTTAGCTTGCAAAAGCTATGGGTAGTGCAGATTCTGATTGATTTCGGCATACCATCCTCAAACAGACGGACAATCGAGAGGACTATTCAAACTCTTGAAGATTTATTAAGACTCTGTGTCCTGAACTTCAAGGCGGTTAGGATAAGTATTTACCATTGGTGGAATTCTCCTACAACAACAGTTATCAGGCAAGTATAGGTGTGGCTCCATTTGAAGCATTATATGGACGAAAGTGTCGCTCTCCAGTATGTTGGGACGAGGTGGGTGAAGCAACATTGTTGGGACCCGAGTTAGTACGTATGACTACCGAAAAGATCCAAATGATTCGACAACGTATACAAATGGTACAAGATCGACAAAAGAGTTATGCGGATCTTCATCGAAAGGACGTGGAATTTAGTATAGGGGATCATGTATTGTTGCGAGTAGCTCCATGGAAGGGAGTTACAAGATTTGGGAAGAGAGGAAAGCTCAATCCACGATTTATTGGTCCATTTCAAATTCTTGACCGAGTAGGAAATGTAGCCTATAGACTCGCGTTACCTCCAAGTATGTCTCGTGTTCATAATGTGTTTCACATATCATATTTCGTAAATATGTGAAAGACCGAACCACGTTATTGAGTTAGAACCCCATTTAGATAGCCAAGACTTAACGTGTGATGAGGAAGTACTGTCAAGATCTTGGATAGGAAGGAGCATGTCCTACGCACGAAGGTCATACCACAAGTTAAAGTCTTGTGGAGGAACCATGCTATAGAGGAAATGACCTAGGAGTTGGAAACGGAAATGAAAGCGAGGTATCCTCACCTTTTCGAAACACCAGGTACGTATCTCAATTTCGAGGACGAAATTTCATAAGGAGGGGAGGTTGTAAGACCCCAAATAATTAATAAATGAAATTTAATTTCCTCTAATTATTATTTTGAAATAGTAAGGGTTGATGTGATTAATGTGGATAGTTATGGGTAAAATACGGAAATATTTCAAAATAAGCAAGTGGTTATAAAATATTCATTGTTGTCGGGGAATATTCGTTTAGTCGTAGAATATTCGTCTTTGTCGGGAATATTAAATGCGACGACGCAGACCATGTGTGGGCCCATGTGAAAGCGATTGGAGGAAGAAAAGCGACAAATATAAGTTGTTTAAAAATAACGACGTAGTTATTCTTTATTTAATTTGTTGGAATACCCGATGGTTAAAACACGAGAACACGCGTTGTTGCACAAGAAGACACTTACAGTATTGCACCAATTATTGACTCTTACGTAAGAAGGCACTACTCAATAATGGTTACGATAATTCTTTATTCGATATTTTATTGGTTCAATAATTGTTGCGTTGATATTTTATCTTCTTTGTTGTTTGATAATTGTCATTACACGATATTTTCATTATCGAAGAAATAATTCATATTATCTGAATAATATTATTAGATAACATTATTGGAAATGTCTAGAAAGTTACATCTAAGGAGAGGTTTGGTCACCTAATTGCTTGTGGCGATGAAGGAGAAATTCTTATTGAAAGCCCCTCTTTCACAGGACCTTTTTGGTTGTTAATAATGTGATTACGTAATATTATTTGTGAATAATTAATTATTGATTTATATGATGAGGAAAATATTTATTTTATGTGGATATAGATGGAGAAAATTTTTAATGTGACAATTGTTGAAAATTAATATTTTATCTTTTTACGATAAAATAATTCATTTAAATATATTATTATATTTTAATAATATAATAATGGTGATATTTTACAATGAATGTGGGATATATGAGTATCTGAGGAGAAAGAGTATTTTGTTGCAAGAAATGTTTAAAACATGTTAAACATGTCGGTGGACTCCATTTATTAGTGAAATTTGATTATAGCCTCTAAAATCACCCGTTTGTGGATTTCGATCAATTTCTGCTTGGAATTTGGAAAAACTTTCTTACCGCAAAGTTGTAGAGAATTGAATTTCCTATAAAAACGCTGCTTAGATTCAAATTTTTCTACAAAAGGGCTATTTATTGTGAATTATTGAAGTTTCGTTCAAATAATTGATTTTTGGAAGTTTTAAATATTTATATTAACAAAAACGTTTTTACATTTGTAAGCCTCATGAATCACATGTTAAGTTGCTTGAAATCAGAAGTCTAAATGGGCGTATAAAATTTTAATATAAATTAATATTATATTAAATTTTCTTTTTTGGTGTTCTAAGCATTTTCCTATAAATAGGTGCTTGGGTTAGAATTGAAAATCACACTAAAAATGAAGTTTTCTCTCTCTATATTATCGAGCGTATTCTTGTGAGTATTTTGAGTATACTTTGAGTATTGCTATACGGTGAAAGTTCAAGTTATAGCCTATATCCGATATTCGAGTTAAATCTTGTCTTTTTCCGAGGTAAGGGATATTATTTTTTTTAAATGATATTATTTCTTCAATATCATTATCTTTGAAATATTGATCTGAAGTTTTATCAAATTTGGAACTTTTGGTGTCGAGTTACTATTCACGTATCTGGCCTTATTCACGTATCTGATCTTATTCACGAATCTGGCATTATTCATCGAAAAATAAAATTTTTTCTTTTCGTCCAAAATATCTATTCTGGATACTAGCTTTGATTGTATCCATGTTTTGATCATTCTTGAATTTTACACCACTATGATTATTTTTGAGGTATTTTTGGACGTGGATAAAACAAAGTACGAATCCTTAATCCTTAATCCTTGTCATTTTGTTTCACTGGATTCGTTTCTTTAAAAATATTTTTCATCATCCTCAGTCTTAAATGATGATATTATTGAATATCTTTGGCCTGTAGTGCAAAGATGAATGATTTATGATGAATATCTTTGGCCTGTAGTGCAAAGATGAATGATTTCTGATGAATATCTTTGGCCCGTAGTGCAAAGATGAATGATTTCTGATGAATATCTTTGGCCCGTAGTGCAAAGATGAACAGGTGTTTAGATGAACATGACCAACCGGTGAATGTCCTTGGCCTGTAGTGCAAGGATGAATATTTGATCCCAGATATATATTGATTGATGTTACAGGGATAAAAAAAAATAGACGATGAACTTTAAAATTCATACATAGAAGATAGTAGTTTGCATTCTCTACTTAACTCTTCTAATGAATTATTATTTCATTGCGAAATATTGATTTAAAACTTGTTGTCTATTGTATTCTATTATATTTTTCCTGTTGAAGACTAACGATAATTTTGTTGTATATTATCTTAGTCATAATATTCTTCTTTGAAATTAGTCGAGCTCACCCTTTTCTTTTGTTCCATTTTTCTTCTCGGGAGGCGAGAATATAAGCGAAAGTGCGAGTTGGGGTATGGAATGAAAGTTCTAGGGAGAGTTGTGTAGTAGTCCTCACCATTGTTGTAAAATAATGTATCAATAATTATGATGAGGATTTATTTGTATGTGGATATTGTCTAGATGACAATATTTGTATTTAAACTCACAGTTTTACTATTGTAATAATAAAGTTGTAGTTGTTTACATGCAGGTGTATTGACAACTTTCGTAATGGGTGATGTAGACCTATTTTGGGGGTGTCACAGTACAGAAATCAAATACAAACTTCTTTAATACAACTGTCGTGTAAAAATACGACAAAACATAGCTGAGAGTTTAAACAAGAATATTGCCATCTAGACAATATCCACACTCAATGGAGTCCTCATTACAATTATTATCACACTATTTCACAGAATAGTGAGGACTACTACAACCACTTATCCTGGACCATCACTTCATTCCCCAACTCGTCCTAGCTATATTCTCATTTCCTGAAGAGAACAATGAAAGAAAAGGGTGAGCTCAACTAGCCCAGTAAGAAATATTATGACTAAGATAATGCAGAATAAATTATCCTTAGCCTTCAACAGTATAACAACAGATAGAATATAATAGACAACAAGTTTTAGATCAACAACTGCAACGGAACAAGCAATCCATTAGAAGAGTCAAGTAGAGCGTGATATCTACTATCTTATATGATTTAAAAAGTTTTTTATCAAATTTATCGCTGAGACTCAGCTTAATAAATAAACCACATCATCGAATCATCCTTGCACTACGGGCCAAGGAGGACTTTTACCACATCATTTGTAACATTACGGGTCATGATTATACCGAATGATCCCTGGTCATAATCATACCAATCAACAGTCCATCTATGCACGTAAGCCAAAGATGACTTTCATCACAATATAAGCATGAGGATGATGACAATGATATAAGCATTAATCAAACGAAATCAAATCAAAAGCGAAATCAAGGATAAATATTAAAGACTTTAAATTTATCCTGAGTTTAAAAATATCCAAATTGTCAACATGATCTTGCTTTCTAGAGTAAAATTCAAGAATAATATTCATGTACCAAAAATAATTTGGACAGAAAAGAAATATATTTTTCGGGTAAATAGTACCCCGTGAATAGTACTTCGGGAATAGTACCACGTGAATAGTATCTCGACATAAAAAGTACCCCAAATATCCAAGTGAATAATATTCGGGTGAATAATAATTGGGTGAATAGTAACCCATGAATAGTAATTCGTGAATAGTACTCTGGTATAAAAAGTGCCCCGAATACCCGAGTGAATAATATTTGAGTGAATAGTAACTGGGTGAATAGTAACCCGTAAATAGTAACTCATGAATAGTATTCCGTCATGAAATGATCAATAATTATCGAGAAAGCTCAGAATAATATTTTCATGAAAAGATATTTGGATGCAAACAAGTAAATATCAAGGATATTCTACTAATTTCATGGAGTATAGAAGCCAAAACTTCAACAAAATGAGTATAGAATTCAAAATCTGAAACGAAATAATATTACTTACATACTATAGAGTATGGAAGAAAATATTATTTCTAGTGAATATTGAACAAAAATAACATCCCTTGAACGGAACTAATATTCCAATGAATATTTAACGAAGATAATATTCCTACGAATATTGAACGAAGATAATATTCTTTATGAATATTGAAAGAAAATAATATTCATACGAATACAAAAAATAATATCTCTTCAGAATATGAAATAAAAAATACCCCTTACGACTGTTGAACGAAAATAATATTCCTACGAATATTGAACGAAATGATATTCCTTACGAATATTGAACGAAAATAATATTCATACGAATACAAAAAATAATATCTCTTCAGAATATGAAATAAATAATACCCCTTACGACTGTTGAACAAAGAATAATATTCCTACGAATATTGAACGAAATGATATTCCTTACAAATATTGAACGAAAATAATATTCATATGAATACGAAAAATAATATCTCTTCAGAATATGAAATAAATAATACCCCTTACCTCAGAAGAAGACTGAATATTAAAATAGTGAAGTAGCAGACTTCTCTTCTTCTTTCTCTCTATAGCTTCTCTCTCTATAATTTCTCTTGTGAGTCTTAGTGAATTGGTGAGAATGAAGGAAGAATGCGCTTCTATTTATAGGAAAATATAGTTTCGATAATTGCACGTTTTGGGGCTCAAAATATTACAGTATAATACCTTCATCTTTTCTTTTATTTTTAATTTAGTCCTGCAAGTATTATCAAACTTGCACCACCTCCCCTAATAGTACATCATGTGAATCAATAGTACAATCATATGACTCAATAGTTCTACACATGTGAAAAAAACTAATTACAGTATAGTACCTTCATCTATACCTCTATTTTTAATTTAGTCATGCAAGTATTATCAATCTTTCACCACCTCCCCTAATAGTACATGCATGCGAATTAATAGTACACACATGTGAACATATAGTTATAAGCATGTGAATTAATAGCAATTAATTGCTCATTTATCCGATTAATTACCCGATTGGTCAATATAACCTCCAGACATCAATTATTATCGGAATAGATGTCGATTTCCACTAACACTAATAATCCCAACATAATAAAAATATCAATTTCATCTTTAATCAATACGAACTTATTCATCATTAATATTATAACTCACAATATTTAACAACCAGGTCGTTCCTAGGAAAGGGGGGCTTTCCAATAAGGATTTCTCCCTATTGGTGCGCAATTAGGTGACCAAACCTCTCCTCGATAGAACTTTCTAGACATCGTCAATATTGCAAATAATAATATGAATAATTTTGTCGTCTCAATTATTGATCTAATAATATAACATATTATGCAGATGATACTGTGACAATAATTGAATTAATAATATGAGAGATATTATGCAGCAATTACTGTAGCAATAATTGAGTATAACTGAGTGATTTCTTACGTAAGCATCAATATTCAATACCGTGTGCTACTATGCAATCACACGTATTAATATACTTTTATCACCGATTATTTTATGACAACTTGCTTACTTTGAAAAAATTTCACATATTACCCTTAACTTTAACCTTTTATCAATTTAACCATTTACTAAATAGAATAATTATAAAAAAATTGAATAATTTCATTTCATAAAATTCGGGGTCTCACACATGATACCACGGTACCTATGTTGACATGAATTATTGTATTCCCTTGTTAGAGATTTACAATTCACAATTCAGCTCAATGCCCTTTTTTCACTTGCAACCAGTAAAACTTATTTTCATAATAGCCAAGAATCCCATAATTTTCAAATAAATGAATATAATCACTCAACAAAGTTTAGGACTTTTGGGGAAACAAATGTGAAATTTATAGATCACAACCAATATAATAAAAAGCCTCAATACCTCAGATTAGGTTCATTTCATAGTAAAAAAGTACTCAAAGTATATTTATACCCATCACAGGCATATTGAATACCAAATATTAAGAATTCACAAAAAGAAATTAACATTTCAACTATGAAAATGAATCAGGAACTAAGGAAAATACAATTATAACTTAGTAACCCCTAATCATATTCGTAGCTAATGAAATCAAATAAAAATCTAATCTTACAAAGAAGAATAGACTGAAGGAATGGCTGAGAGGAAATATTACGTAGCTAATTGTTTACTGAATATTGGTGCCCAGCCACCAGAATCTTAACATGTCTTTCTCTCTTTTTAGTCTAGGGGCGCACAAAAGGAGGTAGACCTTCGAGAACATATATTGGACCAGAAAGAAAAAAGATTTCAACATTTTCAGCTCTCTTAATTCCAAAATCATTTAGCAATTGGGGTGGTCCAGTTCTAGTGAACTAGTGATGGTAATTTCCACTTAAACTCCCCACCATCCAACTGGTGGTGAACTCAACTTACGCAACAACTTAAGTTTTGGTTGGTTAGTAGGATCTAACCACTGATTGCAAGTTTCCACCTATTCTAAATAACGATGGCAGGAATTATTTGCCAATGGTCACCACGCAGGCCAAAATACTTTTTTAATCCATTAATGCTAGTGGATAGTGGTATTACACAGTAGTATTTTATTCTGTATTGCAAATATAATCACTACATTGAGAATGTAAAAGAATCACCAAACTATTAGTTCTAATAGAATTACCAGTTTGTGAAACCTTAACTAGACATTTAATAGATTTAAATCAAATCAAAAATACAGGGAAAGAAAAGTAAACAAGTAAGAATATGTGAAATTGCTAAATGATTTTGGAATAGAGCTGCAGGGGTTTAAGATAGGGTTTATCGGCGGTGGTACGGTGGTGGTGAAGGCGTCGGCCGGCCGGTTGTTGGTGGTTCCCCTTCTCTTCTCCCCCCCTACTCCCTCTTCTCCCTCGCTGCGTTTCTCCCTCTCTTTTTTTCTTGTCGACTGGTTCGAGCGAATGCCTGAATCTGATTAAGGTTATAAGAATCAACGACCGCACGCGGTCGTTAATTTTTAATGATGTAGACATAGCGGTCGCTAATATAGATTGGTCGTCGCGCACTAGCGACTAGAATCCTACGCGGTCGTAGATAGCGGTCGCTATTAATATTATCAGCGACCAGATAGGGCGATCGCTGATATCATTGGTCACAGATGGCCCTTTTTCTTGTAGTGATTGAACACGCGAAGAACGATGACATCAAATTCATCGGTTACAAAGTTTGACGTGATGAAGTTTAATGGGACTGAGAATTTCGGGCTATAACAATAGAGGGTAAATGATCTGTTGGTGCAGCAGGGATTGGCGTTAAAGAAGAAACCAGAGTCCATGACGACTGATGACTGGGATGAACTCCAAGCGAAGGCGAGAAGTACAATTCGTTTGTGTCTAGCAGACGAGGTTATGTATCATGTGATTGGTGATGAATATGTCAAAGTCATTGACAAATAAGCTGCTTCTGAAGCAAAAGTTGTTTAGGTTAAAGATGATTGAAGGTTTTGAACTTATTCACCATATTCATACCTTTAATCGGATAATTAGTGATTTGCTAAGGATTGAAGTGAAATTCGAAGAAGAAGACCAGGCGCTGATGGTGTTGTGTTCTCTACCGGGTTCCATGAAAAATCTTGTTACAACCCTCCTATGGGGAAAAAAGACACTAAAATTGGAAGAAGTCACTTCTGATCTACTGATGTTTAACCATCGAAAGCAACAAACCGATGGTATTTCGGGTGAAGGGTTGGTGGTAAAAGGGGAAATCAACGTGGCAGAAAATCGAAAAGAGGAAAATTAGGATCACATAGGAAATCGAAGTCAAGGGGCAGGACTCTTAAGCCGAAGGAGTATAAGTGTTTCAGGTGTCATGAGACAGAACACTTCAAGAAAGACTGTCCATACAAGAATAAGAGTGAAGGAACAAGGAAGAACATAGAATCAACGAAATCTACAAACATTGTGGAAGAGTCATCGGATGATGGGGATATGTTGTCAGTTTTAACAAACACAGACGTGGCAGACTCATGGATTTTGGATTCAGCATGTTCTTTTCACACGACGTCTAACAGGGAATGGTTCGACACCTACAGGTCTGTGAATTGTGGTATAGTTCTAATGGGTAATGATGCTTTATGAAATGTCATTGGAATAAACATAGTGAAGATAAAGATGTTTGATGGTGTTGTGAGAACTCTGGCTGAGGTGAGACATATTCCAGCTTTAAGAAAGAATCTAATTTCATTGGGAACTCTAGACTCTAATGTTGTGAGTACAAAACAGGTGGTGGAGCCATGAGAGTGACGAAGGGTGCGCTAGTGATAATGAAAGGTTTTAAGGTTAGTGGGAATATCTATTGGTTGATAGGGAGTACAGTTGTAGGTGGAGTTGTTGCCACTACAGCTGATAATATTGATGATACTTCACTGTGGCATATGCGGTTGTGGAATATGGGGGAACGTGGGATGCTAGAATTACATAGAAGAAATTTGTTGAAAGGGGTGAAATCGTGCAAGCTAGATTTCTGCAAGTTCTGAGTCTTGGGAAAACAGTGTAAGGTGCAGTTTAAGCATGTGGTGAACAAAACGAATGGAATACTTGACTATGTGTATTTTGATGTTTAGGGACCAGTGAGAGTAGCTTCAAAAGCGGGATCGTTGTATTTCTTAACTTTTATCGATGATTTTTCAAGGAAGGTTTGGGTGTATTTCATGCGACATATGCAAGTCTGAGGTTTTTGAAAAATTCAGGGTGTGGAAAATCAAACAGGGAGACGAATTAAGTGCCTTAGATCAGATAATGGGACATAGTACAAGTATGAGCCATTTGTGAAGTTTTGTGAGGAGCATGAGATTCAACGTCACTGGACTATTAGAAAGACACCACAACAGAATGGGGTGGCAGAGAGAATGAATATAACTATAGCGGAGCGGGCACGGTGCATCAGGTTAAATGTAGGGCTTTCGAAGGATTTTTGGGCAAAAGCAGTGAGTATGACATTTTATATTATAAACAGGTCGCCAAGTACTGCTCTGGATAATAAGGTGGCATAGGAGGTGTGGACAGGCAAAGAGGTAGATTACTCAGGTATGAAGATCATTGGGTGTCCAACCTATGTTCATGTTCCAGGTGATTAGAGGTCAAAGCTTGATGCAAAGTCTAAACAGTGTATCTTTCTTGGGTATAAGAAAGGTGTAAAGGGGTACAAGCTTTGGGATCCGGATCAAAGAAAGTAGTGATCAGTAGGGATTTGGTTTTTGATGAAGCTTTCATGGGTAAGACACATAAGGAAGGACAGAAAATTAAGGCTGAGGAAGACACCAACAATCAAAGCACTGAAGGGTACAAATTGAAATTTGGAAGTCATGGATGATCGGCAATCCACCGCTAGTGGAACAGGATAATCAGCAGCAAGAGGAGGAAAACATATCCGCAAGGAGACCTAAACACACTATCAAACCACTGGATAGGTATAGGTTTGATGTTATGGTTGCATAAATATGCCCTATCTACTACTAATGTGGATTCGTCTACTTTTTCAGGAAGCTATTGCTAGTCTTTAAAGAGACAGATGGATGGAGGCCCTGATGGAGGAGATGGAGTCATTGAAGAAGAACAAGACTTAGGAATTTTCAGAATTGCCTGAGGGAAAGAAACTAGTAGGGTGCAAGTGGGTATACAAGAAGAAAGAAGCTGTATCAGAAAAGGAAAGGGAAACACTACAAGAAAAACCCTTATATTCGACAGAATTATTCTTTTCGGATTTAATTCTGTCGAAATAAGCCCATTTACGATGAAAGTTTGCGTCGAAGATAATTTCCTCGAAAATAAGCTTATACCGATGAAATTCTATCAGAAATAGAATACCCTAATTGGAGCCAAGTTTCCCGCTAGCGCGAACCCTACCTTCGACGGAATGATAGTTAATTCCGAGGGAAATTTTGTCGGAATAAAGTTAATTTTGAGGGAAATAAATTCGACAGATATTCTGTCAGAAATAATTAAAAAACCTAATTAGTATAGTCTTCTTCCAGCCACGCTTCATTTCCCTCATTTCCCTCTCAGCTCTCACTGCAACTCTCCTTCTCCCTTTCTCCTCTCAGCTCAACACTCCTCTCTCTCGTCTCCCCTTACCACCACCACCCCCTCCCGATCGGTCTAGACACCCGTCCCCCTTGTCGGGGGCGTCTTTCCTCCTTTTATTCCGGCGACGGCTCCTCCTTTCTCCTCGGGTGATTCCGGCAGCTCCTCCTCCTCCTCCTCCTCCTCCTCCTCCTCCTTAATCCTACTATAATTCCAGCGAACTCTCAAGGTACTAAAATTCCCAAATTTAATTTTTAGGGTTAATATATATTGATTTTAATGTGATAATTTCTGCTGAAATTAGGCATACTGTATATGTTGTTGCTAAAATTAGAACTCGTTTGAGAATTTGAGATTACTAGTTAGCTTGTATTTGTTTTCTGTTTTAAGTTGTTGATATTGTTGTCACAATGAATAATTTTTTTTGACTTGGTCATTCTGCTGAAATTGGGCATAGTGTTGGACTTGTTGTTGTTGTGGAATTTAGAATTATATTTTGCTGAAATTGGGATAAATATGCTGAAATTCGGATGAACATCATTTGATTTAAGACTGCATATATATAATACTTTTTTGGAACTTCAGAATATTGATATTAGGGTTCTTTCTATGTATATATATTGAGATATGTTAGTTTACTAAATTGTTTGTTGGTATAATTGATTTTGACATTGATTTTATGACTGTTTTGGGACTGCCTTTAATTTTGATATATTTGCTATTTCTGACGGAATTTTTGACGGAATTTTTGTCAGAATTATTCATTTGCAAGATTTGTGGGCCCTGAATGTATTGTATAAGTAATTAGTTTCCTAATATTAAAATATAAACTAAGTAGCATTTACTTAGTTTCTTACTACTAAAATAAAATAAAATGAAATAAATTTAATTTAATTTAGTTTATTAAATAAAATAAATTTTAAAAATTTGATAATATAATATAATACAAAATAAAATAATAAATTTAATTTAATTTAATAAAACAAAAGATATTTGATTTATTTTAATAAATAAATTAAAATTAATAAAAAATATTTTAAAAATAAAATAAAATAAATTTAATTTAATTAAATTAAAATAATTTAAATTTAATTTAATTTAAAGAATTTAATTTAATTTAAAAAAAATTAAAAATTATATAATATAATATAAAATAAAATAAATTAAAACATAATAATAAATTTAATCCAATTTAATAAAATAAAACTAAATGAATTAAATAATAAATTAAATTAAATTGAATAAAATTAAACAAATTTAATTATTTAATAAAACAATGAAAATAAATTAAATTAAATAAAAATAAATAAAATAAAATAATAATAATAATAAAATAATAAAAATAATTTAGTTTAATAAATCCGATTTAATAAAATAAAAATGAATTTAATTTAATTTAATAAAATAATCAAAAATTATATTTTATATTATAGTAGAAAATAAAATAAAATAAAATATTTAAAATAATAAATGCAATTAAATTTTATAAAATAAAATAATTGAATAGTAGTCTCCATATATATTCTAAATAATGCTTCTCAAAAACTAAGTAGTACTTATTTAGTTTTTTCATTGGCGAATAAAATAAAATGATTTAATTTAATCTAATTTAGTAAATTTAATTTAATAAATAAATAAACCAATTATATAATATAATATAATATAATACAAAATAAAATAAAAAAATATAATAATAAACCAAGTAGCATTTAATTAGTTGGGATGCAATTAAAAGAAACTGAATAAGAATGTTTTCGATTAAATAAAATAATATACTTTGGAATTTAATTAGAAACCCGTTTGACAAGTAGGAGTGAATGTCGAACAGTAGTCTCTATAGATTTCAAATAACAATTCTCATAAACTAAGTACCACTTACTTAGTTTATCATTGGCAAAATAAACTAAGTAACATTTGCTTAGTTTGCCATAATTTTTAATAAATGCAATAATACTCTCCCTACATATATGTACTCTTCCTTGTTTGCAGGGTTCGACATAGCAGTTGCAACTAATAGTACTCCAATCGGTTCCTCGGCAGTAATTAAAAAAAATATGGGTCGTAGTTCTTGTTTGTGTCCTATACTCGAATAATAAAGTTAATTGAATTACTGCGGACATTCCTCACTTTTCCATCATAATAGATGACAACATCTGGAAGGAGTGTCATTAAGTTGTTGAACAAATTTCTAGGTTAAGCAACCCTCTAGATGAACGAACGATCACTTCTCTGCTAGGAATGAATCATCTCCCCATATGGGTCCAATCCATGACATAGACAGCTTCTTACCACTTCGAATTCCTCAGATGGGTAGTTCTCACAGAATGTCTCACCTCTTTTTCTATGAGAACTACCCATCTGAGGAATTCAGAGTGGTGAGAAGTTGTTTATGTCATGGAGTGGACCCATATGGGGAGATGATTCATTCCTAGCAGAGAAGTGATCGTTCGTTCATCTAGAGGGTTGCTTAACCTGAAACTTTGTTCAATAGCTTAATGGAAATCCTTCGGGATGTTGTCATCTGTTATGATGGAACAATGAGGAACGTCCGCAGTAATTCAATTAACTTTATTATTCGAGTATAGGACACAAACAGGAACTATGACCCTTTTGCCGCCGCCAAGGAACCGCTTGAGTACTATTAATGTGAATCTGCTATGTAGAACCCCCCACATACAAGAAGTCCTCGACTTTTCTCCTAGTAGTCATTACAAATTTGAATCGCTATAAAACTTAGAAACCCGTTTGACAAGTAAGAGTGAATGTCGAATAGTAGTCTCTATAGATTTTAAATAATAATTCTCATAAACTAAGTACCACTTACTTAGTTTATCATTGGCAAAATAAACTAAGTAGCATTTGCTTAGTTTGCCACAATTTTCAATAAACTCAATAATAATCTCTCTTTAATCTTCAATACACTCAATAATATATGTACTATACTTTGGAACTTAGAAACCCATTTGACATTCACTTA
This sequence comes from Panax ginseng, assembly GCA_020205605.1. Lineage (NCBI taxonomy): Eukaryota > Viridiplantae > Streptophyta > Magnoliopsida > Apiales > Araliaceae > Panax > Panax ginseng. Next base: position 133,553,678 of record CM035133.1, on the reverse strand, counting down.
GTAGGAGTGAATGTCGAACAGTCCCCAATTTGGGATTGTTACTGGAAGTTATGTCTCTCACTTAGGCCGATGCCAATACGAAACAATACATTTTTGTTGTTTTGAGGTTTTTTTCGACTGTTATCTCTATATGTTCTTTGAGTGAATACTTAGATTAAGTTATCTTAGTATGTTTCATGTGCTTGGAGACTATGGGGAGGTGCTGCCGAAATTTTCTTGAAACTCATGAAACGTACTCAACGTGTTGGCACTAGTGTTGAGACGCATCCAATAATGGGATAGAAGCCTTACTCATGTCCTATAGAGTGGAGATACTAGGTAAATCTAATTCATGCAAGAATATCCAAATTAACTGAATGCGTCTTCTGTGTAGTTAAAAATGTCAGCCGACCGGAGTTGGATGTACCATAGGATACCCATTGATGGGAGGGGATTAGTCTCAGCTTATCGTGTAAGACCCCAACTTTTATGAATAAAGATTATTTTTTTTCTCTAAATATTATTTTTGAATATTATGGTGTGGATTTGATATAATGTTATAGTTGTGGGTAATATTTACAAATTTTACAAAGTAAGCAAGTTGTCATAAAATATTCGATTGGTCGGGGAATATTCATTGTATCAGGGAATATTTGTGACGCCCCCAAAACAGGTATACATCCCCCATCTTGAGTCACCAAATACATGTTACAGAAATCAAATAAAAACTTTCTTTAATACAACTGTCGTGTAAAAATACGACAAAACATAGCTGAGTTTTTAAAACGAATATTGTCTTCTAGACAATATCCACACTCAGTGAAGTCCTCATTACAATTATTATCACACTATTTCACAGAATAGTGAGGACTACTACAACCACTTATCCTGGACCATCACTTCATTCCCCAACTCGTCCTAGCTATATTCTCATTTCCTGAAGAGAACAATGAAAGAAAAGGGTGAGCTCAACTAGCCCAGTAAGAAATATTATGACTAAGATAATGCAGAATAAATTATCCTTAGCCTTCAACAGTATAACAACAGATAGAATATAATAGACAACAAGTTTTAGATCAACAACTGCAACGGAACAAGCAATCCATTAGAAGAGTCAAGTAGAGCGTGATATCTACTATCTTATATGATTTAAAAAGTTTTTTATCAAATTTATCATCACGAGACTCGACAATAAATAAACCACATCATCGAATCATCCTTGCACTCACGGGCCAAGGATATTCATGTAATCACCAATGGTCATGATTATATCGAATAATCCCTGGTCATAATCATACCAACAACTGTCCATCAATGCACTACGGGTCAATGATGACTTTTACCATATCATTTATAACATTGCGAGTCATAATTATACCGAATGATCCCTGGTTATAATCCTACCAATCAACAGTCCATCTATGCACGTAAACCAAAGATGACTTTCATCACAATATAAGCATGAGGATGATGACAATGATATAAGCATTAATCAAACGAAATCAAATCAAACGAAATCAAGGATAAATATTAAAGACTTTAAATTTATCCAGAGTTTAAAAATATCCAAATTGTCAACATGATACTGTTTTGTAGAGTAAAATTCAAGAATAATATTCATGTACCAAAAATAATTTGGACAGAAAAGAAATATATTTTTTGGGTAAATAGTACCCCGTGAATAGTACTTCGGGAATAGTACCTCATGAATAGTACCCCGACATAAAAAGTACCCCAAATACCTGAGTGAATAATATTCGGGTGAATAGTAACCCAAGAATAGTAACTCATGAATAGTATTCTAGCATGAAAAGTGCCACGAATACCTGAATGAATAATATTTGAGTGAATAGTAACCGAGTGAATAGTAACCCGTAAATAGTAACTCATGAATAGTATTCCGTCATGAAAAGATCAATAATTATCAAGAAAGCTCAGAATAATATTTCCATGAAAAGATACTGGATGAAGCGCAAATATCAAGGATATTCTACTAATTTCATGGAATATAGAAGCAATATTTCAACAAAATGAGTATAGAACTAGGGATACAAAACAAAATAATATTACTTTCATACTACAGAGTATGGAAAATATTATTTCGTACGAATATTGAACAAACATAACATCCCTTACAACTGTTGAATGAAAATAATATTCCAACGAATATAATATTCCTACGAATATTAAACGAAAATAATATTCATACGAATACGAAAAATAATATTTCTTCAGAATATGAAATAAATAATACCCCTTACCTCAGAAGAAGACTGGATACTGGAGTAGTGAAGTAAATGTATCACTCTTCTTCTTTCTCTCTATAGCTTCTCTCTCTTTAATTTCTCTTGTGAGTCTTATTGAATTGGTGAGAATGAAGGAAGAATGAGCTTCTATTTATAGAAATATATAGTTTCGATAATTGCACATTTTGAGGCTCGAAATATTATAGTATAATACCTTCATCTTTTTCTTCATTTTTAATTTAGTCTTGCAAGTATTATAAAACTTGCACCACCTCCCCTAATAGTACATCATGTGAATCAATAGTACAATCATGTGAATCAATAGTTCTATACATGTGAAAAAAATAATTATAGTATAGTACCTTCATCTATACCTTCATTTTTAATTTAGTCATGCAAGTATTATCAATGTTGCACCACCTCCCCTAATAGTACATGCATGTGAATCAATAGTACACACATGTGAACAAATAGTTATAAGCATGTGAATTAACAACAATTAATTGCTCATTTATCCGATTAATTACCCGATTGGTCAATATAACCTCCAAAAATTAATTATTATCGAAATAAATGTTGATTTCCACAAACACTAATAATCCCAACATAATGAAAATATTAATTTCATCTTTAATCAATATGAACTTATTCATCATTAATATTATAACTCACAATATTTAATAACCAGATCATTTCCAGGAAAGAGGGGGCTTTCCGATAAGGATTTCTCCTTATTGGCGCGTAATTAGGTGACCAAACCTCTCCTTGACAGAACTTCTAGACATTGTCAATATTGCAAATAATAATATGAATAACTTTGTCATCTCAATTATTGATTTAATAATATAAAATATTATGCAGATAATACTTTGACAATAATTGAATCAATAATATGAGGGATATGATGCAGCAATTACTGTAGTAATAATTGAGTATAACTGAGTGACTTCTTATGTAAGCATCAATAATTAATACCGTGTGCTACTATGCAACCACGCGTATTACTGTATTTTTATCACCGATTATTTTATGACAACTTGCTTACTTTGCAAAATTTTCAAATATCACCCTTAACTTTAAATTTTTATCAATTTAACTATTTACCAAAAAAGAAAATTGAATACTTTTATTTCATAAAATTCGGGATCTTACAATATTCGTACGACGACATAATCATTGGTGGACCCCACAACAGAATTATTGTCGGAGTTAGAAAACGACATAAATATTTTTTATAAAAATAACGGTGAAAGTTTTACCGTTAACTGTTGAAATACCCGTTGATAAAAGTACAGTAATACGCGTGGTTGCATAGTAGCACACAATATTGTTATTGATGCTTACGTGAGAAGTCACTTAGTTTTGTTCAATTATTACCACAGTATTTGTTGCACAATATCTCATATTATTGATTTAATTATTGTCACAGTATCATCTGCACAATATTTTATATTATTAAATCAATAATTGACATGACACAATTATTCATATTATTAGTTAGCATTATTGACAATGTCTAGAAAATTCTATCAAGGAAATAGGTTAGGTTATCTAATTGCACGCCAATAAGGATAAATTCTTATCGGAAAGCCCCCTCTTTCTTGGGAATGATCTGATTGTTAATATTGTTAGCTTATAATATTAATTATTTTGTGGTGGATATTAGTTCAAATTTTTATATAAATGAAGAAATTCAGCATGAGATATTTGTTGAAAGTTTGGCATATTTTCTGTGGAAATACAATTATCTTCTCCGATAAAATATTTATTTAAATATATTATAATTGTTTAAATAATAATATTATAATATGTACATATATATATATATATATATATATATATATACATACGGATATGTGAATGCTTTGTATATTTTTGGTGGCTTGAATAAAGGTCAACAAAGTAGTGTTGCCTAACTTTCGTGGGCCCATAAAGATGGGATATAATGAATTTGGCAGAGAAAAAATGGAAGAGTTAGGCAAGGAATGATTTCCTTGTTTTCAAATAATTGGTGGGCCCTCATCCAATCAAAACAAAGGAAGAGTTAGGCATGCATGTGCAGTAGGTTAGGCAGAGGAAAGAATTTGGCAGAGAGTTGATTCGGTTGGTTTTCTCCTCCATGCTGCACTATAAATAGGGGGTAACCCCTCCTTCCTAAAACACACCACTTCAATATCAGAAATTTTTATTCTATAATATTGTTAGTATTTTCTTGAGTATAGGGATACTTTGAGTATAGTTTTTTTTCTACAAGATTTTCTCAGAATAATATCTGATATTCCAGTCAAATTCAGTTTCTACTAAGGTAAATGATATTATTTTATTTCAATACTCGTAAGAAATATTATTTTCTTTCATACTCCATATTATGGAAGGGATATTATTTCATTTCATATTCCTAAATTTAAACTTACTATGGTAAGTATTGCTTCTATAATTCCTGAAATTAGTAGAATATCCTTGATATTTGCGCTTCATCCAGTATCTTTTCATGAAAATATTATTATGAGCGTTCTTGATAAGTTTGAACTTTTTTATGTCGGAGTACTATTCACAGGGTACTATTCCCAAAGTACTATTCACCCGGGGTACTATTCATGACAAAAATTGATTTCTTTTCGGTCTAAATCATTTTTGATACAATATTATTCTTGAATTTTACTCCACAAAGCAGTATCATGTTGACATTTTGGACATTATTGAATTCTGGATAAATTAAATTATAAATCTTTAGAATTTATCCTTTGCTTACATTTAATTGAATTCTTATATCATTGTCATCATCCTCATGTTTATATTGTTACGAAATTCATCTTTGGCCCGTAGTGCATAGATGGACTGTGGGTTGGTATGATTATGACCAGGATTCATTCGGTATAATCATGACCCGTAATATTACAAATGATGTGGTAAAAGTCCTCATTAGCCCGTAGTGCATTGATGAACAGTTGTTGGCACGATCATGACCATTGGTGATAATAATGAATATCCTTGGCCCGTAGTGCATGGATAATTCAGTGATGTGAATTATTTAATGAGCCGAGTCTCAGCGATAAAATTGATGATAAACTTTTAAATCATAGAAGATAGTAGATAGCATGCTCTACTTGACTCTTCTAATGGATTGTTTGTTCTGCTGCAGTTAAACTTGTTGTCTATTATATTCTATCAGTTTAACCCTGTTGAAGGCTAACGATAATTTATTCTGCATTATCTTAGTCATAATATTCTTTACTGGGCTAGTTGAGCTAACCCTTTGCTTTCATTGTTCTTTTCAGGAAATGAGAATATAGCTGGGACTAGTCGGGGAATGGAGTGACGATCTAGATGGTTGTTTTAGTATTCCTCACTATTCTATGAAATAGTGTGATAATAATTGTAATAAGATTGAATTTGAGAGTGGATATTGTCTAGAAGACAATATTCATATTAAAAATCTCAGCTTATGTTTTGTCGTATTACATCACAATTGTATTAATTAAGTTGTATTTGAATTTTGTACCATGTATTTGGCGACTCAGAATGGGTGATGTATACCTATTTTGGGGGGTGTCACAGTTGGTATCAAAGCTTAGGGATATGATCCCTGGCTGAGATGTGAGACTAGAACTAGGAGGGGAGAGACGGGTAATTCCTTCACTAGTATGACTTTCCTAAGTTTATTTGTTATTTAATTGGTCGGTCAGAATATAGGGATAATATGTTACATGTCAATTAACCCTTGTTTTGTGGTAGTATTTAAAAATGACATCCGAGAATGTTGAGATAAGCAATGGAGCACATGAGACCGTTGAGTCACCAATGATCAATACCCAGGATAATGTGCATCAGGAAAGCAATAATCCTCAGGTAAACAACAACACCGATCAAATGATGAACGATGGGATGTTCAGAGGCTTTATGCAATTCATGCAACATCAGGAGAGAGCGGATCCTGTTCAAAATGCAGGTGGAAACACTGGCAACTCTCGGACGGTCACCGCTAAGCAATTCAAGGAGCTAAGACCACCAGAGTTTTTAGGAGAGCCAAAACCACTTAAAGCGGATACATGGATAAAGCAGATCACCAAGATATTTGATGTCTTGGGATGTTCTGAGGAGAAAAAGGTTTCCTTTACCACCTTCATGTTGCGGGGAGAGGCAAATTACTGGTGGGAATCTATAAAGCGTACTCAACCTGCTGCACTGAAGATGTCTTGGGAGAAGTTCCAAGAATTGTTCAACGAACTTTCCTGAAAGTATTCGTCACATGAAGGAGGTGGAGTTCATCAAGCTGGAGCAAAACAACATGACTGTGTCATAGTATGAGGCTAAGTTTACCGAATTGTCCCAGTTTGTATCTCTTTTGGTTGATAATGAGGAGAAAATGACGCGAATGTTTCTGCGAGGTTTGAGATCCGAAATGCGTCAATACCTTATTTCTCACAAACTGTGTTTGTATTCAGATGTTGTAAATAGGGCTTAGTTATTGGAGCGCGATAACGAGTCAACCCAACCAAGAGAGAGCGATTGAAGAAGTCGATAATACCAAAGGGTAATACCATCATTGAGCGGTGACAACAAACGTGGAGGGAATTAACATGCCAGAAATGGTAACCACTTCGGTGGTAATCATGGCCAAGATAATAGAATTGGAAATTTCAAGAAGTGGAGATTCAATAATGATGGAAAGATGTCAGCACCAACACCTGTTGTTAAAGAAGTAGAACGATCGCCGATCGTATGTTACAAATGTGGAGGGGAGGGACACATCAGTCCAAACTGTACGCAGTAGTCCAAAGCATGTTACAATTATAGAAGAGAAGGTCACCTAGCCCAATTTTTTTGTGCACCAAAGTCAAGTCCAGCTGGGATGGAGGCACCAAAGGCCATCCCAGACAAGTTAAAGCCAGTAGTTCAAGGGAGAACGTTTGTCGTAACCTTCCAAAAAGTGAGGAATATGAAAGAGGTGATCACGAGTAAGCTAATCATAAACTCTAGTGAAGTCTATACCTTATTTGATACCGGTTCTACCCATTCTTTGATTTCTCCAATTTGCGCTCAACGTTTAAATTTGACTCTAGAGAAATTAGACTTTGACTTATCTGTTAAAACTCCGTTGGGAGAAACCTTCATTACATCCACTGTTTATAAGTCTTGTTTGGTTCAAATCGGTACCCTCACATTACCTGTCAATCTTATTTCCTTAAAAATACTTGCATTTGATGTGAGGGATTGATTGGTTAACTACTCATCATGCAAAAATTGATTTTTTTTGTAAGGTTGTTAGTTTTCATATTCCTAACCAACCTATTATGCGAATTCAAGCAACTAAACCACTAAAGTCAATCACTGTCATATCAAGTCATAAAGCTATTCGTTTATTGAAAAAAGGATGTCAAGCTTTCTTAGCCCATGTCACGGATTTAAATAAAAATACGTCAAATTTGAATGATATTTCTATTGTTAATAAATTTCCTGACATATTCCCTGAAGAACTTCCTGGCCTACCCCTAGAGCGTGAAATTGAATTTTGTATCGATTTTGAATCCGGTACAAAACTCATTTCCAAAGCCCCTTATCGAATGGCTCCTATTGAACTTCAGGAGTTAAACAACTGCAGGATTTATTAGACATCAATTTCATTCGTCCTAGTACGTCTCCTTGGGGTGCTTTTGTTCTATTCGTAAAGAAGAAAGATGAGAGTATGCGACTTTGCATTAACTATCGGGAGTTGAATCATGTCACCATCAAAAATAGGTACCCGTTACCTCGTATTGATGAACTGTTTGACCAGTTGCAAGGTGCCAAATTCTTTTCAAATATTGATCTTCGTTCCGGATATCATCAGTTAAAAATTAAAACTGATGACATTCCAAAGACTGCTTTCAGAACTTGGTACGGGAATTACAAATTCCTAGTCATGTCCTTTGGATTGACTAATGCTCCTGCTACCTTCATGGACATGATGAACCGAGTATTCAAGGAATATTTGGATCATTTTGTGGTTCTCTTTATTGATGACATTCTCATATATTCTAAAAGCCGTTAAGATCATGAGCAACACTTGAGGCTGGTACTCCAAAAGCTTCGTAAAAACAAGTTTTATGCCAAGTTGAAGAAATATGAGTTCTAGCTTGAGGAAGTGGCATTCCTTGGGCACGTAATATAAAATCACGGAATATCTGTTGACCCAACAAAGATTGAAGCAATACAAAGCTGGGAGCAACCTAAGTCGTTGGATCAAGTACGTAGCTTTACGGGCTTACCGGTTATTATCAGAGATTCGTGGAAGGATTTTCTCGAATCGCTACTCCATTAACTCAGCTGACTCAAAAAGATATAAATTCGGTTGGAGCGAGGAATGTGAGAAGAGTTTTCAAGAACTCAAGAGGAGACTCATTTGACGCCCCCAAAATTGGTATACATCACCCATTCTGAGTCGCCAAATACATGGTACAGAAAACAACTACAACTTTATTATTACAATTGTCGTGCAAAATACGACAACACATACTATGAGTTTAAATACAAATATTATATTCTAGACAATATCCACACCCAAATAAAGTCCTCATTACAATTATTAATGCACTATTTTACAAAAATAGTGAGGACTGCTAAAAAAACTGTCTAGGACCATCACTCTATACCCTGACTGGTTCCTGCTATATTCTCGCTTTCTGAGAAGAAAAATGGAACAAAAAGGAAAAGGATGAATTCAACTAGCCCATTAAAGAATATTATGACTAAGATAATATACAATAAATTATCCTTAGTCTTCAACAGGGAAAAATCTTATAGAATATAATAGACAACAAGTTTTAGATCAACAACTACAACGGAAACAATAATTCATTAGAAGAGTTACGTAGAGAATGAAATCTACTATCATCTATGAATTTAAAATTCCATCATCAATATTTTTCCCTGTAATATCAATCAATATACATCTTGAATCAAATATTCATCTTTGCACTACGGGCCAAAGATATTCATTTGTATCACCAGTTGGTCATGTTCATCTCAACACCTGTTCATCTTTGCACTATGGGCCAAAGATATTCATCAGGTAATCATTCATCTTTGCACTACAGGCCAAAGATATTCATCAAGTATCATCATTAAGGACTGAGGATGATGAAAAAAAATTTAGAGAACGAATCTAGTAAGATAAAAGGATAAAGTTTAGAGATTCGTACTTTAAATAATCTAAGTTCCCACGAAGACCCGTAAAAATGTTGATTTCCACAAACACTAATAATCCCAACATAATGGAAATATTAATTTCATCTTTAATCAACATGAACTTATTCATCATTAATATTATAACTCATAATATTTAACAACCGGATCATTTCCAGGAAAGAGGGGGCTTTCTGATAAGGATTTCTCCTTATTGGCACGCAATTAGGTGACCAAACCTCTCCTTGACAGAACTTCTAGACATTGTCAATATTGCAAATAATAATATGAATAACTTTTTCGTTTCAATTATTGATTTAATAATATAACATATTATGCAGATGATACTGTGACAATAATTGAATCAATAATATGAGAGATATATATGATGCATCAATTACTGTAGCAATAATTGAGTATAACTGAGTAACTTTTCACGTAAGCTTCAATAATCAATCTTGTGTGCTACTATGCAACCACGCCAGACATCGCATTTTTTACTACCGGGTAGTTCAACAGCTTTTAATTGGTAACACTTTCATTTATTATGATAATTACATCATTTTCTAACTAAGACAATACTTCCATTGTGGGGTCCACCAATGATTTTGTCGTCGTACGAATATTCCCTGTTAAAACGAATAATCCCCCACCAATCGAATATTATATAACAACTTGCTTACTTTGCAAAATTTATAAATATTACCCACAACTATAACATTATATCAAATCCATACCATAATATTCAAAAAAAAATATTTCGAGAAATTTAAATCTTTATTCATAAAATTTGGGGTCTCACAGATAAGGTATTGATGAATCTCTGGTTTTAGACCTCTCAGAAACATCTGTGTCATACGTTCCTCATTCTCTACCAATGAGGTGCAAACCTGGATAACTCTGTGAACTTTGCCTCGTACTGGGACACCGTCATGTTGTTTTGTTCCAGTCTAATAAACTCTACCTCCTTCATATGATGAATACTTTCAGGAAAGTACTTATCATTGAATAATTTTTGAAATCTTTCCCAAGACATGTTGAGTGTGGCTGGCTGGGTACACTTTATAGATTCCCACTAGTAATATGCCTCACCACGGAACATAAAGGTGGCGAATGGAACCTTTTGTTCTTCCGTGCATCCAAAGATATGGAATATCTTGGTAATTTGCTTGACCCACATTTTTTCCTTAATCGGATCTGGCTTTCCCCAGAAATTTGGTGGTCCCAACTCCTTGAACTGGTTGGCTATGACAAACCGCGCGTTGCTATCATTTCCACCCGTATTTTGTACAAGAGTCTCCCTCGTCTGATTTTGCATGAACTGCAAAAAGCTTCTAAACATTCCATCATTCATCATTTGCTCGGTAGTGGTGTTTACGGGAGGAATATTGCCTTCCTATTGCACATTCTCCTGGTTGGTGATTGAAGGTTGTTCCACGGTCTCATACACTCCATTGTTAACGTTCTCAGCTGCCATTCTTAAAAATTGCCATAAAACAGGGGTTAATTAAACAAATTAACATATCACATAATATCCCTATATTATGACCGACCAACAAATAAGCTTAGGTAGGACACACTAAATGAAGGATTTACTCGCTCTCCCCTCCTAGTTCTATTCCCCGATCTCCGCCAGAGACCATATCCCTAAGCTCTGATACCAACTGTGACACCCCCAAAATAGGTATACACATCACCCATTCTGAGTCGCCAAATACATGGTACAGAAAATAACTACAACTTTATTATTATAATTGTCATGCAAAATACGACAACATATACTGTTAGTTTAAATACAAATGTTGTCTTTTAGACAATATCCACACCTAAATAAAGTCCTCATTATAATTATTAATGCACTATTTTACAAAAATAGTGAGGACTGCTAAAACAACTGTCTAGGACCATCACTCTATACCCCGACTGGTTCCTGATATATTCTCGTTTCCTGAGAAGAAAAATGGAACAAAAAGGAAAAGGGTGAGCTCAACTAGCCCAATAAAGAATATTATGACTAAAATAATATACAACAAATTATCCTTAGTCTTCAACAGGGAAAAATCTGATAGAATATAATAGACAACAAGTTTTAGATCAACAACTGCAGCGGAAACAATAATTCATTAGAAGAGTTAAGTAGAGAATGAAATCTACTATCATCTATGAATTTAAAATTCCATCATCAATATTTTTCCCTGTAATATCAATCAATATACATCTTGAATCAAATATTCATCTTTGCACTACGGGCCAAAGATATTCATTTGTATCACCAGTTGGTCATGTTCATCTCAACACCTGTCCATCTTTGCACTACGGGCCAAAGATAATCATCAGGTAATCATTCATCTTTGCACTACATGCCAAAGATATTCATCAAGTATCTTCATTAAGGACTAAGGATGATGAAAAACATTTTAGAGAACAAATCCAGTAAGATAAAAGGATAAAGTTTAGAGATTCGTACTTTAGATAATCCAAGTTCAAAAATACTCCATAATAAACCATAATGGAGTAAAATTCAAGAATAAAGATCAAAACATGGATACAATCAAAGATAGTAACCATAATAGACATCTGGGATAAAGAAGAGAAAATTTTATTTTTCGGTGAATAGTGACGTATTTGTGAATAGTGTCGTATACGTGAATAGTAATCCCAACACAAAAAGGTAGAAATTTCATAATAAAATTCATATCAATATTTCAGCATAATGATATTGAAGAAAATAATATAATTTACGAAGAAGATAACATCCCTTATCTTAAAATAACAGTATTTCTGATCGAAATATCGGATGTAAAGTCGAAGAAAACTTACACTGAATAGCAACTCTCAAAGTATCTAAATACTCACAAAATACGCTTGATAATATATAGAGAGAGAAAACTTGTTTCTGGTGTGATTTTCAATTCTAACCTAAGCGCCTATTTATAGAAAAATGCTAGAACGTCAGAGGAGACTAAATTAATAAAATAATATATATATTTTCCTCCTTCTACGCCACCTACCAAGACCAGCCACCAGCATGCCAATTTTGAAATTTTTTTTGTAGCCCATATGTTTAAAACAAAAGTGGGTCCCACCCAATTTTAATAAAAAAATATTTAATTTCCGAAACTTTAATAATTCATAATAAATAGCCCTTTTATTAAAAAAATACAAATTTTATGTCCATTCCATACGAAATCAAATTCTCTACAACTTTGTAGCTTTAAGTTTTTCCAAATTCCAAACAGAAAATATCCGAAATCCACATACAGACGATTTTTAATACCTCCATTCTGATAAAATACTGATAAAATACCTTAGCATTAATTCCTTCATTTATATCCACACAAAATAAATATTTCCCTATCCATCCACATAAAATAAATATTTTCTTATCATATAAATCAATAATTAATTATTCACAAATAATATTACAGAATCACAATTATAATGACGAATTCGTTCCTGTGAAAGAGGGGCTTTCAGATAAGGATTTTCCTCTTCGTGTGCAATTAGGTGACCAAACCCTTTCCTGGATGTAACTTCCTTAGACATTGTCAATAATGCTATCTAATAATATTATTCAAATAATATAAATTATTGATCCGATAATGGGAAATCTTGTCGCAATGACAATTATCAAAGCAAGAATAATATAAAATATCAACGCAAAGAATTATTGAATTAATAAAATAAAATATTGAATAAAGAATTACTATAACAATTATTGAGTAGTGCCTTTCACGTAAGAATCAATAATTCAAAATCTTTAATAATACCGTATGCCTTCTTTATGCAACCACGCCAGATTCTTGTATTTTAACCAATTTGGGTATTCCAACAGTGTTAACGGTAATAATTACGCCGCTATTTATAAAAACTCAAACTTGTCATTTTTTTCATCCAATAATCATTCCGTTATGGGGCCCACAAATGGCTGCGCCGTCGTACGAATATTCCCTAACAACAAGAATATTCAACGACCAAACGAATATTCACCGACAACAATGAATGTTTTATAACCACTTGCTTAATTTGTAAAATTTGCACATTTCACCCATAATTGAAGTATTATATCAAATTAACTCCTTATTATTTCAAGATAATGAATAGAAGAAATTCAATTTTATTTATAATAAGTTGGGGTCTTACACCTGTTCTGACAATACCATCTGGTTTGGAGGGATTTGTCATCTACAGTGATGCTTCAGGGAAAGCTTTAGGATGTGTTCTCATGCAACATAGGAAAGTCATAGCCTATGCCTCATAACAACTCAAAGAATATGAGAGGAATTATCCTACTCATGTTCTAGAGCTGGTAGCTGTCATTTTTGCACTTAAAATCTGGAAGCATTACCTGTATGGGGAGAAGGTGGAGATCTTTATGGATCATAAAAGCCTCAAATATTTCTTCACCCAAAAGGAACTCAACATGCGGCAACGACGTTGGCTTGAACTATTGAGAGATTATGATCATGCTATTCAATACCATCCTGGAAAAGCAAATGTGGTAGCTGACGCATTGAGTAGAAGATCATATGTGGGTAAGAGTGCGATATTGTCAACACAAAGTCCCATTTTGTATGACTTACAAAGGATGGAGATAGAGATAAAGACTCGAGGGACCCACGTGATGATGGCAAATATACGAGTAGAACCGACTTTAATCGATAAAGTTAAAGTTGTTCAAACTATAGACCTGGAGCTTATGAATATGAAGAAGAAAGTGCAAGAAGGTGCTATTCCGGAAGCAAGAATCGATAAAGAAGGAATACTTAAAGTCAACTCTAGACTTTGTGTTCCTAACGACTCTGATTTTAAGTATAAGATCATGATGGAGGCACACAACACACCGTTTGCAATCCATCTCGAGAGTACCAAAATGTATCGTGATCTTCGACATGCATTTTGGTGGAACAATATGAAAAGAGAGATCGCGGAGTTTATCTCAAGGTTTCTAACTTGTCAACGAGTCAAGGCGGAGCAGTAAGTGCCAAAAGGTCCATTGCAACCACTTGAAATTCCAGAATGGAAGTGGGAGCACATTACTATAGATTTCCTTTTCGGTCTTCCCAAGGTTTCTCAAGCCATAGATGCGATTTGGATCATTGTTGATAGATTGACCAAGTCTGCTCATTTTTTACCTATACGAGAAACTTATTCACTTGAACGTCTTGCTCATATGTACATAAATGAGATTGTAAGACTGCATGGTATGCCAAGATCCATAGTTTCGATCGAGACCCAAGATTCACTTCACGGTTTTGGGTCACCAGTAAAGCTATGGGCACAGATTCTTGATTGATTCAAGATATCATCCTCGAATTTGACGGGCAATGGAGAGGACTATTCAAACTCTGGATGATCTATAAAGACTCTGTGTCCTTAACTTCAAAGGAAGTTGGGACAAGTTCTTACCATTGGTGGAATTCTCCTACAACAACAGTTATCAAGCAAATATCGGCATGTGTAAGACCCCAACTTATTATAAATAAAATTGAATTTCTTCTATTCATTATCTTGAAATAATAAGGAGTTAATTTGATATAATACTTTGGTTATGGGTGAAATATGCAAATTTTACAAATTAAGCAAGTGGTTATAAAATATTCATTGTTGTCGGGGAATATTCGTTTGGTCGTTGAATATTCTTGTTGTCGGGGAATATTCATACGTCGGCGCAACCATTTATGGGCCTCATAACATAATAACTGTCGGATGAAGAAAATGACAAGTTTGAGTTTTTATAAATAACGACATAATTGTTACCGTTAACACTGTTGGAATACCCGATTGTTAAAATACAATGTCTGCGTGGTTGCACAAAGAAGACACGGTATTACACAGTATTTTTGAATTATTGATTCTTACGTAAGAAGACAGTACTCAATAATTGTTAAAGTAATTACTGTTCAATATTTTATTTTATTGATTCAATAATTGCCGCGTTGATATTTTATATTATTGTTGTTTCAGTAATTGTCATTGCACAGTTTTTCCCATTATTAGATTAATAATTCATATTATTTGAATAATATTATATGATAATATTATTGGCAATGTCTAAGGAAGTTCTGTCTAGGAAAGGGGTTTGGTTACCTAATTGCGCGCCAGTAAGGAGAAATCCTTATCGAAAAGCCCCCTCTTTCCTGGAAACGACCTGGTTGTTATAATTGTGATTCTATAATATTATTTGTGAATAATTAATTATTTATCTATATGATAAGGAAATATTTATTTTATGTGGACGGATAGGGAAATATTTATTTTGTGTGGATATAAATGAAGGAATTAATGCTAAGGTATTTTATCAGTATTTTATCGGAATGGAGGTATTAAAAATCGTTCGTATATGGATTTCAGATATTTTCTGTTTGGAATTTGGAAAAACTTAAAGTTACAAAGTTGTAGAGAATTCGATTTCGTATGGAATGGACATAAAATTCTTATTTTTCTGATAAAATGGCTATTTATTATGAATTATTGAAGTTTTGGAAATTAAATGTTTTTTTTATAAAAATTGGCTGGGACCCACTTTTGTTTTAAACATGTGGGCTGCAAATTTTTTTTCAGAATTGGCATGCTGGTGGCTGGTCTTGGTAGGTGGTGTAGAAGGAGGAAAATTTATATATTATTTTATTAATTTAGTCTCTTTTGACGTTCTAGTATTTTCCTATAAATAGGCGCTTAGGTTAGATTTGAAAATCATACCAGAAACAAGTTTTCTCTCTCTATATTATCGAGCGTATTTTGTGAGTATTTAGATACTTTGAGAGTTGCTATTCAGTGCAAGTTTTCTTCGGCTTTATATCCGATATTCCGATCAGAAATACTGTTTTTTTAAGGTAATGGATGTTATTTTCTTCGTAAATGATATTATTTTCTTCAATATCATTATGCTGAAATATTGATATAAATTTTATTGTGAAATTTCTACCCTTTTGTGTCGGGGTTACTATTCACATATACGACACTATTCACGTATACGGAACTATTCACAAATACGTCACTATTCACCGAAAAATGAAATTTTCTCTTCTTTGTCCCATATATCTATTATGGTTACTATCTTTGATTGTATCCATGTTTTGATCTTTATTCTTGAATTTTATCCATTATGGTTTATTATGGAGTATTTTTGAACTTGGATTATCTAAAGTACGAACATCTAAACTTTATCCTTTTATCTTACTAGATTCGTTCTCTAAAATATTTTTCATCATCCTCGGTCCTTAATGATGATACTTGATGAATATATTTGGCTCAGAGTAAAGATGAATGATTACGATGAATATCTTTGGCCCAGTGCAAAAGATGAACAGTGTTGAGATGAACACACCAACCTGGTGATACAAATGAATATCTTTGGCCCGTAGTGCAAAGATGAATATTTGATTCAAGATGTATATTAATTGATATTACAAGGATAAAATATTGATGATGGACTTTTAAATTCATAGATGATAGTAGATTTCATTCTCTACTTAACTCTTCTAATGAATTATTGTTTTCGCTGCAGTTGTTGATCTAAAACTTGTTGTCTATTATATTCTATCAGTTTTTTCCCTGTTGAAGACTAAGGATAATTTGTTGTATATTATCTTAGTCATAATATTCTTTATTGGGCTAGTTGAGCTCACCCTTTTCCTTTTTGTTCCATTTTTCTTCTCAGAAAGCGAGAATATATCAGGAACCAGTCGGGGTATAGAGTGATGGTCCTAGACAGTTGTTTTAGTAGTCCTCACTATTTTTGTAAAATAGTGCAATTAATAATTGTAATGAGGACTTTATTTGGGTGTGGATATTGTCTAGAAGACAATATTTGTATTTAAACTCACAGTATGTGTTGTCGTATTTTACACGACAATTGTAATAATAAAGTTGTAGTTGTTTTTTGTACCATGTATTTGGCAACTCAGAATGGGTGATGTATACCTATTTTGGGGGCGTCATAACCGGGATGCAGGACAAGATGATGTATTTGATTCAAGAAAACAACACCTTAAAGGAAGAACAGGCCGAAGTCAATCCGCGTGCGATCGAAGAGTACGAATAATCTCATGCCCTAACCGAGAAGATCATGTCTCAGTTTGCTGAAGGCTATGAAGCTTATCGGGAGAAGGATCGGGCGAATATGAAAGCTGTTTGGCTAGATGTTGCCGTCCTTGATTCTTCTGACGAGGAATTCGAAGCTGGAGATGAGGGTCCTCAAGAATAACTTCTTTTAGGATTTTTAGATGTAATTCTTGTACTTTTTTTCTTATTCCTTTCTTTGTAACTTTCTCGATCAGTTACGCTTGTAACTTTTTCGATCAGTTATGTTATTTCTAACTTTCTGATCGATTTTGTTCGAAGCTTTTCTGATCGGATTTGTAAAAACTTTTGGATATAAATGAAGAACAAAATTATTCTTCGTCTGTAATTTTTTCGATCAGTTATAATTGTGACTTTTACCGATCAGTTATGTTATTTCTAACTTTCTGATCGATTTTTGTCCGAAGCTTATCTGATCAGATTTGTAAAAGCTTATGAATACAAATGAAGTGGAAAAATTTTTCCGAAGAGAAACTCTCATTTATTTCATTGATAAGTAGAATGATTTACATAAATAAAGGAATGAATGACATAACTTTTACTGGTAATATTTTCTAAGTCTTCTAGCATGCCATGTGTTCTTTACTTCTGAACCATCCATTGCTTGAAGCCGTTAAGTACCTGGCTTCGGCACCTCTACTACTTCATAAGGCCCCTCCCAGTTTGGCATCAACTTGCTAGTATTTTGGGGGGTCGATGCCTCTAATTTTTGAAGTACCAAATCTTCGATCTCGAACCGTCTTTGTTTGACTTTCTGATTGTAGTGTCGGGCAGTTCTCTTCTGGTAGATAGATAACCTTATCAGAGCTGAATCTCGAACTTCTTCCAAAAGATCCAAGTTTAGTCGTAGGCCGTCATCATTGTACTACTCCTTGTGCTGACTGACCCAAAGTGTAGGAGACCCAATCTTAACGCTAATGTTAACGCCAAGTTTCGCCGGCACATCCAATCACCAATTGGATGATTCCTGCACAGTAACAGATCACACGAAGCTTGACGGCTTGTGCCGTCGGGGGATAGCTCCGGTGTGAGAATGAGTATATGTCGTTACAAGGTTTAATAATGGAGGCTTTAGTGTTTAGTGCTCAAAAGTGTATTATCTGTTAATCTGAAGTTTAGCCTTGTACTTATAGCCATTCTCATCGCCTTAGAATCCACTTTCGAGTCGGATTAGGACTCTTAAATATGGCACTTACCATTATTTGGGTCCAACACAATCTCCTTGAAAGGTACAAGTTGGATCCAATCAAAATACTACCTTTGGTGTTACCTTATACAAATATGATTAGGACTAGAATCTTTAACCATTTAAACCCCTTATGACTCTGGACTCCATACGAGGGCTAACCCACTGTATAGGCCCAATTCAACCGAACCCATATGCACTGGTCTGGGCTCCGGCCCAAAGGACTCGGATGCCCGACCCCGAACGCCATAAACTCGAATAGGACTCGGGCCTAGAGGACTCGGATGCCCGGACTCGATCACAATCAACTAGAATAGGATTCCGGCCCAGAGGACTCGGATTCCCGAACCCAAACACCTTCAACATCCTTGTTGGCTTCAGCCCAATGGACTTCACATCCCCTTCTGATGTCAGGCCTTCATCCCACATAAAGTCGGTAAAATGCTCCCGAACACTATATAACATAAAACAATTTTACCAATATAAGAAAATTTTGAACTCAATACCAAACTAAGATATATATCACATGTCTAATACAATGTTATGTTACCAATAACTCTAAAATTTTAAGCCATTAATTAGATAATGAATTCACCCAACATTAAATACACAAACTTAAATAATACCAAAAGAAAAATTGAATAAAATCATCATAAAAGTGAAGTATTTAAAGGCATTTAATATTGTCAGAGTAAAAAAATATTGATAGTGTAATAAGTGTTTCATAAAGTAATAATTATAAAAAGTGTCATTAAATATATATTTATTTTAATAATATTATTTTAATTCTTACAATATGAACAACCTATTTAAAGAAGGAAAAGTATGGGGAGGGTCTCTGATCTACACTAAAGAGACCCTCCCCTAAATTTTTTCTTTCGTTCTTTTGTTTAATTATTCTTATTTTCTCTTTTTATGAAGTTTTATTTCTCTTAATTTGGAATTTTTTTCAATCTATGGAGTTTTTCTTCTCATAGTTTCAGATTTTCTTATTCTAGCGAGCCTTTTTTCTTGATTGACATTAACAGATCTATTCAGATTTGAGTGTGGGGTTATTACAACAGTCTCCTTTTCGTTGCTCATGTTAAAAAACTATGCAAGTCTATATATTTTTATATATTTCCTAGAAATATATATGTTCGAATTTCGAGTTTCAAGTTTCAATTTGTAACGGGAGGAGATATCACTTCGATTCTAGTATTTTTGTAATTCAATTCACTTATCAATAAGAATTATTTTTTATTTTTATTCCATAACTTTGTTAAAAAAAAGAAGAAAAAGTATTATGTGAGAAAGAAATATTAGTAAATGCTACAATTGATTTCTTTTCTTCACGAGTAATATTTCATTATGATTGAGAGAATAAATCTAATTTTATTTTCAATAAGTCTAGGGGGACATTTTTTTAGTGACATTCTAGTGATTTGTGATGGACTTTTTAAACAATCACAAAATAATAGTATATATGATGGCTCTTAGTGATGACTAATCTTGCCATCATTGTATTATAATTGTGATGACCATGTCAATCACACCAATTTTTTCACGCAAAATAAATTTTTTTTTTGTGACGCACTAAGTCATCACTTATAGAGATACCATTTTTGTGATTGCATTTAAGTTATCACTATATATTTTAATGTAAAAAATAATCAAAATAATATTTTATGACGGCCGTGACAATCATTAAAAAGATAGATTTTTGTGACGACTTTTATTTGTAATTACAAAAAGAAGGTATTTTGTGATGGAATTTTCAAGTCATCACGAAACAATAAAATATATGATGGATCTCAGTGATGACTAATTTTACCATCATTATAGAATATTTGTGACTGCCATTGCAATCAAAAAATCTTATGTGGAAGTTATTTTGTTTAGTAAGTCAACTCACATATGTTTCCTTTTATATTTTGTTTTAAAATTATAATCATGATTTGGGCTTTGGTGTAGTGGTAATACTCGTTATTTAATTTGCAAATAGGGGAGGGTTCGAATCCTACAAGTATCATTTGATACAATTAATATAGTGGAATAAATTATATGTAAATAGATATTCACGTTCTTACATTTGATCCCTAAAGTCTTGTTTTTTTTTGTGATGACTTTGACAATCACAATAGATTATGTGTTAATGTGATTGTATTAATCATCACAAAAGCACTAAGCGTTTGCGTGATTGCAAAACCATCACGTAAAATCTTTCATGATGGGTCTATATAAGATTGCCATTGTGATGCTTAAAGCCATCACGAAAACCTTTCGTGATAGTTTTTCTACTTTTTGTGATGGATTTTAGCCATCATAATTGACCATTTTTTAGTAGTATATCTTCCAAAAAATGTATATTTATTCAAATTGAATTTTTTTATAAAAAACAGTGTTTTAGGTATAATTTGGATACATACAAGAAACAGGGTATGTACAGTCTGTACAACCTTGTTTCTTGTATGTATCTAAATTACACCTAAAACACTATTTTCTGTAAAAATTCTAATTGAAATAAATATTATATATTTTTTTGGGAGATATTACAAAAAAAAATCAAAAATTTTTTTTTATTAAAATGTCACTAAAAAAATATTCCCCTAAAAAGCCTCTTTTATTTTTGAAACAGAAAGCACAGGATTTAGATAGCCAAATATAAAGTTTTTGTAACAACATTGACATATAATCCGTCCAATTTGCAAGGCTTGTAAGGTACAGCTAATAATAATGTCCTTTTAATTATCAGTAACTTCTTGTCCTTTGTCAGCATTGTAATTATCATTAAACCCATCCAAATCAATACTTTGAAAACAATTTGTTTTGTACCCCCACCAGAAGTTATTGTTCTCTGCACGTTAATACTGTGTTAATCACATCACCAATTTATCATGAAATCGATTCTTTTAATATTTATCTTATAGAGCGGCTCCAGAAAATTGATGATGCATGTGGCAATTTTGAGTCGTGTTTTTTGGGTTTTTTTCTTTTGTCCTTATAAATTTAATTATATTATTATATTATTTTTCTATTTATTCAATTAAAATTTATAAAATTCTTATTTTACTGTCCATAATTTACACGGTTGCCATTAGAATAGTGATATTTTTAAAATTAAAATTAAGTTTGCCATTTTTATAAAAAAAATTAATAAAAAATAAGACTATTCTTTTGGGGCAAACGAATTATGATATATAAACTACATTCAACCTAGTCTTTATCCGCCAACATATCTAACTTTCTCTTTGATGCTATTAACTTAGGTAATCTACATATAATGTAAACAATATTAGAGAATTATAATCAAGCACTTTGAAATAAACACATTAATATATAAATAGCGTGAATCATCGTCAGCTATCATAAAATTATTATATTATTATATTGTATGTACCACCGTCTGAAATACTACTTTAAACCTTACAAAGTAAGATTTCTTCCACATTTAAAGATCCAACAAATTTGTATTAACAAACATCCTGAATTAGATATGATTACGTCAAATATCTATAAAAACTACACTTCAATCTAACCGTTTTTTTTATAAACTCCATATAGCATTAGTGTGCAAGACACCCCATAAATAAAAGAAGAAAATTGTAACTACTAATGAAGAAGAAGATCTTGGTGTAAAAGAGAAGTTACCAAATATTACCAAAAAGCTGCAAAAGAGAGACACTTTTAAAGCTAGACAAACTTATTTTAACTAAATATTAGATACCTTGCACGAAATGTACATCCACTAAAGTGCTGCCTATCCTTGGCTTGTTTTCCCTCTTGTTTTCTTCACTTTTTTTCAAGAATATTATAAACAGATTAAACTACTTGTTATACTCTGAGACTCTTATATAAACAAAAAAATCAAGTCTTCATTTTTTCCAAAGATTCAGCAAATGGGGATTTGCCTATCATCTCCAATAAATATTTTCAAAAAACACAAAAAACATTTGCCTATTGACACCATGTTCAAGCTTCCTTCTCCAATTCCCTCTTGGCCTCCAGGTACTAATTTACTCGTCTTTATGGTTTTTTTTTTTAAAAATAAAAAGTTTGAACTTTGAACTGTTGAATTATATGAAGGTGATGCTTTTGCAAGTGGAAATATTGATCTAGGAGGATTACAAGTGTGCCAAGTGACCACATTCAACAAAATTTGGGCGAGTCATGAAGGTGGGCAGGATAATCTTGGCGCTACAGTATATGAACCATCTTCAATACCAGATGGGTTTTTTATGCTTGGTTGCTATGCCCAGCCCAACAATAGGCCTTTATTTGGATGGGTTCTTGCTGCTAAAGAATCTGACCCATCAGAAAATATTCTAGAGATGCCAATTGATTACACACTTGTTTGGACTAGTGAGTCTTTGAAAATTAAGCAAGATGGCAGTGGCTATATATGGCTGCCAACCCCGCCTGACGGATACAAAGCCGTCGGTCATGTCGCCACGAGCTCACCGGAGAAGCCTTCCATTAAAAATGTCCGGTGCGTTCGGGCTGATTTTACGGTTGCGGGTGAAATTGACAGTTGGGTTTGGGGACCAGAAAAGGAGTTGAATACAAATGTTTTTAATGTTTATGGATTAAGACCAATAGATAGAGGGGTCCAAGCTTTGGGGGTATCCACGGGTACATTTGTGGCCCAAAATGGTGGGGCTGAAGTGTCTTTGTCTTGTTTGAAAAATGTTCGAGCCAATTTATCAGCTATGCCTAATTTGAGCCAAGTTCAAGCATTGGTTGAGGCTTACTCCCCTTGGGTATATTTTCATCCTGATGAAAAGTACCTTCCCTCAACTACCAATTGGTTTTTCAAAAATGGGGCATTATTATTTACAAAAGGGGATGAATCGAACCCAAAACCTATCGAGCCCACCGGGTCAAACCTTCCACAAGGTGACTCGAATGACGATGCTTATTGGTTGGGCCTTCCGGAAGATAAGACCGCTAGTGACAAGCTCAAAAAAGGCGATTTGCAAGATGCTAACGCCTATTTGCACATAAAACCCATGTTTGGCGCGACATTTACAGACATTGCCATATGGTCGTTCTATCCTTTTAATGGACCAGCAAAGGCTAAAGTTGAGTTTATCAATATTTCATTGGGTAAAATAGGTGAACATGTTGGTGATTGGGAACATGTGACACTAAGGATCAGTAATTTTAATGGAGAGCTAAGGAGTGTATATTTCTCGGAACATAGTAAAGGGCAATGGGTAAATGCTTCCGAGCTCGAGTTTGAAAGTGGTAACAAGCCCGTGGCATATTCGTCGCTAAACGGGCATGCATTTTACCCGAAGGCGGGGCTTGTTTTACAAGGGAGTGGAGGGATTGGAATAAGGAACGATACCGCGAAAAGCAAGAATGTGATGGACATCGGGGTGGGGTTTCTGGTGGTGGCGGCGGAGTACTTGGAAACAAGCGACATTGTTGAGCCACCGTGGTTGAATTATGCAAGGAAATGGGGTCCAAAAATTAGCTATGATATTGCTGAGGAAATCAAGAAGGTGGAGAAAATATTACCTGGGAAGCTGAAAACTGCATTTGAAAAAGTGGTAAAGAGTCTTCCTAATGAGGTGTTGGGAGAAGATGGGCCAACTGGGCCAAAGATGAAATCCAACTGGAATGGAGATGAGGCTGTCTAATTCTATTGTTTGTTATAATATTTTCAAGGCCCAACCATGTTTAAAATAAGTATATATATATATATATATATATATATATATATATATATATATATATATATATATATATATATAGTATACCACAGATATTATTAACAATGTTATATACAAACATGGATGAACAAACATATATACGTTAAAGATTATACTACTTAATTTACTGCAATTAGCTTGAAACAGGCTTAGCTTTGTTGGAAATGGTTTGACAAAATAAATATTTAAGTATTTTGAGGCTTAATTTAATGTGAGACCCATACTTCGGAAATGTCGGGTTCATGCACCAATGCGTTCTCCTATGCGAGGAGTATAACGTGGTATATTTATGTGTTCAAATTCATTAAGAATTGAATGAGAAAATTGACTCCAAAGTCACCTACTTGAAATGTTGAAAATTGTAAAAGTCCCACATAGGACATTAGAGGAAAAAATAAAGAATTTATATATGGGATGTTTGCTCAATAAATAATGCCCCAAGGGGCACTCCACTTTTGTGGAAGGGAGATGACCTAGTCAAGATTTGGTTTATACCCACAAATGCGCGAGTTCGGGCGAGTGTTGGGTCATGATATATATTTGTTAGATAAAATTTATTTAATAGTTTTGATCACGATACTACGTCGTTTTGACAAATCAACGATCATATCTTGTCTTAACGGTCGCAAACTATTCTATAAATAAACTGTGGGATCCCATTTCTGCATAAGTTTATTTTCCCGTTTATGCAAATAATTTCCTTTCTGTTCTGGTTCTGCAACTTTTCCCCGTTCCTTTCCTTCCCGTTCTGCGGTATATTTTTCGTTCCCTTCCGTTCCCGTTCTGCAATATTTTTCCCGTCTTTGTGTAAGTATATCCATGCACTATTTTTCATGCATCATTACTGTAATTATTGTAAGTTCAGTACATAACATATAATTTGGTTCAAAGTGTTCTTAATTTTGAAGTGCTTCTAATTAAGAACTGAAAATCCGTTTTATCTTGGGAAGCAATTATTCAATTAATCCTTAGCACCAGTGAGAGAATAAATTTGTTTTAAGGAGACTGTGAATTCAAAGGACTCGGGTTTATAAGTTTGCTTTAATCACATTTCTGCATAAGTTTATTTTCCCGTTTCTACAAATAATTTTCGTTCCGTTCTAGTTCTGCAACTTTTTCCCGTTCCTTTCCTTCCCGTTCTGCGGTATATTTTTCGTTCCCTTCCGTTCCCGTTCTGCAATATTTTTCCCGTCTCTGTGTAAGTATATCCATGCACTATTTTTCATGCATCATTACTGTAATTATTGTAAGTTCAGTACATAATATATAATTTGGTTCAAAGTGTTCTTAATTTTGAAGTGCTTCTAATTAAGAACTGAAAATCTGTTTTATCCTGGGAAGCAATTATTCAATTAATCCTTAGCACCAGTGAGGGAATAAATTTGCTTTAAGGAGACTTTGTGAATTCAAAGGACTCGGGTTTATATGTTTTTCATTTTATAATTTGTTTCTGTTTTGCTTAACTTTTTATTATTATATTTATATATATTAAATAATACTATATATTACGGATTACAATCTTAAAGCAAATTTATCTTTTTTTGTAATTGTAGTATTGTTTTATGTGAACAGAAAATCGATTTCTAAAACAAATTTTCTGTAGAAACAGTATTTTAACAGAATATTAATACACAGAATATTTTTTGCATGTTAATACATAGTATTTTATTATTATATATTGCATGTTAACTGATTTATATATTCTCTTATTATATATAAATTCCATGTTAATTGATTGCATGTTAATATTCTGTTATTTTGTTATTGGTTAAATTTATATGAAAGAACAATATTAATGTGTATTTTGTCATCAGTATTGTCTATATTACATTACATAACAACGTTACAGTATTGATGTGTATTCATGCATTTATTGTCATCAGTATTTACATTATGTATTCCTGCATAATACGTTACAGTATTATATATAATACGTTTATAAGTTTAAGTATAATTGATATACTGATTGACTATAATAGTATACTGTGTTTATATGTAATACATTATTTTACGTTAAAATATTCATGCATTTATAGTTATAAATATATATTTTATAGTAATGATCTATAAGTTGAATATTTTTTTATTTCATACTCTTAAAGGATGCTTAGTTTTAATATCCTTTGATATATTTTTATTTTTCCAAAAACTAAATTGCAATAGCATGTGGTTGGCAAGATAATCATTATATTTGAATTTAACAAAACTTGTCCAACTATAGAATACAAATTTGTTAAACAAAAATTTGTAAACTGAAATTATAAACAGAATTTGGAAAACAGAAATTCTATAAATAGAATTTTCTCCAAAACAAATTTGTAAACAAAATTTGTTGTTTGAATTCTGTTAAATTTTGCACAACAGAAATTTGTTTCACTTTATTGATAGTTTTTTCTTTGTATAACAAAAATGACATCTACTAGCACCATTCCTGCTGTGAGTATGTCTTATGGAGAAAAGCCTGAAAAAGTTCAATGGAATTGATTTCAAGCGTTGGCAACAAAAGATGCTCTTCTATCTCACAACATTGAATTTGTCAAGGTTTCTACAAGAGGACTATCCTACTCTTGTTGAAGGGGAAACTGACAAGGAAAAATTGGCTATAGTTAATGCATGGAAACATGCATATTTCCTTTGCAGAAATTATGTGATGAATGGATTAGACAATACACTGTATAATGTGTATTGCACAATTCAAACTGCAAAGGAACTTTGGGAATCTTTAGACAAGATATATAAAACTGAAGATGCTGGCATGATAAAATTCATTGTCGGTAGATTTCTTGACTATAAAATGGTAGATTCTAAAGCAGTCATCACTTAGGTTCATGAATTACAAGTAATTTTACATGACATTCATTCTGAAGGAATGTCATTAAGTGACTCATTCCAAGTTGCTGCATTGATTGAGAAACTTCCACCATCATGGAAAGACTTCAAGAATTATCTTAAGCATAAATGCTAAGAGATGAATCTTGAAGAATTGATTGTGCGACTTAGGATTGAAGAGGATAATCGAGGATCTGAGAAGAAGATTGGGAAAAATTTCATTGAAGCAAAGGCTAATATGATAGAACAAAAGCCAAATAATAACAACAAAAGGAAGCGTGAAGGCAAAGCTACTTTCAAGGCCAAGAAAAAATTCAAAGGAAAGTGCTTCAACTGTGGCATCTAAGGACATAAATCAAGTGAATGTCGCAAGTCAAAGAAATTCAAGAAAGAACAAAAGCCTCAAACAAATGTGACAAAACTGAAAAAGCTTTCTGAAAATGTTTCAGACATTAATCTTTCTGCAGTTGTATCTGAATGTAATTTGGTAGGAAACCCTAAAGAATGGTGGGTGGACACTGGGGCTACTCGCCACATTTGTTCCAACAAAGGATGTTTTCTACATACAAACTAGTAGAAAATGATGATCAACTCTTCATGGGAAACTCCTCAAGTTCAAAGGTTCAAGGACGTGGAAAGATTGTGCTGAAAATGACATCTGGCAAAGAACTGACTTTGAACGAAGTGCTTCATGTGCCAGATATCCGCAAAAATCTAGTTTCTGGGTCACTACTTATCAAGAATGGCTTCAAGTTGGTGTTTGTGTCTGATAAATTTGTACTTACTAAAAATGATATGTTTGTGGGAAAGGGCTATATGACTGATGGACTCTTTAAGATGAATGTTATGACTGTTGTACCGAAGTCTATTGATAATAATAAAATTAATTCTCATGCTTACTTGTTAGAATCTTCAAATATATGGCATGCTAGATTAAGACATGTTAATTATAATACTTTGCGTAGATTAATTAATTTAGAATTCTTGCCTAAATTTGATATTAATCAAAAAACATAAATGTAAAATTTGTGTGGAATCAAAAATAACAAGATTACCTTTTCATTCTGTTGAAAGGAAAACTGAACCTCTAGATTTAATTCACACTGATATATGTGACTTAAAGTTTGTGTAAACAAGAGGTGGGAAAAAATATTTCATTACCTTTATTGATGATTGCACAATATATTGTTATGTATATTTGCTGAGAAGCAAAGATGAGGCTATAGAAATGTTTCAACTTTATAAAAATGAAGTTGAAAATTAACTTAGCAAAAAGATTAAAGCAATAAGAAGCGATAGAGTTGGTGAATATGAATCACCATTTGAAGAGATTTGCTCTACTCATGGTATTATTCATCAAACTACTGCTCCTTATTCACCTCAATCTAACGGTATTGCAGAACGCAAGAACTTAACATTGAAAGAAATGTTGAATGCTATGTTAACTAGTTCTGGAGCACCCCATAATTTGTGGGGGAAGCTTTGCTTTCTGCAAATTATATTCTTAACAAAGTGCCTCGTAAGAAAACTCACAAAACACCTTATGAATTATGGAAAGGTCATAGACCTTGCTATAAATACTTTAGAGTGTGGGGGTGTCTAGCAAATGTAATGGTTCCTAAACCTAAAAAGGTTAAGATAGGACCAAAAACAATTGACTGTGTATTCATTGGTTATGCAAATAACAGCAGTGCTTATCGCTTTCTTGTTCATAATTCTGAAATTCCTGATATTCATGTTAATACTTTTATTGAATCAAGAGATGCATCGTTCTTTAAGAATATGTTTCTATATAATATAAATAAAGATTCAAATTCAAATAAAAGACCTTTGGATGCTACTAGTAATAATCCTAAAAATATAGACAAAGAGTCTGTAGTAGATGAACCTAGACGTAGCAAAAGGGCAAGGACTTCAAAGTCTTTTGGTCCGGATTTTCTAACATTTTTGTTAGAAAACGATCCTCAAATGTACAAGGAAGCAATATCCTCTCCAGATGCTTCTCATTGGAAAGAAGCAATTAATAGTGAAATTGAGTCCATTATGCAAAATCATACATGGGAATTGGTGGATCTTCCACCTAGTTTCAAACCCTTAGGGTATAAATGGATATTCAAAAAGAAGATGAAAGCTGATGGTTCAATTGATAAATATAAAGCAAGGCTTGTTGTTAAAGGCTATAGGCAAAAGGAAGGATTGGATTATTTTGACATTTATTCACCAGTTACAAGAATTACATCTATTCGTATGCTAATAGCAATAACATCATTAAATAGACTTGAAATACATCAAATGGATGTAAAAACTGCATTCTTAAATGGTGAATTAGATGAAGAAATATATATGGAACAACCTGAAGGTTTCATAGCTCCTGGACAAGAGAGGAAAGTATGCACACTTGTTAAATCCTTGTATGGATTAAAATAAGCACCAAAACAATGGCATGAGAAATTTGATAATGTTATGTTATCAAATGGATTTAAAATCAATGAGCATGATAAATGTGTTTATGTCAAAAGCACTCAAAAGGAATATGTCATTGTTTGTCTTTATGTGGATGATATGTTAATCATGGGTAGCAACAATGAAGTTATCAACTCAACCAAACGTATATTGTCAAATAGATTTGATATGAAAGACTTGGGGGTTGCTGATATAATATTAGGAATCAAGATTTCTAGAACATCTGATGGAATTATATTATCTCAAACTCATTATATTGAAAAAATACTTGACAAATTTAATAAGTATAATATAATTCTAAATAAGACCCCAATTGATATAAATCTTCATCTAGCAAAAAATGAAGGTGATTTCATATCTCAACTAGAATATTCTTGTATTATAGGCAGTTTAATGTATGTCATAAACTGTACTAAACCAGATATAGCTTATTTGATAAGTAAGCTAAGTCGGTATACGAGTAATCTAGGTAAAGATCACTGGAAAGCTATTTTGAGAGTTTTGGGATATTTAAAACATACTCAAAAATATGGACTGCACTATACAAGATATCCAGCAGTATTGGAAGGATATAGTGATGCTAATTGGATATTTGACAATAAAGACTCAAAATCCACAAGTGGATATGTCTTTATCCTTGGAGGTGCAGCGGTATCTTGGAAATCCTCAAAACAAACTTGTATTGCAAGGTCTACAATAGAATCATAATTCATTGCTAGCTTTAGACAAAGCTGCAGAAGAAGTTGAGTGGTTTCGTAATTTCTCAGACGATATTCCAAATTGGTCAAGACCTGTGCCAGCTATATGTATACACTGTGATAGCCAATCAACACTTGGAAGATCATAGAGTCATTTATATAACGGTAAGTCACGCCATATACGACGAAGACTTAATACCGTTAGACAATTGCTCTCAAATGGAATTATCTCAATTGACTATGTAAAGTCAAAAGATAATATTGCGGATCCGCTTACAAAAGGTTTAACAAGAGAGCAAGTTGAAAGATCATCGAAGGTAATGGGTTTAAAGCCTACTATTTAAATAAGAGTCATCATAGTGGCAACCCAACCAAGCTGACTGGAGATCCCAATATCTAGGTTCAATGGGCAAACCGAACTATGTAGTATTCAGTAAAGCACGGAGGAGATATTTACTCCTAACCATTCCTATTATGAGACAGTGCACATCTGCCGCGAGAATCAGGATAAGTCACACTTTTAATGACTTTTATATCTTGAAATACGTTTAAGTGGGGTATTGCAGGATACTCTTGATAGAAGTCACCTACGTGAGTAAGAAGGGGGCCACTTCTATGAGAATTTAAAGGCTGAATTCTCTAAAATACTCATGGAACCAAGTGGTGTTTCAAGGCCATAATGAACACAAACGTGAGAACCAAATATGTCTGAAGAGATATTTTGTGAATTCTATTATCTTGGTTTATATGAAAAACTGACAGTTCAAAGACATCAAGTCTACTGATTAGATAAGTAAATCCGATAGACTTTACTAGGTCAAGTTCAAAGCCACTAGGCTACTTAACCCGATCGAACTAGTGTCTGCATATTCATAACATTTTTATTTATTTATTTTTCTTTCTTTTTCCATGATTGAAAAGCTAATTTTACATTCATGTGGGGGATTGTTGGAAATGGTTTGACAAAATAAATATTTAAGCATTTTGAGGCTTAATTTAATGTGGGATCCACACTCTGGAAATATCGGGTCCATGCACCAATGTGTTCTCCTATGCGAGGAGTATAATGTGGTATATTTATGTGTTCAAACCCATTAAGAATTGAATGAGAAAATTGACTCCAAAGTCACCTACTTGAAATGTTAAAAATTGTAAAAGTCCCACATAGGGCATTAGAAGGAAAAATGAAGAATTTATATATGGGATGTTTGCTCCATGGGAAGGGCCCCAAGGGGCACCCCACTTTTGTGGAAGGGAGAGGACCTAGCCAAGGCTTGGTTTAAACCCACACGCGCGTGTCGCCACCGTCGGTCGATCGGGCCAGGTTCGGGCGGGTTGGGTCGTGATATATATTTTTTAGATAAAATTTGTTTAATAATTTTGATCACGATACTACGTCATTTTAACAAACCAATGGTCATATCTTGTCTTAATGATCGCAAACTATTCTATAAATAAACTATGTGGGATCCCATTTCTGCATAAGTTTATTTCCCCATTTCTACAAATAATTTCTGTTCCGTTCTGGTTCTGCAACTTTTCCCCGTTCCTTTCCTTCCCGTTCTGCGATATATTTTCCATTCCCTTCCGTTCCCGTTCTGCAATATTTTTCTCGTCTCTGTGTAAGTATATCCATGCACTATTTTTCATGCATCATTACTGTAATTATTGTAAGTTCAGTACATAACATATAATTTGGTTCGAAGTGTTCTTAATTTTGAAGTGCTTCTAATTAAGAACTGAAAATTCATTTTATCTTGGGAAGCAATTATTCAATTAATCCTTAACACCAGTGAGGGAATAAATTTGCTTTAAGGAGACTTTGTGAATTCAAAGGACTCAGATTTATATGTTTTCATTTTATAATTTGTTTCTGTTTTGCTTAACTTTTTATTATTATATCTATATATATTAAATAATACTATATATTACGGATTACAAGCTTTTCATCTGGAGAATTCCTTTGTCCTCTCAACTGGTTTATATTAGAGAATTAAATACAACAGATTGTAATATCTTTGTAATTAGTTGTAATCTCATAATTCTTGCAATAAATATCCTTGTAATTAATTGTAATCACATTATTCTAGGAATTAGTATCTTTGTAATTAATTATAATTCCATAAGTCTAGGATAGTTTCTTATTTAGGTACTTGGGCAACACTCAATCTTGTATATATATATATATATATATATATATATATATATATATATATATATATTCTTAATCAATGAAAAAATCAAGCCATTGTTTCTCAATATTTCTCTCTCTATTTTCTACATGATATCAAAGCACCTTGCGTTCTCGAATTCGCTTTCTTCCTCCTTATTTTTTTCTCATAGTTCTTCTTCAACCATAATGGCTTTCGAAGACACTTTTGCATCTTCCACTGCTTATACCACCATTCAAATTACCCAAGACCCAAATAATCCTCTTGTTACCATCAACACTTTAAACATCACAAAACTGACCACCACCAATTACATCACGTGGAACCTCCAAATTCGAAGTCTATTAGAAGGATATGATCTCTATGGATTTCTTGGCAGGTCTCATCCTAGTGCCATAGAAATAGCCACTGCTAATGGTAAGTCTACTCTAAATCCAGCTTACACAACATGGAAGCACCATGATCGTCTTCTCTTCAGTGCACTCCTTGGTGCAGTCTTTCTACCTATTCAACCTCTTCTTGCTCGCACTACCATCTCTCAAGAAGCCTGGACCACTTTGGCTAACACCTATGCCAAACCTTTCCATGGTCACATCAAATAAATTAAGGACCAATTGAAGCACTATGCCAAGGGTTCCAAGTCGATCTCCAAATATATGCAATTTATAAAGAATAGGGCTGATAAACTTGCTCTTCTTGGCAAACCCGTTGATGAAGAAGATCTTATTAATAAGATTCTTGATGGTCTTAGTGAGGAATACAAAGGAATTATTGACGTAGTTAATGCACGTGAGACACCCATCTCTTTTACTAAAATTCTTGAAAAACTCATTAACAAGGAGGCATCTCTCCAACAATCACATGCACCACCATCATTCCTTCCGGCCACCGCCAATCCTATCAACAAATGCAACAATCACTCTTGGCGACATTCTACTCTTCCTTGGCGTCCTTCCACAACCACCTTTCATAATCAAGGACAACAATCTAATGTTCCTCGTAATGATCGACCTCCACCATGTCCATATCTTGGGTATTGCCAAGGTTGTGGTATTCAAGGACACACTGTCAAAAAATGCTCCCTTTATATATCGACTTGTCAACACCCAATCCTTGCTAGCTCAATCGACATCAAGTCCACTAGCTTCGCGTCCTGCTACTCCATGGCAACCGCGGGCACACTTTTCATCTCTTGAGAACACCGAAACTCCCACCTGGCTACTTGATAGTGGGGGCGTCACACCATATATGTTACCACAAACTTGAATAATCTTTCACTTCACACTCCTTATGCAGAGTCTGATGAAGTTATGATCGGCGATGGCTCGGGTCTTCACATTACCCATACCGGTTCCACCACACTTCCTACCCCTACTTTCACCTTTAATTTACATAATATCCTTTACGTGCCTAACATGAAAAAGAACCTTATTTCTATCTATCAATTTTGCAATACAAATCATGCTTCTATTGAATTCTTACCCACTATTTTTCATGTGAAGGACTTGATCACGTGGGCAATTCTTTTCACGGGAAAGTCTAAATATGGTGTCTATGAGTGGCCAACCGCCTCTCCACAGTTATCTTCTTCGCTCATTGCTTTTTCTAATGTCAAGACCACTTCCTTCGAGTGACACTCTAGATTAGGTCATC
This sequence comes from Panax ginseng, assembly GCA_020205605.1. Lineage (NCBI taxonomy): Eukaryota > Viridiplantae > Streptophyta > Magnoliopsida > Apiales > Araliaceae > Panax > Panax ginseng. The sequence goes on along the minus strand of CM035133.1, from coordinate 133,519,508 downwards.
CATCATCACATATTCCCCAACATGTTATGTCAATATTTTCATTACCTTATTCTATATCACACAAGTCTCATTGTAATGCATGTTTATGTAATAAAAGTCACAAGCTTCCATTTTTTACATCAACAATTGTTTCCCTTCATCCCATGCAAGTCATATTCTCTGATGTTTGGACATCTCCCGTTTATTCTGTTGATGATTTCAAGTATTATGCTATTTTCGTTGATCACTTTACTCATTATGTATGGTATTACCCCTTAAAGAAGAAATCTCATGTTTGTGATGTTTTTATCCGTTTCAAAGCACTAGTAGAAAAGTACTTCAAACACTCCATTGTCACTCTTTACTTCGATAATGGTGGGGAATATTGAGCATTAGATCATTTTTCGTCCCTTCATGGCATTTCTCATCTTACCTCTCCCCCACATACACCTGAGCACAATGGTTTCTCCGAGCGCCGACATCGACATATTGTTGAAACTGGTCTTTCTTTACTAACTCATGCCTCACTCCCGCTCACATATTGGAACTATGCCTTTGCCACAGTAGTGTATCTCATTAATCGTATGCTCACACCCTCACTTTCCCTTTTCTCTCCTTATGAGTCACTATTAATCTCTCTACCAAACTACACAGCTCCGTATTTTTGGTTGTTTATGCTATCCATGGCTTCATCCCTATTCTAGTCATAAACTTGAGTCTCGCTCCATCCCTTGTGTGTTTGTTGGGTACTCCCTCACCCAAAGTTCCTATCTCTATCTTGATCCTTCTACTTCTAAAATTTATACATCCTGTCATATTGGACTCGTGGAATCTATTTTTCCATTCAAAGTCATCTAAGTCATCCAAGTCCCGACACACTCCCAAATTGGTTTCCATCAGCGTCATTTCTTCTTGCTACGATTGGACCACTCAACACACACTCCACAGCCTCGCCCTCGGACTCGGATTCCTCTCAAAGACAGTTTCTGGTAGACCACTCCTCATCCTTTCTACCAGAACATTCCCCCAACACCAATAATAACCCACACAACCAACCCTCTTCTTCTTTACTACTCTCTCCAGACCCTCCTCCTCTAATACCACCCACCAACACCCATACCATGACCACTCGTGCTAAAAACAAAATCCATAAACCAATCCATAAACTTAATCTTACTGCTACATTGAACCCTCAACTTGAGCCGCAAATATTGAACCAAGCACTCAAAGATACTAAATGACGTCAGGCTATGTCCGAGGAGTATAATGCTCTTGTACAGAATGGAACATGGGAACTTGTCCCAACTAATTCAATGCAAAATCTTATCGGTTGTAAATGGATTTTTTGAATTAAACGTTTACCTAATGGCTCCATTGACAGGTACAAAGCACTACTAATTGCTAAAGGGTTCCATCAACGTCCTGGTGTTGATTATCATGACACATTTAGTCCGGTTGTTAAACCTACCACTATTCGCTTGGTACTCAACCTTGCTATTAGTCGTGGGTGGTCGCTTCGCCAACTTGATGTTAACAATGCCTTTTCACAATGTCATATCTCTGAAGATGTTTTTATGGTGCAACCACCAGGTTTTCTTGATCGTGATACTCCCACATATGTGTGCAAGTTACACAAGGTTATATATGGTCTCAAGCAAGCACCACGAGCATGGTACCATAAGCTCCGACAATTTCTTGTAGTATTTGGATTTACAAACTCTCATGCAAACACATCCCTCTTTGTCTTCAACATCTGCGGTAATCTAGTCTATCTTCTTGTGTATGTTGATGACATAATTATTACGAGAAATAATACCACAATAGTTCAACATTTTATTGATCTTCTTGGTAAAAGATTTTCCATCAAAGATTTTGGGAATTTGACTTACTTTCTTGGTGTTGAAGTTGCAACTACTTCTACTGGTTTACTTCTCTCTCAATGGAAGTATATCAGAGATCTTTTTTCTCACACAAATATAACTGGAGCCAAATTTGTCACCACTCCTCTTGCCACCGAGCCCACACTTACAGTTCTTTCCGGCACTGCTTTGACAGATCCTTCTGAATAAATATCAGTTGTTGGAAGTCTCCAATATTTGTGCCTCACTCGCCTTGATATTGCATATGCTGTTAATAAGTTGTCTCAATTCATGCATCGACCTACTACTAATCATTGGAATGCTGTCAAGCGTCTGCTTTGCTATCTTTCTAGTACAGCTGATCATGGTCTTGCATTGCACCACCACACATCTTTATCTCTTCATGCCTTCTCAGATGCTGACCGGGCCGGTAATAAGGATGACTACACCTCCACTAGTGCTTATATTATTACCTCGGTCGCAATATGATATCCTGGTCACTACAAGAAAAAGGTCTAACAGCGACCAATAATATCAGTGACCGCATATCCGGTCGCTGATATTCGTAATAGCGATCGACATCAGCGACCAATCTATAATCTAGTCGCTATAAGTTATCGGCGATCATCGCGTCGCTAGAACAAATTTCCCTCCCAAAATTTGGCAGGAAATGTTGGCCCGTAGGTTTTTTGCAACCACTTATAATCAACGACTGCATGAGGTTGCTGATAAGTCCATGTCATTAAAATTCAAATGACGCATGCGCGTCCGATCAAACTTAATGTTATCAATAACCAAGATTCGCCGACCGCGTAATGAGAAGGAAAAAGAAAAGAGGGAGGTCCGAAATAGAGAAAAGAGGGAGAAAGGGGGGAGATGAGAAGGAGTTCGGCCGCCGCCGCCACCTGCTACCTGCCACTTAGGTTCTCTAAAGAAGAAGAAATTTCCGCCTCTAAAAAGGTAACTCATTTGAAATCCACTAGAAACCTTGAATCTGTTGTTAATTTGTTAATTGAATGTGGTTTAGACAAAACCTAGATCAAAAAAATTGTTTATTTGTACCTGCACTTTTATTACACGACAAGATTTGATACATTGTAATGGGTCTTGTTATTTTTCTCAAAAGATAGGGGAATCATAAAGATAGGACAATGGCTATCACAAAATTGTATTGGTGCATCACCTTCTAAATTTTTATGTTTTGCTCGTTGCTGATTGATTGATATCATGATATGGGAGATATTTATAAGGAAAATTCCTGTTCTCTAAACCTCACAGAGATTTCAAGTGTGTAAAAATTTGTTGGTTAATTTATGCTTAATTTACCAATAACAACTAGTTAGACTTCATAATGGAAGAATTTGTTGGTTAATTTATGCTAAATTGAAGGTGTAATTTTTTGTTTATTACTTAAAACTTTCTCCTCCTAAAAACTAACCAAAAACACAAAATTTTTCATGGATACTTTTACAGAATCCAATTGATGTTGTAATTTATAACAGTTAACAACACTACGAGAATATGATTACGAGTATAACAAATTGGGTGGGGGTGAATGGGTGATGAAGACGATGTACTAATAAAAAGTTTGGAAGCGTGGCGTGATTGTACTAATAAAAGGTAGTGATTGTGATGATTAGAAGGAAGCGTGGCGTGGGTGGGTTTGGTGGCAATTAAAAACGACCCCTCTACATAAAGCATCTTTAATTAGCAATGATACAATGTATCATGCATGTATCCGGCCACAAGGCTATGTGGTTCCCCCTTGTTTCTTCTGTATAGTATTAGTATTAGTATTAGTATGTCAAATCAAGATTCCTCCTTGAAATTGTTACTAGTATTTAAGTTAGATGTGGCACTGGCAGTGTTCCATGTACCTTTCATTTATAACTCATACTAACATCCTAAATTTTTTATTTATAGATGTCTTACTCAACTCGCATCACGAAAAGCCTTGGGTTGGGTGGGGCCCTAATCATGTGTCAAGGGCCCAAGCCTAATCCGGATGATCGCATTCTTATACAGATCCGTCCTCCTCCAGAAAGCACGTATATAAGTTAAACATCGTGTATATATAAGGGTTTAATATTTCCATTGTTATAAATATATTTTAATGTAAATTATTGTATATTGTAGTGATTTTTAAGATAGTAAAATTTTGAAGTGCATTTCACAATTATGCTTACAGAACTGGCCTACGCCAATGATTACATGGGCGAGCACACCTCTCGCCCATAAGGATGCAGTTTGGGCTGAATATCAGGTATATTTTTTTATCACTCTGATAGATAATACATAGTTAATCAATTAATATTGTTTAGTAATGTTGGATTATGGTAATATAACAGTTTTAATATTATTATTGTTGTTTTATTTGCAGAAGCGGTATAGATGGGACGACGCACATGCATCAGTTATTTAGACACCTGCTTACGGTAAGTGTGCCGTCCAACTAAAGATAATCTAAACAAGGAACGATGATGACGATTACGCACTGCAATGCCGAGATTGACCATTCGAGAGAGGGTGAAGCGGATATATGCATGAGCATAGCCTGGTAGTGCTCACGTTATATGAGTGCGAGATGTATGACCAGTGGAGAGCTGAGAGCTAGGTCAAGAGACGCAAGACTGCTGCCTCAAATAGATCCTCAGGTGTATCTGAAGGCAAAAAGGCAAAAGGCACGTCATGAGGCGACAAGATATCACAATACAACATATTGTCGCTAGAGGTACGATATGTATAGCAAGCTTATTGGCCTAGTTATTTGTTTTTATGTTTATAGTCATGTTTTGTAGCTAAAATATCATATGTTTACATATTAATATGAGAACATGAATTGTAGGAGTCTCAGTCTCAAGGTTAACCTATCAATTGGTTGGATGTGTATGTGGCCACCCGTGATGGTATGCCTGATGTTGTTCAGATAGCGGTAATAAGTTAACTTTATACTAATATGTTGTTTATAAATTGTGACGACCTTTTTTAGCATTTTTTATTTATTTTTAACTATTTAATTGTTGACCTTCTGACATGACACTTATAAGGGCTTAATGAATGAGCGCTATCCTGAAGGCACGTCGCGTCCGTTGATTGATCAAGAATTATGGGAGAGGGCATCCGTCGTGAAGAAAAACTATGTTAAAGGCCAAGGACAAAAATGACGCCCGACCATCAGTGGCACAGGCAGCTCTGCTACCCAGTCTACACAGTCATCAGGTCATCCAACCTATCATACTCCTGCTGACTGTGTGAGAGAGATCTGTCAGAATCGTGATCTTCTTCGTATACTAGGCGGGCATCTGCATTCTCTGTGTCCTGATGAGTTGGCAGAGGCAGTGGCGGCAGTAGCAGCATCACAGCATCAAGGTGACGACTAGGTATATATATCGATATTGTTACTGTCACTGTCTTACTTATATGTTTCACTACACTATCTATTGTTTAGCTTTCCCCAAGTCATAGCAGTATCAACACATGTAACATATATGTTTTATTCTTTTGTTAATTACAGGGTACTAATTTGGATGATCCATGAAGAGCTAGACCAGTCATATATGTTAGATTTTCAAAGCCTTGCTAGACTTGTTTTTTAGATTTTTAAAGCCTTGTACTCTTTTAGATTCATTCTTTGGACAATTGTATTGGTTTACGATTCTATTATATGGATGTTTACGATTGTATTGTGTTGTGTTTGTGTACGATTCTATTATATCGATGGATGTTTATCATATAGTAGTTATCATGGATGAATGTTTATCATATGGTAGTTATCATGGATGGATGCTTATATATACTGCTGTGTGTTGGGATAGAAAGCAGGTACAAAGCAGGTTATTTTTGGGAAATCAATAAAATAGTTAAAATATTTTAAAAATAAAACACATCAATAATCGCATGCGCCGCTTAATCTTCAAAATGCGTCACGATAACTATTGAAAACTAGCGACCGCAGACGGTCGCTATTATCGGTCATCAATGACACGCAGCCATGTCACACCGACAAATGACTCGGCATGAGTCGAATAATGACAGATTCGGTTCATTGATTATATTACGCTAATAAGTCGGTTGCTATTGTTGGTCGTTGATGTCCATCCAAATGACCGATTAAATACTGACGAAGATCGCCGATCGCAATCAATCGGCGATACTCATCTGCGACCATATGCGGTCGCTGATAAGCCTTTTTGTTGTAGTGGGTCCTCTAAGAAACAACGCACAGTTGCACGCTCCTCCACTGAAGCCGAATATCATTCTATTGCTGCTACAGCTGTCGATCGCATTACGTTGGATTTGTTCTCTTTTAGCTGAGCTTGGTGTTTCTATTTCTGCTGCTCCGATTATATATTGTGACAATGTTGGGGCAACTCATCTCTGTTCCAATCTTGTCTTCCATTCATGAATGAAGCATGTTGCGATTGATTATCATTTTATTCGGGATCAAGTACAAACTGGAGATGTACTTGTCACCCATGTTTCCTCCGAAGGTCAATTAGTCGACGTCTTGACCAAACCTCTCCCTCGCACTCCTTTCAGTTCTTGAAGACCAAGTTTGGACTCTCCACAGGAGCTCCATCTTGAGGGGGCATATTAGAGAATTAAATACAACATATATATTGTAATATCTTTGTAATTAGTTGTAATCCCATAATTCTTGCAACTAGTATCCTTGTAATTAATTGTAATCTCATAAGTCTAAGATAGTTTCCTATTTAGGTACTTGGGCAACACTCAATCTTGTGTGTGTGTGTGTGTGTGTGTGTATATATATATATATATATATATATATATATATATATATATATATATCTTTATCAATGAAAAAAGGCAAACCATTGTTTCTCAATATTTCTCTCTCTATTTTCTACAGTTTATGCCAATTCCGAAAATCCAAAACTCCAATGGCTTTTCTATGTGCAGTCATTCATCATGGGTTAAAGTTACAAAGCCTAAGCTTAGTTTTTTTTTTTTTGCTTTTCTAAAAGTAAAAATTTATGCTTTCAAGTTTGAAAAAACATCTACAAAACTATATTGTTGCCGTTCCAAAATTATATATAATTTGACTTTTAAAATGAAATGATGACATGTTAAATTTCAAAATTTATATGATTCATAAAAGTTTAGAATGAATAAATTTTATGATTAATAGTGTTTGTTATATACTACTCCCTCCGTCCAACTCTTAATTTTCTTTTTGGTTTGTCCAAATTTATTTGGCCTTTTTCTTTTTAATGCTATTTTGACATTACTTTTCCAATAATACTCTCATTTAACTTTTAAAAAAAACATTAAAAACAACATGACATTCATTGGAAAAAGTAACGTTATTAACTTTGACGTTAGAATCACAATCAAACCCATTTTCCCTCTCTCTCCTTTATTTTATTGTTCCAAGAAAGAGTTGGGCGATTAAATAAAACAAAAAAGATGATAATAAAGTAATTAAGATGGATAATCAAAAGAATTTATTAATAGGTGTGTATTTTCAAACTAGGACAAGTAAAGTTGGACGGAGGGAGTATATAATTATAATAATTGTATCAACTAAAATTAAATAAATTCATATCAATTTAAAGTTTAATATGCCGTCGTTTAACCTCAAAAATCAAATTGTATCTCTAATTTTAGAATGGTGGGGGTATATGTGTGTGCATGCAAATTTTATATTTGAGAAAGAAAATCAACAAAAAGAATAAGATTATATTTTTCAGATGGAGGGAGTACAAATAATTCCTACATTATATTTAATATGCTTCTTAGAAACCTTTTTAGTATCATTCTTACATAATTTTTCAAATGATCGATGTGTTTAGAAGAGAGAACCAAAATAATGTAGGAATGATACCGAAAAGGTTCAGACAGAGCAGTACAACTTCACCTATTCCGATGATAGGAGTATTTGGGATCTTGTTTGAGTGTTAACATTTGACCGATCTTGAAGCGGCAATAGTTTTTTTGTATATCTGTTTATGAGATCATAATGTTTGCATATCCATGGATTAGTTTGAGATCATCATATTTGCATCTCCATGGATTAGTTCAAAGCTCATGGTACGCAGATTCTAATGTTACTTTTCATTTTTATTCTGCATATAAGCAAAGTTATACTCCATCCATTCCATAAAAAGGGTCTCATTGGCAACATCTTAAAATATTAAGAATGTATTTTTATTTCATGTTTACCCTTAAAAATGTTAAGTTGTTAGTTTAGGTACTTGAAAATAATTCTGACAATAAACTTGAGTACAATGATCATTTATACTACTATGCATAAAAAAAATACTTTTTTTATGGAACAAAAATAATCATCAAGGGAATAATTACTATTTCGACAAGAAAAAATAATTCTTCCACAAGTTCCACTCACATATCACGTAAAAATGAAACCACTTACTATAAAGATCAATTCCCATGATTTATATATACTACCATGCATATATAAAAATGAATTTTTTGGAACAACAAAAATAACAAATAGGACTTTTTGTGCAAGTGTGAGTAGTGAGTACTCTGTTCTACCTTATTTCTTTCAAATTTTCATGTTTGCATATCATTAACTGGAGTTGTAGGAACCAAACCCAAGGAGACATTGGTCCTCCAAAATAAATGTAAAGAATAGTTCACTTTGTGTTCACGGCGTGGCTGCGCCTCAGGCTTCAATATATGGCTGCTGTGCTGTATCTTTTCTAAGTCACTTACGCGGGGTGTGGGACTATTTGCCAAGTCTGCACTCACATATTAATCCTCTCTAACTGCATGTGCTTACAAACAAATTTTCAAAGCCTACGACTGTAAACCTTTCATGAATATATTGTGTTTAAGCAAGAAAACTTGATTAGTGAAGCACAGGGCCTTGGCAGTCGGCTGTTTTTAAGCAAGAAAACTTGATTTTATGGTATATTCCGCAAGCACTTGTGTAATACCTTGAATCTTCGATCCATAATCTTTTGGATCAAGGTTAGTGGTTAAAAAAAAGTGTTAATTCTTAAGTTTTGCAAAATAAATTTAACTAATTTTGGTGAGGTGCACTAGGCCAAGGTAGTGCAAGGCCAAGGCGACACATTAACATTAAAACTAATTTTTGTGGGGTGGTACCAGGCTAAGGCTATAGAGGCCAAGCAGCAAGCTACTATGATGAATTCTCTCTCTCAAAAAATAAATTTAATATCGTGTGAGCCATTAACTCACATATCAAACATTAAATTGATAAGAAAATATACTACACTTGATCTTAAACAAAAATACAAGACATGAACAAACGACTTTGCATTTTATGGCTCAGTTCCCTTCCCTCTTGACCGCAGTTAGTCGGTCTGAACTCTAAACCTAATCCCACTTAACCAGTTGCTGGCCTCAGATATATTTCATGAAATTGTACTGGCAGAAACGTAGAATTATTCGGCACAAATGCAACAAAGGATGACATAAAATAAAGAAAGTAACAAACTGTCATAAGTTTTTGTTTCTGATGGAAGAGATGGCTCAGGAGATTCTTATATATAGTCGAATAAAAACCAACTATTTCATTTTCTTCCGATCTAAGATTCATCAAGTCATGTACCAAAGAAAATATACCCTTCTTATCTTGTCGGAAAATTGCCACATTGGATGGTTATTTATACTTCATCAAATATCTGGTTATTCATTTAGGTCAAGGCTGACGATATTTATGCTTGTTTTGATGCTTCGATCTCAATTAATGCCTGTACAAATGCTCAACTTGGATTATAGGGGCCAATCCCAAAAAGGGAATGGTCTTCCAAAAATAGGCGTATGCCACTATTTGCAGCAAGCACACGGTATTCTTTAGTAAAAGGCGAAAGAATAATTCGCTCTGTGCTCACCGCGTGGCTGCATGCCTATCTTGTTTGCCTCAGGCTTTCAATATATGGCTTCTGCATTGGGTATTTCCTACATCTCTTATTCGTTGTGGGACTATTTGCAAACCTTGCACTCAAGTACTCAACATACTTTTTTGAGTTTCCGTTCTCAAGTTTTGTCGTCATAAATTCATTATCATATCGTCATTTTTAAACTACAAACTTATAGGGGTTACTAAAAAAATATAAATTAATCTATCCAAATGTGCTATTTTCTTATATATCGATCAAAGAGGATTGAAGAGCAAAACATTAATTATAGGATGAAACGAATTTATCTGTAAAGGTGAAGTTTTTACATGCTTATAAAAGTGATAAGGGCTGGGTTTAAAGAGCATAATAGAGTGGAAGAGATAAAACTTATATTGGCAACAATTCGTGCAAGAATCGTAAACACAATTACAACCAATAAACATGTCCGCATGGAGAGGACAAAGCTCCTAAAGCTAACAATACCAATAATTTGATATGATCTGCCTTTCTAAAACAAATTATATGGGTATTTATACTAAACATCAAGATTATTCTTAGCTAACAAACTGAAATAAACTCCTAGAAAGCAAGAAATAGTTGTTGAAGTGGCTTGAGTGGAGTGGTGGAGGTCGTGGGATGCTTTATGGAAGGACTTGGACCACTTCTTCAAGATATTGAACTTGTAGCCCCAACAAGTGGCCAAATTGGATTGGGTCAAGAAATTGATTTCTACCATCATTATGTTTTCTCCACCTTTTTCGTGAATAGGTGCATAAGGGTGGTACTGTATCAGTACATCCCTCTTGGAAACTTGCCTTGTCCTCAAGGCGGAAAAAAGGAAATTGACCGGCAAAAAGGTCATAATCCTTCCAGCTAGCTTCTTCAAGAGGACGACTTTCCCATCAACCAACAGTTCCAAAGTAAGGACATGATAGATTCCACGGCACACTTGTGTGAGGTGCAGTGGCGAAACCACATAGAGTTCTATGAAGTCAATCGCCCTCATTAAAAAAAAAATTGCTTTATAATGTACGGTAAATTTTAAAATTTTAAAATATTATATATAAATTGACCCCACTAAAGTTTTATAAATTTTCTATTATACGGGGTCAAATTGAAAATTTATAACTTTGTCAATCAAATTTTAACCACATATGACTCATATCCTCTCAATATATATCTCTCTATAATATTTTAAACTAAATAATAATATATTATTTTTAAAAATAAATAATGAATTACTTACTTATGAGCAGATTGTGATTAAAAAAAGTCTATTATGAGTCGATATAGTGTATATATATACCATATATTATTACTCATTATATTTTCATTGTAATATAGTATATATATATATATACTGAAAAGTATAAAGTATTAAAAAATTGGGGCTTGAGTATTTACTTGAAACTTAAACCAAATTATTTGTAACTTCGATAGAATAATTTACGCCCACTAACAATGAGGTTTCAACTTACTTCCTTTGGTGAGAGTGGTCGTCGTTCGGATCGTTTCTAACAAAGTCGTAGGATGAATTACTTACAACACCTTAACCCCCTCGCCTATTTGTAGACTGTAATCTTGGTACATTAATTGCGCCGTGTTAGGAATTCTGCATTGAATGGACACCAATGACACCTTGACACCACATACAACTATATATTGTTGTATGATAAGTCAAATTGAATATCAAAGAAAAACTAAGAAAATAACTTAGGAATTTTTTAAAGAACCAAAAGTAGAGAATAAACTCACAAGAATTGATAAATTTGAATATATTGAATAATTATAATGAATTAAATTCATGTAGCTTATTTATAGTAGTTATGAAAACCCTAGATCCTTATAAGAAATTACAAGTGTTTTGAAATCAAATCTTTAAGCTAGAAGTAATCTAATTACCTTAGGAACCCGAAATCTACTGAAAATATGTCAAAACGCGTAAAAATTCTAACTGAACCCCGACGAATTTTTCGGGGCGAGCTCCCAAAGAGATGTATTTGTCGGGGCTAGTTCAAAAGGCGTTGGGGAGAGTTCGGGCCTTGGTGAGCTCACGTGGGCAAGCTCCCTGACTTTAGCCTGACAGATTCATTTGGTCTCCTGGCTTTGCACGGTTGCTTCGGCTTGACCTAGAACATATCCTTGGACCATGTTTACGAACTTAGGATCAATCTCAACCTCCTTGGTACAAGTTGTCACTTCATTCTCGATCCACATTGCTCGCACCAAAACCATAAGACCTTCCTTGAAACGTTTAGATAGTGGTCTCGTCACGTGTCCAATTAGAACTCGAACTAAATCCACTCCTTGGTTGCCAATAAATCTGAGCTAGTGATGTCCTCATCATTCCTCTACTTGTGAAAAGGACTTGTCCTCAAATCATCACTTACATCAAACAGACTTAGATCAACAACATTGAATGTTGCATTAACATTATACTCACCAGGTAAATCCAACTTGTAGGCATTATCATTAATGCGCTCAAGAACTTGAAATGAATTCCATTTCCTCTAGGAAGCAATTTAGATCTCCTTTGAACCGGAAATCTTTCTTTTCGCATATGCAGCCAAACCCAATCTCCAGGTTTAAAGATCATCTGACGCCGTCCCTTGTTGACTTGTTTCGCATATTGCTCCGTCCTCCTCTCACTGTTGACCCATGCTTTTCCATGTATCTACTTAACAAATTCAAACTTTTTCTTTCCATTCATGTTAGTATATTCAGAAACAAGTAATGGTGATAAATCCGAAGGAGTCAAAAGGATTAAACCCATATACAATCTCAAATGGTGAAAAATTAGTAGCAGAATGAACTGAACGATTATAAGAAAAATCAACACGCGGTAAACATTCTTCCCAATGACTGATATTCTTTTTAATAATAGCCCTTAACAAAGCAGACAAAGTTCTATTTACTACTTTAGTTTGACCATCAGTTTATGGATGGCAAGTAGTAGAAAATAACAGTTTAACATCTTGATCAGAAACAATTGTTCTAGGCATACCATGCAAATGTACAATTTCTCTAAAGAATAAGTTAGCAATATGGGATTCATCATCAGTTTTGTGACATGGAATGAAATGTGTCGTCTTTGAAAATCTATCCACAATCACAAATATAGAATCATTACCATGCTTAGACCTAGGTAAACCTAACACAAAATCCATTGATAAATTAATACAAAGTTCATCAGGTATAGGCAACAGTACTGTATACAGTCCAAGGGGTTGAAGATGAGATTTAGCTTGTCTATAGGTAATGCATCTATCACAAATTCGCTCGACGTCTCGTTTCATATGAGGCCAATAAAAATGTTCTTTCAAAACAGATAAATTTTTGTCAATACCAAAATGTCCCATCAAACCACCCCCATGTGATTCCCTAACTAATAACTCATGTAAAGAACATGAAGGTATATACAATTTATTTTCATGAAACAAGAATCCATCAAGTTTAAAGTATTTACCCACAGTATTCTTTTCACAAGTCTTAAACTCCACCAAAATTATGGTCATTAACATATAATTCTTTGATTCGTTCAAAACCAAGTAATTTTTTATCAAGAGTATTTAATAGCACATACCTTTGAGATAAAACATCTGCAACGACATTTTCCTTACCATGCTTGTATCGAATGACATATGGGAATGTCTCGATAAATTCTATCCATCGTGCATGCCTCATACTTATGATCGATATGGATCAAAAACTCCTTAGGCCAAAAGTAGTGTTGCCACGTCTCCAACTCCCTAAACAACGCATACATCTTCTTGTCATAAGTAGGATAATTCAAAGTTCCCCCACTCAACTTTTTGCTAAAGTAGGCCACCGGTTTTCTTTCCTACATCAAAACAACCCCTATTCCCAAACATGAAGCATCACACTCAATTTCAAAAGTTTTAGCAAAGTTAGGCAAAACAAGCAAAGGCGCATTAGTCAATTTATCTTTACAATCTAAATATTTTTTTCCTGTTCATCACCCCACGTATAGCCCACACTTTTCTTGATAATCTTAGTTAATGGTGCTGTAATTTCACTGAAGTTCCTTACAAAGCAAAAGTAGAAACTTTTGAGTCCATGAAAACTTCGCACTTGACTAGCATTTGTCGGACTCGGTCATTCTCGGATAACATGTATCTTCTCCTCATCTACTTGGACTCCCTGCGAACTAACAACAAATCCAAGAAACACAACTCTATTCGTGCAAAATGTACACTTCTCCATGTTAGCAAATAACTTTTCTTTTCTAAGTACATCTAAAACATATTTTAAATATAGTGCATGCTCGCCTAAGTTTTTACTATATACGAGAATATCATCAAAGTAAAGGACAACAAACTTCTCAATGAATGGACGCAAAACATAATTCATTAATCTCATAAAAGTACTAGGTGCATTAGTTAAACCTAAAGGTAATACTAACCACTCATAAATACCATATTTAGTTTTAAACGATGTTTTCCATTCATCATCCTTTTGCATTCTTATTTGATGATATCCATTCTTTAAATCAATTTTAGAAAATACACATGACCCATGCAATTCATCTAACATGTCATCTAATCGAGGAATGAGATGTTGATATTTTACTGTAATATTATTTACCGCTCGACAATCTATGCATATGCGCTATTTTCCATCCTTTTTAGGCACTAAGATCACTAGAACTACACAAGGACTCATTCTTTTCGTAGCGATCCAAATTTTCGGAAATTATTAAAAATAAGAATATAATTAAATAAAATTCTTAATATGGGATATTTGATTTTATAAGTGGAATTGTGTGGTGCAGTGTGGTTATTGTATAATAATAAATATATTATTATTTATTATTATATGTAAATAAGTTAGTAAATTTAATTTGTAGGAGGGAAAAGGAATGATCAAATATAAAATTATATATTTGTTTTAATAAAATAAATTATTAAAGAATTGATTATGGAATACAAATATGTTGTATGTGATAAAAGAGTATATTAAAATAATTTATGGACTTAAATTATTTTAATTTGGTACATTAAATAAAATATTTTTATTTAATGTATAGCTTTATTTGGTATAGAATAGACTTTTGGTATAAAATTTAAAGTATAATAATTTTCTACACGATATGTACGGAGGGTATAAATTATGTAAGTAATAATTAAAATATGTATTATACATATAAACATAAGGTGGGTTAATAAGGCTGAGTCATGCTAAATGAGCATGAGCTGTAGGGTAATAAACTGAACCATTACCATGAAGTAGGAGCTCGCAGCTCGCAGCTTGTAATAGTAATAGATTCATATACTCAGCTAAGCTACTGAGCGTAAGGAGCAAGGAAAATTGGGTTATAAAACCTACACCCCAGCCTTCTATATTGGGTTTTTCTTCATTTCAATACAAGTGTTCTATAAAAGTCTATCAATTCTCATGAACTGAGCTAACACTGTTATTGGGAAAGGGACTAAAAACTGGAATCTGAGAAAACATTTAGCAAGGCAATAGCAAGACAAGGATTTGAATCAATCTGAGCAAGAAGATTTAGCAATCAAGAGGTAATATTTTAACTCTATTAGATAAATTGGATAAGTTTATAAGTGAGTAAGTGAATTATGTAACTATAGTCGGTACAAAGGATTGTTGTGCTATTTATTTCATAAGGAATCTGGGCTGAAACATGTTAAAATTAGTCTGAGAATTTAAAATTCAACATATACCCACTTGTTGGTTGATAAATTGTGAAACAGAAGAATTTTTCTAAAGGCATGAAATTTATAGTTTTTGATAAACAAATTTATATCATGGTATTGATCATGGCCACTTGGCTAAGGTCTGAGCTCATTTTATTGTGTAAGCATGATACTTAATATAATGATTGAGAATTGAGTCTGGGTTTTGCAGATGGGAAAACTAGAACAGAGCTGATTCGAAGTGGCGCAGCTGTGCCTTTTCCAAGGGCTGAGACCAGCGCAGCTGCGCCGGTCTGCACTCATTTCAAGATATTTTCTTTAAGTGCTGAGTTATAGAGCATGTGTATTAGTATTTTATAGGTTGTAATAGGTGTCATTCATGGTGTTCAGCCTAATCATGATAGACTTGACTTAGTGTATCATGAATTTGAATGAGTTTTAAATGAAAAACTAAAAGAGTTTTGAAAAGGAAGCTTTTAGGCCTAACTTAGTTTACTAATTCAAAGTCTTGGTATATGCATAACATGTTTGAATAAACTTAGATGGTGTCTATCATAGCAAAGAGTAATTCTAGCTGAGCTTGGATAGTCGTAAGAGTTTTCAAAATGGAAAAACTAAAATTTTTTGATAATAAATTGGAATGTAACTAGAAAGGGTTTTCCCCCGGTTTAAGGCCCTTATAACATGAGATAGCATGAATAGGAAACCCATAGAGAAATGACCAGAGCAAAGAAAAGCTCAACTTGGACATCAGCTAGAGTGGCACGGCTGCGCCACTTCTAGGCTAATGGGCAGCGCAGCTGCGCCATACTGAATAATTACCAAGACAAATATGATATTTAACTAAGGTTTGTAGCATGCACATATGATTAAGGCTGTAAACGAGCCAACACAGTTCGGGCTCGACTCGAAAAAATACGAGCGAGATTTGGATTCGTTAATAATAAGATTCAAATCTGAGCAGTAAAAATAGTTCGAATAAAAATATGAGTAGAATCTGAGCAAGGTTATACTCAACTCGTTTAAGATTCAAACTACTCGAATTTTTTATTGTGATTCGATACATACTCGGTTAATACATATTCGATTAGATATTCGATACATTCTCTTATAATATATACAAATTTAAATCAAATTAGGATAATTAGTTATTATTTTGTTTTGTTTTTAATTTTAATTGTGATGACATATTTGTAAAGTGTAATAATAAATATATTTTATCATTTTTAAGTAAAATAACAAATTGAATTTATAATTATATTTATTATAAAATTAGTTATTATGTGGAGACTCGAATTCGAGCTTGAATTTGAAGCTCGCGAGTAGTTTGAATAAATATTCGAGTCGAGTCGGATCGAATTCGAGTACTAAATATTCGAGTCGAGTCGAATCTGAGTAGAATTTTTTAAATATAATTCGAATTCGAGTACAAATTTATCATTTCGAGTCGAATTTGAGTAGCTCTCTGTTCGCTCCGGTTCGACTCGTTTACACCCTTACATATGATATAAGTCTCTCAAATAATAAATACAAGTAGTAAATAAGGTTTTTACTTAACCTAGTATGAAATGGCTATGTTAAGCAAAGTTTTCTAAAAAGATTTGAAAGTGAAAGCAAGGGTTGGATAACAAATTTCTAATATCTAATAAACAATATAGAAGCAAGACAAGCTAAGCTAGTATTCTAAGCTTATCATAAACTAATTTGCATGGATTGTATAACTGATGTGTATATGTTTGATTATATGATCATGTAGGATATTCGAAGCACATGTAGATGTAGTTGTAATCAACTCGCAAGGTAAGTCTTCTAGTTTCTATTTGTTATATAAATTTGATATGGATTGTCTATAAATTATGTTACAATGAGCATGTTAAATTACATATAATGTGTATATGAATATCGAAAGTCAAATTATGCTTATATGTGGTTGAGTTATGGAACTCAATTTGTGGTATTTGATGTAACAGGCATTTGGAACTTATATTTATCTTAAACTGATATTTATCTTGAGCATGAAATCGTATAACTGTTTTAAATTGAGATAAATGTTGAGCATGAAATTTACGTGTTATGTGCGACATGAAAGCTATTAGATTTGTTGAGCTGTCGAGCTTAATCTTGCAAAAATAAACTTTCTGCAGGTTAACGATACAATGCCATAATATTTGCTATCTGGACAATATGGATGAGAAGGCGTGCAAGAGAAACCTGATTTCTTTATTTTTGAAACTTAGATGGTATTATGATAATGATGTACAAGAATACAAATGTGTAAATTTTTGAAATATTCAATAAGATGAGAATGTTTATTTTGAAACAAGAATGCATTATGGTGAATGTTTGTATGTAGATATATACAGGTAGAACATTATTATATAAGGTTGAAAAGCATTGATATTTGAACTCTCATAGTTCATTTACTCTGATTATTGGGAATCGTGAAGGTTGCGATTCAGGGAACGCGGGAAAAGAAAGATATATAAAAGAAATTTTTAATTATCCGTATTTTCAGCCAATAGTGCATCTAATTTTGATGTTAGTCTGAACTTAAATAGTATTGAACGCACAAGTTCGAGATTAATATTAATCCTAATATTGGGTTAAGTTGGTCTCGATTTTGGGGTCGTCACACTTTCTCTCACGAACCCTTTCTCCATCAATTCGTCAACTTGTCTTTGTAACTCCTTCGTCTCCTCGGGATTACTCTGATAGGCTGGACAATTTGGAATGGTAGCACCGGGTACGAAGTCAATCTGATGCTCAATTCTCCTAATAGGTGGTAAACCTTGTGGAAGCTCCTATGAAAACACATTAGCATAATCCTGTAACATAAATGAAACAACACTAGGCAAAAAAGAATAATTATTAGCATTAGTATTCAAAAGTGCCTCCTTATACCGAAGTATAATCATCATCTACTTAGAAATTAAATCTCTACTCACATCACTCTTTTTTCAAAAATGTTTGTTTTTCTCTCATCTTTCTTTTTCTCTCTTATTTTTTTCTTCCTGGATATTCTTTTCTTCATTCTCTTTTATTTGTACATGATCTTTCTACAAGTGAATTTGATCTTCATGCACTTGCTGTGGTGACATGGGACGTATCTCTTTTCCATCACTGCCTTCATCTCCGCCCATGTTTTAATTGGATGTTCACCACACCTTCTCCAGTTGGTCATTAACTGATCCCACCAAGTAACTGCACAGTCTGAAAATTTTGTAGCGGCTAATTTAACTTTCTTGAGATTTGAGTAGTTATGACAATCAAATACCCACTTCATCTTCTTCTTCCATTCTATATAAGCCTCATGATCACTCTTACCTTGGAAAGCTAAAATTTTGATTTTAATGTTATCCAAGTTGTTATCTTCTCTATTTCGACCTCCTCTTTCTCTAGCACGAATCCACCTTCAAAGTAAGTTTCCTCCGTTCTAGATTCCCGTTGTTGCGTCCTTCCCTTTTTATGTGCCCCATGAAGATTTTGAGATGAATCTCCTCGGGTCTCACTCAACTTATCAAGACGGTCATTCATCATCTCCCATTTTCTGCTTCATTCCATATTTATGGCTTCCAACATAAACTTCATATCAAATGTTGAGGCAGGTTATTCTTCAAAAGTTCCTTTATCCTTTGAGTTAGACTACCACTCACAATTCCCCCTTAATGGTTCTTTTTGAATTCACCAAATTATATCATAATTTTTAAATCAATTTAAAAATAACTTATCACAAAACAATTATAAAGTGTGTAAATTTCGTATTACTAGAAATAATATACTGAATGATCGATTTGTACTCCTCTTGTACACCGGTTGATGTGCTTTGATGGAATTAATGATTGTATGATCAGATGATTGAATGATGTGATATAGATTGGATTAGCACAATATAAACAATACTAAAATTTTCTTTTTTTTACTCAACAATTCAAACAGAAAATTAAAGATAAGTAACT
This sequence comes from Panax ginseng, assembly GCA_020205605.1. Classification (NCBI taxonomy): domain Eukaryota; kingdom Viridiplantae; phylum Streptophyta; class Magnoliopsida; order Apiales; family Araliaceae; genus Panax; species Panax ginseng. The sequence goes on along the minus strand of CM035133.1, from coordinate 133,500,183 downwards.
CACTAGAAAAGTTTAGCCTTGATATCAAATAATAGACTCCACAACACACTTGCGTTAGGTGGTCGTTGCCTGGATCGTTTCTAGCAAAGTAATAGGATGAATTGCTTGCAATACCTTAAACCCTAGTGTGACGCCCCCAAAATAGGTATACAACACCCATTCTGAGTCGCCAAATACATGGTACAGAAAGCAAACTACAACTTCAATAATACAATTGTCGTGCAAAATACGACAACATAAACTATGAGTTTAAATACAAATATTGTCTTCTAGACAATATCCACACTCAAATAAGTAATCATTACAATTATTCATACACTATTTTACAGAAAATAGTGAGGACTGCTAAAAAATCTTTTTAGAACCATCACTCCATACCCCGACTCGATCTTGCTATGTTCTCACCTCCTGAGAAGAAAACTAGAACAAAAAGGAAAAAGGTGAGCTCAACTAGCCCAGTAAAGAATGTTATGACTAAGATAATATACAACAAATTATCATTAGTTTTCAACAGGAAAAATCGATAGAATATAATGAGCAACAAGTTTTAGATCAACAACCATGATGAAACAACAAATCCATTAGAAGAGTCACGTAGAGAATGAATTCTACTATCTTCTAAGATTTAAAAGTTCATCATCAATATTTTATCCTCAGTAATAACAATCAACATATATCTTTAATCAAATATTCATCTTTGCATTACAGCCAAAGATATTCATTTGTATCACCAAATTGGTCATGTTCATTTCAACATCTGTTCATCTTTGCACTACGGGCCAAAGATATTCATCAATTAATCATTCATCTTTGCACTACAGGCCAAAAATATTCAAAGAATATCATCATTTAAGACCGAGGATGATGAAAAAATATTATAAAAAAAGCGAATCCAAAGGAGACGTAAGGACAAATATTAGGGATTCAGATATAATGCTTTATCCAAGATCAATAATACTTCATAATAACCGATCGTGAAGCGTAATTCAAAATAACGATCAAAACATGGACACAATCAAAGATAGTAGCCAAAATAGACATCTTGGACAAAAGGAAAATTTTTATTTTTCTAATTGAATAGTCTTAGATTCGTGAATAAAGGCTGCGATACGTGAATAAGTAACCCCGACACAAAAAGTTCCAAATTTGATTAAAAGTTCACCAATATTTCGGCATAATGATATTGAAGAAAATAATATCATTTGAGAAGAAAATAACATTCCTTACCTCAAAAAAACGGTACTTCTGATCGGAATATCGGATAGAAAGTCGAAGGAAATTTGTACCGAACAGCAACTCTCGAATCATCAAAATACTCATAAAAATACACTCAATAATCTAGAGAAAGAAAATTTGTTTCGTGTGATTTTCAATTCTAACCTAAGCGCCTATTTATAGGAAAAATGCTGTAACGCCATAGAGAGACTAAAATAATAAATTAATATTATTTCTTTTCAAACTTCCTATGCACACCTTCACCAACCAAGCCACCAAATCAAAAAGAGATAAAGGTTTCACATGCTTAAAAAACCAAAAGTGGGTCCCACCCATAAATTTAATAAAAATTATTTTATTTTCCGAAACTTCAATAATTCATAGAAAATAGTCCGTTTATCAGAAAAATACGAATTTTATGTCCATTCTGCCAGTAATCGAATTTTCTACAACTTTGTAGCTTTGAGTTTTTCCAAATTCCAAACAGAAAATATCTAAAGTCCACAAACGGGTGATTTTTAATACTTCCCTTCCGATAGAATACTGATAAAACACCTCAGCATTAATTCCTTCATTTATAACCATATAAAATAAATAAATTCATCATCAAATAAATATTTTCTTATCATATAAATCAATAATTAATTATTCACAAATAATATTACAGAATCACACTTATGACAACCAGGTAGTTCCCAGGAAAGAGGGGGCTTTCCAATAAGGATTTCTCTTTACTAGCGCGCAATTAGGTGACCAAACCTCTCATTGACAGAACTTTCTAGACATTGCCAATAATGTTATCTAATAATATTATTCAAATAATATGAATTATTGATCCGATAATGGAAATATCAGGCAATGACAATTATTGAAACAACAATAATATAAACTATCAACGCATCAATTATTGAATCAATAAAATAAAATATTGAACAAGAATTCACCGTAATAATTATCGAGTAACGCTTTCTTACTTACGAATCAATAATTCAACAATATTTGTCGCAATACCGTACTACTACGCAACCACGCCAGACATCAGATTTTAACCATCGTATTCCAACAAAGTTAATTGTGAATAACTACGCCGTTATTTATAAAAACTCATACTTTGTCGCTTTTCTTCATCCGACAAGCTTATTCATATATGAGCCCTACGAATGGTCATACTGTCATCGTATTTAATATTCCCCGAGAAAAAGAATATTCCACGACCAAAAGAATATTCCCCACAAAATGAATATTTTATAACCACTTGCTTATTTTGTAAAATTTGCACATTTCACCCATAACCAAAGCATTATATCAAATTAACACCTTATTAATTTAGAATAATGAATAGAGAAAATTCAATTTTATTTATAATAAGTTGGGTCTTTACAATCTCCCTCCTTATAAAATTTCGTCCTCGAAATTGACGTACGTACCTGGTGTTTCGAACAGGTGAGGGTACCTCACTTTTATTTCTGATTTTAACTCCCAAGTCATTTCTTCAATAGCATGGTTCCTCCACAAAACCTTAACTTGTGGTATAACATTGGTGCGTAGGACATGTTCTTTCCTATCCAAGATTTTAACAGTACCTTCTCCTCGTATCGTTAAATCTTCTATATCTCGTTTAGTTCTAACTCAATAATATGGTTCGGGTCTTTCACATATTTACGAAGCATAGATATATGGAAAACATTGTGAACACGAGACATACTTGGAGGTAATGCGAGTCTATAGGCCACATTTCCTATTCGGTCAAGAATCTCAAATGGACCAACAAACCTTGATTGAGCTTTCCTCTTTCCAAATCTTGTAACTCCCTTCCATGGAGCAATACGTAACAGTACATGATCCCCAATATTAAATTCCACGTCCTTTCGATGAAGATCAGCATAACTCTTTTGTCGATCCTGTGAGGTTTGAATTCATTGTCGAATCATTTGGATCTTTTCTATAGTCATGCGTACCAATTCCGGTCCCAACAAAGTTGCTTCACCCACCTCGTCCCAACATACTGGAGAACGACACTTTAGTCCATACAACGCCTCAAATGGAGTCATGCCTATACTTGATTGATAACTGTTGTTATAGGAGAATTCCACCAATGGTAAATACGTATCCTAACTCCCTTTGAAGTCTAGGACACAGAGTCTTAATAGATCTTCAAGAATTTGAATAGTCCTCTCTGATTGTCCGTCCGTTTGAGGATGATATGCCGAACTGAATTGTAAATCCGTGCCCATAGCTTTCTGCAAGTTAACCCAAAATCTTGAAGTGAATCTTGGGTCACGATCCGAAACTATGGACACTGGCATGCCATTCAATCTCACAATCTCATTCACGTACATACGAGCAAGACGTTCAAGGGAATAAGTTTCTCGTATCGGTAAGAAATGAGCAGACTTGGTTAATCTATCAACAATAACCCAAATCGCATCTATGCTTTGAAAAACTTTGGGAAGATCTGTAACGAAATCCATGGTAATGTGTTCCCACTTCCATTTCGGAATCTCAAGTGGTTGCAATGGACCTTTTGGCACTTGATGCTCCGCCTTTACAGGTTGACAAGTTAAACACCTCGAGATAAACTCCGCGATCTCTCTCTTCATATTGTTCCACCAAAATGTATGTCGAATATCATGATACATTTTGGTACTCCCAGGATGGATTATAAACGGGGTGTTGTGCGCCTCCATCATGTTTCTATGCTTTAAGTCAAAATCGTTAGGAACGCAAAGTCTAGAGTTGACTCAAAGTATTCCTTCTTCATCGATTCTTGCTTCTAGAATAGCTCCTTCTTGCACTTTCTTCTTCATATGCATCAGCCCCAGGTCCATGGCTTGAGCAGCTTTAACTTTATCGATTAAAGTCGGTTCTACTCGTATATTCACCATCATCACGTGGGTCCCTGGAGTCTTTAACTCTATCTCCATCCTTTGCAAGTCATTCAAAATGGGCCTTTGTGTTGACAATATCGCACTCGTACTTGCATATGATCTTCTACTCAATGCGTCAGCTACTACGTTTGCTTTTCCGGGATGATATTGAATAGTGTGATCGTAATCTTTCAACAAATTTCCAGCGTCGTCTTGCCGCATGTTGAGTTCTTTTTGGGTGAAGAAATATTTGAGGCTTTTATGGTCCGTATAAATCTCCACTTTCTCCCATACAAGTAGTGTCTCCATATCTTCAACGCCTTGAATCATTGCGGCCGCTAACTCCGCATCATGAGTAGGATAATTCCTCTCACATTCTTTGAGTTTTCATGAGGCATAGGCTATGACTTTCCCATGTTGCATGAGAACACATCCTAACCCTTTGCCCTCAAGCATTGTCAGATGACAAATCCATCCAACCAGATGGTATTGCCGTAACAGTGCCGAAATGAGTCTCCTCTTGAGCTCTTGGAAACTCTTATCTCATTCCTCGCTCCATATGAATTTTGTATCTTTCCGAGTCAGCTGAGTTAACGGAGTAACGATTTGAGAAAATCCTTCCATGAATCTCTGATAATAACCAAATAAGCCCGTAAAGTCACGACTTGATCACCACCGACTTTTGGTTGCTCCCCAACTTTGTATTGCTTCAATCTTCGCCACGTCAACAGATACTCCATGTTTTGACACCACGTGCCCAAGAAATGCTACTTCCTCAAGCCAGAACTCGCATTTCTTTAACTTGGCATATAACTTGTTTTCACGAAGCCTTTCAAGTATCAGCTTCAAATGGTGCTCATGATCTTCACGGCTTTTGGAATAGATGACGATGTCATCAATAAAGACAACAACGAAGTGATCCAAATATTCCTTGAATACTCGGTTCATCATATCCATGAAAGCAGTAGGAGCATTAGTCAATCCAAAAGACATGACTAAGAATTCATAATGCCCGTACCGGAGTTCTAAGGCAATCTTTGGAATATCCTCCGCTTTAATCTTCAAATGATGATATCCGAAACTAAGATCGATCTTTGAAAAGAATTTTTCTCCTTGCAATCGGTCGAATGTGTCATCAATGCGAGGTAATCGGATACCTATTCTTGATGGTGACATGGTTTAATTCTCGGTAGTCAATACAAAAGTTGCATACTCCCGTGTTTCTTCTTTACTTAATAAAATAGAAGCACCCCAAGGAGATGTACTTAGATCTAATGAAACCGATGTCTAATAACTCCTATAGTTGGACTTTTAACTCCTGAAGTTGAATAGGAGCCATTCGATATGGGGTTTTAGAAATGGGTTTTGTACCCGGTTCAAGATCAATAAAGAATTCAACATCACATTCTGGGGGTAGACCAGAAGTTCTTCAGAAATACATCAGAAATTCTCTAACAATGTAAATATTATCCAAATCGACTTGTCTTTATTCAAATCCATAACATGGGCTAAGAAAGCTTGGCATCCGCTTTTCAATAAAAACAAATAGCTTTGTGGCTTGATATGATGTCGATGATCGATTTTAGTGGTTTAGTTGTTTGAATTAGTATGACAGTCAAGGTTAGGAATATGAAAACTAACAACCTTATGAAAATAATCAATTTTAGCATGATGAGTGGTTAACCAATCAATTCCTAAAATCACATCAAAAGCAAGTATCTTTTAAGAGATAAGATCAACAGGTAATGTGATAGTGCCAACTTGGATCAAGCAAGATTTATAAACTGTAGATGTAACGAAGGTTTCACCCAACGGAGTTTCAACAGATAAATCAAAGTCCAATTTCTCCGGAGTCAAGTTTAAACGTTGAGCACAAGTAGGAGAGATAAAAGAATGGGTAGAACTGGTATCTAGTAAGGTATAAACTTCACAAGAATTCAAGATTAGCTTACCCGTGATCACCTCATTCGGGTTCCTCATATTTTGTCCAGTTACGACAAACGTTCTTCCAGGAACCGCTGATTTTGACTTATCCGGGACAGCCTTTGGAGTCACCATCCTTGTTGAACTTGGTTTTGCTATAGAGCAGTCTCGAACTATATGGCCCTCCTTTCCACAGTTATAACATACCTTGGATTGTTGTGGACAGCTTGAATGATATGTCCCTCTTTCCCACATTTGTAACATCTAACCAAGTCGATCTCCTCCCCTAGAATTTGTTTTTGGTGTTGGTGTTCTGTCACTGATGTGTCTTCCCGCCATTGTTGAATCTCCTCTTTCTTCAAATTTCCACTGACTCACCTCTCTTATTATCATGGCCACGATTACCACCCGAGTGGTTACCGCATATGTCCGTATTTTTCCCTCCTCACTAGTTATCATCGTTTTTATGATCACACACCCCATGATGACTCGTTGTGGTCCCTCAAAGAGTAGTATACTCACTATCTCGCTCTAATAATTGAGCCCTGTTGACAACATCTGAATACAGAGAAAATTTATGAGAGATAAGGTATTGACGAATCTCGGGCTTTAGACCTCTCAGAAACATCTGTGTCATACGTTCCTCATTATCTACCAAATGAGGTGCAAACCTGGATAACTCCGCGAACTTCGCCTCGTACTGAGACACCGTTATGTTGTTCTGTTCTAGTCTAATAAACTCTACCTCCTTCATATGACGAATACTTTCAAGAAAGTACTTGTCATTGAACAGTTTCTGAAATCTTTCCCAAGACATGTTGAGTGCGGCTGGCTGGGTACGCTTCACATATTCCCACCAGTAATCTGTCTCTCCACGGAACATAAAGGTGGCGAATGGAACCTTCTGTTCCTCCGTGCATCCCAAGACATCGAATATCTTGGTAATTTGCTTGACCCACGTTTTTGCCTTAATTGGACCAGGCTTTCCCCAGAAATCTTGTGGTCCCAACTCCTTGAACTACTTAGGCATTTGTAATGTGATGTATCGCATGCGCCGCCATCATTTCCACCCGTATTTTGTACACGAGTCTCCTCGTCGATTTTGCATGAACCGCAAAAAGCTCCTAAACATTCCATCATTCATCGCTTGCTCTAGTGTAGTGTTGTTTACGGTGAGGAATATTGCCTTCCGCAGCACGCTTCCCTAGTTTGTGACTAAAGACTATTTCACAGCCTTTATACACTCCATTGTTAACGCTTCTCTCAAGCACCCATTCTTAAATCATCGCCATAAAACAAGGGTTAATTAAACAAATTAGCATATCACATAATATCCCTATATTACGACCACCAACAAATAAGCTTAGATAGGACACACTAAATGAAGGATTTACTCATCTCCCCCCTAGTTCTATTCCCCGATCTCCTCCGAGACTATATCCCTAAGCTCGATACCAATCATGTGACGCCCCAAAATAGGTATACAACACCCATTCTCGAGTCATCAATACATGGTATAGAAAACAAACTACAACTTCAATAATACAATTGTCATGCAAAATACGACAACATAAACTGTGAGTTTAAATACAAATATTGTCTTCTGACAATATCCACACTCAAATAAGTCCTCATTATAATTATTCATACACTATTTTTACAGTAAAATAGTGAGGATCGCTAAAATATCTTTTAGAACCATCACCCATACCCCGACTCGATCTTCGCTATGTTCTCACCTCCCGGTAAGAAAAAACTAGAACAAAAAAGAAAAAGGTGAGCTCAACTAGCCCAAAGAAAAAGAATGTTATGACTAAGATAATATACAAAAAATTATCATTAGTTTTCAACAGGAAAAAATCTGATAGAATATAATAGACAACAAGTTTTAGATCAACAATCTGCAATGGAACATCAATCCATTAAAGAGTCACGTAGAGAATGAATTCTACTATCTTCTAAGATTTAAAAGTTCATCATCAATATTTTATCCTCAGAATAACAATCAACATATATCTTTAATCAAATATTCATCTTTGCACTACAGGTGCCAAAGATATTTATTTGTATAACCAAATTAGTCATGTTCATCTCAACACTGCTCATCTTTGACCACGCCAAAGATATTCATCAATTAATCATTCATCTTTGCACTACAGGCCAAAGATATTTAGTAATATCATCATTTAAGACCGAGGATGATGAAAATATTATAAAAAAAAACGAATCCAAAGGAGATGTAAGGACAAATATTAGGGATTCAGATATAGCAGTTTATCCTGATCAATAATACTTCATAATAACCGATCGTGAAGCAGAATTCAAAAATAACGATCAAAACATGGATACAATCAAAGATAGTAGCCAAAATAGACATCTTGGACAAAAAGAAAATTTTTCATTTTTCGGTGAATAGTGTTAGTATTCGTGAATAAAGGTCAGATTCGTGAATAAAGTCTTGATACGTGAATGAATAGTAACCCCGACACAAAAAGTTCCAAATTTAATTAAAAGTTCACAAATATTTCGGCATAATGATATTGAAGAAAATAATATCATTTGAGAAGAAAATAACATTCCTTACCTCAAAAAACTAGATTTCCGATCTAATATCGGATAGAAAGTCGAAGGAAATTTGTACCGAACAGCAACTCTCGAATCATCAAAATACTCATAAAAATACACTCAATAATCTAGAGAGAAAGAAAATTTGTTTCTGGTGTGATTTTCAATTCTAACCTAAGCGTCTATTTATAGGAAAATGCTAGAACGTCATAGGAGACTAAAATAATAAATTAATATTATTTCTTTTCAAACTTCCTATGCACACCTTCACCAACCAAGCCAGCCAAATCTGAAAAAAGATAGCAGCCCACATGCTTAAAAAACCAAAAGTGGGTCCCACCCATAAATTTAATAAAAATTATTTTATTTTCCGAAACTTCAATAATTCATAGAAAATAGTCCGTTTATCGTAAAAAATACTAATTTTATGTCCATTCTCAAAAGAATCGAATTTTCTACAACTTTGTAGCTTTGAGTTTTTCCAAATTCCAAATGTAAAATATCTAAAGTCCACAAACCAAGTGATTTTAATACTTCCTTCCGATAATAGAATCACGATAAAACACCTCAAAGATTAATTCCTTCATTTATAACCATATAAAATAAATAAATTCATCATCAAATAAATATTTTCTTATTATATAAATCAATAATTAATTATTCACAAATAATATTACAGTAATCACACTTATGACAACCAGTAGTTCCTGGAAAGAGGGGCTTTCAATAAGGATTTCTCTTTACTAAATACAAGCAATTAGGTGACCAAACCTCTCATCGATGTAACTTTCTAGACATTGCCAATAATGTTATCTAATAATATTATTCAAATAATATGAATTATCGATCCGATAATGGGAAATATCATGCGATGACAATTATTGAAACAACAATAATATAAACTATCAACGCAAAGAATTATTGAATCAATAAAATAAAATATCGAATAAGAATTCACCGTAATAATTATTGAGTAGTGCCTTCTTACTTACTTAATCAATAATTCAACAATATCATGCAATCCCGTGTACCATCTTGTGCAACCACACGTATTATTATATTTTTAACCACCGTATTCCAACAAAGTGTTAATTGTAAATAACTACGCCAAGTATTTATAAAAACTCATACTTTGTCGTTTTTTCTTCATCCGACAATTATTCATTATGAGCCCCACGAATGGTCGCTACTGGCCGCATTTAATATATTCCCCGACAAAAAGAATATTCCACGACCAAAAGAATATTCCCTGACAAAAATAAATATTTTATAACCACTTGCTTATTTTGTAAAATTTGCACATTTCACCTATAACCAAAGCATTATATCAAATTAACACCTTATTAATTTAGAATAATGGATAGAGAAAATTCAATTTTATTTATAATAAGTTGGGGTCTTACACCTAGCCTATTTGTGGACGGTAATCTTCGTACAATTGCTCGCGTTAAGAATTATGCGTTGAATGGACACCAACGACACCTTAACCCCTCGCTTATATTAAAACGGTAATCTTGGTACAATCGACGATTGATGCAGTAAAAGACGCCACACATAACTATGTATTGTTGTATGATAAGTCAAATTGAATCTCAAAGAAATACTAAGAAAATAATTTAGGAATTCTTCAAAGAACCAAAAGTAGAGAATAAACTCACAAGAATTGATAAATCTGATTATATTGAATAATTATAATGAGTTACATTCATGTAGCTTATTTATAGTAATTATGAAAACCCTAGAATCCTTATAAGGAATTAAAAGTGTTTTGGAATCAAATCTCTAAGCTAGAAGTAATCTAATTACATTAGGAGCCTGAAATCTACTGAAAATAACTAATTTGAAAAGTAAATTTGCGTCCAAATATGTTAAAATGCGTAAAAATTATAACTGAACCCCGATGAATTCGCCAGGGAAAGCTCAAGCTCGCCGGGGAGAGCTCCCACGGAGAGGTATTTATCGAGGCGAGTTCAAAAGGCTAGGTGTTGGGGCGTGTTTTGAAAGAGGTGAGCTCACCGGGGCGAGCTCACTGACTTTAGCCTGATAGTTTTCTTTGGTCTCCTGACTTTGCATGGTTGCTTCAACTTGACCTGGAACGTATCCTTGGACCATGTTTACGAACTTAGGATCAATCTTAACCTCCTTAGTACAAGTTGTCACGTCATTCTCGATTCACATTGCTAGCATCAAACCCATTAGACCTTCCTTGAAATGTTTTCTTGTGCTCTTGTCACGGGTCTAATTGGAACTCAAACTGAATCCACTCATTGGTTGCCGATCAATCCTGAGCTAGTGATGTCTTCGTCAGGTCTTTTACCCAGTGATGAGCTAACACTTTGGCAGAAATAAGATTAATTTCTTAGTCAGAAGTAATGGGAAGTGGTGCTGGTGGTGAAGTTGGAACTTTTCCGACATTTTAATGAAACATGAAATATGGAATTAACTTGGGAAGAAGCTGGAAGTTCTAATTCGTAAACCACTGCTCTCACACATCGAGTGACTTTGTAAGGGCTAAAAAATCTGGATAAGAGTTTCTGATACCTTCTCTTAGCAAGAGAGTGCTGGCAGTAGGGTTGAACTCGTAAAAAGACAGAATTACTGACAAACTCAACTCTCGTTTCTTGGAATCAGCATGTGCTTTCATTTGGGATTGGGCCTTTAAGAGATTAACACTTAAAAAGTTTTAACATCTTATCGCGGGTAATAAGTTGTTCCTCAAGTGCCATGGAGGCATACTATCTCCCTAGAAAAAATATCAGCAACTATTTTTGCAATAAATGGATGGGATAAGGGAAGAAAATGTGAATATTTGTGGAGGCGATCCACTACCACCAGTATAGTATCAAACCCACCTAATTTTGGAAGGTTGACGATGAAATCTAGTGAGATATCTTCCCATAATCTTACAGGTACAGGTAAAGGTTGCAGAAGACCAGCAGGTGCCAAGGTTTGGTATTTATTTTGTTGACAAGTTAAGCAATTTTGAACAAAAATCCTGACATCGTACTTCATACTCGGCCATAAAAAGTTGGCAGAAAGGCGTTTCAAAGTCTTCAAATATCTCCTGTGCCCCGCTACCAATGAGTTATATGATTAAGATAAAATCTTTTGTTCAAGAGGAGTGTTGTTAGGGATTACCAAACGATTCTTGAAGTATATCTGTTTGTCCACTACCTGAAAAGATGGATAAAAATTGGAATTTTGGGAAAGGGAATCCATTATTTCTCGATTGTATGGATCCAGTTGAAGAGCTTCCTGCAAATCCATAAAATCCAATGAAATAGGAAAGGGCCAAAGCCAAAAAGACAGAATTTGTGGACACTTGGAAAGTGCATCAGCCCCTTTATTTTCTCTTCTAGCTTTGTAAATGATTGAAAAGTCAAACGGATGCAACTTCATAAGGAGCCTCTGCTGCTCGTTCGTTGTAACTTACTGTTCCAATAGGTATTTGAGGCTAAAATGGTCTGTTTTGACAAAGAATTGATGTCCTAACAAGTAATGTCGCCACTTTTGTAAGGCGAGTACAAGAGCTAACAATATATTCTCGATTATAAGTTTATTTTAAACCATTAGAGAAAGAAAATAGCGTACTAAAATATGCAATCGGGTGGTCAGATTGGAAAAGTATGGCTCCAATTCCATCAGAAGAGGCGTCACATTCCACTATGAAGGGTTAACTAAAATCTGATAAGCGCAGAATAGGAACTAAAGTCGGTACTTGCTTGAGCTTTTGGAAAGTTGCCTCAGCCACAGGTGACCGGTTAGTCCCAAGAACCCTCAAAGTTCTTTCACATTGGCGGGTATGGGCCAATCTAGAACTGCTTGAATTTTCTATAGATCTAGTACAACACCCTTAGTTGATACAACATGTCCCAAAAAGAGATTTGGATTTGGCTAAACAAGCATTTAGAAGCTTTAGCAAACAATTAGTTGTCCTGGAGAAGTCGTTGAAGGATAATTTACAAATGGTGAAGGTGTTGTCGGACTGATTGGTTGTAGACCATGATGTCATCAAAGAACACCAAGATAAATTTGCGTAGATAGGGTCTAAAAAGACCATTCATAGCAAATTGGAAAGTAGAAGGGGAATTTGTTAGACCAAACGACATGACAAAAAACTCGTAATGGCCAGAATGGGTTTAAAAAGTCGTTTTGGGAATGTCAACAGGGTTGACGCGTATTTGGTGATAACTCGATCTCAGGTCAATTTTGAAAAAAATAGTGGCACCGTGTAAGTCATCGAGAAACTCATTAATGTTGGGTATGGGGTATTTATCATGGACTGACAAGTGTACTTGTACTAATTTTATTTTTGATTTGTCTAAATTCATGTCCCATTTCTTTTTAATGCTATTTTGACATTACTTTTCCAATAATACCCTCATTTAAATTTAAAAAAAATCATTAAAAATAACATAACATTCATTGGAACAAGTAACATAATTAACTTTGACATTAGAATTACAATCACACCCCTCCCCCCCCTCTCCTTTATTTTATTGTTCCAAGAAAGAGTTGTGTGATTAAATAAAACAAAAATGATGATAATAAAGTAATTAAAATGAGTAATTTGGATATCAATTTTTTTCTTAATAGGTATGTACTTTCAAAGTAGGACAAGTAAAGTTGGACGGAGGGAGTATATAATTATAATAATTGTATTAACTAAAATTAAATAAATTCACATCAATTTGAAGTTTAATATGTAGTCGTTTGACCTTAAAAGTCAAATTGTATCTCTAATTTTAGAACGGAGGGAGTATATGTGTGTGCATGCAAATTTTATATTTGAGAAAGAAAATCAACAAAAAGAATAAGATTATATTTTTCATATGGAGGGAGTAAAAATAATTCCTACATTATATTTAATATGCTTCTTAGAAAACCTTTTTAGTATCATTCTTACATTATTTTTCAAATGATCGATGTGTTTAGAAGAGATAACCAAAATAATGTAGGAATGATACCAAAAAGGTTCAGACAGAGCAGTACAACTTCATCTATGAATAGGAGCGGATTTAGAAATTTTTCTCAATAGGGTTGGCTTTTAACTAATTTTTTTGTTGAAGTTAAATAAAGAAAACTTGAACTAATCATAATTAATAATATTTATAAATTTCAATAAATATTCATAATCTAAATTAAAAAGAAATTTCAAATAAATAATATTTAGATACATTCTAGAATTAAAATTACATCAGTTACTTGTCATAGTTCAATTTAAATGGTTCTCCAAATTCTTAAAGTCTCAAACCAAATTTGCTTTCTATATTCAAACAAACTCATGAGTTAATTACAAACCATAAACCAATTTTGGTATTTTTTATAAGTGTCAAATAAGCCTCAATGTATCTGTTTTTATTATACCATTTTATGGGGTTTGTTTATGATAATTATTTTATTTGTCCTAAAAAAAGATAAAAATGAGAGTAGTAGTAAATCAATACTTTTCCATTAATAAGTCCCCTTGAATTGTTCACCTGCATATTTGCTCCCGCCCCTATACATGTAAAAAAAATTCCAGCAGGGACAACTGCCTATCCTGCTCCCTTAACAGATCCGCCCCTGCCTATGAATCAGATGTTAGGAGTATTTGGGATCTTGCTTGAGTGTTAACATTTGATAGATCTTGAAGCAGCAATAGTTTTTTTTAGTATATCTGTTTATGAGATCATAATGTTTTTATATCCATGGATTAGTTGGAGATCATAATTTTTGCATCTCCATGGATTAGTTCAAAGCTCATGGTACACAGATTCTAATGTTATGTTTGGAGTGAAAGAAATGAATGGCGGAAGAAATGGAATGATAAAAGCATGATTTTAAAAATCGGACTACACCGACGGTCGGACCAGTAAAAATCAAAATCGGTCCACACTCTGGTCCGATTTTAACCACTTAACTGATTTTATTCAAAAACCAGCTAACCCTGTTGACCACCGGTCGGACCGATAATATATTTGTGCACAATACATAGGTACAAAGGGTTGACCCCCCTGCGTACGAAGATGGTCGTCCACAATCTTTGACTGATAAAGGTTATTTGAACCCTTGGACATAGTTCAATGGTTTTGTGACCCTCAGTTACTTTCTAAATATTTTATTGCGAGTCTTTGTATTGATAATTCCTTGTCCTAAAGACTTTATAGAACTCCTCAGTTGAAGCTTGATTTTATTCAAATGATACTCATTTCAACTACTAAACCATTATCTGTTTCATTATTAATTATTTTATTTAAATAGTATTACTTACTGAGCAATTCTGTTGCTCATTCTTGCTAAATGAATTTTAGTTAAGAACGAAAAGGCTAGATGATCTTCATCCGACAAAGATAAAGGAAAAGTGCAAAAGTAATTGTGTAGTAAACTATAAACTTATGTAATGTATTAAGTAACAATGTAAATAGATATTTTTGGATATGATGTAATATTTTTGGTATCGTGTTATGTAATATTAAAGGTTAGACAAGCTGGGATACGTTGATGTATATATTATATTTTGTAAAGAGTACTGTTGTAATAATATAAGTTATCGAATGTGATTGGGTAGAATATTAGTGATGTAGATGATCGTGAGCACTGAATCTGAGTGTAGAAATACTCGGATTTGGGGGCGTCACAGCTATCGTCGCTATGATCACATACTGACCACTTGGAACTTGCTTCGGTACATACATCATTCTTTTATTAAGTATAACTACAAATTAGAACTTTTCATTGATGCTCTAGATGTGGCTTTATATGAGTATTTATGGCTAAAAATTGTTCTTTGATAATAGCAGTCACAGTAGTAGAAATTTGCTTAAGCGAATTTGGCGCAAATTAATTGCCTCGATAAAATTAAGATTAGCCATTTGGAGCACTCTCGATGAAAGAGTCAATGCAACACTATCGATGAAAGCACCAATGTAACAATTTAGATGTTAGACTCCAGAAAATTAGAGAGGGAGAGAAGAGAGAATTTAAAGATAAGAAGAAGAAGATAGATTGGGAAAAAGTTCTATTTTTATTGATACCTAATTCATTATTGTAGTGAAATTGTACGATCCATCCCACATTAATTCATCATCAATGCACTTGACACACAGTATATTGGCCCCCATTAAGTATGTTAGATCACATCCTTACCTAAAATATTATCTTATTAAGTTGATGCTCCACCATACTTATTAATTTATACTATTGAATTTATCCAATGTGGGATTTATGTGAAATATCCCAACAATCTCCACCTTTCACTTGAATACCCATAACAAGTATCATACTAGAGTAGTCACCCATTAAGCACACCTTCTTTGAGTCCTTTAAGAGCTCTGCTCGACTCTAATACTACTCTACCATGCCCGAGGCAAACGTGGGAGTACAATCTTTGCTCCTTGTGAACCCTTCACCCTAAGTAAATTTTCCAAAGCCATCCTGAGCCCTCTCCACTCGACTCAACCTTGCTCCTTGTGATTCGTTCACTTGAGCAACTTTTTAAGAGCCATCCTGAGCCCGCTCCACCCGACTCAAATCATCTTGTGCTCCATCTGATTCAACTCTATTTTCTCCACCGCGCGAATTCACTACTTGCAAATGTTCCACCCTGGAGTGTAAACTTAATACTTGGTCCCATCGAACCATGAGCTCTGATACCAATTTATTAGAATTAGATCACACACAAACGATAATAAGGAAATAACACAGAGATTTACGTGATTCTGCAATATGCGTAGCCCACGGGAGGTGTTCCTTTCTTTTTATTCAACTTGATTCAGTTCCATAGGGTTTACAATAAATAGTATTTATAACTACTAATCCTATTACAACCCTAATTCACATTATAGCCTAAATACTCATAATGTCCTTTGAAAACTAAACCATTCAAACTGATGTCCACGACTGCCGCGGCCAGTCGCTTCTAGTCGTCCTGGCATGCCAGTCTTGTACTCAAAACTTCCACTTGAACATGGCTACGCCTCACTGCCGCTTTCATAGCTCTGTCTTTGGTATAAGTGGCGCGGTAGCGCCATGTTCGATGAAGTTTTGAGTACCAACAACGAAGGGAAATTGGCGAGGAGCGCCAAGGCGCCGATCTCGAGTTCGAGTTACGAATCTTGACGGGGCTTGCCGGTCGTCGGACATCAGTTTTAATGGTTTAGTTTTCGAATGACATTATGGGTATTTATGTTATAATATGAATTAGGGTTGAAATAGGATTAGTAGTTATAAATACTATCTATTGTAGACTCTAAGAAACTGAATTAAGTTGAATAAAAAGGAAGGAACGCCTCCCATGGACTATCCATATTGGGTAATCACGTAAATCTCTGTGTTAATTCCTTATTGTCGTGTGTGTGATTTAATTCTAACAATTACATTGATAGACTTATATAACAACAATATCTACCATTAGCTCACAATTCTTTTTTTAACTAAGCTAACCATACGTAAGATTTTTAAAATAAATTATGCACTTAGTCTTATTCCTCCTAATTTAATTTAATTGATGCATTTATATTACATTTCTTCATCTATGTCAGGTGCTCAGAAATCTTTATGCAACTTATTTATTTATTTGGCCAAGCAAAGAGAAGTATATTATAAACTAGGAAATGTACAAACAACAAATTGCCCAAAATGACTTGGACGTGCTTTTAAATCCAAAGTAAGCATTACAAGCATCAACAACAATGCCAAAATAATTCAAAAAGAGACCCATCTGATATAAACTTAACCATCTATAGCCAAGCAAAAAGGATCCATATTCCACATATGAAAATTATTGCTCAGACCCTTAACATTCATATACAACCCCCAAGAAAAAGATCTGTAAAAGTTTTACACCAGCAAGTATTCTTGCTAATAAATACTGCTTTGTTCCTTCTAGCCAAATACTCTAAATTTTGCCGCTCCAACAATAAGCCACCGTTCTCTAACCTTTTTATTTTTCCAAACTTGTCATTGAGTTACTATTTGATCACATAATTGCAAAACTTGTCAATACGGTTCGACCACTTGTTGGACCAATGATCCATCCACCCAAAATCTTTTTCGGTTCGATGACAGGTCCGAGTTTAAAAACTATGAATAAAAGTGTATTTTATAGTAATCATTTAGACAGATAAACCATTTAATAAAATTCATTCCATTTCTTTAAATCAAACATAAAATAAATATGATTCCCATCCCATTCACTGGATTGGAGACAGGTTGATGTAGAGAAAAAAACAAACACAAGTTGTAGATGTGGTGCTAAACTTGCAGCCACTTGGACACTTTCATTATTGTATTACTTTTCATTTTTATTCGCTAATCAAAAAGTTTTTATTAATATCTTCAGAAATTACATGATTATATCCAGCCAAACACTCTTGGCCACATACATCTCAACTCCGACAACCAAACGTTATCTAACCAACTACAAAGCCAAACCAATTAATCAGTCAAGTCAAAATCTACCTTACACATCTCAGAATGAAACAACAAAGAAGAAACCAAACAACAGCCTACCCCATGCCAAATACAGAAAACAACAATATAAAATAACAAGCAGCGACTGGACCAAAAACCCAGCAGAAGGCCATCAGATATAGCAGGATATCAGATAGAAATCACCAAAAAAACCCATCATAAGATGCTTGCAATCTTCCATGAATATGAACTCCATCTCAACACCATCAAACCTTCCACAGATCAACTCCCAAACCTGAACATGAGAACATGAATCAACTTCAAACTTACCAAATATACACAATCATAAAGTCATACAACAACATCCATAAAAATCATTGTTTCTATAATTTTCACCCACCAAAATTTCCATAAAAAATCTACGTTTGGCCTCCCTTTAACTATCCTTCTTATCATCCTCTATACCTCTTCTTATGATTTCAAACCTCCACGATTTCCCCTTCTTTATGCTCTTGATCAGAACACCATATACCAATTGCTTTTCCTAATTCAAAAGCTCCTCTTGCTTGTCTTCTTACCTTCTCTAAATCTGACACTTTGAAGCCTTCATTTTCAATATTTTTCTTCATGTTTTTGTAGTGATTTATTGAAAAACAAATTTTGGAGGGGTGGCACCAGTCTAAGGCTATAGAGGCCAAGCAGCAAGCTACTATGATGAACTCTCTCAAAAAATAAATTTAATATCGTGTGAGCCATTAACTGACATATCAAACATTAAATTGATAATAACATATACTAAACTTGATCTTAAACTAAAAGACAAGACATGAACAGACGGCTTTGCTTTTTATGGCTCAGTTCCCTTCCCTCTTGACTGCAATTAGTCGGTGTGGGTCTAAACTCTAAACCTAATTGTTGACTAATCAGGTTCACACAAATACACTAAGATAAAAACAAACACACTACTGTATGAGATATAAAATAATAGCACCATAAATTTACGTGGTGAAAAAATCACAGGGAGAGATCTCAGAAATTCACTGTAAAAATAATATGGAGATTACAAACTCTCAACTGATAAACTAACTGTTTATTTCTCTCTACACCCACACTCTCAGAATGCTCCAGAAAATTAGAGAGGGAGAGAAGAGAGAATTTAAAGATAAGAAGAAGAAGATAGATTGGGAAAAAGTTCTATTTTCATTGATACCTAATTCATTATTGTAGTGAAATTGTACGATCCATCCCACATTAATGTGGCACGCACTTGTATAGATTGGCCCATTAAGTATGTTGGATCACCTCCTTACCTAAAAGGTTATCCTATTAAGTTGAGGCTCCACCATAACTATTAATTTATACTATTGAATTTATCCAATGTGGGATTTATGTGAAATATCCCAACAATCTCCACCTTTCACTTGAATACCCATAACAAGTATCATACTAGAGTAGTTACCCATTAAGCACACCTTCTTTGAGTCCTTCAAGAGCTCTGCTCGACTCTAATACTTTCTACCATGCCCGAGGCAAACGTGGGAGTACAATCTTTGCTCCTTGTGAACCCTTCACCCTAAGTAAATTTTCCAAAGCCATCTTGAGCCCTTTCCACTCGACTCAACCTTGCTCCTTGTGATTCGTTCACTTGAGCAACTTTTTAAGAGCCATCTTGAGCCCGCTCCACCCGACTCAAATCATCTTGTGCTCCATCTGATTCAACTCTATTTTCTCCACCACGCGAATTCACGACTTGAAAATGCTCCACCCTGGAGTGTAAACCTAATACTTGGGCCCATCGAACCATGAGCTCTGATACCAATTTATTAGAATTAGATCACACACAATCGATAATAAGGAAATAACACAGAGATTTACGTGATTCTGCAATATGCGTAGCCCACGGGAGGCGTTCCTTTTTTTTTATTCAACTTGATTCAGTTCCATAGGGTTTACAATAAATAGTATTTATAACTACTAATCCTATTACAACCCTAATTCACATTATAGCCTAAATACTCATAATGTCCTTTGAAAACTAAACCATTCAAACTGATGTCCGCTGACCGGCATAAATTGATAATAACATATCAAACATTAAATTGATAATAACATATACTAAACTTGATCTTAAACTAAAAGACAAGACATGAACAGACGGCTTTGCTTTTTATGGCTCAGTTCCCTTCCCTCTTGACTGCAATTAGTCGGTGTGGGTCTAAACTCTAAACCTAATTGTTGACTAATCAGGTTCACACAAATACACTAAGATAAATACAAACACACTACTGTATGAGATATAAAATAATAGCACCATAAATTTACGTGGTGAAAAAACCACAGGGAGAGATCTCAAAAATTCACTGTAAAAATAATATGGAGATTACAAACTCTCAACTGATAAACTAACTGTTTATTTCTCTCTACACCCACACTCTCATAATGCTCTAACTAAGCTTCTCACTCTCTAACTCTCTTTGCTTCTCTAAGCTTCTTGTTGTTGTGGTGTGTTGAAATGAGGAGCCCAAGCTCCTTTTTATAGGAGAAATCTGGAGAGGAGAACAAGAAATGGGGAAGGCCAAAATCAAATGGCTGGACTTTGGAAAAATCAAAGGTCTGGACTTAAGACCAAATGGAAGGCAATGACTTTTTCCAACAATCTCCACCTTGGCTTGCATTTATCAAATATTGTGAACTTCTTTGTATTTGTGAATATATCCCTCTCCCTGGATACTCCACCACGAACTAAACATTAGACGAAGTGAATTAAGTCCAAGCAGTGCTTGAACTTTTCTGTTGTAATTGACTTTGTGAGCATATATGCGGCATTCTCCTGTGTGTGAACTTTGCGAACTGCAATGTCACCATTGTTCAGCCACTCACGAATCTTGTGATACCGAACATCTATATGTTTGGTTCTGGCATGGAACACCTAGTTCTTTGCTAAATGAATAACACTTTGACTATCACACTGAATCTGGATACTGCCTTGCTTGAAACCTAGTTCTTCAACTAGTCCCTTAAGCCACAAAGCCTCCTTGCTTGCCTCTGTCAATGCCATATACTCATCCTCTATTGTTGATAATGCTACCGTAGACTGCAACACTGACCTTCAACATATACATTTTCCACAAAAGGTGTATACAAACCCTGTCGTAGATATCCTTGCATCTAGGTCTCTAGCATAATCCGAATCAACAAACCCTATAACCTCACTTATTGCGGTATCACGATCAAACATAAGACCATAATTGGTTGTACCGGCTAGATAACGAAAAATCCATTTCACAGCATTTCAATGCTCTTTTTTTGGATTTGCCATATACCTGCTAACCACACTGACTGCATGTGAGATATCTGGCCATGTACATACCATGGCGTACATGAGACAACTTCTGCATTTGCATACGGTACTTTGGACATTTACTCCACCTCATCCTCTGTCTGTGGGCTCAACTGTGAAGACAACCTGAAATGTGCTGCCAACGGAGTGCTAAATAGTTTATCATTGTTCATGTTAAACCTCTCCAAGACCTTCTGCACATATCCTTTCCGAGTTAGCCATAACTTTTTTATCTGACTATTCCTGTGAATTTCCATACCTAGGATCTTCTTGGCTGACCCAAGATCCTTCATGTCAAATTCACTGCTCAATAAATTCTTTAGCTGAAGAATATTTGACTTCCTCTTTGCTGCTATAAATATGTCATCGACATAACGTCAATAATACTAGAGAGCCATCATCAAGGGATCTGAAATACATACATGGATCATACTCTGAACGAGAGTAACCATGAGCCACCATAAAGTTGTCAAACTTCATGTACCACTATCTCGGGGACTGCTTCAAACCATAAAGAGACTTCTTCAAACTGCAAACTAAGCCCTCTTTTCTTGGTTCAATGAACCCCTCAAGTTTCTTCATGTAGATCTTTTCTTCTAAATCACCATGGAGAAAAGTTGTGTTCACACCAAGTTGTTCTAACTCCATATCCTATGATGCTACAATAGATAAGATCAATCGAATCGACGTGTGTTTCACAACTGGTGACAAGATCTCATTGTAGTCGATTCCCTCTCTGAGAGAATCCCTTTGCCACTAACCTGACCTTGAATCTTTCACCTTCTTTATCAGATTGAGCTTCCTTTTTTCTGAACACCCACTTGCATCTTATAGCCTTCGATCCTTTTGGAAGTTAAACTAAATCCCATGTTTGGTTATTCTGTAAAGACTCCATCTCTTCTGCCATCTCTATCACCCATTTATCATTATCCTCGGACTGAATATCATCTTGATAGCTAGTTGGATCTCGACTACTAGCAATTAAGGCAAAGACAACCATGCCTTCAAACCCATATCTTTGCACTGGTTTGCTGACTCGCCTTTCCCGATCTCTAACAAGATTATAGGACCTCTCTTGGGGATCTGAAGGATGATCATCTTCAATCTCTTCAAGAAGCTCCACCTCAACTGGGTGTTTCTGCAACTCACCTGCTGCAGATTCTTCATTCTCGGACTTGTTCAACATGTGTTTCTCATTGAACACCACATCTCTGCTGGCAAACTTCTTCTTGGATACTAGATCCCATAACCTGTATTCCTTGACTCCATCTTCATATCCAAGAAAAATACATTCTTTTGACCTTGGATCAAGCTTGGACTGTCGCTCCTCGACTGGCAGATGAACATAAGCTGGACAACCAACGATTTTCATCATAGAAAAATTAACTAGTTTCCCACTCCATACCTCTTCGGGGATTTTGTAATCAATTCTAGCTGAAGGAGATCGATTTATCAGATAACACGCTGTGTTGATTGCCTCAGCCCAGAAACTCTTAGGCAATCCTGCATTCAACCTCATATATCTGGCACGTTCCAATAGAGTTATGTTCATCCTCTCTGCAACCCCATTTTGCTCTGGAGTTATTTTGACTGAGAAGTGCCTGGTGATACCTTTATCCTGGCAGAACTGTAGGAATGACCTGTCCTTGTATTCTGTGCCATTATCTGATCTAAAATACTTCAGCTTCTTTCCGGTCTGGTTCTCTATTTAGCTTTCCACTACTTGAAGATTCTGAAAACCTCGAATTTCTGCTTCATAAAATACACCCACACCTTTTTGGAGTAGTCATCTATAAAGCTAACAAAATAATGGGCTCCACCCATTAACGTATGCTTGATCGGGCCCCACATATTCGAATATACATAATCAAGTACATTCTTACTGGTATGTGCTCCTGCCTTGAAGCTGACCCTCCGTTGTTTGTCGTACACGCAAAACTTGGAAAATTCCAAATTCCACATTTTGACACCTTTCAGCAACTGCCTATTGTGATGTTCTTTCATTCCACCTTCACTCAAATGACCAAGTCGCATGTGCCATAATTCTGTGCTATCACTGTTGGAATTATCTTGCATAGAAATTGCTGCTCCACCAACAACTGTGTTGCCTATCAACTTGTAATTACCATTGAAACCTATAATTACCATTGAAACCTTGTGATTACCATTGAAACCTTGGTAATTTCCATGACACCATCTCTGACTGAGATACTAAGACCTATAGAGTCGAGTACTCCAACCGATAGCAAGCTCTTCTTTAATTCTGGAATATACCTTACATCACCCAATGTTTTGACAATCCCATCAAACATTTTAATTTTGATGGTGCCTATCCCAGTAACTTTGCAGACTGCATTGTGTTAGTTGATTTCGCAATCAATAAATTTGTGCAAGTGTACACAGTCAATAAGTAATAAAGTGATAAGATAGAGTGTCGATCCCACAGATAATTCTAATCAATAAATTCCAACTACTAGCACTATATCAATCCAATTTTATTTAAACAACCATAAAGTGTGATTTTTCAAAATAATAAAACTAAATTAAACAATTAAAAGAGATTATTCTAAAATAAATCAAATAAATAAAACTAAGATTTTAACGAATGAATTCAGGTAAATAAGGATTAAGACTCCAATATCCCCAATTATGAACTACAAATCAATTATTCAATTATCCCAATTATTATGCCTACTGAATTGTTAACGGGAATTTCCAGTGTCAAAAGCCCTTTTCCAAGTGATCAATTAACTTCAATTTAATCCAATTAATCTTGCTATATTCCTATGCAAAATAATTAAATTAAATGCATTAAATTCCAATTCCCAACCCTAATTATTCATCATGCAAATAATTAACCATACATGTTATCATGCCCAGTTCTAACCCTAGATCTCCTCTTCGAATTCCTTCTAAAGTAACAAGGTAATTATTGGCCAAATAATTAATCAATAAGCACAAGACAAGATAAACAATTCACTTTGACATAAATAATTATAATAAATCGAATAACTAATTTATAGACATAAAAAGTTCAATTGAAATCTTAATGAAATAAATTAGTTCATGATAGAATTTAAAACCAACAATCCTTTGAAAATCATCCTTAAGGAATTACACCAATTGAAAAAAATAGGAGAACAAAAAAACTCTAGAGCCAATCCTTCAATTTTCAAGTAATCCCTTGCTTAGTCTTCAATTGTGGTAGATCATTCTTTTAATTCAGCAAAATAAACTTTTTATAGTCTTCTCTTCTAACCACAATCCTATTCACAATCAACCTCTCAATTATCTCTTAAATTCATAAGTCAAACCGATTTGAAATTAAACACGCTCTTGGTCGACCATGGTAAGACCTCAGTCAGCATTTTAAGATGCGTGTAGTACAATTCCTAGCACCCCGGCGCTGCCTTTAAATAATTACAGAATTGCCCTTTTTAGCTCAAATGCCCAATACACCCCTGCTTTTCCTGAATCTGCAAAATACTCACAAATCACAATAAAAATTCTACTAAACGACTTGTGAATACAATAATTTAAGCTCGATTATATTCAATTCATGGGTATATTACCCAATCATCACATTGTTACCCAATAAAACTGTACCACCATTGCATGATGTAAAAGTATTAAACCAATCCCTGTGAGGGGACATATGAAAAGAACAACCGGAATCCATGTACCAATCTGTAAGGCTGCCACTGTCTCTAACAGATAAGAGATCACCTTGTGAAGCTTCATTTTCTGTTACTGTATACAACTCTCCGTCGCTACACACATCTGCTTGTTCAACAACATTAGCAGAATTTTTAATTCGCTTTCCTTTCTTCTTGTTATCCTTATTCAATAATGGACACTGATTTTTGTAGTGGCCCTTCTCGTGGCAATGATAACACTTAACCTGAGATTTATCCTTCTTGCTTGGTCTCGTCTGAGACCTTTCTTGTTCTTTGCCAGAATACTTCTTTCGATTAGGACCCCTGCCACGCCCGACCATCCTAAAAAGCAAGAAGACTGTCTCCTTGATCTCTGGAAGTAGTGCCCCTGAACTTATCCTGGTCCAGGACTGCTGACATCACATCGTCAACTGCAACCTTTTCCTTCCCTACAAGAAGTGTAGTCTGGAGAGTTGAGTATGAATCTGGCAGAGAGACAAGAAGCAATAAGGCTTTATCTTCTCCGTCCAACTTCACATCTATACTGGTTAGTTGGGTCACCAATCTATTAAACTCATTAATATGATTGGCCAAATCGGACCTTTCTCCCATCTGAAGCCGGTACAATTCATTCTTCAAATATAATCGGGTAAACAAAGACTTTGACTTATAAACTTACTCAAGTTTCTCCCACAAGTCCTTCGAATAGGTTTCTATCAAAACCTGATATTTGATCTGTGGCGCAAAACTCAATCTGATTGTTGCCACGACCTTTGCTTCATGTTCCGTCCATTTTTCATCTGTCATAGTCGTTGGTTTCTTCCCTTCTAATGCCTTTGCTAATCCCTGTTGAGCTAATACATCTTTGATTGTACACTGCCAAATACAGGAATCTTACTTACTGTCAAATGGTTCAACTTCATACCTCACACTTGTGCTTGTCATCTTTGTATTTGTGACCTGCCTAATTTCTCTTTAAATGGATCGTACCAGTTAGCCAGGTAAGTGTAAGTTGGGTGAGAGTCTCTCCGTACTTTTGCAACGGTGACTAATTAAATAACCACCTTTTTTAAAGGCACTGCCTTTTAAACCACTTTCCTAGACACCAACGGCGTGAACCAAAAGCTCTGATACCAATTGTTGAGTAATTAGGCTCACACAAATACACTAAGATAAATACAAACATACTACTGTATGAGATATAAAATAATAATACCAGAAATTTACGTGGAAACCCAACTGGGAAAAACCACGGGGAGAGATCTCAAAAATTCACTATGAAAATAATGTGGAGATTACAAACTCTCAACTGAGAAATAAACTAACTATTTATTTCTCTCTACACCCTCACTCTTAGAATGCTCTAACTGAGCTTCTCACTCTCTAACTCTCTTTGATTCTCTGAGCTTCTTGTTGTTGTGGTGTGTTGAAATGAGGAACCCAAACTCCCTTTTATAGGAGAAAGCTGGAGAGAAGAACAAGAAATGAGAAAGGCCAAAATCAAAGGGTTGGATTTTGGAAAAATCAAAGGTCCGGACTTAAGACCAAATAGAAGGCAATAACTTAAGACCAAATGGAAGGCAATGACTTTTTCCAACACTAATCTCACTTAACCAGTAGCTGGCCTCAGATATATTTCATGAAATTGTACTGGCAGAAACATAAATTATTCAGCACAAATGCAACAAAGGATGACATATAAAATAAAGAAAGTTCCTGATGGAAGAGATGGCTCAGGAAATTCTTATATATAGACAACTAAAAACCAACTATTTCATCTTCTTCCGATCTAAGATTCATCATGTCATGCTCCAAAGAAAATATATATACCCTTACTATATTATTGGAAAATCGCCGCATTGGATGGTTAATTTATACTTCATCAAATATCTGGTTAGTCATTCAGTTCTAAGCTGATATTTATGCACATTATCCCAGATTATACCTGTAAAAATGCTCAACTTGGATTATAGGGGCCAATCCCAAAGAGGGATGGTCCTCCAAAAACAGGCGTATACCACTATTTGCAGCGAGCACGCAGTATTCTTTAGTAAAAGGCGAAAGAATAGTTCACTCTGTGCTCACCGTGTGGTTGCGTGCCTTTCTTGTTTGCCTCAGGCTTCAATATATGGCTTCTGCATTGGGTATTTTCTATGCCTCTTATTCCTTATGGGACTATTTGCAAATCTTGCTCTCAACATACTTTTTTGAATTTGAGTTTTCAAATTTGCCATCACAAATTCATTATCATGTCGCCATTTCTAAATTATAAACTTATAGGGTTACT
The DNA here is from genome assembly GCA_020205605.1 of Panax ginseng. NCBI lineage: Eukaryota > Viridiplantae > Streptophyta > Magnoliopsida > Apiales > Araliaceae > Panax > Panax ginseng. The sequence continues at coordinate 133,472,937 of CM035133.1, read as the reverse complement.
AAAAAGTAGTACATATAAATTTTACGAACTAGACTCTTTTAGTGGAATAAGAGTATTAATCTATCCAAATGTGTTATTTTCTTATATATCGATTAAAGAGGATTGAAGAGCAAAACATTAATTATAGGATAAGAAGGATTTATCTGTAAAGGTGAAGTTTTCACATGCTTATAAAAGCTATCCCCATTTTGGCTCAAGCAGATTGTGGACACTGCAAATCTGGAGATAACCAAATTTACATTCATTTTGGTTAGTTAAGAATCAGATCCGCAAAACAAAATATACAATATTTTAGCCTACTTTGAAATTGGATCGACTTTTGAATCATATCAAGTCACTAGCTTAATCAGGCGTAAGGAAAAATTAAATTGAATTTGATGAATTTTAGGTGAGAATGAAAAGGATGAATTCCAAACTTTTTGCTTACACAAGGTTTCATTTGTTACGGAATAAATGAGACAATTGGAGCAATGCATGAAACCGAACGCGTTTTAGAGGGGTCAAAATCCATCAGTAAAAAAAATTATTTATTGATGCTTGGAATGCTTCTTTCGACTGTATGACTGAGAGGAGGCAACTGTATCCTGTGACTCTGCATAGTTTGAAAACGTCTCAAAATTTTGGTCAATATCAAAATTTATGTAGGAATATATTTTTTTTATTTCATGTAGAAATACATGAGAGGGATTCACGTAGAAATATTATTTTTTTATATGAAAATATTATTTTTTTATATGAAAATATCAATTTTCTATATAGAACAAAGAAAATTAATCCAGAAAAAAAAATCAACAAAGGGTAGAGTCTCTGAAGTAAATTCATGATGTTTGTAAAATGTTTGTAGAAAATAATTTGGTAAATAAAGAACTTGATTTTTGTGATCATTTTTCAACCTCAAGTAGCGACCTAGATTTAATTGTGTTTTAAGTTCTTTCACTTGGATTTCATTGTAAAATAAAATTTATTCTATTTTTTAATTTATGGAGTAGCGTATAGAAAATTTTGAACCGATATTATAAACTACTATTATTATACATATATACATATGTGTGTGTATATATATATATATATATATATATATATATATATATATATATATATATATTGACTATTAATATATGTATCTATCGATTATTATTAATATATGTATTAATATATAACTTGTGCAAACTTTTGGTAGGGATAAGGTCCAAAAATGACCCTTACATTTTCCCCAATGTCTACCGAGCACCCTATACTTTTTTTTTTCCAAAAATACCTTCAACATTACCTTTCTTGGGTCACCCGTGTCCCTAGATCGAACGGAGTTGCCACATAGACTAACGTTGCTCATACGTGGCCTTATTTTGCTGACTTGGACTCAAACAAAGTCTAATTGATTCTTTCTCAGTCGCAGACCCCTTTCTCATACGCATCTATTCATTTTTCAAAGGGGAAAAGGTCCTAATCGTGCATGAATCCCTAATTGACATCTTTGAACATTGAGAAGAAGAGAGGAGAAATTGGAGAGAAGAAGAGGCGAAGACAAAGATGAAGGATAAGCCTTTACTGAGTGTATCGACGAAATTGAAAAAGCCCTAACTTTGCAACTGCAGTCAGTTCGTGGACTACAGGTGCGTCTAATCGAAGGCATAAAGTCCAAGTTGGCCGTTTAAGAAGAAGAAAAGGAATATCTTAGATTTTCACTCACAGGTACTTTCATATCTGCTTTTGATTTATAAAATGCATTTCATATGGGTGAATAGGTAATTTTTGGTCATCACATGTGGTCCATGTTTCAGTTGGGTGTTGACTGGTAGGGGACATGTGGTCCCCTATATTATTCTTTATTACATTGTTAATACTTCAGAGTACTTTCATGTCTTGTAGTTTGCTGATATTTGAAGCCCTAATTCTGGGTTGTTTTGTTTGAATGGCAGAGTGGTTGGGCGTGTAGATGTATATTTACATCATGGGGGCAGATGGTTGGAGGATCCTGTGCGGAGATATGTGGGAGGTGACATCTATATATGTAAGAACTTTGATGTAGATTACCTTTCTCTTATTTGCATTAAGTATACATATATAGAGGAATTGAAATATCCCAATGTTAAAGAAGTCTATTATGTGGAACCTAGACTGAGTATTGATAAAGGACTCTTTGTACTTGAGGATGACCATGGGATTAGGAGAATTCTGAGTAAAATAAATGATGACACAACTGTCCTAGAGTTCTTTGCAAAGTGTGAGATAGATCAACCTATCTTAAATGATGAATCACCTCTAGTTGTTCCACCTGACTCCATAATACATTATCTTCCTTATTTTCCACCTTAGCCCATAATAAATGAACCTGAAGAGGAGGGTGAGGGTAGTGATGACTATTTCATGGAAAGTGCTGAAGTACTTAATGCTTTTGATAACATTAATAGAGCACATGAAAGAAGGGAAGATCCTACTGTGGTATTAAACACACAATGTAGCAGGGTAGGTGAGGAAGGTAGCAGGGTAGGTGAGGAAGGGGATAGTGAGGACAGTGAGGATGCTACATATGAAGAGGAGAGTGATGAGAGTGAGGACAATGATGATAGAGAAGAAGGGGATGATAATGATGATAGTGAGAGAATGACTGATGAGGGTCAGGTGCCATGTGAGAGAAGACATCCTGTGCATTTTAATGTTAATGATCAGAGACCCTATTTCAGCTTGGGAATGACATTTGCTAGTGCAGCTAAAGTTAGGGAGTCTATATCAAAGTATGCATTATCTAGGGGAGTTGCATTAAAATATGTGAGAAGTGAACCATATAGAATAAGGGTAAAGTGTGAGGATGGGTGCCCTTTTGTCTTGTATGTGTCAAAGGACCGATGTAATCCTGGGTTGGCAGTTAAGACATTAAATGAAGACCACAATTGTTATAGGATTTTCAGCAACCCTAGGGTTTCGGCAAAGTTATTGGCCAAGCTTTACAAACAAAGAATACTTGAACAGCATGACTACAAGATCAAAGACCTTAAAAAAGATGTGGAGAAAGATTGGAAAATGAAGATCTGCTTTTCCAAGTGCAAGAGGGCCAAGAGGATGGTTATGGGTGAATTCTCAGGGAGCTTTACTAATGAGTTTTCTGAGTTAGAGGCTTATGCAGCAGAACTAGTGAGGAGTAATCCAGGGTCCAAAGTTCAAGTGGAGTTGTCCACGGATGAATTAAGGGAAGGTAGAAGAGTATTTAAAAGAATGTTTGTTTGTTTAGATGCTTGCAAGAGAGGTTGTAAGGAAGGATGTAGGCCTATTATTGGCCTTGATGGGTGTTTTTTGAAGACACAATATAAAGGGGAATTACTTGTAGCTTTAGGAAGAGATGGGGATGAGCATAATTTCCCTATAGCTTGGGCATGTGTGAAGAGTGAAACTAAGGTCAATTGGACTTGGTTTCTGTCTTTGTTGCAAGAACAACTTGAATTGGTAGATGGCAGTCAGTACACCGTCATATCTGATATGCAAAAGGTATGGTAATTTTAATATTTATAACTTTAATGTTTATTTATTTCATCTTGATTTATATCTTTGTGTAACTTTTAATGTTTTAATGTAGGGTTTAATACAAGCTGTTATAGATGTACTACCTGGGGCTGAGCACAGATGGTGTGCTCGTCATATATATGCAAATTGGTGTAAGAAACACAGGGGTGGAGAGTTGAAGAAGAAATTTTGGCAAGCATCATGGTTTACATTTGAGGAAGAATTTAAGGACAATATGAAGACCCTTGGTGAGATGAGTTCAAAAGGAGCAATGGATCTCATGAATTATCCACCTCATACATGGTGCAGAGCCTACTTTAGCAACAGAAGCAAGTCATGGGCAGTAGATAACAACATGGTGGAAAGTTTCAATTCTTGGATTCTTGAAGCTAGGCACAAGCCCATTAGGACTATGATGGAATACATTAGGGTAAAATCCATGGAGAGGTTGGGAACTCTAGGTGGAGAATGTGAAAAGTGGATCAATTCTTTTAGTCCTTACAGTAATGAGATATTTCAGTCAAATAGAAGCATGGCAGTTGGATGTACTGTGGTCTATAATGGAGACACCGGTTATGAAATTAGGGAGGGTGAGGACACTCACACTGTGTTTTTGGACAAAAACTCTTGCACATGTAGGGCATGGGATCTCATTGGAATCCCTTGCCAACATGCTATATGTGCTTTAGTGCACAGCAAGCAGGACCCAATGAACTATATTTCACAGTGGTACCACAAATATGTATACCAAGCTGCTTACAAGTACAAGATTATGCTAGTGAGAGGGAAGAGATTCTATGAAATGGACAAATATAAACCCATTGAGCCACCAAAGGTTGAAAAGAACAGGGGAAGGCCTAAGATTAAGAGAAGAAGAGAGGAAACTGAGGTCAGGCCTACAAATAAAGTCACAAAACTATCTAGAAAAGGTAATTCAGTTACATGTAGTATGTGTAAGCAACAAGGACACAACAAAGCAAGTTGTTTGAAGGTAATGTCTCTAAGTTAATTATGTATCTAAATTAAGTCATTCATATATATGTCTTGTATGTATATAATTTGCTCTATAGCAGAATCAAAGCCATTTATCAGGAATAAGTTCAGTCCCTGCTCAGTCCCCAACTGGATCTACACCTCCTTATCAAGCTGGCCCAGGTATGATATGTAAGTGTTATGCCTTGTTTAATTAATGTTGATTTATGCAGTCATGCTAAAACATTCTATTGTTGTTGATGTCAGTTCCTTCTCAGTCCTATACTACTGGATCTACAATGTATACACCTCCTTGTCAAGTTGGCCCAGGTATGAGATTTTAGCACACCTCCTTGTTGCATTATAGTTGATTTATGCACAGTCAGTCATGCTAAAACAAGGAATTGTGTTGATGTCAGTCCCTTCTCAGTCCCAAACTGGATCTACAGTGCACACACCTCCTACTGCCAGTCATGCACCTCCTTCTTCAAGGCCAAAGCCTTCAAAATTACAAGTTTGAGCTGCTGCAAAAGCTCATTCAAGGAAGTAGTCCAGTCAAGGTGAAGGATTTGGATTGTTATATGATGACAACACTGGTGGGGTAACATACAAGGTAATGAATTACAACACAGTTTGATTGACATAATATGGTGTGCAAGGTTAGAGTGGCAAAGAATGATGTTGTTTTATATACATGAAGAGTGGCACATCTTCAACCATTATCAATGAAGGAAGTCAGACACAGCCACCTATTGTTTACCCTAACACCAGATTTTCAATCCCCAATGAATCTCAACTAAGAGCATTCAAAGATACAAACAAAGCATCATCTTTAAGGGGAAGTAGAAAAATAAATCACAGAGGTGATGGTGGCCCTGTAAACATGTCCAACATGCCTTTCAAACATCCAGGACTACAATGGAGAGGTAGAAGTTGCATCACTACCACACAACTTATGACAGATAGGGATGAGAGGATTGGTAGGAGCATTAATGCAAGCAGGTCACAAGGAATTCATCCTAATGACAGTGGAGATAACTGAACTTCGAATGATGTTATGCTTTTTTGGGAATTTATCCATGTTGGAAACTTATTTTGTAATTATGCTTTTTGGAACTGAGCAAGATATCTGTAAATGTTTATGTTCAGTGTCAAGTGACTGTAATGGACATCCTTTTGGTTGAGAGCAGTATATTATGTAAGTATTTATGCTCAGTGTCAAGTGACTGTAATGGACATGCTTTTGAAAGCATGCTTTTTGGAAATATAATTTGGTATTATCTTTTGGTATATGTGTTTTTGTTAATTTCTAGACTGTTTGGTCATGTTCTACCTGGCATGCAATTGTTACTCAGGACTGCAATGTAGTATTTACATTGTTATTTTATCATGCATCACTTATATCAACTCCAGTTTTACCTGATGTAATATTTACATGTGATCATGTAACATCTTAAAAGATACTAAAAGTTCAACCAAGTTGATTCAACCTATAATTTGACATTGATGTAAAAGAAACATTACAAGTCATTCATCTAAACTACCAATTAACATATAAACCAACTCATTAACACACCGAACTACCAATTAACCAAGCAGTGCTCAAACAAGGACTTCCATTAACAAACAAAATATACACAAAAAAGATATCAATGAGTTGATGGGAAACTATTGATTTTTATTCACCAAATTCACCAATTACATCAAGTTAACTTCACATTTAAACTGTATTACATTACAATTCTCCACACTACCCATTCATCTAACACCATTTTTCACCTAATTAAGTAGCATAAAAGAAATGCAGATAATTATAACTACAAATAACATAGCAATGCACTTAGCCTTCAAATAATCTACTGAGCCACCAATTTGATTAACAGAAGATTTATGTCCATTTGACTTCAGATTCTTTAGCTCCTGAACCAATTCTTTCACTTCAGATGCCCCTTCAGCTTGAGGAAATTTATTCAGTTCCTTATTCAGTAAAATCTTGATCTCCCTCTTCAAATCATTTATGACAACCTTTGCCCTATCACACATCTGTGGATCATGCCATACAAAGAACCCACATCCCCTTTCTTGAAACCAAAAAATTAAAATTTTAAGAAATTGTTGTAGGTAAAAACCTTTTCCAAACACTAATTCAAACTAAATTAGAAGAATTTCAAGTCAATTTGTAGGATTACAGAACTCAATTAAACTAAAACACAAAACTTACTCTGAATTTCGAGCATGAGAAAAACCTCATTCCAGGATTTGTTTCGCTCCATGAGGTCCACATAGGAGCTCTTATCCCACAATAACACAACTACATAGCTTCATAATCAACATCAATGGTGCGTCTTCGAGCAGAGGATGAAGATGACGACGAATAGTGAGCCATGGCAATGACGATTAGGACTGTGATTTCTTCTCCTCACTACGACTAAAGAACTCTATGACAGGATTAGGGTTTTGCCTCTCCTTCTCTCCTATTTCTCCTTCTTCTCTACGAAAAGAGCTCTAGACTAGGGCTTTATGCCCGATTAGGGACTGAAAAAGGAATCGATTAGACTTTGTTTGAGTCCAAGTCAGCAAAATAAGGCCACGTATGAGCAACGTTAGTCTATGTAGCAACTCCGTTCGATCCAGAGGCATGGGTGACCCAAGAAAGGTAACGTTCATACGGTCACGAAGGCAACAGATCTGCTCCACCGCCAAGCTACGGAGGTTACAGAGGTGGAGGCAGAGGTAGTTACTGTAAGACCCTAACTTTTATGAATAAAGAATAATTTTTTCGAAATATATTTTTGAATATTATGGTATGGATTTGATATAATGTTATAGTTGTGGGTAATATTTATAAATTTTGCAAAGTAAGCAAATTGTTATATAATATTCGATTGGTCGGGGAATATTCGTTTTAACAAGGAATATTAAATGCGAAGACACAATCATTAGTGGACCCCTAGCGGAGTATTGTCGTAGTAAGAAAAAGCGGCAGAATTATCATTTATATAAAATAGCAAAAAAGTGTTACCGTTAAAAGCTGTTGAACTACCCGGTAGTAAAAAATGCGATGTCTGGCGTGGTTGCATAGTAGCACACGGTATTGATTATTGATGCTTACGTGAGAAGTCACTCAGTTATACTCAATTATTGCTATAGTAATTGCTGCATCATATCTCTCATATTATTGATTCAATTACTGTCACGGTATCATCTGCATAATATGTTATATTATTAAATCAATAATTTAGACGACAAAGTTATTTATATTATTAAATTGAAATATTTACAATGTCTAGAAGTTCTGTCAAGGAGAGGTTTGGTCATCTAATTGCGCGCCAATAAGGAGAAATCCTTATCGGAAAGCCCCCTCTTTCCTGGGAACGACCTGGTTGTTTTATATTGTGAGTTATAATATTAATGATGAATAAGTTCGTGTTGATTAAAGATGAAATTCATAGTTCCATTGTGTTGGAATTATTAGTGTTAGTGGAAATCGACATTTATTTCGATATTAATTGATGTCCGGAAATTATACTGACCAGTCGGATAATTAATCGGATAAATGAGCAATTAATTGCTATTAATTCACATGATTATAACTATTTGTTCACATGTGTGTACTATTGATTCACATTCTTGTACTATTAGGGGAGTTGGTGTAAGATTGATAATACTTGCATGACTAAGTTAAAAATAGAGGTATAGATGGAGGTACTATACTATAATTCGTATTTTCACATGATTATAACTATTTATTCACATGATTGAACTATTGATTCACATTATTTACTATTAGGGGAGGTGGTGCGAGTTTGATAATACTTGCAGGACTAAATTAAAAATGAAAGAAAAGTTGAAGGTATTGTCTTGTAATATTTGAGCCCCAAAACGTGAAATTATCGAAACTATATTTTCCTATAAATAGAAGCTCATTCTTCCTTCATTTCTCACCAATTCACTAAAGCTTTAGAGCAATTATTATAGAGAAAAAATTATAGAGAGAAAGAAGAAGAAAGTGCTGCTACCTCACTATTCTAATATCCGATTTCTTCTAAGGTAAGGGGTATTATTCTTTTTCGTATTCATCAAGAGAATTATTTTCTTTCAATACTGTAAAGAGTTGTTATTCCATTCTTTATTATTATGTTGGATTAACTTTGTCTACATCTGATACCGCATTCATGGTGAAATTCTTTTGTTATTCCATTCTTTATTATTACATTGGAATAACTTTTCTGCATGTCTTATCTATCGCATACAGTGAATTCTGTTGTTATTCCATTCTTTATTATTCTATTGGAATATCCTATCTATCGCGAATTACGCATGACTGGTTCCATTCTTTATTATTACATTGGAATATCCTCATGCATGCGGTTCTTACGTGACGACCGGTTCCATTCTTTATTATTACATTGGGAATAACTTTGTCTATGCAGTCTACACGCATTTACATGGTGAATCCTTCATTATTCCATTATTTATTATTACATTTGGAATAACTTTGTCTATGTGGATTACCACATGCATGGTGAATGATCCTTCGTATTCATTCCTTATTAAATTGTGGAAATGATTTGTCTACGTGAATTACCGCATGGCGGGCGAAAATCCATTTATAGTTTCATATATTCTATTATACTCAGTTGGTTAAAGTTTTGGCTTCTATACTCCATGAAATTAGTAGAATATCTTGGATATTTTCGCTTCATCCAGTATCTTTTCATGAAAATATTCTTCTGAGCATTCTTGAATTTTACTCCACAAAGAAGTATCATGTTGACAATTTGGACGTTATTGATTTCTGGATAAACTAAAATTTTAAATCTTTAAAATTTATCCTTGAACTTGTTTTATTGAATTATTATGTCATTGTCATCATCCTCATGCTTATATTGTGATGAATGTCATCTTTGGCTTACATGCATAAATGGACTTGGTATGATTATGACCAGAGATCATTCGGTATAATCATGACCTGTAATGTTATAAATGATGTGGTAAAAGTCCTCAGTGGCTGGTAGTGCATTGATGGACAGTTTTTGGTATGATTATGACCAGGGATTATTCGGTATAGTCATGACCATTGATGATTTAATGAATATCCTTGGCCCGTAGTGCAGGGATGACTCGATGGTTTATTTATTAAGCTGAGTCTCAGCGATAAAAATTGATGAAAACAATTTAAATCATAGAAGATAGTAGATATCATGCTCTACTTGACTCTTCTAATGGATTGCTTATTCCGCTGCAGTTAAACTTGATGTCTATTGTATTTTATTAGTTTAACATTGTTGAAGGCTAATGATAATTTATCCTGCATTATCTTAGTCATAATATTTCTTACTGGGCTAGTTGAGTTCACCCTTTTGCTTTCATTGTTCTTTTCAGGAAATGAGAACGTAGCTGGGACTAGTCGGGGAACGGAGTGATGGTCCGAGATGGTGTTATAGTAGTCATCACTATTCTATAAAATAGTTTGACAATAAATGTAACGAGGACTCTATTTGAGAGTGGATATTGCCTAGAAGGAAATATTCCTGTTTAAACTCTCAGCTATATTTTGTCGTATATTACACGACGTTTGTATAATTAAGTTTGTATTTGTATTCTGTACCATGTATTTGGTGACTCAAGATGGGTGATGTATACCTATGTTGGGGGCGTCACAGTTGGTATCAAAGCTTAGGGATATGATCCCTAGCTGAGATGTGAGACAAGAACTAGGAGGGGAGAGACGGGGAATTCCTTCGCTAGTATGACCTACCTAAGTTATTTGGTATTTAATTGGTCGGTTAAAGTATAGGGATAATATGTGATATGATAATTAACCCTTTTTTTGTGGAAGTATTTGAAAATAGAATCCGAAAATGTTGAGATAAGCAATGAAGCACATGAGACCGTTGAGTCACCATAGATTAATACCCAGGATAATGTGCAACAGGAAGACAATAATCCTCAGGTAAACAACAACGATCAAATGATGAATGATGGGATGTTCAGAGGTTTTATGCAATTCATGCAACATCAGGTGAAGGCGCTCTCATCCAAAATGCAGTGAAAAACACCGATAACTCTCGAGACGGTCATCGCTAAGCGCTTCAAGGAGCTGGGACCACCGGAGTTTTTGAGAGAGCCAAAACCACTTAAAGGCGAGACGTGGATAAAGCGGATCAACAAGATATTTGATGTCTTGGGATGCTCCGAGGAGCAAAAGGTTCCCTTTGCCACCTTCATGTTGCGAGCAGAGGCATATTACTGGTGGGAATCTGTAAAGTGTACTCAACCTACCGCATTGAAGTTGTCTTGGGAGAAGTTCCAAGAAATGTTCAACGACAAGTACTTTCCTGAAAGTATTCGTCACATGAAGGAGGTAGAGTTCATCAAGGTTGAGCAAAACAATATAACCGTGGCACAGTACGAAGCTAAGTTTGTCGAGTTGTCTCGGTTTGCGTCCCACTTGGTTGATAATGAGGAGAGAATAACGCAGATGTTTCTAAGAGGTTTGAAACCTGATTTATGTCAATACCCTATCTCTCATAAACTGTGTTTATATTCAGATGTTGTGAATATGGCTCAGTTATTTGAGCGCGATAATAAGTCAACCCAACCAAGTGAGAGCAGCCGACAAGTCGATAATACCAGTGGTAGCAGTCATCGAAGCGGTGACAACAAATGTGGAGGGAATCAATATGCCAGAAATGGTAATCACTTCGGTGGTAATCATGGCCATGACAATAAGAGTGGACATTTCAAGAAGAGGAGATTCAATAATGATGGAAAGACGTCAGCACCAGCACCTGTTGTTAAGGAAGGAGAACGACCACCAGTCGTATGTTACAAATGTGGAGGGGACGGACACATAAGTCCAAACTGCACGATGCAATCCAAATCATGTTATAATTATGGAAAAGAAGGTCACCTAGCTCAATTTTTTCGTACACCAAAGTCAAGTCCAGCTGGTATGGAGGCATCAAAGGGTGTCCCAGACAAGACAAAACCGGTAGTTCAAGGGAGAGCGTTTGTCGTAACCTCCCAAAAAGTGAGGAATCCGAACGAGGTGATCACGGGTAAGCTAATCATAAACTCTAGCGAAGTTTATACTTTATTTAATACCGGTTCTACCCATTCCTTTATTTCTCCTACTTGCGCTTAACGTTTAAATTTGACTCCGGAGAAATTAGACTTACTCTTATCTGTTCAAACTCCGTTGGGAAAAACCTGCATTACATCCACGGTTTATAAGTCTTGTTTGATTCAAATCGGTAACCACACGTTACCTGCTGATCTTATTTCCTTGAAAATACTTGCATTTGATGTAAGTTTAGGGATTGATTGGTTAACTACTCATCATGCTAAAATCGATTATTTTTGTAAGGTTGTTAGCTTTTATATTCCTAACCAACATGTTATGCGAATTCAAGCAACCAAGCCACTTAAGTCAATCACTGTCATATCAAGCCATAAGTAAAGAGTCCCGAGCCTTTCGCTGGTGACTTCCTTATGTGGAAGGCACCGAAGCCAGACTATCCATAGGGGACGTTGTGAATGACGATGACAAGTTGATAGGTATCAATGTGACGTACTATCCAAGTCTTGGATGAGATTCATAGTTTTGAATGATATTTCTATTGTTAATAAATTTCCTGACGTATTCTTGAAGAACTTCCTAGCCTACCCCTAGAACGTGAAATCGAATTTTGTATTGACCTCAGTACAAAACCCATTTCTAAAACCCTTAAATATTTCTTCACCTAGAACAAACGTATTATGCGCCAAAGACATTGGCTCGAGTTGTTAAAGATTACGACTATACCATTCAATATCATAATGGAAGAACGAACGTGGTAGCTGACACGTTGAGTTGAAGATCGTATGCGTTTACGAGTGCGATGTTGTTAACACAAAAACTCATTTCGTATAACTTACAAATGATGAAGATATAGTTAAAGACTCTAGGGACCCATGTGAAGATAGCGAATATACGAGTAGAATCGATTTTAATCGATAAAGTTAAAGCCGCTCAAGTTACACACCCGAATCTAATGAATGTGAAGAAGAAAGTTCAAGAAGGCGTTATCTCAACCCTCAATTTAATTGGCCCATTTGAAATCCTCGATCGAGTAGGAACTGTGGACTATAGACTCATTTTACCGCCAAGTATGTCGCGTGTTCATAACGTTTTTCACATATCGTTGTTAGTAAAAAACTGTCTTGGGGGACTTTGGAGCCAAATTTCAGAATAATTAATGAATCTAAAAAATTCTGAAATCATGGGGGTTTTATAGAGCATGTTACAAGCTTTCCATAGCCTCAAAAACGAACTAATTCCGATAATGGATGAAGAAGTTATGAATATTTAAAGTATGTGTGTCAAAAGTTGCAAAATCTGGAAAATTGGAGTTCAGTGCCAAAGGTCGAGCACCTAGGCACTAGGCTCGGCGCTTAGAATCTGTTCTTGGGTGCCTAGGTGCTTGCCCAAGGCCAAATTTGGGCACCTAGGCGCTGGTCAAGTGTTAAGCTAAAATCTGTCCGGACGTCCTTTAGTAAATTGGGCATAACTTTTTCATACAAACTCCGATTGAGGTGATTCAGGATGATTCAGTAAGATAACGAGTAGACCTAAAACTTTCATTCTTTATATTTTGAGATTTGAGGTCGGTATCAAGGCCTAAAATGGCTATTTTAGGGACTGATGTGCATTCAGAGGCAATCGGAGGACATCGGGCATGCAAGTATGCAACATGTAAAGTTCTCGACGATAAAGGTATTCAAGGTATCCTCACCTCTTCGGCATACCAGGTACGTACGTAAATTTCGAGGGCGAAATTTTATAAGGAGGGGAGGTTGTAAGACCCCAACTTTTATGAATAAAGAATAATTTTCTAGAAATATATTTTTGAATATTATGGTGTGGATTTGATATAATGTTATAGTTGTGGGTAATATTTACAAATTTTTCAAAGTAAACAAGTGGTTATATAATATTCGATTGGTGGGGAATATTCGTTTTAACAAGGAATATTCGCATTTACGGACGCACACAATCATTAGTGGACCCCACAAATGAAGTATTGTCGTAGTAAAAAAACGCACGTAATTATCATTTTATAAAAATAACTACGAAAGTGTTACCATTAAAATTGTTGAACTACCCAGTAGTAAAAAATACGATGTCTGCGTGGTTTCATAGTAGCACTACGGTATTGATTATTGATGCTTATGTGAGAAGTCACTCGGTTATACTCAATTATTGCTATAGTAATTCTTGCATCATATCTCTCATATTATTGATTCAATTCTTGTCACTGTATCATCATCGCATAATATGTTATATTATTAAATCAATAATTTAGACGACAAAGTTATTTATATTATTAAATTGAAATATTTACAATGTCTAGAAGTTACATCAAGGAGAGGTTTGGTCATCTAATCAAGCTTGCCAATAAGGAGAAATCCTTATCGGAAAGCCCCCTCTTTCCTGGGAACGACCTGGTTGTTTTATATTGTGAGTTATAATATTAATGATGAATAAGTTCGTGTTGATTAAAGATGAAATTCATAGTTCCATTGTGTTGGAATTATTAGTGTTAGTGGAAATCGACATTTATTTCGATATTAATTGATGTCTGGAAGTTATACTGACCAGTCGGATAATTAATCGGATAAATGAGCAATTAATTGCTATTAATTCACATGATTATAACTATTTGTTCACATGTGTGTACTATTGATTCACATTCTTGTACTATTAGGGGAGTTGGTGTAAGATTGATAATACTTGCATGACTAAGTTAAAAATAGAGGTATAGATGGAGGTACTATACTATAATTCGTATTTTCACATGATTATAACTATTTATTCACATGATTGAACTATTGATTCACATTATTTACTATTAGGGGAGGTGGTGCGAGTTTGATAATACTTGCAGGACTAAATTAAAAATGAAAGAAAAGTTGAAGGTATTGTACTGTAATATTTCGAGCCCCAAAACGTGAAATTATCGAAACTATATTTTCCTATAAATAGAAGCTCATTCTTCCTTCATTTCTCACCAATTCACTAAAGCTTTAGAGCAATTATTATAGAGAGAAATTATAGAGAGAAAGAAGAAGAAAGTCTCTGCTACCTCACTATTCCAATATCCGCTTTCTTCTAGGTAAGGGTATAATTCTTTCGTATTCATGAAGAGAATTATTTTCTTTCAATACTAAAGAGTCATTATTCCATTCTTTATTATTATGTTGGAATAACTTGTCTATGCTGATACCGCATACATGGTGAAATTCTTCATTATTCCATTCTTTATTATTACATTGGAATAACCTGTTTGTGCGGTCTATCGTATGCCTGGTGAATTATATTTTTATTCCATTCTTTATTATTCTAATGGAATATCATGTTTGTGCAGATTACGCATGATGTAAGACCCCAACTTATTATAAATAAAATTGAATTTTCTCTATTCATTATTTTAAATTAATAAGGTGTTAATTTGATATAATGCTTTAGTTATGGGTGAAATGTGCAAATTTTACAAAATAGGCAAGTGGTTATAAAATATTCATTTTTGTCGGGGAATATTCTTTTGGTCGTGGAATATTCTTTTTGTCGGGGAATATTCATACGACGGCGCAACCATTCATGGGGCTCATAACAGAATAACTGTCGGATGAAGAAAACGACAAAGTATGAGTTTTATAAATAATTCGGCGTTATTACTCACGAATTAACAACTTCTTGGATTACATGGTGGTTAAAATACGATAATACACGTGGTTTTAGACAAGAGCTTACACCAGTATTACATGATTTGTTGAATTATTGATTCGTATATAAGAAGGCACTACTCAATAATTTTTACGGTGAATTCTTGTTCAATATTTTATTTTATTGATTCAATAATTGTCAAGCGTTGATATTTAATATTATCGTTGTTTCAATAATTGTCACTGCACAGTATTTCCCATTATCAGATTAGTAATTCATATTATTTGAATAATATTATTAGATAGCATTATTGGCAATGTCTAAAAAGTTCTGTCAAGGAGAGGTTTGGTCACCTAATTGCGCGCCAGTAAGGAAAAATCCTTATTGGAAAGCCCCCTCTTTTATGGGAACGACCTGGTTGTCATAATTGTGATTCTGTAATATTATTTGTGAATAATTAATTATTGATTTATATGATGAAGAAATATTTATTTGATGTGGATATAAATGATGGATTTATTTATTTTATGTGGTTATAAATGAAGGAATTAATGCTGAGGTGTTTTATCAGTATTTTTGTCGGAATGGAGGTATTAAAAATCATTCGTTTGTGGATTTCGGATATTTTTAGTTTGGAATTTGGAGAAACTCAAAGCTACAAAGTTGTAGAGAATTCAATTTCGTGTGGAATGCACATAAAATTCGTATTTTTCTGATAAATGGGCTATTTTCTATGAATTACTGAAGTTTCGAAAAATAAAATAATTTTTATTAAATTATGGGTGGGACCCACTTTTTAGTTGGTATTGAATGCACATGGGCTGCTAATTTTGTTCAAAGATGGCTGATTGTCCAACCTAGCATGTGTAGAGAAAAGAAAAGAATTATTAATATTTTATTAATTTAGTCTCCTTTCATGCGTTACTAGCATTTTCCTATAAATAGAGGGCTAAGTTAGAATTGAAAATCACACGAAAACAAGTTTTCTCTTTCTCTCTCTATATTATTGAGCGTATTCTTGTGAATATTTTGATACTTTGAGTGTTGCTATATACGGTGCAAGTTTTTGTCAAAGACTATATCCTCAAATTCGAGTTAGAAACACAGTTATTTTGAGGTAAGGGATGTTATTTTCTTCTTAAATGATATTATTTTCTTCAATATCATTATGCCGAAATATTGGTGAACTTTTTAATCAAATTTAGAACTTGTTGTGTCGGTTATTACTATTCACGATATCTGATTATTATTCACGATATCTGTGACTATTCATAAAAATAAAAATTTTCCTTTTGTCCAAGATGTCTATTTTGGCTACTATCTTTGATTGTATCCATGTTTTGATCATTATTTTTGAATTCTGCTTCACAATTGGTTATTATGAAGTATTATTGATCTTGGATAAACTGTTATACGAATCCCTAATCTGTCTCACTGGATTCGTTTTCTTTAAAATATTTTTCATCATCCTCAGTCCTTAAATGATGATATTATTGAATATCTTTGGCACGTAGTGCAAAGATGAACAGGTGTTGAGATGAACATGACCGACTGGTGATATAAATGAATATCTTTGGCCTGTAGTGCAAAGATGAATATTTGATTAAAGATGTATATTGATTGATGTTACAGGGATAAAATATTGACGATGGACTTTTAAATCTTAGAAGATAGTAAAATTCATTCTCTACATGACTCTTCTAATGGATTGTTGTTTCCGCTGCATTTGTTGATCTAAAACTTGTTGTATATTATATTCTATCAGATTTTTTCCTGTTGAAGACTAATGATAATTTGTTGTATATTATCTTAGTCATAATATTCTTTACTGGGCTAGTTGAGCTCACCCTTTTCCTTTTTGTTCCATTTTTCTTCTCGGGAGGTGAGAACATAAGCGAGATCGAGTCGGGGTATGGAGTGATGGTTCTAGAAAGATGTTTTAGCAAATTCCTTACTATTTCGTAAAATAGTGTATGAATAATTGTAATGAGGACTTATTTGAGTGTTGATATTGTCTGAAGACAATATTTGTATTTAAACTCACAGATATGTGTTGTCGATTTTACGACAATTGTATTATTGAAGTTGTAGTTTGCTTTCTCTCATACCATGTATTTGGCAACTCGTAATGGGTGTTGTATACCTATTTTGGGGGTGTCACGAGTTGGTATCAAAGCTTAGGGATATGGTCTCTGGCGGAGATCGGGAATAGAACTAGGAGGGAGAGATGAGTAAATCCTTCGCTAGTGTGTGTCCTAACTAAGCTTATTTGTTGGTTGGTCATAATATAGGGATATTATGTGTTATGTTAATTTGTTTAATTAACCCTTATTTTATGGCAGTATTTAAGAAATGGCTGCTGAGAACGTTAACAATGGAGTATATGAGACTGTGGAACAACCTTTAGTCACAAACCAGGAGAACGTGTAACAAGAAGGAAATATTCCTCCTGTAAACAACACTACCGAGCAAACGATGAACGATGGGATGTTTAGGAGCTTTTTGCAGTTCATGAAAAATCAAACGAGGGAGACTCGTGTACAAAATACGGGTGGAAATGATGGCAACGCGCGGTCTATCACAGCCAAGCAGTTCAAGGAGTTGGGACCACCAGATTTCTGGGGAAAGCCCTATCCGATTAAGGCAGAAACATGGGTCAAGCTAATTACCAAGATATTCGATGTCTTGGGATGCATGGAGCAACAAAAGGTTCCATTCGCCACCTTTATGTTCCGTAGAGGGGAAGATTACTGGTGGGAATCAGAAGCATACCCACCAAATTTTTTCAACACAACATGTCTTGGGAAAGATTTGAATCGTTCAATGACAAGTACTTTCACGAAAGTATTTGTCATATGAAGGAGGTAGAGTTTATTAGATCGAATGAGAACAACATGGCGGTGTGTCTCAAGATGCAAGCGAAGTTAAGCGGAGTTATCCGTGTTTGCACCTCATTTGGTAGAGAATGAGGAACGTATTACGCAGATATTTCTGAGAGGTCTAAAACCCTAGATTCGTCAATACCTTATCTTTCATAAATTTTCTCTGTATTCAGATGTTGTCCACAGGGCTCAATTATTAGAACGAGATAATGAGTATACTCAACCAAGGGACCACAAACTGTATCATACACATGGATGAGTCATCGTGAGCGATGATAACCAAATAAGAGGGAAAATACGGACAAAGCGGTAACCACTCGGGTGGTAATCGTGGCCATGATAATAGGAGAGGTGATTCAAGTGGAAATTTCGAAGAGGAGATTCAACAATGACGGAAGACATCAATGATAGCACCAAAGACCAAAGCACCAATAACAAATTCTAGGGGAGGAGAACGACCGCCAGTTAGATGTTACAAATGCGGGAAAGAGGGACATATCTGTCCAAACTGTCCACAACAATCCAAGGTATGTTATAACTGTGGAAATGAAGGTCACATAGCTCGGGATTGTTCTGTAGCAAAACCAAGTTCAGCGGGGATGGTGACTCTAAGGGCTATCCCGGATAAGTCAAAATCAATGGTTCCTGGAAGAGCGTTTGTCGTGACTGGCCAAAACGTGAGGAACCCGAACGAGGTGATCACGGGTAAGCTAATCTTGAATTCTTACGAAGTTTATACCTTACTAGATATCTGGGTTCTACCCATTCTTTATCTCTCTCCGCTTGTGCTCAACGCTTAAACTTGACTCAAGAAATTGGATTTTAACTTATCTCGTTGAAACTCAGTTGGGTGAAACCTTCACATTACATCTACAGCTTTATAAATCTTGCTTAATCCAAGTTGGCACTATCACATTACCTGTTGATCTTATCTCTTTAAAGATACTTACTTTTGATGTGATTTTAGGAATTGATTGGTTAACCACTCATCATGCCAAAATTGATTGTTTTCATAAGGTTGTTAGTTTTTATATTCCTAACCAACCTGTTATGCGAATTCAAACAACTAAACCACTAAAATCAGTCACTGTCATATCAAGCCACAAAGTTATTCGTTTATTGAAAAACAGATGTCAAGCTTTCTTAGCCCATGTTATGGATTTGAATAAATACAAGTCAGATTTGGATAATATTTCTGTTGTTAGAGAATTTCCTGATGTATTTTCTGAAGAACTTCTTGGTCTACCCCCAGAACGTGATGTTGAATTCTTTATTAAGCTTGAACCGGGTACAAAACCCATTTCTAAAACCCCATATTGAATGGCTCCTATTGAACTTCAGGAGTTGAAAGTCCAACTACAGGAATTATTAGACATCAGTTTCATTCGTCCTAGTACATCTCCTTGGGGTGCTCCTATTTTATTCGTAAAGAAGAAAGATGGGAGTATGCGACTTTGTATTGACTATCGAGAATTAAACCATGTCACCATCAAGAATAGGTATCCACTACCTCGCATTGATGACCTGTTTGACCAGTTACAAGGAGCACAATTCTTTTCAAAGATCGACCTTCGTTCTGGATATCATCAGCTGAAGATTAAAACTGAGGATATTCCAAAGATTGCCTTCAGAACTCGGTACGGGCATTATGAATTCTTTGTAATGTCTTTTGGATTGACTAATGCTCCTGCTGCTTTCATGGATATGATGAACCGTGTATTAAAGGAATATTTGGATCAGTTCATTGTTGTCTTTATTGATGACATCCTCATCTATTCCAAAAGCCGTGAAGATCATGAGCACCATTTAAAGCTGATACTTGAAAGACTTCGTGAAAACAAGCTTTATGCCAAGCTGAAGAAATGCGAGTTCTGGCTTGAGGAAGTAGCATTCCTTGGGCACGTGGTGTCAAAACATGGAGTATCTATTAACCCGACAAAGATTGAAGCAATACAAAGTTGGGAGCAACCGAAGTCGGTGATCGAAGTGCGTAGCTTTCTGGGCTTAGCTGGTTATTATCGGAGATTCGTGGAAGGATTTTCTCGAATCGCTACTCCGTTAACTCAGCTGACTCGGAAAGATACAAAATTCGTATGGAGCGAGGAATGCGAGAAGAGTTTCCAAGAGCTCGAGAGGAGACTCATTTCGGCACCTGTTCTGGAAATACCATCTGGTTCGGATGGATTTGTTATCTACAGCGATGCTTCAAGCAAAGGGTTAGGATGTGTTCTCATGCAACATGGGAAATTTATAGCCTATGCCTCGCGACAACTCAAAGAATATGAGAGGAATTATCCTACTAATGATTTAGAGTTGGCAGCAGTCGTTTTCGCGTTGAAGATATGGAGACACTACTTGTATGGGGAGAAAGTGGAGATTTATACGGACCATAAAAGCCTCAAATATTTCTTCACCCAAAAAGAACTCAATATGCGGGAACGAATTTGGCTTGAGCTGTTGAAAGATTACGATCACACTATTCAATATCGTCCTGGAAAAGTAAACGTAGTAGCTGACGCATTAAGTAGAAGATCGTATGCGGGTACAAGTGCAATATTGTTAACACAAAGACCCATTTTGTATGATTTATAAAGGATTGAAATTGAGTTAAAGACTCTAGGAACCCACATGATGATGGCGAATATACGAGTAGAACCGACTTTAATCGATAAAGTTAAAACTGCTCAAGCTACGGACCTGGGGCTGATGCGTATGAAGGAGAAAGTGCAAGAAGGTGCTATTCTAGAAGCAAGAATTGATGAAGAAGGAATACTTCGAGTCAACTCTAGACTTTGCGTTCCTAACGATCCTGACTTGAAGCATAGAATCATGATGGAGGCACACAACACCCCATTTGCAATCCATCCTGGGAGTACCAAAATGTATCATGATATTCGACACACATTTTGGTGGAAAAATATGAAGAGAGAGATCGCAGAGTTTATCTCGAGGAGTTTAACTTGTCAACGAGTAAAGGCGGAGCATCAAGTGCCAAAAGGTCCATTGCAACCACTTGAGATTCTGAAATGGAAGTGGGAACACATTACTATGGATTTCGTTACAGGTCTTCCCAAAGTTTCTCAAGGCATAGATGTGATTTGGGTTATTGTTGATAGATTAACCAAGTCTACTCATTTCTTGCCAATATTTGAGACTTATTCCCTTGAACGTCTTGCTCGTATGTACGTGAATGAGATTGTGAGATTGAATGGCATGCTAGTATCCATTGTTTTGGATCGTGACCCAAGATTCACTTCATGATTTTGGGTTAGCTTGCAGAAAGCTATGGGCACGGATTTACGATTCAGTCGGCATATCATCCTCAAACGGACGGACAATCAGAAAGGACTATTCAAACTCTTGAAGATTTATTAAGACTCTGTGTTCTAGACTTCAAAGGGAGTTGGGATAAATATTTACCACTGGTGGAATTCTCCTACAACAATAGTTATCAAGCAAGTATAGGCATGGCTCCATTTGAGGCGTTGTATGGACGAAAGTGTCATTCTCCAGTATGCTGGGACGAGGTGGGAGAAGCAACGTTGTTGGGACCGTAATTAAGATGCGCATGACTACAGAAAAGATCCAAATGATTCGACAACGTATTCAAATCTCACAAGATCGACAAAAGAGTTATGTTGATCTTCATCGAAAGTACGTGGAATTTAATATTGGAGATCATGTACTGTTATGTATTGCTCCATGGAAGGGAGTTAAAAGATTTGGGAAGAGAGGAAAGCTCAATCCACAATTTGTTGGTCCATTTGAGATTCTTGACCGAATAGGAAATGTGGCCTATAGACTCGCATTACCTCCAAGTATGTCTCGTGTTCACAATGTTTTCCACATATCTATGCTTCGTAAATATGTGAAAGACCCGAACCATATTATTGAGTTAGAACCAGACGAGATAGCCGAAGATTTAACGTACGAGGAGGTACCTGTTAAGATCTTGGATAGAAAAGAGCATGTCCTACGCACCAAGGTTATACCACAAGTTAAGGTTTTGTGGAGGAACCATGATATTGAGGAAATGATCTGGGAGTTGGAATCGGAAATGAAAACGAGGTACCTCACCGCTCTTGAAACACCAAAATGTGTCGTCCAATTTCGAGGACGAAATTTTATAAGGAGGGGAGGTTGTAAGACCCTATATAAATAAAATTGAATTTTCCTTATTCATTATTCTAAATTAATAAGGTGTTAATTTGATATAATGCTTTGGTTATGGGTGAAATGTGCAAATTTTATAAAATAGGCAAGTGGTTATAAAATATTCATTTTTGTCAGGGAATATTCTTTTGGTCGTGGAATATTTTTTTATCGGGAATATTAAATGCGGCTAGTATGAACCATTCGTGGGGCTCATAACAGAATAACTGTCGGATGAAGAAAATGACAAAGTATGAGTTTTTATAAATAACGGCGTAATTGTTACCATTAACACAGTTGGATTACCTGGTGGTTAAAATACGATGTACGGCGTGGTTGCACAATGCAGACACGGTATTACATGCATATTGTTGAATTATTGATTAAATAGCGTAAGAAGGCACTACTCAATAATTGTTACGATGAATTACTATTCAATATTTTATTTTATTGATTCAATAATTGCTGCGTTGATATTTAATATTATTGTTGTTTCAATAATTGTCACTGCACAATATTTCCCATTATTAGATCAATAATTCATATTATTTGAATAATATTATTAGATAGCATTATTGGCAATGTGGTGGAGGCTATGGAGGAAGTGACGGTGAATACGATGGAGGTGGCAGAGAGGGAGGGGGTTATGGTAGTAGTGGAAGAAGAGGGGGTTATGGTGGCAGGATAGGAGGATATGGTGCAAGCAACGGCCGTGATGATGGTGGTCATGATAGTGGAGGCTATGAAAATCGAAGTGGAGGTGGCTGCAGAGGAGGACGAGATGGGGGAGGATATGGTGGTAATTCACAAAGTTGAGGTAATTAATATTCTGCTTATTTTCTTCTTCAAGTTAATTAATAGTGAAATATATGTGTAAGGGAATCTGTATCTATACCTATATTGGATTACTTCATTTCTATATTAGATTACTACAATAAGATTACTTATAGTAATCATTTATTTTTATTGATTTCGACCCAGCTTTAATTGTTACCATTTGACATGGATTGATAATTTGAGATATTTAATTTTGTACATTAATCTTCTAACTTATGTTACTATTCTATGGCATGTCTAAATACTCAAGTATGTACGTATTCTCCCCCCAAGAACGATTGTAATGAGCAAGCTTTTATTTTGGTATAAACTTTGGGCATTTTGGCTATGAGTTTTAGTTTATAGTACTTACTTTTTCTGTTTATTAACATCTTTGCTTTTGCTGTATAGTTAAATTCTACTAAGCCCACTTGAAATAAATTGATGGGTACTTAATTTTTACTTTTTTCATCACAACATGGGTAAGAGTTCTTGAGAGTATTCTAAGTGGTTGCAAGTTCATGTGAGTGAGAGTGACTCTATACATTTGGATATTTCAATTTTGTGACAAGACTCCTTTTTACTTTTATTTAAGTATTTTACTACAATCACGGGGTTATATGTAGACTTATAAATTTTATTTTGCGATGGGGGAAAGGGTTAGTAAGTTAAAGAGGATCGTTTACATTCTACTTTTTGGAATTTGTTTTCATTCTACTTTCAGTTTCTTCTTTTCAATATGACATCATATTTTTGTTTTGAACTTCCAATCTTATCATTTAGCTTGGCAATGAACTGGTACTGTACATTTGTTTAGTTTAAGATTTTTATCTGTATTTCATTTGTCATACAAGAACTCATTATTTCTTTGCCAAGTAATGGGATTAAGTACCCTTCCGTTATGTGGCTGATGAAGTGTTCATATCTGTCATGTTACTAGGAATTTTGGTTGCCACAATATTTTTTTTTTGGTCTCACCTGTTAGTATTACATTGCTCTCACTATATCATTCCACTTTTATGCTTATTAGACATTTTTTTGGTATTGCCACAATATTTTTTTGTTGGTCTCACCTGTTAGTATTACTATATCTTTCCACTTTTATACTTATTAGATAGATTTGTTATTTATCCATGTAATTGATGCTATAATTTCCTTATTTAATCCGCAGCTCTTACATGGTTACATGTTCATATATGTGTATAGCTATGTATCTACTTTCCTATGTATTTGAAACTATATCGTGGTATAAAATCATTATTTATAGATATTAGTTCTGATATGTATTAGTTGATTCAATGTTTATTACTGATGATAAAATAAACTATATTTACAAATCTCTACAACACATTTAAAGTATTGTTTATACAAACATCCATAAGTGTAGTTCATAAATATTCTTTTATTCAAGCAATAACCAATTCGAAAATATAATCTATCTATACTTCTTCTCTCATTGTGACCTGCTAATGTCCTCCTGCAACTCCTCTTGGAATCATCAAACTCCATTACTGCATGAAACATACACCCCCACATCACTTTTATTATCATCATGTACATATTCACACCTACACATATGCACATGCACAATTTCATACAATAAAGTGATTTATATGTCAACTAATTCTACATCGAATGCGGATTGAGACTAACAGAGTGAAATAGAATAATAATGTGTGGATCAGCCTAAATTTATTATAGTCATATATTGCAATAATCTTTTTTTTTGCTACATTAACATAAACACCACACACACTTCTTGCTGTCACCAAGGATCGAACATACCACCATGAGGCGAGTCACCAAGTATGTTTAAATCTAGCAAAGCTCAAATTAAGATGCTTTACTTGTAGCTTTCTCAACTTGAATGTTTCAATGTTGTGGTGATTTTCTTTGCTTTTGGCTTAAATAATCCTGAATATAAGCTGACTTTCAGTTTCCTCTCATTTTTATTTTAGAAATATAATATAAGGAAATAAGTCACTAAATTCAAGGTACCATCTATAGTTAAGTAAGTTAACACTTCAAAAATCTATCTAAAGAGTAATGAGGAGGGAAAATATACAAAATAAAAAAAAATCTTAAAGAATATACAAAATTAATGTCTAAGAATCTTAGTTACAGTAAAACTAGAATCCACAATCACAAAAGAATATGCAAATGACAATCATTGGACAACAAAGTATGTTTTTAGCCAGAGAGATGCATCATTCTTTTAGGAATGTTATTCACAAATGTAAAGGAGCACCTCTAACATTTATCCAGGTAATCATACCTTGATGTAGTACTAGCACATAGGAAGTGATTCATTTGGCGTCGGTCAGTCAGTCAGAACATACTCATATATAAATGTAGTATATGTTAGTATATATTTAGTGAAGATTCACCAAAAACAATGTTGTTATAGACTATAGTAAATTACAATATATTATTTGGAAAACAGAATGCCTCTCAATTTTGTTTGAGAGTAGTCAAATGAAGTTAAAAATCTCCAGTAGATTCCCCCTTGATCTGAACATCTACCATCATCATAACCACTACAAATGCCTAATGTACCATCACATATACAGAAACTTGAAGGAATTCGACCAATTTCTCAAATTATCCAAGTATTTCACATTCTTAAAAGCATTTAACCTGAATTCTATGTACAAAAAAGTTCAATTTTTTGGATTCTCTATTGGTTCCATAAAAAGAGTACCATATGCAAAAAAAGGAAAGAAAAAAATTATTCCACAAAAAGAATTCTTCATCCTCAATTATAAGTTCATCCTTCCTTCTCAAGACCTTAGAGAAAAAGGTATACTCTAAAGCTCTCATACTATTTGGGGATCTAAGTTTAGAACCCTAAAATGGTTTGGGTGAAGCTTTCGGATTTTAGCCATGGTGTCCTGGAAAGATCATTTATGAAAAAAAAATCTAAATAGGATTAATTTCGATGGAATTTTCGTGTTAGAAAAAAATCAAGTAGTTTGTTGTTCTTTCATACAAGCTTACCCTTCCATGTCCTGCAAAGATAATTTATTTAACTGACCTATTCATAATTCGTGTTAATCTTCTCACTTTACTTCTTTCTATTATATATTTGGTCAACGGAATCATTTTATTGTGGATTAATTGACAATAAGTGTTTTTATCCCTAATTTGGTCTGTGTAGTTATTTTTCTGGTGACATAGTTAGCGCTGGGTTTCTTTTTTTCGTCTATTTTGTCTCTACAGACATTAATCTCTTGCCCCGTGTGGATTATTGATAATTTAAATATCTTACTTTTAATAAACAAAATGAATCTGACTCTCATTTAAACATATATACACGGGATAAGACAAAAACCAGAAAGGAGACTCAAGCTGCCTCACGCTAATAAAGTTAATTAATATATGTTGAATGTAAACAAGGAAAGAAAAAGGAATTTGTCATGCATCTACAATCATTTGTCTTATTTCACTGAAGTTTCTGCTATGATTTATTTGGATTCTAAATCTGCGATTAAGCAATTTATGAACTAAAAAGGTACTTCAAAATTTCAAAGGTCTAATACTTTATTTGATTTATGTGGCTTACTTTGTTTCTTTCTTAAACTACATTTATATAATAGATACAGTGTCTACATTGAATATCTAAGCTCTTTTTGTTGTGTGGGTTTCTGATTATTAGTGATTGT
The DNA here is from genome assembly GCA_020205605.1 of Panax ginseng. NCBI lineage: Eukaryota > Viridiplantae > Streptophyta > Magnoliopsida > Apiales > Araliaceae > Panax > Panax ginseng. Next base: position 133,446,244 of record CM035133.1, on the reverse strand, counting down.
GGATATCTTCCAAAAGATTTGGTTTTGTTTTGTTGGGCTTTTTGGTTGTGTCTATGGGTTGTCATCTGGGTTCAGTCACGCTTAATCTTTTTTGGATTATTTTGGTATGGGAAAATTTGATTTTAATTTCCATTTGTGGTTGTTAATTCAGTAAGATTTTTATTGGGTTACTTTTTGTTTGATTTTTTTTTTAAAGTGATGGTTTGTTGTGAGGTTGTTGATTACTTGCTTGAATCTAATTGAAAATTTATGTTTTTAATTTGAAGGACTTTATATTGTTGATATATTTTGGAATAGAAACTTTTCTTCATAGATCTTTGGGTTCTTGGTAATGGGTATTTCTGCTCTGTTGGGTATAGTGGCAAATTCATGACACATTTTGAACTCTCTTATTAATTGAATAATCTATCTATACAACACACAAGTGTTTTTGAAAAAAACTTAATTTCTCACTCAAAGCCTATTAAAAGATCTAGACCGTCCAAAGTTGGGATAAATCTAACCCTTCAAAAAGACAAGTTAGCTTCACTGATCTTTCACATAAATACTAAACGGTAAATACCATTTTAGAAAGCACATTCAAAATCTTATCCTTTTTATCTTCCTTAGATCTTACTCTCAGCTACCACCTTCTCCCTTAGTCTCAATCTCATTTGTTTCAACCCAGAAAGTGAATCTACAAAGAGAAAGTGAAAATGTATATTACGGTGTGATTAGTTAGTTTACGTGATGAAACTGTATGATTATGTAGTTTTTAATTTGTAATTTTGGATCTGAATTTGTGTTGTAAGATTTTAACATTTTCTTTTCGGCTCGATCGACAAAAAATTTTTAGTGTAAAATTTGGGGTAGTACGGCTAAAGTATATATGCTGGGGTGTAAATTTGAAACAAGAGCTTAGTTATTAACTTTGAGCAAGAGGAGGTAGGAAGGTAAGGAGTTAAACCTCCACTAAGGTTGCTGAGTCATTCATAGATTAGCAGGATGTGGCATAATACTTATATGGTAAACCTCCACTAAATTTGGCATAACAGGTGCTGGAAATTAATAAGAAAACTAAGAGTTAACTAAGCCACTACTCTAATATTTGGAAAAAAGAAGAAGAAGATGATTCTCAGTTCCTCTTCCTGTGTTCTTTCCACTCAAACTTTTTCTCTCATAACTGAACCAGTGTTCCCTTTAACTGTTAAGTACCATAACACATAAAGGCTTGCAGAAACTTCTTCAATTTCAGAAAAGAAGAAAGGTAATAAGCTGAATTAGAAATATAGTTGTAACAGCAGCAGTGAATAAGGTTTATAAGATGATTAATTAAGCTAACGTTTCAGCAATACTCAATCTTTACAAGGTTAGTATTGTGTTATTTCATTCGAAATTAGAAACTAAGTGTTGTTCATGATAATGGTTAGTGTAATTAAATTATTGGTTGTTTTAGTAATTGGGATTTAGTTAAAGGAGAATAGTTGTTGTGCGGAGTAATAAGGGAGGGAAAAATGTCTTGAAGCAATGTATAAATATCTAAGAATTATGTCCATAAAACCAATGCCCATTTCATGTTTGATTTTATGTCTCTTAGAACTGTTTGGTTTAAAAAGAGATAACTGGGCTAGGCTATTATCAAGGAAAGCTTTATATATGTAGATTGAAGTAGTTTAAATAAGATTGGGTAAATAAAACTGAATTTTGGATCTGTTTTGGATCAAATGTTGATTTTGGGATTATTTGGAAATCTTCCCAATTGGCCGGTTTTAAGGCCATATAAATCTGGTATATGGTTGTTGTTTTACAACCCTAAAATTGATTTGGGCGAAGCTTTCGAATTTTGGCCATGGTGTCCTGCAAAGATCAGTTATGAAAAAAATCTAAATAGGATTAATTTTGATGGAATTTTCTTGTTAGAAAAAAATCAAATAGTTTGTTGTTCTTTCATACAAGCTTACCCTTCCAAACTTTCACCTTGTATTGTCTGCAAAAATTATTATAGCTAATGTTATTGTGTGCTATTGTGGCTACTAGACAGGTCTGTGCACTTTCTCGACTTAGGATTTTAATTTCTTCTATTTTAGTCTCTATATTTGTTCTATTTTTTGCCCTCTAGTGGTTGATGCTTTGGATATTATGTGTATGTTTATCTGATTAAGTATGTCTTTTTTAAAAATAATTATTTTGGGGTATGACAGATTTATTGTTCCTATATGTTTTGTAGATGTTTTTACTGGTACTCAGTTGTTGAATTCTTATATGGATGTTCTTTCTAATTAATTTTTTAAAATTCATTTCTTCTTTTTGGAATTTTCGTACTCATGTTTAGAATAGGCCAGTAACAACATCTAATAAAGTAATATTAGCCCACATAAGGAAGAGAAAACAACAACATATGCAACAAAAGATTATGGGCCTACAATAAAGCATGGGAATAATTAAACATATAAAAACCATAAGAAAGTTTTTAACAACTAAAATAGAGATCTAATGGTATGGAACCATCAGAAAGTTTTTAATAGCTAAAAGAGGGATCTAAGGGCGAAGATGGTAGAAATGAAATTCAAATATAATCATACCACCGTTATTTACCAAATAATTTTATATATATCTTAAACACATCATACAGATAACTTCTTTGCATCATAGGGTAGTGAGACTGACATAACTATAACTATACAAATAGTTGCAGAAAAATTGAAGAACAAAACTCATGAAATGATATGGAATATTCATATTAGCAAATTTGTGAGGGTAGATACTGAAATTGATTAGGACTTGCATAACAATTACCATCACACTCACAATAATATCAATAAGAGAATAAAGCAGACAACAAATCATAGATGACAAGGAAATTATTATTAAAGAAAGGTTATAAGACATAAACTTAATCAAACAATTTCAACAGTTTCAGACTTGCAGTTGTGGAAAAACAGAATTAACCGAACTAGACAGTTATAAACATAAAAAAAAGAAGCAATTTCAATAATTTCAGACTGCAGTTGGGGAAAAACAGAACTAACCAAAATAATTAATTATAAGCATAAAAAGTGAGGTGATAATAAATGGGCAAAAACTGAGGGGACAGGGCAATTGTTATTTATTTGGACAAATATACCCTTAACAATTCATGTTGTGGTTTTCCACCCTATTTAAAGAAGTCAAGAAAATAAACTCAACCTTTTATTCTGATTCAACTTCCTCTCTTACAGAACAATCTATAGTATAAATGTATAGTAAAACAAAATTAAAAAATTAATAAAAAAGAGTTAGGCTCAGAAGATTTGGAACAATAGTATTGAATGTATTTTTGAAACTAAGCATAGTTTTGGTCAAATGTTATATTTTTGTCATGATATTCAAAATACGAAATCTGTCTTTGCAGCTTCATTTGCTCATGTTTAACTCATGTTTAATTTATTAAGTTTGCTCTTTACAGAGTTGATCTAAGTGATAGTAACAACATACTGTCAATGTTTTTATGCAGATGTGCTTAATCAATTACATATAGATAAGGTAACATTCTTGGTATTGTTAAAAAATTTATTTTGATATTAGTTTGCATTTTTTTTACTAATGTCTTATTTTGTACTTCCTAGAGAATTCACATGTGAATCACTTGAATAACCTAAGTGTTATTCCATCTTCAACGAAGGGAAAGAAAAAATTGGTTGTTACTATTGGAAAAGAAAATTGGTTTAATTAATCAGGTAGGTATTTGTACTAATCATTGTTTATCTTTTGATAAAAATTGTTTAGAGCATTATACACTAAATTGTCGGTCTCAGTCTCACGCTCACTCTTACACTTCTCTCTCACGCACACACGACTCCATACCATCATCGAGTAGAATTGTTGTGTTGTGGTATTATTATGAGAGCGATATTTCTTATGAATTTGATTTTAAAAAGTTATATTTTTTGGACATGCTAACCTAATGCCTTATTTTGTACTTCCTAGGCGAATTCAAATGTGAATCACTTGAACAACCTAAGAATCGCTCCATCTTCGACGAAGGGGAAACAAAAAATTGGCAGCTCAACTGGAAAAGAAAATTGGGTTACTCAATTGGTATGTTGTACTGATCGTTCTTCAAGTATTTATAAAAATTATTTAACACATCATATCTAATAGCTATCTAATGTGTTGGTATTTCGGTTAGAGCGATATACACTATATTGTCGGTGATATTTTTGAGTTCCTCACCCTTCACTCTCACCCTTACACATCTCTCTCACACACACACAACTCTATTCTTACATGAATTTCGCAGCTCTACATGAATTTGATTTTTGACCTGCTAACATATTGTCCAAATTATATATTGGTTTCCTTAGCCATTCTTAGTTAGTTTTCTTAATTTTTTTGTTTCCCCTTCCTAAATTGCTACGTTGTGTTTACTTGCAGTATATTAATGCAATTTCTATCAGGGATTTGAAATTATATTAGTTCGCTAATTATTTAACTTATTTCACACATCACTTCCTATCTTAGGATCTCGTATCAAATTTCTCTTCCTCTAAAATTAAGGCCCAAAGCGCTAGACTTGAACGAAAGTGCAATGATAGTAGTACGTGCTCGCGGCATAAGATAGCAGAACGCGTACATCGGGAAAGAGAGCGTTTTGAGAATTACACTCAACCTCTACCCAAAGACTTTCCAGTATTAACACCACCCAAGTCCCTCTCCCAATTCTCCAAGCATGCTCCACTTGCTAACATGGTTACTGCAGTCCCCTCGCATTCCCAACCATCTCTTCGTACAATATTGGTTTGAACATTCGCTCTTTCAATTGTGCAATGTCGAGGTATAATTACTATTGTCATTGTTTGTATTTGGATTAAAATACATAAAATTAACTACCTGCCATGCCAGAATGAATGCGTACTTGTGCGGGAAACACGAGTATGTCACACGCCCACTAATTGTCGGAAAAATGGAAAAGAAAATATGTCTACCTCTTTGGTAAGTTTTTTGATCAAGTACTTGATACATATCTCTTTTGCTCTTAAGAAAAATATAGTTGTAATGTATTATCTTTCCCCTGTTCGATAGTTGCATAGGAAAATATCGGTGATTTACACTCCCCCACAACCCTTATGTCATGATCTACACGACCTAACTCCATTGCACCGAGCCACTATAGCACACCTTCCACAAAAAAGGTCGCGGATAAATAATTTGGAATGTTATCTAACACCTACAATTGCGTTTGACTCAGTTTTCATTCCAACTGACTTTGCTTTATTCTCACCTATTCTGGTGAGACCTTTACCGTCGCCTCGAAATTTAGAGACAAACTTTGATCACTATGAAGTTGTCCCCGATGTAGCACCATATTCTCATCAAACTAACGACAATGTCCTCATGACGTCATCTCCTGTTCTGGCAGATCTAACAGTGTATGTATTTTCTACATAGTTTATTAGTTGCCTACTATTTTCTTACTTCTCATATTTGTGTACATACAATTTTTATTTGTAGATTCCCACCAGAACCCTTTAGAGATGTTGACAGTATGTTTAGTGATGACGAAATGAATGTTATTATCCCTGTCAATAATGAGCGTCATTTTCTCGGGCCGATGAATATTCAGTGTCCTTATTGTTCAGCCTTACATTGGCGGGACGAACGATTATCTCGCACAGGATTGTCCAATCCAAGATTCAAAACATGTTGTCTACAAGGCAAAATTAAGTTATCGGAACTCATTGCACCCCCACCTCCTATTCGTGCATTGTTTGATGGCCATGATGGTCAAGAAAAATCATTTCGTTGGCATATTAGGGAGTACAATACAGCTAATGCTTTCACGAGCTTGGGTGCTAAGCTTGACGACAGATTACTCAACTCAGGAGGGCCAACACCATTCACTATCTATGGAGAATTGCGTCACCGTACCGGGTCATTGTTAGCCCCGGATGGTCGCGCACCCATCTACTGTCAGTTATATATATATGACCCAGCCACTGCATTGGATATTCGGTTTGCATGGAATAATAACTTGTGTCGAGATGTCCTCAACACTATACAGAATTGTTTGTTGTCAGTGAATCATTTTGCTTCAAAGTACAAACGTGCCCATGAAATACTAACTGAGTCAGAATCTTCAGATCATGATTTACGTGCTCACCTTCATTACACCTCATCAACTAATAGGCATCAGTACAATCTTCCAACCACTGATGAAATAGCTGTGATTTTTCCTGGTGATGGTAGTGAGAGTAGTGGTATGCGGGATATTGTTCTGCACCTAAAAGGAGATAATAGAGCCATGAGCCAGATCAATGAGTGTCATCCAGCATATTTACCATTACACTATGTACTTTCTATTCCCTCTTGGTGAGCTTGGTTGGGAACACAGTCTCTGACGATGGAACTCGAACAAAATGATTTTTCAGTAAGAAGGATTACACAGATGCAATTTTACAATTATCGTATGTTTCCACGTCCCACCGAGTATTCGACAATTCTTATAGGAGGAAAGTTATTTCAAGAGTTTATAGTAGATGCTTGGCCATCAACGGAGCAAAACAGGTTGTCTTACATCAGACTCAATCAGGATAAGTTGCGTCGTGAGATTTATGCAAATTTGTGTGACGGTAGTGTTGATGAGTTGGGCCCCGATCAGATCGGACAACGCTTTGTTCTGCCATCGTCCTTTACTGGGAGTGCACGTAACATGAGCCAGATTTTTCATGACTCTATGGCCATTACAAGGTACAACCAACACCTTGATATCTTTCTCACCATTACGGCCAACCCAAAATGGCCCGAAATAACAGCTGCCTTACTAGAACACCAAACCTCTTTGGATCGTCCAGACATAGTTGCCCGTGTATTTGAGTTAAAACGGCGTGCCCTGATGCATGAGGTAAAAAATGAACAGATTTTTGGTTGAAAAGTTGCTCATGTATTCACCATTGAGTTCCAAAAACGAGGGTTACCACATATGCATGCTTTATTCTTCCTTCATGGCCCTGACAAGATTCAGACAACTGCACAAGTAGATTGGTTAGTTAGTGCTGAATTCCCAGATCCATCCACTGATTCAACTCTGTACGAAACAATTAAGAGTTGTATGGTTCATGGTCCATGTTGTTCTCGAAACCCTTATTCAGCTTGCATGGTGAACGGTGCATGTCGGTTCCATTATCCAAAAGCCTTTGCGATTCACTACTATGGATGAACATGGGTACCTGTTTTACATCGTCGTAGTAATGTTCGGTCTTACACCACCGGAGGGCATACATTTGATAATCGAGATGTCGTGCCTTACAATCCACACCTATCGAAAAGTTCAAGCTGTCGTATAAATGTGGACGTGCATGCGAGGAATGAGGTCGTCAAATATATCCACAAGTACATTTACAAAGGTCATGACCGCACAACTATGATTTTAGAGGACGAGATGGAAACAATGAGATAAAGCAATACCTTGATGCAAGGTATATTGGATAAACAGAGGGCGTATGGAGACTCTTGATTATCCTCTTCATGAAGAAATTACTTCGGTTGTACGGCTAGATCTACATTTACCCGGGATGCATCAAGTTGTTTACGATCCTACTAAAACACTTGAAACAATAAGACTTGGGTCTAGGAGTCAAATCACAACTCTGACTGGATTCTTTGACTGTTGTTCTTCAAATGATGTTTCACGTGCCTACACATACCAAAAATTTCCCCAACATTTCGTTTGGAACAAAGGTCGGAAGATTTGGACTCCAAGATAGAGTGGGTTTGCAATTAGCAAATTATACTTTGCTACGCCCAATTCTAGGGAGCGATTTTACCTTCGATTACTATTAACAGTTGTCAGAGGACCGTATTCTTTTAATGGTCTACGCACGATCAATGGTGTGTTTCATGATAGTTTTAAATCAACGTGTGTAGCTATGGGGCTCCTAGAAGATGATGCAGAGTGGATACAATGCCTCCAGGAGGCTTCAACCATGAATACGGGATACGATTCACGGAGACTATTACTGCATCATTACGGTAGAATGCTCCCCAATCTGACCATACACTATGTGGAATCAATTCTCCGTCCATATATGTGATGATCTTCATCACAAGCTATAAACAACTTTTGGCATTTACGATCCAACACAGTCTCAAATCGAAGATTACGGTTTATATTTGATTGATCAGTTGCTACATGAATCTGGCAAAAAATTGGATGACTTCCCACCTATGCCACACCCCGTTCAAAATTGGATTTCTATTTGAGGTAATAGATTGTTGATCGATCATATGCAACTACGAAATGAAGCTAATCAACTGAATGACCTTTTGAATATTGATGTTTTAAATAATGCTCAACGTACGGCTTATGATGCTATCACTATCTCCGTTGCTGAAAATCAGGGCAAAATGTTTTTCATTAGTGGAAGTGCAGGAACTGGGAAAAACTTTTTGTACAACACCATCACCACTAAAATGCGCAGCGAGGGTCATATCGTCATTATAGTTGCTTCATCGGGAATTGCATCGTTGTTGTTGTTAGGCGGACGGACAGCTCATTCTACATTTTGCATTCCATTCGATATCATGGAAAGCTCGGTATGTGGTTTCAGCAAACAGTCACCGCATGGGGAATTATTTAGGGAGGCTCGCTTGATAATATGGGACGAAGTTCCCATGCAACATCGACATGGTGTTGAGGCAGTTGATCGCACACTTCATGACGTCCGTGATGATAACCGACCATTCGGTTGTATCACGATTGTGCTTGGCGGGTATTTTTGTCAAATACTAGGTGATACCTAAAGGTCGATAACAAATTGTCGAACTTCTTTAAGGCGTTCTGATGTGTGGGCGAGTGTGTGCGTATTGACTTTAAGCATAAACATGCGTCTGAATAGCAATCATCCTGCAAATTCTTCTCACGCATCCTTCTTGGAAGAGGTGATTTATATTATAGATTATTCATTTAATTATTCATTTATATGTACTGATATGTTTCACATCATACTTAGATTGGGATCGATGCGCGAATCTTTGTGGAACTTCCTCCAACGATACACAGGTGTCGAACTCTGCATGAACTAATTTCCAGAGTTTATCCACAACTAGATGTGCTCAGTGTGGTAACCCCATCCTACTTAATCGGCGCACAATTCTTTACGCGTTCGAATGATGATGATGTATGCGCCATCAATGATGCTGCTCCTACAAATTTATCTGGCGAGACGTATACCTACTTGGCAGCTGACAAGGTGTCAGATGGGGAACGAACTTTGTCGTTCTACTACTAATCAATATCCAAGTGAGTTTCTAAATTCTCTAAACTCGCCGGGTTCTACGCCTTTCAAGTTGGAGCTAAAGGTCGGGTGCCCCATCATATTGTTGAGGAATATAGCCCCGAAAGATGGACTCTGTAATGGGACCAGACTAATGGTTGTCAAGTCGCATCACGGGTTATTGAGGCTAGAATTCTAGCGGTGACAAATCTTGAATCATGTTTTCATCCATGGATATCATTATCACCGTCGTCCAAAGATTTACCATTTCAAATGACTAGGCGCTTGATTCGATAAACTTAACATATCTTTATGATAATCAATAAGTCGCAAGGCCAGTCAGTCAAGTTTGTTGGTGTAGATCTGCGCTTGCCTGTATTCAGCCGCGATCACCTATATGTGGCCATGTCTAGGTGCACGTCAGTTGATCGCATCAGTGTCCTTCTCCCTCCTAATGGATCATCTACCATGAAAAATATCGTATATCTTGAGGTGTTGTTGGACTCTGTGTAAATATTACTTCCTTTTTTAATGTTTTGCAACTTAGGTCAGGTAATTGGTTCATGACTTTTGTTACGTTCCAAGCAATCAGCAAACTTCTTTCTTGGTAGAAAAATTGTTTTGTCAGATTCTTGATTTGAAATGCTCTTCATTTGTTAGTTTTAATGTATGTCGTACCTTTAGTCTACTCCTTTAGTAATCTTGAAATTAGGATTTTTTATTAACATTTTCCCTACCCAATATCAAAATTCATATCAAAATCAAAACCCTCGAACTGGGATGTTTCTAATTCAAATTTCCAATACCCTAATTTCAAAACTAATTGGCAGCACCTAATATTGTCATTTTGAGAGAGATTAACAACTCAAAAGTATCTGATTAGATTCGCTCTTAGGCGCTTGGGAATGGAAAATAGTCCGCAAGTCCAATATTACGAGTTGTGTTAGTTATAGCTGTCGGAGATGAGAAGGCAGTGGCGTTATTAAATAATATTTTGAACATATTTATAGTAACCACTTGAGCCCAAATCAAGTCTCAAATTTACTGTCCCACGAGTACTATTGATATTAACCTTAAATGTTAAGGTCACATTGAGCCCAAGAGTAGCATTTAGTCCTTGAACATATTGAAACAACCTATCCTAACTTGAGCCATCTTGATTTACTGTTGAAATAAATATTCCCGGAACATAGCTGATTTATACTCTTTTTGAAGTGCTTATTTGTGTCTTTTTTTGGTGAGGGTGGTATTTTTGTGCACTCATTGTCTTATAGTATAAAAGAGAAAACAAGAAATTGCGAGTTTTAGAAGTAAAGGAGAAATTATAACCTTATATGAATTATGTCTAAAACTGGAAAATGAACGCCAATGAATCATGATTTACTTTAAAAAAAATTAAGTTATTTACTTTCATATTGAGTTAAGTGAAAATTTGGGTCACTTTCATAATTATAGATTTATTTTTGGTATACATTTATTTTTGCAGATTAGTATTGTAGATTTCTTCTTCATGGAATTTATTTTTTTCAAGCTTAGCATTAGGTATAGACTAACAATCAATAATAAACATAATGACTAGAAGAAATGTGTCGTTTTGATGTTACCTTACTTTTCTTGTGTCTGTGGATGTCATTTATATCTTCATCTCCATCATGCCTTCTTTTCTATGATCAATAGGAAAAATAATTTCTTTAATTATGTAAACCAATTAAAATGAGTGTCTGAGACTTTGTCTTAGGATCCAGAAATTCAAATAAAGGCTAAAGCTTTGAACTGAGTCTTAATGGAGAATAGCACAGTCGAACATTCTCATTAATATCAGATTATTCATAATTCTAAAAAAATTACTGTCGGCAGAGAAAATGTGAGAGAGAAACTTATGACAATAGTCAAATTGAGTAGTTTGTGTATCATGTTTCTTTTGTTACTGCAGGGGTTTGCGACCTTTGACTAAAGAATGTCATCCTGCCAAGCTTTTCTCAAAGCATATAAAGGTTGAGGATTAGGTAGTGATATCTTTTCTCAAAACTTTTATTAGGACCGAGTACTGGAATCTATAAAGTAAATATGTGTGCGCTCATTTATTTTTTAGATAATTCAGGGTAAAGTAAGGGTTCTTATGTTTTGGTTCTGATTGTTTTATTTTGACTCACATATTTCAATAATTTTTATATTTTAAATATTTTCAGGTATACATTGAAGGATACTTGGTGTAAGCTGTAAAGAATACTTGGTGTAAGCTATAAAGTAATGGCCAATGGGTCTTATGCTCAAAATGTTGTTTCTCTATTTTCTGCATGTTTGTATATTTTTGGTTCCATCTTTTGTAAAGTTAACTAATTATACATGGTTATGATGATTTTTGGGTATGGAATGATTGTTATTTTGGTGGTTTGTATATGTATTGATGATTGTAAGTTTTGTAGACAGGTTTAAAATTTTTTGGATATCTATAATATAAAGGAAACTCTGCCGAAATTTTTTTAAATTAGTACCGACTAGCTTAATATTTTGGTGGTTGGATATGTGTTGATGATTGAGTATGTATTAATTGTTGTGTTGGTATGTCTTTAGATAATGTAATAATTTTTATTACGTCGTGCCTTTATGTTGTTATATGTACATCATGAACTGGTATTAATATAATCTAATTTTAGGATGGTTGTTATATGTATATGATGCGTCTAGATTTTGTGTCACTAGGAGATAATTCTCCTCTTAGAGCGGTGCAAGTCCCAAATATCACATATTGTCGCAAAATAACTCGCATTTCAATTTTTTTTTCTTTCATAATTTATTTTTAGTTTTTTGAGAATTATACAGTGCCTTCAGGCACGGGTTATCGCTACCAAATAGCTCGATGATTGATTTTGTATTAATTGTTGTGGTAGTATGTGTCTTTAGATAATGTAATATTTTTCAAATTTTAATTTAATTTTTTTTAAATTCTGTAGTGCCTTGAGTACACTGAGTTATCGCTAGTATATATATAATATATAAGTATTACATTGAATCCATCCGTGCATGTCATCCTAGTACTTGAAATCATGTGAAGCAACAAGAATGCAGACTACGTAATATAAATATAAACCGTGAATCAAGATGCAGCGCAAATTACGATTTCGCGATTTTTTTTTAAAATAAATTTTATACAATAATATTATGCCCAATTAAATTATTCTAAACACATATCAATATACATATCAAAATTAAAATAATTAATAATTTGCATAAAGGTTTGACTCTGATGCCACTGTTAGGTTTGTAATATTCATGAACGCAATCAAATTGCACAAAATAAGCGGAAACGTGTAAAAATCAGAGTTTAAAATTTTTACAAACCATATACCCGGATCATCCTTTATGCACAATTATTAATTAAACAAAAAGATATGAAGAAAAAGAATCATACCCTTGAAGATTCGAGCTTCCTCAGGTACGAGTTCACCTCCAATTCCTTTCACGTCCAACTTGAATCCACCGGGTTTGGTTCCTTCCTTTGATCAACGTTAGCCACCCAAGTGTTTGGCCTCTAGAGGTGATCCACCAAGAAAGAATAAAGATTTAAGAAGATGGATGTTTGGCAAAACCCTAGTTTTCTATCTCTCATAGAAAAAGAGTGTACTCTCCCAACTATTGGAATTACGTATGTTGTAAAAAAGTCAACAACTCCCTCACCCATAATAAGACTCCTCTTATTTATAGATGTAGGCAACCCTCCTTAACAATTAAGGAATTGGATTTTATTTAATTAATTAAATTTTTTTAATTAATTAAGCTCCCTAATCTTATTAGGAATAACTAATTAAACTCATTTAATTAATTTGCCTTCTAATCCTATTAGGATATTTGAGAGTACTTTTATTAATTAATTCCCAAACTCCTTTAGGAATTAAATAATAATAATAGTAGTAATAATAATAAGACTCCTCTTATTAATTTATATTTAATATTTCTAAAATATTAAATAATAAATATTAAGCTATTTAATTTATTCTATCACCATAGATTAAATTAAATATACTTAACTTATTATTACGATTATGTCATTAACTTCTTAAATAATTATTCTTCCTTTTATGGTGTGACCCTTTAGGTTCTCCATATTAAACCGGTTGTGAATAAATTAATTAGAACAATTCTAATCTTATTTATTTTAATTTATTTAAATAAATAATATTTATTCTACAATAGGGATAAGCCTCCCTAGCGATTAACGACTTTCCAGATAATATAGATTTTAACATTAATCAAAAAAGAACCTTTGAGTAAATAGTTCTTGTAATGCAATTCAATCATTCCACCATACTGATGTCCCAATTAAATATAAGACATGGAATTACTGTCAAGTCTTATTTTATTTAATTATATGTATTTCAACTCTTAAATGCGCAACTCCAAATAATGCAAATTAAAAACTCCTTTCTAATTTCATTCTGCCTTGGCCAAGGACTACTGGGTTGTCATTTATCGAATCACATAAGACATTTCTCTTCTTTTACTAGAAGTGATAGATTCTTTATTGATTATATATTATCTTCATGTACAACTTATTATACCCAAGCATACCCTTTGATATACCCTAAGGGTCTTAAAGAATAAGTCAAAGTATAACTCATCATACACAAGATACTATGATGATCTTAAGTCCAAGGATCACTTGTACTACTATCACTATAGGAATTCCTATTGACAGACAAGTAAAACTCCATTAGGAATTCCTTAGCGAGCCACGTTTAGTGAACTAATTCTCTAATAAGCACCTACATACTTACTTTAGTGTCTCCACACAAATGATCATGAGATCAATCATCCTCATCCAATGAGCAAACAACGTATGTACCAATCTTTCCGGATTCACTAATCCCCAATTTAGTAATCCAACGATTGGGAACTATTTTAGTTTTAAGCTTTCTAAGAATTTAGATCTCATTAGAATGATCATCATCATTATTCTAAAAGCATTGCTTAAAACTATGGGTTTATCACATTTTATAAAACAACATCATGTAGATAATTAAAAGCCTTTAATTAATTAATACTTTTTTTATTAATAAATAAATAAGATTGTTACAAAGTATATGCTTTATCATCAAACATGATTGGGTTGTGTGCATACTACTTTCATTAAGTTCCAATTCACAATTTGTTACATGCAGTGAACAGATATTCATATTCAATTCACGACCCTAATTACTCGTCTCATGCAAATAATCAAGCATACATGTTATCATGTCCAGTTCTAACCCTAAATTTAATCTTCTGAATCCTTCTAGAGTAACACGATAATTACTGGCCAAATAATTAATCAATACGCACAAGACATGATAAACAATTCACCTTGACATAAATAATTAGAATAAATTAGGCAATTAATTCATAGACATAAAAGGTTCAATTTGTAGTCTTCATAAAAGATTTAGTTCATAACGAAAAATAAAACCAACAGTCTCATGAAAATCTCTTGAAAGAATTACACAATTAAAAATAAGAAGAAGTAGAAACTCTTAAAGAAAATCTCCCAAGCTTCAATCTTCAATTGGAATTCTTCTCCACAAAATCTCTCTTGATTCCTGATTAGACTCCAATTATGAATGAATATCCTAATCTAATGGAGTGTATCTCTGATCTAATCCATGTAATCTCCCTTTATTTTATACCTTACATCATGTATTTATAGGTTCTGGTCCAATTTTAGCTTAGGAACAAACCCAATCCAATTTGAGTCAAAAAGTGTCAAAATTACCCCAAAAGCGCGTCCCAAGTTTGACTAAGCCCTTCCTCGGCCCCAAGTTGTTCACTAAGACCGCACCACTACCTTCTAGCGCCCGTTGCTGAAATAAACTTGAAATGGGCGCCCCGGCGCTGGCCTCATTTTTGGAAATTTTCTACTCCGATGTCCTTTGGGAAAATGGTCATAACTTCTTCGTCCGAACTTAGATTTTGATGATTAAAGATGTTCCGGAAAGAGGAGACGTAGATATACAACTTTCATTCTTTGAGGTTTTCGAAATAAGATCCGGAGCAATGCTGAAATTGGCCCTGAAGTACCTGCTATGTAAATGGTAAGCCGAAAATGCGAATCTAGCAACCCCAAATGTCGATCCAAGTAACTTTTGTCCCAATTCCTACAAAACAATGTAAAACATGCATGAATAGACACAAACACTTTAAAACATCCAAAAGATTAAGCTCAAACGCACTCAATTCATGGGTATAAAACTCACCCATCAGCTATCCTACGTTCCATCCAACTTTGATCAACAAACATCTTGAACAACAGACTGCTATATAAATTTATATGGAAAATCAAAACATAATCAATTCGGATGGTTGTCGTCCCACTGATGCCAACAATTTGAACACATATTTAAATTTTTAAGAAATTTCGACAGCACCTCCCCATGGTATTCAATTACACGAAATAGACGAACACATTGTATTCTAAATATGCACTCGAAAAACATCAAGAGATATATACTAATGAAAATTTCTCAAAAATAAAGATGTGCCCAAGCCATTAACACCGACCTAAGTGATCGAAACATACATGAACAAATCCAAAACGGAGAATTTACTCATACTAAGTGAATTTCAAATGGGTTTCTAAGCTTCCTAAACTATATGAAAATATGCACATATGAAAGTATAATGAAAAAATTTCTTCACCCACTCTCGAATATAAAAAAAAACAATTAAATGAAGAATTAGAAGCTGCTTCAGCTACAAAATTAGTCCAAATATTATTGCATCACAACTTTGGCGTCGTGATATATAAACTTGGTTGAAGTTTCTTTTTTACTAAAAAGTAGCTGCTCCGATGATCACTAATAATATCAAATATTGATCACTACTAATCTTTTATGGAGTTTCTTCTTTTGTTAATTCACGTAATGTTATATTACCTAAATCTATGTGAGCCTTGATTAACCTTTTCAATTTCTGTACTGTAATTAAGAACAAAGAAGAAAAAACACAAAAAAGAAACATGAAAAGTCATTTTTCATAATTTTGTACTCCCCCTTCCCAAAATTAGAGTCCTTTTTTTGTTCCAAGATTAATTACAAAATGGCATGTGTGGCGATCTAGATTTTTAAAAAAAATATTAAAATAAGAATTAAAAATAATAAAAATTCTTATTAAGTAATATGTTATGTTATATTGTTCTGCATAATTGAATAAGTGTTGTAAGATATATGTGTTATGTGATTTTTGTAAATAATAAATATATTATTATTATTATATATTTATTATAGATAAATGAATTTATTTAAAACTATTTATTGAAGGGAAAAGATTGGATATATTATTATATCTATCAGTTGAAAATAAATTGCGGGAAAAAATATTTATAAAGGAAAATGATATAATATATACAAAATTTTGTATGCATTAAATAGAGCATATTAAAATAAATTATGAAAATAAATTATTTTAGTATAATAAATTTAACACATTAAATATAATATTTTATTAATATGTAAACTCCATTTTATGGGAAAGATTTTTGGTATAGCAGATTATAATATTTAATGCATGATGCATTATGTATTAATATATATAAGGAATATGTAATATATCATATATGTATTACATTAATATAAAAGCATGAGGTGCATGTTAACTAACTAAATGAGTTGGGGAATTGAGTATGAGCTGTAGGAAAACCAAAAAGAGTTGTTAAACCTTCAAGCTAGGCCTTAATGTGCTAGAACATAATGAGCAAGGATTGTACGTGACTATCAAGGCTATGAAGCCTTATATATATAACTGTCCACCCTCTCTATTCTTGTTTTGTTCATTCCAAGCTCTCTTGCTCTTATACCTCATAACAAACCAAAGCTTTGAATTCTGAAATTACATAAGAAGATATTAGTGTTTGAAGAGAAAGTTGAAGGAAAATCCCAGCAAAAGCTTTGATTAGCAGAAGAACTAGAAAAAATTTCTTCAAGCAAGAGGTAAAATTCTATCTCCTGTTATTTATAAAAGCTAAGTAGTAATTGATATATGTCAAAATTGTTGACTGTGTTGGTTGGGAATTGTTGTAGTGGGTATGATCATATAAGATTCCTAGGTGAAATCTGGGGTTAGAGCACATTTAGAATTTTATGAAATAGAAGCTTTGAGATCATGCTTATAAGTTGTATGATATAATGTTCAAGTGAGAATTTCCTGAAAATTTAAGAAATTAGGGAAATTAAGTCAAGTACGTGGTATTAAGAAATGTTGGGAACCTGTCTAAAGTCATATTGACTTGAAATACAGCAGCTAAGAAACAAAATTTGAAAACTTGATGATTTAAATTCTGGGTTCTGCAGTTGAAAAATCAAAATAGAGCATGTCCCGAAGTGGCGCAGCCGCGCCACTTCCTAAGCCAAAACCAGCACGGCCACGCTGGTATGTAGAAATAGTTTTCTAAGTTTTTTGTTAGATTAGCTTGGATCAGATATATAAAGGCCAAGCATGTTGTAATAACCTCAATCCATGTGTATAGTAAGGAAGTTCAGATTCTGCATAAGCCTAGCTATAAACAAAGCCGTTCTTGAGATTTTGGTGGCCCGGGGTAAAAAATAAAAATGAGACCTTTTTTCAAAACATTGTCTTCACCCAAAAATAAAGGTAAAAATAAATAAATAAAAAATACAAGTTGCATCAAAAAAGTGCATTTTCGAAGCTTAAAACATTTATAATAGTTCGACTACAACAAAATATATGAGAATACATTCATTGAAAGATACTTCTTTTAATATTCCTAGAGCCAAAATATTCAATTCAAATGTTTAAAATCATATATATATATATATATATATATATATATATATATATAAATTGGGGCCCTCTGATCGGAAGCCCAGGGCGGTCGATCCTCCCGCCCGTGCTCAGAAACGGCTCTAGAGCCTATAAAAGTAGTAAACTAATTGAACTTAGTTTGATAAAAAGAATTTGCATGATATACTAAATTGATTTTTATTGGAGACCTGACCTAGCTTGGAATTTCCATGACATATGTGTTGGTGGCTAAAGAACCCTAGCATATCAAGAGTGAAGAAGGGTAAAGAAAACCTAGTTTTTGGACCTCAATAGGAGTAGCACAGCCGCACCACTCCTAGGCCAAATGGCAGTGTGGTCACGTCGTGCTGTAGAGCATTCAAGATAAGTTTGATATGATCTGGACTTTGGGACATAAGATTATTAGTCTATAAATTTTAATACATGAGACGCAAGGTGTCTAGCCTATCCAAACATAGAATGACTAAGTTAAATAAAGGTTGAATAAGAAATTTTAAATAAAACCAAGGAACGAGATAAAGATAATACATTAAGTTAATGTGAACTAAGTTGTATGGATTAAGTAAAAAAGAAAGGGAGAAATTATTCATGTTAACAACTCAGGAGGAGCTAATAAAGGAAATGGAAAGACTGAAAATAGAAGTGCAGGGACCACGAGAGTCCGGGGAGAAGTTGTTCATAATAGGAGCTCATCCGACGTTGTTAGATAGAGTGAAGGAATCGCAAGAGAATGATGAAGAGTACAAGAAGATAAAGAAGAGGATAGCAGAAAACGAAGAAGAAAACTTTAAAATGGACAAGAATGGTATACTAAGATTCGAAGATTGAATGTGGGTGTCGACCGTAATTGAATTGAGAGAGGAGATCTTGCACGAGGCGCATAATACGGCATATTCTGTTCACCCAGGAAGCACTAAAATGTACCCTTGAATTGAGAGATGATGTCTTGCACTAAAATGAGGTCACTGAGTGACGCCTTTTGGGACTAGAGTTAGTTCAACAAACAGCTAATGTAGTGACAACAATAAGAGCCAGATTAGTAGCAGCTCAAGATTGCCTGAAAAAATACGCAGATTTACATCGTCAGAACTAAGACTTTGAAGTTGGTAGTTTTTTGTTTTTGAAAGTGTCTCCTTGAAAGGAAAATTAAGATTCGACAAGAAAGGAAAATTGAGTCCAAGGTTCATAGGACCATTCGAAGTATTTAAGCGAGTAGACGAAGTGGCGTACAAGGTAGCTTTACCGCCTAAACTGGAACACATCCACAACATGTTTCATATCTCCGTGTTACGTCTATACAAGCCCGAATATAAGCACGTGATATCCTATGAGCACATTCAAGTAGAAAAGAATTTTACTTATGAAGAAATTCTTATTCAGATAGTAGATAGGGAAAAGAAAACGTTAAGGAATAAAATTATATCTTATGTAAAAGTAATTTTGCAAAACCACAATGTCGAGGAGGCTAGGTAGGAGTTAGAGGATAAGATGAGGAGGGACTACCCCCATTTGTTCATGTAACCTTGTACAAATTTCGAGGAAGAAAATTTTATAAGGGAGGGAGGATGTAATATCTGTGAATTTTATGAATAATATTAATAATTAAATTTATAAAAGTGTGAATATTTATTTAAATATAAATATATAAATGTGATAATTCAATTAAATTGAATTAAGCATATAATAATTGAGAAATGTGGTGAAAATGATAAAGAAGCTTATGAGATATGTCTAGTGTGGCAAGGTGATTAAATAAGTAAATTATTAATTAAAATAATGAAGGGAGAAATTAAATTATGTGATGGATTAATTATTGTTATGTGGAATTACATATGTTGTGGGATCATATAAATAATTAATCCATAAAGTTACTTCATATAATATGAGATATCTACAATAATAATATAATGTATATGGAAAACTATATGGTAAAAGTAAGTTGGAATTATATGATTTACTAAGTAGTATAAAAGAGCCTTGTGTGGCATTATATTACATATAGAGTAATTAAATGTGTATCTCAAAATTGTGGAAGAAAGTTAACTTTCAGAAAATAAACATTTAATATTAATTATCATAATAATATTGGAGTGTAACTGTAATAATAAGTTTGTGGAAAATAATAGATTTTAATACCCAATTGAATTATATTCTGATCCAAATTAAATATTAATTGGACTAACCCAATGTACATGAATTATATGATTACATATCTATATATACCTAACTTATCACAAGGTAATAGTATTAACTTATTAAAATTGCATTTGTGAGTCCAAAAAGGAATTGACTTCAGTCAAATTGGTAGCCATTTGGTAACTTAGTGAACTAAAAAGGGGTGTCCCAAATTGATAGTCCCATTACATTTATTAGCCGTATACTAGGCCAATGGCCTATTCCCCTTCAATTTCAATTCTCAAAAAAATCAAATGATGAGTGGGGAGTGGCCTCTACAGTGCATTCAACTATTCACCAATACCCATCATCTTCTCTTTCTTCCTTTAGTTGAAAATGGTGGACAATAGCTTGACATGGATATTGAATTCTCTATAAATTGGAGCTCCCTCCTTCTCAATTCACTGCTAAACAATTCATGATAAGTTAATATATAGTGTGAGTATACTAAGTTAGAGAGGAGTCTGAGTTGAAAGCCGCAGTACCTAATCAATTTCAAGCAGAGGTATAATTTCTTAAACCATGTTCTTAAAATTTTGAGTTGATAAATTCTTGGGAATGCATGAATTGCTTGTGAATTGGTGGTATGTTACTATCATGATGATAGTAAATCAATGTCTTATATTTAATTGGGATATTGTATGGTAGAAAGAATGAATTGTACGGTAACTATTTATTCAAATGTTCTTTTATTATTAATGTTAAAATCTATATTATCTGGAAAGTCGTTGATCGCTAAGGGGGCTTACCCTTATTGTAGAATAAATATTATTTAATTAAATAAATTATTAGTTTAATTTATTTATTTAAATAAAATTAGAATTATTCTAATTGATTTATTCACAACCGGTTTAATATGGAGAACCTAAAGGGTCATACTATAAAAGGCAGAATAATTATTAAAGAAGCTAATGGCATAATCGTAATAATAATTTAAGTATATTTAATTTAATC
Organism: Panax ginseng; assembly: GCA_020205605.1. NCBI lineage: Eukaryota > Viridiplantae > Streptophyta > Magnoliopsida > Apiales > Araliaceae > Panax > Panax ginseng. Next base: position 133,425,095 of record CM035133.1, on the reverse strand, counting down.
TATATGGCGATAGAATAAATTAAATAGGTTAATATTATTATTAAATATTTTGAAAAAATTAAATATTAATTAATAAAAGGAGTCTTATTATTATTATTATTATTATTATTATTATTATTATTATTTAATTCCTAAAGGAGTTTGGGAATTAATTAATTGAATACTTCTCTCATATATATATTCTTAATAAGATTAAGAATATTATTATTATTATTATTATAATTATTATTATTATTATTTAATTCCTAAAAGAGTTTGAGAATTAATTAATTAGATACTCTCTCTCATATATATTCTTAATAAGATTAAGTGGCTATTTAATTAAAAGAGTTTAATTATTTACAATTGGATTGGGAAGCCTAATTAATTAAAATGGTTTAATTAATTAATATGAAACCTTAATACTAAATAGTTAGGAGGGTTGCCTACATCTATAAATAAGAAAGTCTTATTATAGAACGAATAGACAGAATAAGCTTATTTTTTTAGTATTGGGAGAGTATAGAGATTCAATAAAGATAGAATTAGGGTTTAACAAAACACCCACCTTCTTAATTCTTCTTCTTCCTTGGTGGATCACCTCTAGAGGCCAAACACTTGGGTGGCTTGCATTGATCAATGGAAGGAATCAATCTCGTGAATTCAAGTTGGAGTAGAACTGTACCTGTGGAAGCTCGATCTACAAGGGTATGAATCTCATCTTCTTCTCCTTCTTGTATGTATTGATGACTAAGCTTATAGGATGATCATGGTGATGGTTTGCATTAAAATTTTAAAATTCCCACTTTCGCGCTTCCGCTTTATTTATGTGATTTGATTACGTAATCATGCTACGTGCAAACCTAACAGTGGTATCAGAGCCAATTTATATGTTAATTATCAATCTTTCTGATTCCATGTATTTATCATATGCAATTGGATCGAAATTTTGGGCAACAGAAAAAAAAAAATTTGGTTCTGCGACGTACGCGCGATTGTGTCGCGCCTACCGCCATTCTTAGGCATAGTTACTTGCTCGTTACTGCGGTGTCGATTTTTCCCGGAAGACGCCGTATGATTCATACTCCCTTTGACATAATTTGAAAATTTTATTTTTTTTCTTCAATTGAAAGAAATGGTTTATTAAATTGATAAATTTAAAAATAAAAGAGTTTATTTTGTCTGAAATTTGATTTCAGATTGCTAAAAATTAAAGGAGTTTAATTTGGACTTGGTTTTTGATTAAAATAAAAGAAGTTTATTTTGTTTCAAAACTAAATATTAGTAAAACTTTTGCCCATTAATTGATATCAATGCATATATGGAATGAATTTATGATTCAGGTGAAGAATGTTATTTATTGATGCATGTGTTAATATGTATGATAATAAATGGGGTTGATTATGGACTTTTGACCAATGCGATGGGATTTAATTTTAGTTGGATGCATGAATGTATGAGTTTTATTAAATAGGGTTTGTTTACCTCATCTTCTTTAATTTTTCTTGATGTAATTTCTATCTCCCTCCTATGTACTTCTCCTTGACTGCTGATCAATGTTTCTATTTATTGTAAATAGTTTATGTAATAGGATTAGTTAGAATTACTTGAATAATATTGGAGACCAAGGAGCAAGGAGCGCATGTAGACCTATTTGTAATGGAGCCCGTGATTTAAATATAATAGTTATATTTAAATTTAATTTTTTGCACTCCTAGGTTTGACCTTTTGGTTCACTTGGTGACTCTAGTGAACCAAACTAGAATAAAGTTCATAATCAATCTGGGTAGAATATAGTATTCTATATGCATGCTTATATTATATATATATATATATATATATATTATATATCATGAAACATATTTCGCATGTTAATTAATATGATGCGTATTTTATATATATGTGTGTGTGCATGCACGCTAAGCAAGATGAGATAATTAATAACAAACCCCTCAAAGTATTTATATTATGTTCTAAGCGTTCAAATATATTTAGAATATCGAACGTCGCCTTCTAGCATGATAAAATTAATAGAGCATTAAATATTTAATATAAGTTTGGTGTGTCATTACAAGACAAGTATTAAATATTTAAGATGTTAATTTATCACATTTGATGCTTATAACGAAATTGAACAATACTATTTTGTTGTGTCGTCACAAGGACGATATTTTTCTATTTGAATATATGAAAGTGCTAGGTTGAACTTAACTTGGATAATTTTGGTTCGGATGTGTCACCACTTGATCAAAATAATCTAAGAGGCATAAAAGGAGTTATATAATGATGTAATTGACAATAGTTGTCAACCTATTTATTTATATATCGTTTATTGTGCACCACAAGGCTATATATATTTGAAATAGGATCCTTATTCTCACTAGCAAATCTTTAAATAGTTTTGTCGAACTATATATTATAAGGGTAATATAGTTTGATGAAAATAGTGAGAGATACAAATTTAAAATAAGACCTAATTTACTTTGGTAATTAATTAAATGAATGTATGCTAAAATGTTATTTTATTTCACATGCAGAATTTGAAAAATGTCACACTCACTATCATTGTGTAGCATACTTGATGCTAACAAGTTGACCGAACCGAATTACACGGACTAGTTAAGAAATTTGAGAATTGTTCTCACTGCTGAAAAGTTTTCTTATATCCAAGTTTCACATGTCCCTGCAAAGGTTACAGAAACAGCCTCTAAGGAAGAGATTGCTACTTTTAGAAAATGACAAGATGATGCATCTATAGCATAATGCATCATGCACGCATCCATGAGTAACGAGCTATAACGTCAGCACGAGAAAATGGATGCCTATATTCTATTTTGTTGCAACTAAAAGAATTATATCGTGAGCAAAGCAGAATTGCTAGGTATCAGATATCTAGGGAGTTCTTCCGATCTCGCATGTCCGAGGGCACTACTGTTGAGACCCATTGTCTAAAATTGATTAATTTGATTGAACAACCAGAACAATTGGGGTTCAGGATGGATGGGGAGTTAAGTCAAGATTTGATCTTGCAGTCACTCCCAGACACCTTCTCATAATTTGTTATGAATTTCCACATGAATAAGTTGGACGTCAGCTTGCCTGAGTTATTTAACATGTTGAAATATGCTGAAGGGCACTTCCCATCCAAGCGAGACCATATCTTAATGGTAGATGATTATTCCAAGAAAAGGAAGAGGCCCAAGGTTTCTTCTGAAAAAAAGAAGAAAAGCAAGAAGGTTAAGCGGAAGGGGAAGAAAAGGGACAATAAGAAACTTGATCCAGACAACAAAGGAATATACTTCTATTGCAACAAGTCGAGTCACTGTGAAAAGTACCTTGCGGAAAAAGAGCAGAAGAAGCTTGGAGAAGCTTCAGGTTTGTTCATGATTGAAATTAATTATTCTCAAAGTTAAAATTCTACTTGGGTATTAGATACCGGATGTAGTTCTCACATATGTAATATTGTATAAGGATTGATCAGAAGTAGAAAGCTGAACAAGGATGAAGTCGTCCTACGAGTGGGAAATGGATCAAAGGTTGCTGCATTAGCTATATGGACTTATTGTTTAGCACTGCCTTTGGGCAAGTCCATTTATTTAAATAATTGTTATTATGTTCCAACACTTATTAGAAATATTATTTCGATTTTTGTATTGGATATAGAAGGTTTTGAAATTATGATTAAGAACAATAGTTGTTCCATTTATAATAAGAATGTTTTATATTGTGTTGGTAATTTATGGAATGGACTTTACGTAATTGACTTGAATGAAAATATACTTCAAATTAAACAAACTAATAAAAGGAAAAGAGGCGATGTTAATTATACATTTATGTGGCACTGTAGACTCGGTCATATTAATGAAACAAGATTATCCAAGTTCCATAAGGATGGACTCTTAAAGCTATCTTATAAGACCCCAATTTTTTTTAAATAAAATAGAATTTCCTTTATTTATTATTTTGAAATAGTAAGGGTTTATTTGATTAATGTGGTTAGTTATGGGTAAAATGCGCAAATATTTTAAATAAGCAAGTGGTTATAAAATATTCATTGTTGTCGAAGAATATTTATTTGGTCGTGTAATATTCTTGCTGTCGGGGAATATTCGTACGACGACGCAAACTTGTGTGGGCCCCATAACGGAAAGTGATTGGATGAAGAAAACGACAAATATAAGTTATTTATAAATAATGGCGTAGTTGTTACCGTTAATAATGTTAAAATACCCGGTGGTCAAAACACAACAGCACACGGTATTACACCAATTATTGATTCTTACGTAAGAAGGCACTACTTAATAATTGTTTACGATGAATTCTTATTCAATATTTTATTTTATTGATTCAATAATTGCTACGTTAATATTTTATATTATTGTTGTTTCAATAATTGTCACTACACAGTATTTTCATTATCAGATCAATAATTTATATTATTTAAATAATATTATTAGATAACATTATTGGCAATGTCTAGAAAGTTCTGTCTAAGGAGAGGTTTGGTCACTTAATTGCACGCCAATAAGGAGAAATCCTTATTGGAAAGTCCCCTCTTCACAGGAAGCGACTTCAGTTTGCAAGATTTGTGATTCTGTAATATTATTTATGAATAATTAATTATTAATTTATATGATAAGGAAAATATTCATTTTATGTGGATGTAGATGGAGAAAATTTTTAATGTGACAATTGTTGAAAATTGATATTCTATCTTTTTTTGATAAAATAATTTATTTAAATATATTATTATATTTTAATAATATAATAATGGTGATATTTTTACAATGAATGTGTGATATATGAATAAATGAGGAGAAAGAGTATTTTTATTACAAAAAATGTTTAACACATGTTTTGTGTTACAAAAAATATTTTAACACATGTTTTGTGTGTTGATGGACCCCATTTTTGACTGAAATTTGATTATAGCTTGTAAAATCGCCCGTTTGTGGATTTCAGTCATTTTCTGTTTGGAATTTGGAAAAATTTTCTTCTGCAAAGTTGTAGAGAATGGAATTTCCTATGGGAATGACATAAGGTTTGAATTTTTCTGATAAAAGGGCTATTTATTATGAATTATTGAAGTTTCGAAGTTCTGAAATAATTAATATTGGGAGTTTAAAATGTTTTTTTGTAAGAAAAACGTTTTTAACAAGTTGGTGGGCCCACTTATGTGGTAAATGTGCTGAAATAGGTTTTCCAAGTTTGCGTATGAGTTTTTTTATAAATATTAATATTATATTAAATTTTCTGCTTTGGTGTTCTAAGCATTTTTCTATAAATAGGATGCTTAGGTTAGAATTGAAAATCACACCGGCTCGAAGATTTCTCTCTATATTATCGGCGTATTCTTGTGAGTATTTTGATATCTTGAGTGTTTCTATACTGATACAAGTTCCTTCAAAGACTATATATCCAATATTCCAAATGTCGGAAATCTTTGTCTTTTTCGAGGTAAGGGATGTTATTTTTTTTAGAAATGATATTATTTCTTTCAATATCATTATGCCGGAATATTGGTAAGATTTTTTTTGTAAAATTCTGATCTTTTCATGTTAGAGTTACTATTCACGAGTTACTATTCATGAGTTACTATTCATAAGTTACTATTCACGAGTTACTATTCACGAGTACTATTCACGAAACATGATGATTTTTCTTGTGAAATTTCTACCTTTTAGTGTTGGAGTTACTATTCACGTATATGTTACTATTCACGTATACGACACTATTCACGAATACGACACTATTCACAAAAAAAATTAAATTTTCTTTTCTGTGTCCAAAATTGTCTATTATGGTCCCTATCTTTTATTGGATCGATGTTTTGATCTTCATTTTTGAATTCTGCTCTATAATAGTTTATTATGGAGTATTTTTAAACTTGAATTGTCTAAAGTATGAATCTTTAATATTTGTTCTTTTGTTTCACTAGATTCGTTTTCTTTAAAATATTTTTCATCATCCTCAGTCCTAAATGATGATATAACTGAATATATTTGGCCTGTAGTGCAAAGATGAATGATTTCTTGATGAATATCTTTGGCCCGTAGTGCAAAGATGAACAGGTGTTGAGATGAACATGACCGATTGATTAATATCTTTGGCATGTACTGTAAAGATGACTATTTGATTAAAGATGTATATTGATTGATGTTATAGGGATAAAATATCGATGATGGACTTTTAAATTCATAGATGATAGTAGATTTCATTCTCTACTTAATTCTTCTAATGAATTGTTCTTTTTCCATTAGCGATTGTTGATCTAAAACTTGTTGTCTATTGTATTCTATCGATTTTTCCTGTTGAAGACTTAGGATAATTTGTTGTACATTATCTTAGTCATAATATTCTTTACTGGGCTAGTTGAGCTCACCCTTTTCCTTTTTGTTCCATTTTTCTTCTCAGGAGGCGAGAATAGAGCGGGAACTAGTTGGGGTGTGGAGTGATGGTTCAAGACAGTTGTTTTAGTAGTCCTCACCATTTTTATAAAATAATGTATCAATAACTGTAATGAGGACTTATTTGGGTGTGAATATTGCCTAGATGACAATATTTTTATTTAAACTCACAGTTTAAGTGTTGTCGTATTTTGCACGACAATTGTATTAAAAAAGTTGTAGTTGTTTCTGTACCATGTATTTTGGCGACTCAGAATAGGTTGGGTGGATTAGACCTATTTTGGGGGCGTCACAGTTGCTATCAGAGCTTAGGGATATGATCTCTGACGGAGATCGGGGAATAGAACTAGGAGGGGAGAGACGAGTAAAACCTTTGTTAGTGTGTCTTACCTAAGCTTATTTGTTGGTTGGTCAGTATATAGGGATATTATGTGATATGTTGATTTCTTTAATTAACCCTTGTTTTATGGCGGTATTTGAGAATGTCGATTGAGAATGTTAACAATGGAGTAAATGAGGCCGTGGAGACACCTTTTACTCACCAACGAGGAGAAACGTCTGACAGTGGCAATGTTCCTCCCATGAACAACACCACTGAAAGCGAGATGATGAACGAGCGGAATGTTTAGAAGCTTTTTGCGGTTCATGCAAAATCGAATGAGGAGACTCGTGCACAAAATACGGTGGAAATGATAGCAACGCTTGTGGTTTATCACAATCAGCGATTCAAAGAGTTGGGACCACGAGTGCAGGGAAAGCCGGATCCGATTAAGGGGGGGCGTGGGTCAAGCAAATTACCAAGATATTCGATGTCTTGGGATGCACGGAGGAACAGAAGGTTCCATTTGCCACTTTTATGTTCCGTAATGAGGCAGATTACTGGTGGGAATCTGTGAAGCGTACCCAGCCAGCCGCACTCAATATGTCTTGGGAAACATTTCAGAAACTGTTCAATGACAAGTAATTTCTTGAAAGTATTCGTCATATGAAAGAGGTAGAGTTTATTAGACTAGAACAGAACAACATGACGGTGTCCCAGTACGAGGCGAAGTTCGCGAAGTTATCCAGGTTTGCACCTCATTTGGTGGAGAATGAGGAACGTATAATGCGGATGTTTTTGAGAGGTTTGAAACCCGACATACGTCAATATCTCATTTCTCATAAATTTTCTCTATATTCAGATGTTATGAATAGGGCTCAGTTATTGGAGTGCGATAATGAGTTAGCTCAATCAAAGAATAACGACCTACAACTCAATGATAATCGTACCGATGGCAATGGTCATCAGAACAAGGATAACCATCGTGGAGGAAATTATCATGCGAAAATGGTAACCACTTGATTGGTAATCATGGCCAAGATAATAGAAGAAATAACTTCAGTGGAAATTTCAAGAAGAGAAGATTTAACGATGACGGGAAGATGTCGGCAGCAGCACCAACAACAAATTCTAGGGGAAGAGAACGACCGCCAGTTAGATGCTACAAATGCGGAGAAGAGAGACATATAAGTCCAAACTATTCACAGCCTTCCAAGGTATGTTATAATTGTGGAAAAGAAGGTCATATCACTTGAGATTGTACGGTAGCGAAACCCAGTCCAGCGGGGATGGTGACTCAAAAGGCTGTCCCAGAAAAGTCAAAGTCAACGGTTCCTGGAAGAGCATTTTTCGTGACTTCTCAAAAAGCGAGTAACCCGAACGAAGTTAGCACGGGTTAGTTAATTATAAATTCTTGCGAAGTTTATACCTTATTAGATATCGGTTCTACCCATTCATTTATATCTCCTGCTTGTGCTCAACGTTTAAACTTGACTTCGGAGAAATTAGACTTTGACCTATCTGTGGAGACTCCGTTAGGAGAAACTTTAGTTACATCCACTATTTAGAAATCTTGGCTGATCCAAGTTGGCACCATCACATTACCTGTTGATCTTATCTCTTTAAAGATACTTGCTTTTGATGTGATTTTAGGGATTGATTGGTTAACTACTAATCATGCCAAAATTGATTGCTTTCGTAAGGTTGTTAATTTTAATATTCCTAAGCAACATGTTATTCGAATTCAAGCAACCAAACCATTAAAGTCAAACACTTTCATATCAAGCCATAAAGTCATTCTTTTATTGAAAAACAAATGTCAAGTTTTCTTAGCCCATGTTATGGACTTAAACAAAAATACGTCAGATTTGAATGATATTTCTGTTGTTAGTAAATTTCCTGACGTATTTCCTGAAAAATTTCTTGGTCTACCCCCAGAGCGTGATATTGAACTTTGTATCGACTTTGAACCCAGTACAAAACCCATTTTTAAAATCTCATATTGAACTTCAGGAGTTAAAAACCCAACAATAGAAATTGGTACCCGAGCCTCTATTTGGTGACTTTCTTTGTGGAATGCACCGAAGCCAGACTCTCCGTAGGGTACGCCATATTCGTACGGTAGTAAACTGATAGGTTCCATTGTGACGTGATATCCAAGATTGGCATATGAGTCACAGTTGAGAGCAACCTAAGTTAGTAATCGAAATACGTAGCTTTCTAGGCTTAGTTTGTTATTGTCGGAGATTCGTGTAAAGATTTTCTTGAATCGCTACTCGATTAACTCAACTGACTCGTAGAGATACAAAATTCGAATGGAGTAAGAAATGTGGGAAGAGCTTCGAAGAAATCAAGAGGAGACTCATTTCGGCACATATTCTGACCATACCATCTTGGAAAAGCGAACGTGGTAGCTGACGTGTTGAGTAGAAGATCGTATACGAGTACGAGTGCGATATTATCAAAGACACATTTCGTATAACTTACAAATGATAGAGATAGAGTTATAGACTCTAGGGACCCATGTGATGATATACGAGTAAAATCGACTTTAATCGATAGTTAAAACCGCACAAGCTACACACCAGAGCTGATGAATATGAAGAAGGAGGTGCAAGAAGTTGTTATTCCAAAAGTGAGAATCGACGATGTGAGGAAAGCTCAAACCTTCGATTTATTAATCCATTTGAAATCCTCGATCAAATAGGAACTGTGGCCTATAGACTCGTTTTACCGCCAAGTATGTCGTGTGTTCATAACGTTTTTCACGTATCGATGTTACGTAAATATGTGGACGACCCGAACCACGTTATTGAGTTAGAATCAGACGAAATAGCCGAAGATTTAATGTACGAGGAAGTACCAGTCAAGATCATGGATAAGAAGGAGCATGTCCTACGCACAAAGGTCATACCACAAGTTAAAGTTTTGTGCAGAAACTATGTTATTGAAGAAATGACCTGGGAGTTAGAAACGGAAATGAAAGCGAGGTATCCTCACCTTTTCGAAGCATCAAGTACGTACGTCAATTTCGAGAACGAAATTTCATAAGGAGGGGAGGTTGTAAGACCCCGATTTTTTTTAAATAAAATGGAATTTCCTTTATTTATTATTTTGAAATAGTAAGGGTTTATTTGATTAATGTGGTTAGTTATGGGTAAAATGCGCAAATATTTTAAATAAGCAAGTGGTTATAAAATATTCATTGTTGTCGGGGAATATTCATTTAGTCGTGGAATATTCTTGCTGTCGGGGAATATTAAATGCATTTACGGTACCGACCTTGTGTGGGCCCCATAACTTGAAAGCGATTGGATGAAGAAAATGACAAATATAAGTTGTTTATAAATAACTGGCGTAGTTATTACCGTTAATCTTGGTAAAATACCGGTTGGTTAAAACACGATGAAGACACCAGATACACCAATTATTGATTCTTACGTAATAAGGCACTACTTAATAATTGTTACGATGAATTCTTTATTCAATATTTTATTTTATTGATTCAATAATTGCTACGTTGATATTTTATGTTATTGTTGTTTCAATAATTGTCACTACACAGTATTTTCATTATCAGATCAATAATTTATGAATAATTAATTATTAATTTATATGATAAGGAAAATATTCATTTTATGTGGATATAGATGGAGAAAATTTTTAATGTGACAATTATTGAAAATTGATATTTTATCTTTTTCTGATAAAAGAATTCATTTAAATATATTATTATATTTTAATAATATAATAATGGTGATATTTTTACAATGAATGTGTGATATATGAATAAATGAGGAGAAAGAGTATTACTGTTACAAAAAATGTTTAACACATGTTTTGTGTGTTGATGGACCCCATTTTTGACTGAAATTTGATTATAGCTTGTAAAATCGCCCGTTTGTGGCAATCATTTTCTGTTTGGAATTTGGAAAAACTTTCTTCTGCAAAGTTGTAGATAATGGAATTTCCTATGGAAAGGACATAAAGTTCGAATTTTTCTGATAAAAGGGCTATTTATTATGAATTATTGAAGTTCCGAAGTTCTGAAATAATTAATTTTGGGAGTTTAAAATGTTTTTTTGTAAGAAAAACGTTTTTAACAAGTTGGTGGGCCCCACTTATGTGGAAAATGTGGTGAAATAGGTTTTCCAAGTTTGCGTATGAGTTTTTTATAAATATTAATATTATATTAAATTTTTTGCTTTGGTGTTCTAAGCATTTTCCTATAAATAGGGTGCTTAGGTTAGAATTGAAAATCACACTAGAAACTGAAGATTTTTCTCTCTATATTATCAAGCGTATTCTTGTGAGTATTTTGATATCTTGAGTGTTCTTTATCTGATTGCAAGTTCCTTCAAAGACTATATCCAAAGATTCCAAATCGAAGTCTTATCTTTTCTAGGTAAGGGATGTTATTTTTTTTAGAAATGATATTATTTCTTTCAATATCATTATGCCGGAATATTGGTAAGATTTTTCTTGTAAAATTTTGATCTTTTCATGTTAGAGTTATTATTCACGAATTACTATTCATGAGTTACTATTCATGAGTTACTATTCACGAGTTACTATTCACGAGTACTATTCACGAAGCATGAAGATTTTTCTTATGAAATTTCTACCTTTTAGTGTCGGAGTTACTTTTCACGTATACGTTACTATTCACGTATACGACACTATTCACGAATACGACACTATTCACAGAAAAATTAAATTTTCTTTTCAGTGTCTAAAATTGTCTATTATGGTCCCTATCTTTTATTGGATCGATGTTTTGATCTTCATTTTTGAATTCTGCTCCACAATAGTTTATTATGGAGTATTTTTAAACTTGAATTGTCTAAAGTATGAATCCTTAATATTTGTTCTTTTGTTTCACTGGATTCGTTTTCTTTAAAATATTTTTCATCATCCTCACCCCTAAATGATGATATAATCCTGAATATCTTTGGCTTTGTAGGTGCAGATGAATGATTTCTTGATGAATATCTTTGGCCCGTAGTGCAAAAGATGAATGTGTGTTGAGATGAACATAATTGAAGTGATTAATATCTTTGGCACAGTAATGCAAAGATGACTATTTGATTAAAGATGTATATTGATTGATGTTACAGGATATAAATATCGATGATGGACTTTTAAATTCATAGATGATAGTAGATTTCATTCTCTACTTAATTCTTCTAATGAATTGTTGTTTCACCGCAATTGTTGATCTAAAACTTGTTGTCTATTGTATTCTATCGATTTTTCCCTGTTGAAGACTAAGGATAATTTGTTGTACATTATCTTAGTCATAATATTCTTTTCTTGGGCTAGTTGAGCTCACCATTTTCCTTTTTGTTCCATTTTTCTTCTCAGGAGGCGAGAATAGAGTGGGAACTAGTTGGGGTGTGGAGTGATGGTTCAAGACAGTTGTTTTAGTAGTCCTCACCATTTTTGTAAAATAATGTATCAATAACTGTAATGAGGACTTATTTGGGTGTGAATATTGTCTAGATGATAATATTTGTATTTAAACTCACAGTTTAAGTGTTGTCGTATTTTGCACGACAATTGTATTAATAAAGTTATAGTTGTTTCTGTACCATGTATTTTGGCAACTCAGAATAGGTTTGGTGGATTAGACCTATTTTGGGGGCATTACATATCTGATTATAAATCATATCCAACTTGGAATCTTGTCTCATGAGTACAATGACTAAATCCCTTTTCAGTGAAAAAGGAGAAATGGATACAGAGTTGTTAGCGTTGGTACACATAGATGTATCTGGACCTATGACAACGAATGCACGAAGAAGGTATTCTTATTTCATTACTTTCACTGATGATCATTCAAGATATGGATATGTGTATCTAATGAAAAACAAATCCGAATCATTTGAAAAGTTCAAAGAATTTAGAAGTGAAGTAGAGAAACAAACCAGCAAGAGTATTAAGATTCTTTGATCGGATCGAGGTGGTGAATACTTAAGCGGTAAGTTTCTCAATTGTCTCAAAGAAAATGGTATAATCTCACAATGAACTCGACCAGGAACACCACAGTTGAATGGTGTATCTGAAAGGAGAAATTGAACATTGTTGGACATGGTTCATTCCATGATGAGTTTTATTGATCTTCCAGTATCATTCTAGGGCTATGCTGTTAAACCCCAAAACAGGTATACATCACCCATCTTGAGTCGCCAAATACATGGTACATAAATCAAATACAAACTTCTTTAATACAACTGTCGTGTACAAATACGACAAAACATAGCTGAGAATTTAAACAAGAATATTTCCTTCTAGATAATATCCACACTCAATGAAGTCCTCATTACAATTATTATCACACTATTTCATAGAATAGTGAGGACTACTAAAGCCACTTATCCTAGACCATCACTCCATTCCCAGACTTTCGTCCCCAAATTTCATTCTCATTTCTGAAGAGAACAATGAAAGCAAAAGGGTGAGCTCAATTAGCCTAGTAAGAAATATTATGACTAAGATAATGCAGAATAAATTATCCTTAGCCTTCAACAGTATAACAACTAATAGAATATAATAGACAACAAGTTTTAAATCAACAACTACAGCGGAACAAGCAATCCATTAGAAAAGTCAAGTAGAGCATGATATCTACTATCTTCTATGATTTAAAAAGTTTTTCATCAAATTTATCGATGAGACTCAGCTTAATAAATAAACCACATTATCGAATCATCCTTGCACTACGGGCCAAGGATATTCATGTAATCATCAATGGTCATGATTATACCGAATAATCCCTGGTCATAATCATACCACTAATTGTCCATCAATGCACTACGGGCCAATGAGGACTTTTACCACATCATTTATAACATTACGGGTCATGATTATACCGAATGACCCCGGTCATAATCATACAAATCAACAGTCCATCTATGCACGTAAGCCAAAGATGACTTTCATCACAATATAAGCATGATGATGATGACAATGATATAAGCATTAATCAAACGAAATCAAGGATAAATTTTAAAGACTTTAAATTTATGCAGAGTTTAAAAATATCCAAATTGTCAACATGATACTGCTTTTGTGGAGTAAAATTCAAGAATAATATTCATGTATCAAAATTAATTTGGACAGAAAAGAAATATATTTTTTGGGTGAATAGTACCCCATAAATAGTACCCTGTGAATAGTACTTTGGGAATAGTACCTCGTGAATAGTACCCCGACATGAAAAGTATCCCAAATACCCGAGTGAATAATATTTAGGTGAATAGTAACCCGTGAATAGTAACTCGTGAATAGTACTCCAGCATGAAAAGTGCCCCGAATACCCGAGTGAATAATATTTGAGTGAATAGTAACCGAGTGAATAGTAACCCATAAATAGTAACTCATGAATAGTATTCTGTCATGAAAAGATCAATAATTATCAAGAAAGCCCAGAATAATATTTCCATGAAAAGATACTGGATGAAGCACAAATATCAAGGATATTCTACTAATTTCATAGAGTATAGAAGCCAAAACTTCAACAAAATGAGTATGGAATTCAAAATCTAAAATGAAATAATATTACTGTATGGAAGAAAATATTATTTCAAGCGAATATTGAACAAAAATAACATCCCTTGAACGGAAATAATATTCCAACGAATATTTAACGAATATAATATTCCTACGAATATTGGATGAAGATAATATTCTTTATGAATATTGAACGAAATAATATTCATACGAATATGAAAAATAATATCTCTTCAGAATATGAAATAAATAATACCCCTTACCTCAAAAGAATACTGGATACTGGAATAGTGAGATAGCAGACTTCTCTTCTTCTTTCTCTCTATAATTTCTCTCTATAATAATTGCTCTATATCTTTGGTGAAAAATAATGAAGGAATGAGCTTCTATTTATAGGAAAATATAGTTTCGATAATTGCACGTTTTGGGGCTCAAAATATTACAGTATAATACCTTCATCTTTTCTTTCATTTTTAATTTAGTCCTACAAGTATTATCAAACTTGCACCACCTCTCCTAATAGTAAATCATATGAATCAATAGTAAATCATGTGAATCAATAGTTCTAGACATGTGAAAATACGAATTACAGTATAGTACCTCCATCTTTAACTTAGTCACACAAGTATTATCAATCTTGCACCAACTCCCCTAATAGTAAATCATGTGAATCAATAGTACACACATGTGAACACATAGTTATAAGCATATGAATTAATAGCAATTAATTGCTCATTTATCCGGTTAATTATCCGATTGGTCAATATAACCTCCAGACATCAATTATTATCGAAATAAATATCGATTTCCACTAACACTAATAATTCCCACACAATGGAATTATCAATTTTATCTTTAATCAACACGAACTTATTCATCATTAATATAATAACTCACAATATTTATCAACTAGGTTGTTTCCAGGAAAGAGGGGGTTTTCCAATAAGGATTTCTCCCTATTGGCGCGCAATTAGATTATCTAACCTCTCCTTGACAGAACTTCTAGACATTGTCAATATTGTAAATAATAATATAATAACTTTGTCATCTCAATTATTGATTTAATAATATAACATATTATACAGATGATATTGTGACAACAATTGAATCAATAATATGAGAGATATGATGCAGCAATTACTGTAGCAATAATTGAGTATAACTGAGTGACTTCTTACGTAAGCATCAATAATCAATACCGTGTGCTACTATGCAACCGCACGATTCATCGTATTTTTACTACCGAGTAGTTCAACGGTTTTAACGGTAACACTTTCGCCGTTATTTTTATAAAATGATAATTCTGTCATTTTTTAAATACGACAATACTTCCGTTGTGGGGTCCACCAATGATTGTGTCGTCGTATGGATATTCCCCGACAAAAAGAATATTTTATAACCACTTGCTTACTTTGAAAAATTTTCACATATCACCCTTAACTTTAAACTTTTATCAATTTAACTATTTACCAGAATAGAAAAATTGAATACTTTCATTTCATAAAATTCGGGGTCTTACAATCTCCCCTCCTTATAAAATTTCACCCTCAAAATTTACGTACCTGGTAGTTTGAAAAGATGAGAATACCTTGCTTTCTTTTCGGATTGTACCTTCCCGGTTATTTTCTCTCTATCGTGATTTTCCCATTTCTCATCTCCTGTATTTCAGATATCATTCTAGAATATAGTTTTAAAAATAAGGGTTAATTGACATGCCACATATTATCCCTATACTCTGACCGACAAATTAAATACCAAATAAACTTAGGTAGGTCATACTAGCGAAGGAATTACCCGTCTCTCCCCTCCTAGTTCTAGTCTCACATCTCAGCCAGGGATCATATCCCTAAGCTTTGATACCAACTGTGACCCGCATCCAAAACAGGTATACATCACCCATCTTGAGTCGCCAAATACATGGTACAGAAATCAAATACAAAATTCTTTAATACAACTGTCATGTAAAAATACAACAAAACATAGCTGAGAATTTAAACAAGAATATTGCCTTCTAGACAATATCCACACTCAATGAAGTCCTCATTACAATTAATTATTATCACACTATTTCATAGAATAGTGAGGACTACTAAAGCCACTTATCCTGGACCATCACTCCATTCCCCGACTCGTCACAGCTATATTCTCATTTCCTGAAGAGAACAATGAAAGCAAAAGGGTGAGCTCAATTAGCCTAGTAAGAAATATTATGACTAAGATAATGCAGAATAAATTATCCTTAGCCTTCAACAGTATAACAACTAATAGAATATAATAGACAACAAGTTTTAGATCAACAACTGCAGGGGAACAATCAATCCATTAGAAGAGTCAAGTAGAGCACGATATCTACTATCTTCTATGATTTAAAAAGTTTTTCATCAAATTTATCGATGAGACTCAGCTTAATAAATAAACCACATCATCGAATCATCCTTGCACTATGGGCCAAGGATATTCATGTAATCATCAATGGTCATTATTATACCAATAATCCACTGGTCATAATCATACCAATAACGTCCATCAATGCACTACGGGCCAATGAGGACTTTTACCACATCATTTATAACATTACGGGTCATGATTATACCGAATGATCCCTTATCATAATCATACAAATCAACAGTCCATCTATGCACGTAAGTCAAAGATGACTTTCATCACAATATAAGCATGATGATGATAACAATGATATAAGCATTAATCAAATGAAATCAAAGATAAATTTTAAAGACTTTAAATTTATTCAGAGTTTAAAAATATCCAAATTGTCAACATGATACTGCTTTTGTGGAGTAAAATTCAAGAATAATATTCATATATCAAAATTAATTTGGACAGAAAAGAAATATATTTTTTGGGTGAATAGTACCATGTGAATAGTACTTCAGGAATAGTACCTCGTGAATAGTACCCCGACATGAAAAGTATCCCAAATACCCGAGTGAATAATATTCGTGTGAATAGTAACCCATGAATAGTAACTCGTGAATAGTACTCTGGCATGAAAAGTGCCCCGAATACCCGAGTGAATAATATTTGAGTGAATAGTAACTGGGTGAATAGTAACCCATAAATAGTAACTCATGAATAGTATTCTGTCATGAAAAGATCAATAATTATCAAGAAAGCTCGAATAATATTTCCATGAAAAGATCTTTGGATGAAGCGCAAATATCAAGGATATTCTACTAATTTAAGTAGAGTATAGAAGCCAAAACATCAACAAAATGAGTATGGAATTCAAAATCAAAGCGAAATAATATTACTTACATACTACAGTATGGAAGAAAATATTATTTCAAGCGAATATCGAACAAAAATAACATCCTTGAATCGGAAATAATATTCCAAATCGAATATTTAATTGAATATAATATTCCTACTTAATATTGAATCGAAGATAATATTCTTTATGAATATTGAACGAAATAATATTCATATGAATATAAAAAATAATATCTCTTCAGAATATGAAATAAATAATACCCCTTACCTCAAAAGAAGACTGGATATTGGAATAGTGAGGTAGCAGACTTCTCTTCTTCTTTCTCTCTATAATTTCTCTCTATAATAATTGCTCTATATCTTTGGTGAAAAATAATGAAGGAATGAGCTTCTATTTATAGGAAAATATAGTTTCGATAATTGCACATTTTGGGGCTCGAAATATAACAGTATAATATCTTTCTCTTTTTCTTCATTTTTAATTTAGTCCTACAAGTATTATCAAACTTGCACCACCTCCCCTAATAGTAAATCATGTGAATCAATAGTAAATCATGTGAATCGATAGTTCTAGACATGTGAAAATATGAATTACAGTATAGTACATCCATCTATACCTCCATTTTTAACTTAGTCATGCAAGTACTATCAGACTTGCACCAACTCCCCTAATAGTAAATCATGTGAATCAATAGTACACACATGTGAATATATAGTTATAAACATGTGAATTAATAGCAATTAATTGCTCATTTATCCGGTTAATTACCCGATTGGTCATTATAACCTTTAGACATCAATTATTATCGAAATAAATGTCGATTTCCACCAACACTAATAATTTCCGCACAATGGAATTATCAATTTCATCTTTAATCAACATGAACTTATTCATCATTAATATTATAACTCACAATATTTAACAACCAGGTTGTTCCCAGGAAAGAAGGGTCTTTCCAATAAGGATTTCTCCCTATTGGCACGCAATTAGATTATCTAACCTCTCCTTGACAGAACTTCTAGACATTGTCAATATTGCAAATAATAATATGAATAACTTTGTCATCTCAATTATTGATTTAATAATATAACATATTGTACAGATGATACTGTGACAACAATTGAATCAATAATATGAGAGATATGATGCAACAATTACTGTAGCACTAATTGAGTATAACTGAGTGACTTCTTACGTAAGCATCAATAATCAATACCGTATGCTACTACTATGCAACCACGCCAGATTCTCGTATTTTTACTATAGAGTAGTTCAATAGTTTTAACGGTAACACTTTCGTCGTTATTTTTATAAAATGATAATTCTGTCATTTTCTAAATACGACAATACTTTCGTTGTGGGGTCCACCAATGATTGTGCCGTCGTACAGATATTCCCCGACAAAAAGAATATTTTATAACCACTTTCTTACTTTGAAAAATTTTCAGATATCACCCTTAACTTTAAACTTTTATCAATTTAACTATTTATCAAAATAGAAAAATTGAATACTTTTATTTCATAAAATTTGGGGTCTTACATATGCCCTAGAAGCGGCTGCATACCTACTTAATAAGGTACCTACCAAATTCATCCCAAAGACTCCATATGAGTTATGGACAGGGAGGAAACCAAATCTTAAGCATGTTAAGAATTGAGGTTGTCTAGCTTATGTTAAAAAGTTTGAAAATGATAAGCTTCAGACTAGATCTGAAAAATGTAGATGTATGGGATACCCTAAAGAAACTTTAGGGTATTACTTTTATCATCATATTGATCAAAAGGTGTTTGTTGCGAAAAATGTTGCTTTCTTGGAAAAGGAGTTTATCCTTGAAGGGGTCAGTAGGAGTAAGATATATCTTGAAGAAGTTCAAGACCCACAAATTATAACAGATCAAAGTCAGGTACCTGACCACGTAGAATGACCTATTGTACAACACTCTATTCTTAAATCTGGAAGAATATCAAAGATACCTGATATGTATGGATCGATTCGTTATAGAGGATGACAATGAGGTACACATCATGAATGATGATGATTCATTAAATTACGAACATGATATGAGTAGTAAAGGCTCAGAAAAATGGTAAGAAGCCATAAAATTCGATATAGACTCCATGTATGCAAACCAGGTATAGACTTTGGTTTCAGCACGTGAGGGCATTAAGCCTATTGGGTGCAAATGGGTCTTTAAAAGAAAAACTAGAATGGATGACAAGGTAGAGACCTATAAGACCATTCTGGTTGCAAAAGGTTTCAAACAAAGGCAAGGCGTAGACTATGATGAAACCTTCTCACCAGTATCTATGCTCAAGTCCTTTCAGATTTTACTTGCGATTGCAGCTTATAACGACTACGAGATCTAGCAAATAGACGTGAAAATGACCTTCCTTAATAGAAAACTTGAGGAGGATGTGTATATTGCATAGCCAGAGGGTTTTGTTTCAACGGTTGGAACAAATCAAGTCTGTAAGCTACAACGATCCATTTATGGATTGAAGCAAGCTTCATGAAGGTGGAACATCCGTTTTGATGAGACAATCAAATAGTTTAATTTTATCAAAAATGAGGATGAACCATGTGTGTACAAGAAGATTAGTGGGAGCTCTGTATCATTTGTGACAACCCGAAAATTTAGAAGATCTTGAATGATTAAATTAAAGGTTAAAGTTTAAAACCTAGAGTGAAAATAGATGATTTATTTTAAATTTTTAAGAAAAATCTAAGGAAATGGTATGTTGAAATAATTTAACGATAAGGTTACGAGAAAGAATAAGATCTAAACCGATTAAGAATGATTCGGTATTGTGATTTTGGGGACGAAATCCTTATAAGGAGGAAAGAAAGTGATAACCCAAATTTTTGGGTAGTATTAAAATAAGAATTAAATAAATAAAATTCTTATTAGATAATATGTTGTATAATATTATATTGCATAAGTGGGTATGAACTATGCAATATGTGATGTTTATGCTTAATAAATATATTTGTATTATATATTTATTATATGTAAATAAATTGTAGGGGTAATTTATTAAAGAAAATGAGATGAGATCTAATATATAAAATATGTATATTGGTATCAACTAGTTAGTAAATTAAATTCATATTTGAATAAATTAAATATATTAAATTATATATTTAATATATAAATAAATTGTTTAAAAACAATTTATGGAAAGGAGGAAATTAAATTTAATTATAAAATATAGATTGTATAATTTAAATAAGTTATTTAAATTAGATAATGGGGAGATAATAAATGTATATTACGCAGGGAAATAAAATTGTGGGAACAACTTGCGTAATGAGGCAAAAAAGAAAGTATGTTAAGCATATAATATTTATATATACTTTACCCAAGAGTATTAGAATAAATTTTATATAAAATTAATTTAATAAAGAAAAGATATTATATTTATTGTAATATCTTAAGAAAGTAAATAAATTCTTAATTGAATTTATGATAATGAGGCAAGGATATTATATTATAATATCTTGGGTATGTAAATAATTGTATTTACATAAGAAATTATGTGTAGCATATTTATTTTACAATTATAAAATAAATATGTAATTTGAGTGTGTTATGTTATATTTTATATAATTTATATATCAAAGATGAGTTATGTAAATTATATGATTCCAAGAGGGTAAAATAAATTAAGGAGATTTATGTAGTAACTTATTTGACCAAATTAAGTTACTAAGATTGAGTAATTAAATAACTTAATAAAGTATGGAAGTGAATTATGAAAGTAAAGGGAGAATTGTGCGAGTTGAGAAAACCTTAGGGTTAAAAACTTAATATTTGAAACTTAAGAAAATATCTTAAGGAATATGCTAAGGAATAAAGAATATTCTGAGAATATGTCAGTGGGTGATTTGCAAGCTTTTAAAGACGAGGGGGAAGACTAGAGAAGACTTAAGTTGGGTGACCAACTTATAAGAACTTGACTAATTTTATTTCAAGTTGGAGTTGGCATTTCTCTACTCCTCCTATGCCAGGTTACTTCTTCATTCCCTGATCCTTTCTATCCGTCCAAAAAGAAAAGGAAAGAAAATAAGAATAGTACTCTGCTCCTTAGTTCAGTTCGTTTCAAAAAGAAAGACGAGCAAAATTGCCTCTGTTCTTTCTCCATGCCCTACTTTCTATCTAACCCAAAGAAAGAAAGAAGAAAAAAAACGAAGCACATCCATTCCCTGTCCATCCGTTCCAAAAAGAGAAGAGAGGAACAACTCTAAGACTTGCCATTTGTTCCAAGACAAGAAAGAATGACGCACAAACCAAAGGAATTGTGGAGAAACTCTAGGTTAACTTTTGTGGTAATCTCCAATCAAGGCAAGTTTTTCAGTTCTATTATGTTTGTAGATTAAATGTGATTATGTGGTGAGTTACATATCATGCTTTATGAATTGTTAAAGTCAAAATATGACTAAGTTAATTAGGTTATGAAACTGAATTTATATGTGATATGTGATAACACATGTTGTATGATGTAACTCGATAAATTAGAAATGTATAATGCATGAATGTATGCTTTGTAAGGAATTATTGATGCATGTAGGATATGCATAGTAAAGAATATATATTGTATGCAGATATGCATAGTAAAGGAAATATAGTGCATATGGAATTGTGTGCTATGTGAAACATGATAGACTGTTAAATTTGTTGGGCTGTCGAGCTCAATCTTGCAAACACAAACTTTTTGCAGGTTAATGATGTTAGGAAGTATTACTTGCCATACGGATGATGAAGATTGAACGATGTGCAAAAATGAATACATTTCCATGAATTAGAAATGGTATAAATCTATGATTGATAGTTTTGTCAAATATAATTGACAATTATGTATAGTTTGAAATGTTGAATGGATAAAGAATGTTTATTCTGAAATGAGAATAGATAGGATTCTAAAATAAATGAATCATCGATAGAAAATATATGAAGTATTGAGACTTAAGCTTTTAATATGTTTACAAAGATTATACAAATCATATAATAAATATGATTCTAGTATAAGGAAGAATTGTAAAGGTTACGATTCAGGCAATGAATGGAAAAAAAAATTTATTCCGTATTTTTAGCTATTTGAACATTAAATAATTTTTTAAAAGCTAGAATAGGATAATATTAACGCACAAGATCGGAAAGTAAAATAGTCCCGATTTTGGGGGAGTTACATCATTCCTTGTACTATATATTGATGATATACAATGATATTCTGATGCTACAGTCAATTAAAATCTGGTTATCTAAACACTTCTTCATGAAGGACTTGGGAGAAGCATCCCATATCTTAGGGATAAAGATCTATAGAGATAGATCTAAAAGGATGCTTGGCTTGTCCCAAGGAACCTACATTGAAATAATGCTAAAGAGGTTTAGCATGGAAGATTCCAAGAGAGGTCTCATGTCGATGAGCCATGAAATACATCTCTTCAAGAAATAGGACCCAAAGACACTTGAGGAGAGAGACCGCATGAGTAAGATACCTTATGCTTCAGCAATAACATCCATCATGTATGCTATGATATGAACTAGACCGGATGTCACTCATACACTTAGTGTAACGAGAAGATATTAGTCGAATCCAGGAGAAAAGCAGTGGAAGGTAGTGAAAAATATCCTAAAGAAGAACTAAGGATGTATTTCTTGTCTATGATGGGTTTGAATTGAAACTAGAGGTCTATACAGATTCAAGTTTTCAAACGGACCAAGATGACAGTAAATCCATTTTAGGGTATGTATTTACCTTAAACGGTGGCGAAGTGAGTTGGAAGTGAAGGGTTTTTGGCACATAAAACACAGCAGAAATTAACCAATTTAAAGGCAATTCTGAAACCCTAAAACAGGATCTATACGAAAAATAAATTAATACAGTGGTTTGAAATTATACCAATTATTGAAGCTAGAATTGATGCGCTCGAATATCCAACGCAATCCAAACGAATCGCGCCTCTACGGTATCCACATGAATGCCCCGTGAATCTTCGTACGATCTACAGAAAAAGAAACCGCGATACTAGCCATAAGGATGCGGATTTTTCCTTTTTGAAACTGTTTCTCTGTAGTCTCTCTCTAAGAGCGGCTAGGGTTTTGGTTAGAGGTGGCAACGGTGGGAAAAGCAGGCCGACCGAAGCGCCAAGGCGATGGCTGTCGAAGCCAAAAAGGCCCGAGGTTTTAGTGTCAAAATGTTAGGCCGATGGCTTGTCTTGTCAGTAGGTGCCGGTTAAGGCCAAAGCAAACTTCTTCCCTTATTTTTTTTTTTTTGCAAAATTTTGCTACACCAAGAATAGTAATAATAATAAATATTAAAAATAATAAAATAATTTATAATAAACAATAATTCTAATTACCTACATTAACTACATATCTCAACCAATTAAAATTTTAATCACTTTTTAATAAGAGTTTTGTCATAATATAGATATACGAAAATTTCACGAAAATTTTATAATATAGATATACGATATTTGAATACAAGATTATTATTAGAAACTTCCATTGCAAGTTTTATGAAAATTTTATAATGTTAATATAAATATCGCGATATTTGAATAGCAGATTATTACTACTAATATGTTATTATTGATGATCTCTTTATCAATGTTGGTTGATTTGTATAAATTTGGATATAATATTATTATTGGTGTCATGTTTTTCGGATTTTGTATTGAAAATTTTGTTAAATCTTTAATTTTTGTCAGTACTTTTGACATTTATTATAATATTTGGATATAATATTATTATAGTATATATGCAACAAAATATTGCGACTTTTGTTATACTCTTATTACTTTCAAAGGGTTTGAACTCTTATTTATTTATTTACAAGTCTTATGTTCAAGCCTCATAACCCATAAGTATCAAAATGTTGTAAAAAATAAAAAAAATATTTCATGGTAAGTTAAAATCTAGTAAGCCAAAAACGCCTCGTATTTTTTTATGGGCTAAACAATTGAAGCTCAACGCCTGCTGCCCATGGCTAGGGGTAGTACCAAACCAAGTGAACTGGGCCTCTTTTGCCAGTCTAGTTTTGGTTAATTATATGATTCATAAATGGTCGCTATATATCATATATATAGCAATTAAAAAGGAATTAATCAAAAACCTAATTTTATAAAATCCGAATTTATATATATATATATATATATATATATATATATATATATATATATATATATCTTAATTAAGTCTTACTTAATTAATATACCTATATATAAATTATCCTATTAATTTAAATTGTAATTTAAATATTATCAATCATATTGACATATTTAAATCTTTACAATTTAAATTAATTCCCTTTAATTACGTTACATGTGTGTGACCTAATAGGTTATTATTACGCTGGCAATAATTTTAAAATCATATTATAAAATTATAAACAGTTGAAATGACATCTAGTAATGCATCATCGCTACCCAAGTAATAATAAAATCGATGATTCGATACAACCTTTTAAGTGACCAATGTTTCAATGTAATTTAATCCTTTTAACCTTAATATCCTAGATTAAACTCGAGTCATGGAATGTGTCATACTCTTCATAATTTAATCTGAGTTTTTCTTGATCAATGAGTAGACTATATGAAACAAATTACTATTTGAGCATGACCATGCATTTCATAGTCCTACTCAATCAAGAGGCCTATGGATATCACCCCTAATACATAAGAGGGTTAAATTTTATCTAGATCACTCATATTTCTCACACGATTCATGATGTACCCAATAATCACCTTTATAGTCCACCCTATTAAAGGTGACCTTTGAGGATATCAAAGTAAATAAATTCCCGTGTAGTAATATAGTGATTTCAGGTCGGAGGATCATTACATCATTGTCACTATGAGAATCGCTAATGACACTTCGCATAATGCTCCACATAGAATTCTCATGGTGAGTCTGTCCAGTACATCATTCTCTAACATGTACCTATGCATTGAATTAATATCTCATATATTTATGACCAATGAGATTTGGTCATCAGTCAATCCACATACTAGTCTCAATGCATCATTGTTGTCCCATCAATAATGATACTCGACTAGGGACTTTTAAGAATAATGATACTAATTATAATTATATAATCTCATGTTCAAGTCAAATACTTGAAACTATATAATTTGTATCACTATTCTAAGGAATTTTATTATGTTAACATTTATATAACGCAGTAAATAAAACCATAATAAAATCATTCATTTATTCAATCAAATATAATATCAAAATGTTAAACAATTATATCAAATAATTGGCCTCTAGGGCACAAACTCTAACAGGAAGAGTTCCAAGCATCAAACGGTTGCTGATTCAGTAATAGAGGCAGAATACATAGCTGCAACTGAAGCTTCAAAGGAAGCTGTTAAGTTCATAACTGAACTTGGTGTGGTTCCTAGCATAAGAGAGAGCAAGAGATTGTTGTTCCGTGACAACACCGTAGCCGTTGCGACGTGCCAAGGAATCCAGGTCTCATCAGAAATCCAAACACGTGTTACAACGGTTTCATTTGATTAGAGAAATCATTGAAAGAAGAGATGTCACCCTAGAGTAAATGATTAGAGAAATCATTAAAGCTTTAAAAAATCAGCAGTTTGATCGTCACTTAGAGAAGATGGGTATTAGATACCATGGCGATTTTCTTTAGTGCAAGTGGGAGATTGAAAGTAGTATGCACACAAGCCAATCATGTATGATGATAAAACATATACTTTGTAATAATCTTATTCATTTATTAATAAAAGAATTATTTATTTAAAGACATTTATATTAACTACATAATGATGTTATATTTAAATGTGATAAACCCATAGTTTTAAGCAATGCTTTTAGAATCATGATTATGATAATGTTAATGAGATCTAAACACTTAGATAGCTTAAAACTAAAATAGTTCCCAATTGATGTATTACTAAATTGGGGATTAGTGAATCTGGATAGATTGGTACATATGTTGCTTGCTCTTTAGAAGAGGATGATTGATCTCATAATCATTTATGTGCTTATTGGAGAATAAGTACAATGAACGTGGCTCGCTAAGGAAAACCTAATGGAGTTTTTCTCGCCTATCAATAGAAATTCCTTTAGTGATAGTAGTGCTAGTAATCCTTAGACTTGAGATCATCATAGTATCTTATGTATGATGAGTTATACTTTGACATGTCCCTTAAAATCCTAAGATTATATCAAAGGGTATGCTTGGGTATAATTAATTATACATGAAAATAATGAATGATCAATAAAGGATCTACTACTTATAGTAAAAGAAGTGAATGTCCTATGTGATTCGATAAATAACAACTCAGTAATCCTTGGTCAAGGCAGAATGAAATTAGAACGTTGTTTCTAATTTGCACTATCGAACTTTGTGCATTTATGATCGGAATACATATAATTAAATAAAATAAGACTTGATAGTAAATCCATATTTTATATTTAATTGGGACCTTGTATGGTAGAAGGAATGAATTGTACGCTAACTATTTACTCAAAAGTTCTTTTATGATTAATGTTAAAATCTATATTATCTAGAAAGTCGTTGATCGCTAAGATGGCTTACCCTTATTGTATAATAAATATTATTTAATTAAATAAATTATTAGTTTAATTTATTTATTTAAATAAGATTAGAATTATTTTAATTGATTTATTCACAACTGGTTTAATATGGAGAACCTAAATGGTCACACCATAAAAGGAAAAATAATTATTAAAGAAGCTAATGGCATAATCATAATAATAAGTTAAGTATATTTAATTTAATCTGCGGTGATGGAATAAATTAAATAACTTAATATTTATTATTTAATATTTTATAAATATTAAATATAAATTAATAAGATGAGTCTTATTATTATTAATATTATTATTGTTATTATTTAATTCTTTAAGGAGTTTTAGAATTAATTAATTAGATACTCTCTCTCATATATATTGTTAATAAGATTAACGGGCTATTTAATTAAAAGAGTTTAATTATTTCAAATTAGATTGGGAAACCTAATTAATTAAAAGGGTTTAATTAATTAATATGAAACCCTAATCCTAAATAGTTATGAGGGTTGCCTACATCTATAAATAAGAAAGTCTTATTATAGAACGAATAGACAGAACACGCTTAATTTTCAGCATTGGGTGAGTATAGAGATTCTATAGAGATGAAATTAGGGTTTAGCTAAACACCCACCTTCTTAGTTATTCTTCTTCCTTGGTGGATCACCTCTAGAGGCCAAATGCTTGGGTGGCTTGCATTGATCAAATGAAGGAATCAATCTCGTGCATTCAAGTTGGAGTAGAATTCGTACCTGTGGAAGCTCGATCTACAAGGGTATAAATCTCATCTTCTTCTCCTTCTTGTATGTATTGATGACTAAATATATAGGCTGATTATGGTGATGGTTTGCATTAAAATTTTAAAATTCCCTCTTTCACTCTTCCGCTTTATTTATGTGATTTAATTACGTAATCACGATACGTGCAAACCTAACATATACATAAGCATGTGGTGTGATTCAAGGTCGTCTTGCATATACTAAATTGCTTCAAGCTTTATTTAAAATGACTTTCAAAGACAAACTCAGACGTTTTGAAACTAATATACATGGGCATGGTATTAATTATATTTTGAACTTGTAATATAGAATCACTACAACAAAAAGGCTTATTTCAAACGGAATATTCCGTCGGTATTAAGGATATTCCGTCGAGGTTAAACTTATTCACCGAAATATTCAATCGTAAATTCTATCAGATATATTAGGTCGAAATTAAGTTCACCGGTCTTTCTTTCGATTGATACTTATTGTTGACGTTAATTATCTTCGATGAATATTCAACATGTTAATATATTTTCAACTGAAAATAGTCTGTCGAGGATATTCGGTCGATGATAAGCATGCCACGTGGCATGTGAGACCCCAAATTTTATGAATAAAGATTTAAATTTCTCAAAATATTTTTTTAAAATATTATGGTGTGGATTTGATATAATGTTATAGTTGTGGGTAATATTAATAAATTTTGCAACGTATGCAAGTTGTTGTATAATATTCGTTTGGTCGGGAAATATTCTTTTTGTCGGGGAATATCCGTACGACGGCATAATCATTGGTGGATCCCACAACAGAATTATTGTCGGATTGAGAAAACGACAAAAATATTTTTATGAAAATAACTATGGAAGTTTTACCGTTAAAACCGTTGAACTACTTTCATTAGTAAAAGTATAGTAATACGGCGTGGTTGCATAAGAGCACACGCTATTGATTATTGATGCTTACGTGAGAAGTCACTCAGTTTTGTTCAATTATTGCTACAGTAATTGCTGCATAGTATCTCACATTATTTGATTAAATTATTGTCGATATTTTATATATTATTAAATCAATAATTGAGACGATGAAGTTATTAATATTATTATTTGCAATATTAACGATGTCTAGAAGTTCTGCCAAGGAGAGGTTTGGTCACCTAATTAACGGCTATAATAGGGAGAAATCCTTATTAAAAAGTCCCATCTTTCCCGGGAGCGACACGATCGATTAATATTGTGAATTATAATAATGATGATAAATATTGTTAAATATATTGAGGTATCTTTTTATGAAGTCACGGAAGTTTATATATATATATATATATATATATATATATATATATATATAATTTTGTTTTATTAGTATTATTAATGTAATAAAAGAAAAGCTTTTTATATAAAACATAATACTTTTATAAAGTTATTTGTTTTATTAGACTATAAATAGAATATATTATATTCTATTATGCATAGTGTTTTGTATAGTAAAATCTTTTTATATAAAATGTAATACTTTTATAAAGTTATTTGTTTTATTAGACAATAATTAAAATATATTATATATTATTATGCATAGTATTTGCATAGTATTTTGCATAGCAAAATCTTTTATATAAAAATGTAATACTTTTATAAAGTTATTTGTTTTATTAGACAATAATTAGAATATATTATATTTTATTATGCATAGTGTTTGCATAGTACATGCATATAGTATTTTGTATAGTAAAATCTTTTATATAAAATAGAATACTTTTATAAAGTTATTTGTTTTATTAGACTATAAATAGAATATATTTTATTTTATTTAAAAGATTTTGTTTTATTAGAATATTTTATTTATAATTGCATAAGTAAATCAAGTATGAATAGTAGTGTTTCAAAAGTAAATCAATCACTGACCGTTCATGAATTAGTTACTATTCACCCATTCTCCTATAAATAAAGCTCATTCCTTCATTATTTCTTACTTAATTCAATTTGAAACTCTAGAGAGAGAAACTATAGAGAAAGAAGAAAAGTATTCTCGCTACTTCACTAGTCTTATATCCGGGCTTCTTCTAAGGTAAGGGGTATTATTTCTTTCAGATTCATGAAGAGAACTTCGTTATTCCATTATTTATTATTACGTTAGAATAACTTTGTATACGCTGAGCTACCCTATACTTGGCGAAATTCTTCCATTATTTCATTCTTTATTATTATGTTGGAATAACTCAGATATGTGAAGTCTGCATACATCGTGAAATTCTTCCATTATTCCATTCTTTATTATTACATTGGAATATCATACGTTTAAGTATTCGCTTTGACTGGTTCCATTAATTATTATTCATTGGAATAACTTGTGCATGCTTGATTATCGCATGCATAGTGATTTCGTTGTTATTTCATTCTTTATTATTCTATTGGAATATCCTGTTGGTCTTGTAATTTTGCCTAACCCGTTTTCGTTATTTATTATTCATTAGAATAACCATGCTCTGCGGTCTATCGCATGCCGGTGATTTCTTTTGTTATTCCATTCTTTATTATACTCAGTTGGTTAAAGTTTTGACTTCTATACTACATGAAATTAGCGAAATATCCTTGATATTTGCGCTTCATCCAGTATCTTTTCATGGAAATATTATTCTGAGCATTCTTGAATTTTACTCTACAAAGAAGTATCATGTTGACAATTTGGACGTTATTAGTTCTTGGATAAATTAATTCTTGAACTTGTTTTATTGAATTCTTATATCATTGTCATCATCCTCATGTTTATATTATGTTGAAAGTCATATGTGGTCTGTAGTGTTTAGATGGACTTGGTATGATTATGGCCAGGGATTAATCGGTATAATCATGACCGTAATGTTACAAATGATGTGGTAAAAGTCCTCATTGGCCCGTAGTGCATTGATGGACGATTGTTGGCATGATCATGACCATTGATGAATACACGAATATCCTCGGCCCGTGAGTGCATGGATAATTTGTGGTTGTGATACTAATGAATATCCTCGGCGTAGTATGGGGATGATGTAGATTATTTATTGTCGAGTCCCAAATGATAAAAGTGATGAAAACCTTTAAATCATAAAAGATAGTAGATTTTATTCTCTACTTGACTCTTTTTATGGATTGCTTGTTCCGCTGTAGTTAAACTTGATGTTTGTTATATTGTATCAGTTTAAAACTTTTGAAGGCTAACAATAATTTATTCTGCAATATCTTAGTCATAATATTTTTTACTGGGCTAGTTGAGCTCACCCTTTTGCTTTCATTGTTCTCTTTGAAATGATGAGAACGTGGCGGGAACTAGCCTGGGGAACGGAGTGACTAGTTCGATGATAAGCATTAGTAGTCCTCACTATTCTGTTAAATAGTGTGACAATAAATGTAATGAGGACTCATTTAAGTGTGGATATTGTCTAGATGACAATATTCTTATTAAAACTCTCAGTTTATGTTTTGTCGTATTTTACACGACAGCTGTATTATTAAGTTGTATTTGAATTTTTTACCATGTATATGACGACTCAAGATGGGTAATGTATTCCTATTTTGGGGACGTCACAGTTGGTATTAAAGCTTAGGGATATGATCCCTGGCTGAGATGTGAGACAAGAAATAGGAGGGGAGAGATGGGGAATTCCTTCGCTAGTATGACCTACCTAAGTTTATTTGGTATTTAATTGGTCGGTCAAAGTATAGGGATAATATGTGATATGTCAATTAACCCTTATTTTGTGGCAGTGTTTGAAAATGGCATCGGAAAATATTGAGATAAGTAATGGAGCAAAATAATATCACCGTATCGCAGTACGAGGCTAAGTTTGCGGAGTTATCCCGGTTTGCATCCCATTTGGTCGACAATGAGGAGCGAATGACGCGAATGTTTCTAAGAGGTTTGAAACCCGATATATGTCAATACCTCATTTCTCATAAACTTTGTTTATATTCAGATGTTGTGAATAGGGCTCAGTTATTGGAGCGCGATAATGAGTTAGCACAACCAAAAGGTAACGATTAACAACACGATAATAATCGTACCGGTGGCAACGGCCATCGGAATAATGATGACCATCGTGGGGGAAATTATCATGCTAAGAATAGTAACCACTTCGGTGGTAATCATGGCCAAGATAATAGAAGTGGAAATTTCAAGAAGAGAAGGTCATTTAGCTCAATTTTGTCGTATAGTAAAGTCAAGTCCAGCTGGGACGGTGGCACCAAAGGCGGATACGGAAAAAACAAAGTCGGTGGTTTCAGGAAGAGCGTTTTTCGTGACTTCTCAAAAGCGAGTAACCCGAACGGGTTAGCACTTGGTTAGTTAATTATAAATTTTGCTGAAGTCTATACCTTATTAGATCTGGGTTTCTACCCATTCTTTTATCTCTCTTTGCTTTGCTCAACGCTTAAATTTGACTTCTGAGAAATTAGACTTTGACTTATTGGTTGAAACTTCGATAGTAGAAACCTTCGTTACCTCAACTATTTATAAAGCTTGTTGATTCAAATTGACACTTTCACGTTACCTGTCGATCTTATCTCTTTGAAAATACTTGTCTTTGATATGATTTTAGGAATCGATTGGTTAACTACTCATCAAGCTTTTTGTAAGGTTGTTAGCTTTCATATTCCTAACTAACCTGTTATGCGAATTTAAGCAACCAAACCACTAAAGTCAATCATTGTTATATCAAGTCATAAGTAAAGAGCCTCGAGCCTTTCACTGGTGACTTCCTTGTGTGGAATGCACCGAAGCCAGACTTTCTGTAGGCGACGTTGTGAATGATGATGACAAGTTGATAGGTATCAATGTGACGTTCTATCCAAGTCTTGGATGAGAGTCACAGTTTTGAATGATATTTCTATTGTTAATAAATTTCCTGACGTATTCTGAAGACTTCTTGGCCTACCCTAGAGCGTGAAATCGAATTTTGTATTAACCCCAGTACAAAACCTATTTCTTCAACCCTTAAATATTTCTTCACCCAAAACGAACGTATAATGCGCCAAAGACGATGGCTCGAGCTGTTAAAGGTTACGACCATTCAATACCATCGTGGAAAAGCGAACGTGGTAGCTGACATGTTGAGTAGAAGATCGTATACGTTTACGAGTGTGAATATACGAACCTACGTGAAGATAACGAATATACGAGTAGAATCGACTTTAATCGATAAAGTTAAAGCCGCTCAAGCTACATACTCAGAGCTGATGAATGTGAAGAAGAAGATTCAAGTGGGCGTTATTCTAGAAGCAAAAATCGATGAAGAGAGGAAATCTCAACCCTCGATTTTATTGGCCCATTTGAAATCCTCGATTGAGTAGGAACTGTGGCCAAGTATGTTGCATATTCATAATGTTTTTCACACATCGATGTTACATAAATATGTGGACGACCCGAACAAAATTATTGATTTAGAACCAAACGAGATAGCAGAAGATTTAACTTATGAGGAAATACGTGTTAAAATCTTGAATAAGAAGGATCGTATTCAACACTCAAGGGTTATACCTCAAGAGTTAGAATCTGAAATGAAGTCAAGGTATCCTCATCTCTTCGGTATACCAGGCACGTACATAAATTTCGAGGGCGAAATTTCATAAGGAGGGGAGATTGTGAGACCCCAAATTTTATGAATAAAGATTTAAATTTCTCAAAATATTTTTTTAAAATATTATGGTGTGGATTTGATATAATGTTATAGTTGTGGGTAATATTTATAAATTTTGCAAAGTATGCAAGTTGTTGTATAATATTCGTTTGGTCGGGAAATATTCTTTTTGTCGGGGAATATCCGTACGACGACACAATCATTGGTGAACCCCACAACGGAATTATTGTCAGATTGAGTAAACGAAAAAAAATATTTTTATGAAAATAACTATGAAGTTTTACCGTTAAAACTGTTGAACTACTCATTAGTAAAAGAATGCAAGAATACGCATGCGTGGTTGCATAGTAACACACGCTATTGATTATTGATGCTTACGTGAGAAGTCACTCGCTTTTGTTCAATTATTGCTACAGAGAATTAATGCATAAGATCTCACGTTATTTGATTCAATTATTGTCGATATTTTGTATATTATTAAATCAATAATTGAGACGCATGGTTATTAATATTATTATTTACAATATTAACGATGTCTAGAAGTTCGCCAATGAGAGGTTTGGTCACCTAATTATACGCCAATAGGGAGAAATCCTTATTGAAAGCCCCTCTTTCTGGAAACGACCGGTCGATTAATATTGTGAATTATAATAATGATGATAAATGTTGTTAAATATATTGAGGTATCTTTTTATGAAGTCACTAAGTTTATATATATATATATATATATATATATATATAAATTTTATTTTATTAGTATTATTAATGTAATAAAAGAGAAAAGCTTTTTATATAAAAATGTAATACTTTTATAAAGTTATTTATTTTATTAGACTATAAATAGAATATATTATATTCTATTATGCATAGTGTTTTGCATAGTAAAATCTTTTTATATAAAACAAAATACTTTTATAAAGTTATTTGCTTTATTAGATAATAATTAGAATATATTATATTTTATTATGCATAGTGTTTGGATAGTGCTTGCATAGTGTTTGCATAGTAAAATCATTTTATATAAAACAGAATAATTTTATATTATGTTGAAAGTCATCTGTGGCCTGTAGTGCATAGATGGACTTGGTATGATTATGACCAGGGATTAATCGGTATAATCATGACCGTAATGTTACAAATGATGTGGTAAAAGTCCTCATTGGCCCGTAGTGCATTG
Organism: Panax ginseng; assembly: GCA_020205605.1. Classification (NCBI taxonomy): domain Eukaryota; kingdom Viridiplantae; phylum Streptophyta; class Magnoliopsida; order Apiales; family Araliaceae; genus Panax; species Panax ginseng. Next base: position 133,390,537 of record CM035133.1, on the reverse strand, counting down.
ATGGACGGATTGTTGGCATGATCATGACCATCGATGAATACACGAATATCCTTGGCGTGTAGTGCATGGATAATTTGTGGTCAGGATACTAATGAATATCATTGGTCGTGAGTCAGTGAGGATGATGTGGATTATTTATTGTCGAGTGAGTCGATATAAAAGTGATGAAAAACCTTTTAAATCATAAAAGATAGTAGATTTTATTCTTTACTTAACTCTTTTAATGGATTGCTTGTTCACCGCAGCTTAAACTTGATGTTTGTTATATTGTATCGCTTTAACATTGTTGAAGGCTAACGATAATTTATTCTCGCATTATCTTAGTCATAATATTTCTTCGGGCTAGTTAAGCTCACCTTTTTTCTTTCACCGTTCTCTTCGTAAAATGAGAACGTAATGGGGGACTAGTCGGGAACCGAGTGGACTTGTTCGATGATAGCATTAGTAGTCCTCACTATTTTGTTAAATAGTGTGACAATAAATGTAATGAGGACTCCTTTGAGTGTGGATATTGTCTAGATGACAATATTCTTATTAAAACTCTCGCCTTTATGTTTTGTCATATTTTACACGACAGCTGTATTATTAAGTTGTATTTGAATTTTTTTTACCATGTATATGACGACTCAAGATGGGTAATGTATTCCTATTTTGGGGGCGTCACATGGCATCCTATCAAAAATGGAAAACTCTACGGAAATTCGTTGATATTACCACTATTCCGTCGAGAATATATGTGACACGTGGCACATGACCAAAATGTTAAGGACTTATTTCTGACGAAAATCCATCGATAATAGGACTATTCCGTCGAGAATAGTGTGTTTTTTAAAATGTTTTATTTGTTTTTTCAATATCCAGGGATTTAATCCACATCTTGTACCTGTACCTGTTTTCCCAACAGCAGATACACAAGCTAACAATATGACCAATAAAATGAATTACAATTACCAAGGCCAACAATATGTCAAAAACTAACTAAATGAAAAGTAAAAAGGTTAAAAACATCCCATTAATCTAAACTAAACTATATCAAACATCATATTAAGCTAAATTAAACTAAATGTCAAACCGCAACAAAACCAAAGTAATGACAAGGTTTAAACTACAATACGTCAAAAATAATGTAAACTAAAAAATAATGTAACTCAGAAGAATGTAAACTAAGTCAAAAATAATGTAAACTACAAAAGAATATAAACGAACTAAGTCAAGCTAGTAGAGCCCCCGGTGTGAGGAGGATCATCGGGCGGGCGTCGACGCTGCTCTAGAGTATGAAAATCGCCATCATCGTCAATCCGCTCGTCACCCTGTTGATACAATATAATGTTACTCATTAGTCCATATATATGATTCAGTTAAAGATAACTAAATGAAAATTAAATAACATGCAGAATATATATTTGTATTTAAAATGAATAGTATACTTCGAAAGCAATGAAAGCCGACTGACATCGGCCCAAACGTGTCCTCGACTAAGGTAACCACCATCCGAACAATCTCATCGCAGATTATATTGCCGCTCGAGAGGGATACCCAGATTTTCTCGGCGGTGGCACCAGCTGCAACGTCGTGCGCAAGCTGATGGAGGCGAGAATGGCTGGGCGGGTCCTGACGATGGAACAGCAGATCGATCTCAAACCTCTCCGACACCGCAGTCATAATACGTTGGAATAAAGTATCGTCTAAGTCAGCGCCCATATGTGATGTTCCCACGGGGGCTCTCGGACGCAGACGTTGGCTAGAGTCTACAAAAATAAATATAACATGAATAATATTATAAGTTTAATTTATTCATAAACAAGAAATAAACTAAAATATTATACCTCCCGACGAAGGTATATAGCTGGTATCCTCAGAATCCCAAAGACTCGACACCTACCGATAAAGTACTAGTGGGAGTATCCCGAGACGCGACCTAAAGAGAGCCTCCTCTCGCTCAAACAAACTAATCTCTAAGTGGAGGATGGTGGAATCTAACGTCTTAGCATCGCCCCTAGCAGCCTGAAACTCCGCTATACGCTAGTTGCGGAGCTTCTCAAATCGCTCCTGTAATTTGATACACAAGTGAGTTATCTTGGTATCATCATATAAATTACGTAATATTATCCTAAATAATATTTATTATAGTAAATTTATTACCCGTATAACTAGTGCTACTAGAGATATCGTCCATCCCGAAGTAGAGCCCTTCGACGTATGGACTCTATCCCAAAACTTAATCATAGTAGAAGGTCGGCCCAAGCTACTTCGCATGGCCTAAATCATATACATTAATTTTTACTTGTGAAGATAACATTTTCTAATATAAAATTGGAAGGAAGCCAAGTCTTTGCGTAAATGTAATATACTTCAATTGTGGATTGCTTTCTCTAATCTTTGTGCTATATTCTTATGCATTATTGCATTTAAATATATTTCTTTGACTTTACTATTTTACCCAAAACAAAAAAGTGATTTTCGTTAACATTTTGTCAAGTATGGAGCGAGTAATTTTTTGAACATGTTAGTTAGTCTCATTTAAAAAAGGGAAGGGAATCGTGGATGGATTAGGTTTAGTTTTAATTGTCAAAATCACGATATACTTTTTTAAAACGTAATTGAAGTATATTTATGAATGTGGACTATAAATAAACTATTTTTTGCACGCAATGTAACAGATAAAGAGTTTGATAAATTATATTCATTTGGATTGTAAGACCCCAACTTTTATGAATAAAGATAAATTTTTTTATAAATATCATTTTTGAATATTAAGGTGTGAAATTGTTATAATGTTATAGTTGTGGGTACTATTTATAATTTTTTCAAAGTAAGCAAGTTGTTATATAATATTCGATTGGTTGAAAAATATTCGTTTTAACAGGGAATATTCGTATGATGGTACAATCATTGGTGGACCCCATAACAGAATTATTGTTGAAATGAGAAAACGACAGAAATAATTTTTTGTCGACAAACGCTACTAAAATGCAGAAACGAATATATACATACATGTTTTGTTATATGTATCCAAATCACACCTAAAACACTGTATTATATAAAAATTCCAGTTCCATAAAATATTAAACTTTTTTTTTTTTTTTTTTTTTTTAAAAAAAAAAAAATTCCGCATTTTAAGAAAATCCGGGAGTCCGGATAGGATCCTCATGTGTGTGTGTGTGTGTGTATATATATATATATATATATATATATATATATATATATAATATTTGTGTGTGAGTGTGATGTGTGTGAAAGTGACATGTGGAGTGGGGCCCACATGTGGAAAAAAAAAAATGTGGGGATGGGGAAGAAAGAAAATGGATAGGAGGGTGTATTGTATTATATATATATATATATATATATATATATATATATATATATATATATAATAAGTTTTGTTTAATTAGATTATAAATAGAATATATTATATTTATTTAAAGTTTTTATTTTATTAGAATATTTTATTGCATAGTGCTGCATAGTAAATCAAAATTTTCTTCAGTTTTGCCCGTGAAAGAATTCGTCGAATTACTACTGTGCAGTCCGTGAATAAAATTTCTAAATAGTATCCTTCCATTCTCCTATAAATAGGATACTTAGTTAAAATTGAAAATCACACCAGAATCAGAGAATTCTTCTTCTATAATATTGAGCGTATTTCTTTAGAGTTTTAAGAAGCTTTAAGCGTAGAAAACAGTGAAAGTTTTCTTCAAGAATATCTCCGCTATACTAGTTGGAATACTCTTCTTTTCAAGGTAAGGGATATTATTTCTGTTCAATATTCATATGAAATAATATTTTCTTCCATACTATGTAGTATGTAAGTAATATTATTTTATTTCAGATTTTGAATTCTACACTTATTTTGTTAAAATTTTGGCTTCTATACTCCATGAAATTAGTAAAAACATTCTGGATATTTGCGCTTCATCCAGTATATCTTTTCATGAAAATATTATCCTGACCATTCTTGATAAGTTTTAAATTTTTCATGCTGGAGTACTATTCACGGGATTACTATTCCTGAAGTACTATTCACGGGGTACTATTTACTCAGTTACTATTCACCCGGGGTACTATTCATGACAAAAAATAATTTCTTTTCAATCCAAATCATTTTTGATACAATATTATTCTTAAATTTTACTCCACAAAGCAGTATCATGTTGACAATTTGGACATTATTGAATTCTGGATAAATTAAATTATAAATATTTAAAAATTTATCATTTGCTTTCTTTTAATTGAATTCTTATATCATTGTCATCATCCTCATGCTTATATTGTTATAAAAGTCATCTTTGGCCCGTAGTGCATAGATGGACTTGGTATGATTATGACCAGGGATTATTCGGTATAATCATGACCGTAATATTACAAATGATGTGGTAAAAGTCCTCATTGTCCCGTAGTGCATTGATGGACAATTGTTGGCATGATCATGACCATTCATGAAAACACGAATATCCTTGGCCCGTAGTGCATTGATAATTTATGGTCGTGATACTAATGAATATCCTCGGTCAGTAGTGCGGTAAGGGTGATTCGATGATGTGGATTATTTATTAGTCTCTCGCATGATAAAATTGATGATAAATTCTTTTAAATCATAGAAGATAGTAGATATCATGGTCTACTTTACTCTTCTAATGGATTTCTTATTCCGCTGCAGTTAAACTTGATGTCTATTATATTTTATCAGTTTAACACTGTTGAAGGCTAATGATAATTTATTCTGCATTATCTTAGTCATAATATTTCTTATTGGGCTAGTTGAGCTCACCCTTTGCTTTCATTATTCTCTTCAGAAAATGAGAACATAGCTGGGACTTGTCGGAAAACGGAGTGATGGTCCGAGATGGTGTATTAGTAGTCCCCACTATTCTGTGAAATGGTGATATAGTAATTGTAATAATATTGAATTTGATTTTGGATATTGTCTAGAAGACAATATTCGTGTTGAAACTCCCAGCTTATGTTTTGTCGTACTTTACACGACAGTTGTATAATTAAGTTGTATTTAATTTTTGTACCATGTATTTGGCGACTCAGAATGGGTGATGTATACCTATTTTGGGGCGTCACATGGATAGTGAATCTGTGGACTGAATTTGGAAATGTTACTTCCTTTGACAATATTATTATTGAATCGATTGATGTTTTATGTAATAGTACTCCAACCGGTTCCTCGACAACAATTTGACAAAAAAGGGTCGTAGTTCCTATTTGTATCCTATACTCAAATAATAAAGTTAATTGAATTACTGCGGACATTCCCATTATTTTCCATCATAATAGATGACAACATCCCGAAGGAGTTCCATAAAGCTTATGAACAAAGTTCTTTGAACGAATCACACTCTCTTAGGATCTCCATATAGGTCCAATCCATGACATGAGCGACTTCTCACTCTCAAATTTCTCGGATGGGTAGTTCTCATAGAAAAAGAGGTGAGACGTTCTGTGAGAACTACCCATCTGAGGAATTTGGAGTGGTGAGAAGATGTCTATGTCATGGATTGGACCCATATGGGGAGATGATTCATCCTTAGTAGAGAAGTGATCGTTCGCTCATCTAGAGGGTTGCTTAACCTAGAACTTTGTTCAACAACTTAATGGCACTCCTTCAGGATGTTGTCATCTGTTATGATGGAACAGTGAGGAATGTCCGTAATAATTCAATTTAACTTTATTATTCGAGTATAGGACACAAACATGAACTACGACCCTTTTTTTTTAAAATTGCTGTCGAGGAACCGATTGGAGTACTATTAGTTGCAACTGCTATGTCAAACCCTGCATACAAGGAAGTCCTTATATGTTATTATATTAGAGTTAATTTATATGTTATTATATTATAGTTAATTTAATTTATATGTTATTATATTTGAAAATTGTGGCAAACTAAGCAAATAGTACTTAGTTTATTTTACCAACGAAAAATTAGGTAAATGCTACCCACTCAACATGTATTTTATTTTATTTATTGAATATGTAGACAACTTATTATTCAGTTACTTTTAATTGTAGAAAACTAAGTAAATTCTACTTAGTTTATTATTTTATTTTATGTTAATTTATTTCAAATATATTATGTTATTTTAATTTATGTTTATTTAATTTATTAGCTTTGATTTTAATTAATTCAGGATATTTTTTATGTAATGGAAAACTAAGCAAATGATACTTAGTTTAAGATAATTATTTTATTTTTATATTATATTATTTAAATTAATTAATTTACATTTAATTATATTAAATTTTAAAATTTTAATTTATTCTAGTTTATTATTTATACTTTTTACATTCTAGTTTATTCTAGCACTGTAAATCTAATAAATATTTATTTATTTTTTATTAAACTTAAAAGAAAAATAAACTTCTTCTATCAATAGAAAAAATAAATTCAAAACCTAAAAGACTTCTTAATTTTTTTTATCTTTATCCTCATCACATCTTTAAAGAGCACTCTGATAGCTTCCTCACAAAAGAAAGAACTCTCATAATCTCTAATATTTTTAAAACTTCTTCTCCCAATATCTAATAAATATATGTTTCTTTTTTTAATTAAAGTTATAATACTTTTTAAACTTCTTCTATCAATACAAAAATAAATCCAAAACATAATAGACTTCTTTTTTTTTAATCCTTACCCTCATCACATCTTTAAAATTAAAAAATAAAAATTCCATCCACGATACTGGAACAAAATAATCCAAAAACCTACTAAATCTTTAAATAATAAATAATGAAGTATTCTGAGACCTTCAAGTAATTATGTACAACATTTTACTAAATAAAATCTTTTATATTAAAAATTACAAAATAGATACTTTACTATGTAATTAATAATTAAGTTTATTTTTAAAATTCAATTTGAGATCATTTTCAAATTCAAATCCAGATTCATTTAGTTTTAGGTAATGTAATAAAAAAAAATAGTATACCTACAACATACTACTAATTATAATATTTATTATTTTAAAAAATTTAATAAATCACATTAATTTTAATATAAAAATATATTAATTTACTTGAATAGGTCAGTATTAATCTTATATTTTGGAAGCATACAATACCAAATACGTTTTGTTTTTAGTGAGTGAGAAATATAAAGAAAAGTCTTGGCAGACATGAATTTGAGACCGGAAAATTGGATCAGTCCAAATTTATTTATTTTTTATTGTGAATCTCAAAAAATATATAGTATTTATTTCAATAGGAATTTTTATAAAATATAGTGTTTTATAAAAATTTCTGTTGAAATAAATACTATACATTTTTTGAAATTCACAATAAAAAAAATAAAAAATTAGACCGATCTAATTTTCCAGTCCCAATTTCCTGTCCGCGTAGCATTGCTCGAAATATAATTGATTGTAGTATTGGCACATAATAAATTATAAAAATTGTGATTTAAATGCGTACTATCAAATCTATAGTTTGCTTGGTTGGTCACGTGCGTACTTCAAAAATATGATGTTCTCTTCTTCTACAAATATAACGAGAGATAATGGATAAGACTCTTTAGGTATTATTGAAATTGTTACTTTCTAAATAAGGCTAAATGGCACTTCGATCTGTCCCTCTAATTAAGTTGTCATCTATTTTTAAAGTTGTTCTTAAAATTTATTTAACGTCAATTAGATCTTTAACGTGATATTTTTTTATTGATTTTATTCTTTTTATCCGATTTAACTGTAACTTCAACCCATTTTTACCAAATTTTAACTCAATCCGACCAAATTCGACCGGACCCTAATTTCACCAATTCAATTTTAAAAAAAAACTAAAATGGTTTAAAATTATTTTTAAAATAATTATTATCTAAAAATGATATTTTATTTTAAAATACTAAAAATGGTATTTTATTTTAAAACACTTAAAATAATTATTATTTTAAAAAGTTTTAAAAATAATTATTATTTTAAGGAAAAATATTAGAAACTTTTATTTTTTTTTTCAAAAATGAGTAAAGTTTCATAAAATATAGATTCAAAAACAAATTTAAAGTTTAATTTTTTTTATTCTTAATTATTTTTATGAAAATTTACATTTTTTTTTTAAAAAATTACTTTTTTTATGAAAATAAAGTTTTTTTATTTAATTTTTGGATCTATATTTTATGAAACTTTACTCATTTTATGAAAAAATAAAATATTTTAATATTTTTTCCTGAAAATAGTAATTATTTTGAATACTTTTTAAAATAATAATTATTTTTAGTATTTTAAAATAAAATATTATTTTTAAAACTTTTAGTTTTTTTAAAAATTTAAAAATAGTGAAATTGGGGTCGAGTTAAAGTGGGTCAGGTTGGGTCAAAATTTATCAAAATGGGTCGAGTTACAGTCAAATAGGATAAAACTTTTATCCTATCAAGCATGGATCAGATGAAGGCAGCGTACTCGAACCCTAAAATGAGTGAACGGTGTGTTGCTCACGTTCGAGTTCAGTACCATAACCCCCAAAACGAGCTTGACCCATATTCGACTCGGATGTCTACCGAATCCGAGTCTCAGATCATATTTTCGAATCGAATCTGAGTCGGGTATCGAGTAGTCCGGACCGTTTTTCACCCCTAGATAAAAGGAACGGAATCGACAAAAAATATTATTTTAAGGACCAAATTGACGAAAAATAAACTTTATATCGACAATTTTAAAAGTTAATGTCAACTTAAAAGGATATAGGTGTCATTCAATCTCCTCGATACCATAAGTTTTATTTTTCTTCTTTTAATTACCAATAAACAGAATTATCATAGCATTACTACAAATCTGCAAGGCCCTCCGGTATAAAACAGGTGAATCTCTTAGTTTTTTGGAATGCAATCAATTTGCTTATCAATCTATAAAACATGAAAAATCAAAACGAGTACGGTAACATTACAATTTTGTACTAATAACATTTTATTTTGCATAATTTTATAAATTCTACTTATTCTTAGTCAACTGATATAGTTATAAATATCATTTAACAAGTTTTCTCAAATACTTTCAATCAACAATATAAGTGTTCAAGCTTAAATTTATCCATGAAACTGAATTATCATAGTGTAGGATTTCAAAAAAAAATAAGAACTGAATTATCAAAAAAAAATTATGTATGATATTTATTTTATTTTGAATTATCATTAATGATATTATTCTATATTAGGACTTTTTTTAAAAAAAAATCTAGATTAGAACGTAAAAAGACATGTAAAGAAGCAAGAATACATGAACAATATATTATTAGAAAAAAGACATCCAATAGCTATTTATAAATTAGGTAATGCAATTTTTTTGTTCATTATTGGAGTATCAATATGATTTTTTTTTCAATTTCTCTATTTCGTTGTTTAATCGAATAATGATTTTAAAATATTATATAACTTTAATGTAACAATGATGTACAGATCATATTATGCATGAGACAATGAATGTTAGACCATCATCACAATTTTATTAGTATTATGATTTTTTAAATTTTAATGTTTATTTAAATTGATATTTTGTGACTAACTTTAATTTACAGATAATTATATGATTTTAATATCGGAACGTAGACAAAAATACAAAGAGACAAGATCGATGAAGTATTCTATAATCAGAAAGTCACATTGAACTGTTAGCATAATTGAATTTTTATGAAATATTGAAATTTATTTATATTCTTATACAATTTATAATGTACTTTTAATCAATTGAAGTAAAATAACTGCATAAATAATGATTAGTGAAAATTTAATTTATTGTAAGATATTTAATGTTATTATCATCTCTTTTAAAATAACCCTCGTCTTAATAATTTTACACACACCTATGATATTCTGCAGCTAAAATAAAATATTATACATTGATAGTTATAATAATATACCTATACAATACATTGATAGTTATAAAATATTTTTTTTGATAAACTATATATATGGAATATTACACCTGAGTTAAGTTTGTTTAAGACTACCTTATAAAAATCACGTAATTTTATTATTAGGGTTAAGTTTTTTCATTTTAGAGGTTTTTTTAAAAATAAAGTTGTGACGCCCCCAAAATAGGTATACATTATTCATTCTGAGTCACCAAATACATGGTATATAATTTAAATACAACTTCATTTATACAATACGAAAAAAAACGTAACAGAAAGTTTTTACACGAATATTGTCTCATAGACAATATCTAAACTCAAATGGAGTCCTCATTATATTTATTATCACACTATTTTATAGAATAATGAGGACTACTACAACCACCATCTCGGACCGTCACTCCGTTCCCCGACTAGTCCCGGCTACGTTTTTATTTTCTGAAAAGAACAATGAAAATAAAAGGGTGAGCTCAACTAGCCTAGTAAGACATATTACGACTAAGATAATGCAGAATAAATTATCGTTAGCCTTCAACAGTGTTAAACTGAAAGAATATAATAAACAACAAGTTTAACTGCAGCGGAACAAGCAATCCATTAGAAGAGTCAAGTAGAGCATGATATCTACTATCTTCTATGATTTAAAATCAATTTTATTTCTGAGACTCAACTCAATAAATAATCCACATCACTGAATTATCCATACACTACGGGCCAAAGATATTCATTAATATCACATCCACGAATTATCCATGCACTACGGGCCAAGGATATTCGTGTTATCACCAATAGTCATGATTATACCGAATAATCATTGGTCATGATCATACCAATCAACAGTCCATCTATGCACTACGGGCCAAAGATGACTTTCATCATAATATAAGTATGAGGATGATGACAATGATATAAGAATTCAATTAAATGAGAGCAAGAATAAATTTCAAAGATTTATAATTCAATTTATAAAGAATTTAATAATGTCCAAATTGTCAACATCATACTATTTTGTGGAGTAAAATTCAAAAATAATATTGTATCAAAAATAATTTAGACAAAAAAGAAATCAATTTTTGTCATGAATAGCACCCCGGGTGAATAGTACCCCGTGAATAGTACTTTTTGTGAATAGTGTCGTACGTATGAATAGTGCCGTATGTATGAATAGTACCCATAAATAGTACTTCGACATGAAAAGCTCAAAATTTAACAAGAATGTCCAGAAAAATATTTTAGTGGAACGATACTAGATGAAACGCAAATTTCAAGGATATTCCACTAATTTCAAGGAGTATATATTCAATACTTTAACAAAATGAGTGTAGAATTCAGAATCTGAAATGAAATATTATTTCTTACGAATACTGAACAAAAATAATAATATCCCTTACCTTAAAAAGAAAGTACTTCTAACTGGTAGGACGTGGATATTCTTGAAGAAAACTTATACTGTTTTCTATGCTCAAAGCTTTCTTAAACTCTAAAGAAATATGCTCAATATTATATAAGAAGAATTCTCTTATTTTGATGTGATTTTCATTTCTAAACTGAGCATCCTATTTATAGGAGAATGGCAGGATACTATTTGAATTGAAAATCACGGGTGCATAGAAGGATTTTCACGAGCGCGACTTTCTGATTTTCTGATTTACTATGCAAACACTATGCAGACACTATGCAAAATAAAATATTATATATTCTATTTTTTGTAAAAAATAAAATTTATTATAATATATATATATATATAATAACAAACTCCCTCTTGACTTTTTTTGTTATCCCCCCCTCCCCGTGACCCCTTTCATTATCATATATATATATATATATATAGCAAGGATCAAGTGCATACCCTTTATCTTATTCACCGCGTCTTTTATGCCTTTTAGCGGACCGGACGACGATTTTCGGTCCATACAATGATCGTACTATACTTTTAGCGACGGACAACATATAAGCGTCGCTAAAAGTATAGAGCGATGGTTGTATAATAATTCGAATCATCACTCAGTCCGTCGCTAAAGGTGGGTGAGCACGGTGAGTAAGATAAGGGTATATACTTGATTCGATCTCGATATATATATATATATATATATATATATATATATATATATATATATATATATATATATATACACACACACACACACACACATAACAAAACTAAAATAACTCTTATCGAAAGTTTTGAAAAATGGGTAAGTGGGTGTCCAAATAATAAGCCAAATTAACAACAAATACTTCATAAAAATCCTTTTATTTATCTCAACTTACTTGGCTTCACAAAACATATTTTTAAACAACAATTATTCATCAATAAAATAACTTGCAATATTAACAACCAGATCATTCCCAGGAAAGATGGGGCTTTCCGATAAAGATTTCTCTCTATTGGCGCGTAATTAGGTGACCAAACCCCTTTCCTCGACCAAACTTTCTAGACATTGTCAATAATGCAAATAATAATATGAATAACTTGTCATCTTAACTATTGATTTAATAATATAAAATATTATAACAATAATTGAATCAATAACGTGAGATACTATGCAGCAATTACTATAGCAATAATTGAGTATAACTGAGTGACTTCTCACGTAAGCATCAATAATAATTACCGTGTGCTACTATGCAATCACGCGTATTACTAAACTTTTATCACCGGGCATTTCAACAGTTAATGGTAAAACTTTCGCCGTTATTTTTATAAAAAGATATTTCTTTCGTTTTCTAACTCCAACAATAATTCCGTTATGGGGTCCACCAATGATTGTGCCATCGTATGAATATTCTTTGTTAAAACGAATATTCCCCAACCAATCGAATATTTTATAACAACATGCTTACTTTGCAAAATTTATAAATATTTCCCACAACTATAACATTATAACAAATTCACACCATAATATTTAAAATGATATTTAGAGAAAATTATTCTTTATTCATAAAAGTTGGGGTCTTACAACCTCCCCTTCTTATGAAATTTCATCCTCGAAATTGGTGTACGTACCTGGTATGTCGAAGAGGTGAGGATACCTTGATTTCATTTCAGATTCTAACTCCCAGGTCATTTCCTCAACATCGTGGTTTCTTCACAAAACTTTGACTTGAGGTATAACCTTCTTATTCAAGATTTGAACAGGTACCTCTTCATACGTTAAATCTTTCGCTATTTCGTCTGGTTCTAATTCAATAATGTGGTTCGAGTCTTCCATATATTTACGTAACATAGATATGTGAAAAATATTATGAACACGAGACATACTTGGAGGCAAAGCGAGTCTATAGGCCACAGTTTCTACTCGATCGAGGATTTCAAATGGGCCAATGAATCGAGGATTGAGCTTTTCTCCTTTCCAAATCTCGTAACTCTTTTCCATGGAGCAACACGTAGCAACGCATGCTCTCCAACATTGAATTCCACGTCTCTTTAATGAAGATTAGCATAACTTTTTTGTCGATCTTGTGAGGTTTTTATACGTTGCCGGATCATTTGAATCTTTTCCATTGTCATGCGTATCAATTCCGGTCCCACCAACGTTGCTTCACCAACCTCATCCCTACATACTGGAGAATGACACTTGCGTCCATACAACACCTCGAATGGAGCCATGCTGATACTTGCTTGATAACTGTTGTTGTAGGAGAATTCCACTAATGGTAAAAACTTTTCCCAACTTTCTTTGAAGTCTAGGACACATAGTCTTAATAAATCTTCAAGAGTTTGAATAGTTCTCTCCGACTGCCCGTCCGTTTGAGGATGATATGCCGAACTGAAACGTAAATCCGTGCCCATAGCTTTTTACAAACTAACCCAAAATCGTGAAGTGAATCTTGATTCTCGATCATAAACTATGGATACTGGCATACCATATAGTCTTACAATCTCATTTATGTATATACAAAAAAGACGTTCAAGGGAATAAGTTTCTCGTATAGGTGAGAAATGAGCAGACTTAGTTAATCTATCAACAATGACCCAAATTACATCTATGCCTTAAGAAACCTTGGGAAGACCAGTAACGAAATCCATGGTAATGTGCTCCGACTTCCATTCTGAAATTTCAAGTGGTTGCAATGGACCTTTTGGCACTTGATGCTTCGCCTTGACATGTTGACAAGTTAGAGACCTTGAGATAAACTCCATTATCTCTATCTTCATATTGCTCCACCAAAATGTATGTCGAAGATCACGATACATTTTGGTACTCCCAGGATGGATTGCAAATGGTTTGTTGTGCGCCTCCATCATGAGTTTTTACTTTAAATCAGGGTTGTTAGGAACACAAAATCTTGAGTTGACTCGAAGTATTCCTTCTTCATCGATTCTTCCTTCCGGAATAACACCTTCTTACACTTTCTTCCTTATACGCATCAGCTCCAGGTCTTTAGCTTGTGCAGCTTTAACTTTATTAATTAAAGTCAGTTCTACTCATATATTTGATATCAACACGCGGGTCCCTGGAGTCTTTAACTTTATCTCCATCCTTTTTAAGTCATACAAAATGGGCCTTTGCGTTGACAATAACACACTCGTACCCGCATATGATCTTCTACTCAACACGTCAGCTACCACGTTCGCTTTTCCAGGATGGTATTGAATTGTGTGATCGTAATCTTTCAACAGCTCGAGCCAACGTCGTTGTCGCATGTTGAGTTCCTTTTAGGTGAAGAACTATCTGAGGCTTTTATGATCTGTATAGATCTCCACTTTCTCCCCATACAGGTAATGCCTCTAGATTTTAAGCACAAAAATGACTGCTGCCAACTCTAGATCATTAGTAGGATAATTCCTCATATTCTCTGAGTTGTCGTGAGGCATAGGCTATGACTTTCCCGTGTTTCATGAGAACATATCCTAACCCTCTGCCTGAAGCATCACTATAGGTGACAAATCCCTCCGAACCAAATGGTATTGTCAGAACAGGTGCTGAAATGAGTCTCCTCTTGAGTTCTTGAAAACTCTTCTCACATTCCTCGCTCCAACTGAATTTTGTATCTTTTCGAGTTAGCTGAGTTAATGGAGTAGTGATTCGAGAAAATCCTTCCCGAATCTCCGATAATAACTAGCTAAGCCCAGAAAGCTACGTACTTTGGTCACTGACTTAGGTTGCTCCCAGCTTTGAATTGATTCAATCTTTGTCGGGTCAATAGATATTCTGTGATTTGATATCACGTGCCCAAGAAATGCTACTTCCTCAAGCCAGAACTGGCATTTCTTCAACTTGGCATAAAGCTTGTTTTCACGAAGCTTTTGGAGTATCAACCTGAAGTGTTATTCATGATATTCACGGCTTTTGGAGTATATGAGGATGTCATCAATAAAGACAACCACAAAATGATCCAAATATTCCTTGAATACTCGGTTCATTATATCCGTGAAGGCAGCAGGAGCATTAGTGAATCCAAAAGACATGACTAAGAATTCGTAATGCTCGTACCGAGTTCTGAAAGCAGACTTTGGAATGTCATCAGTTTTAATTTTTAACTGATAATATCCAGAACGAAGATCGATTTTTGAAAAGAATTTGGCGCCTTGCAATTGGAAAAACAGGTCATCAATGCGTGGCAACGGGTACCTATTTTTGATGGTGACATGATTCAACTCCCGATAGTCAATACAAAGTCGTATACTTCCATCTTTCTTCTTTACAAATAGAACATGAGCACCCCAATGAGACATACTAGGACGAATGAAACCGATGTCTAACAATTCCTTCAGTTGGGTTTTTAACTCCTGAAGTTCAATAGGAGCCATTCGATATGGGGCTTTGGAAATGGGTTTTGTACCAGGTTCAAGGTCAATATAAAATTCGATTTCACGCTCTAGGGGTAGGCCAGGAGGTTCTTCAGGGAATACGTCAGGAAATTTATTAACAATAGAAATATCATTCAAATCTGACGTATTTTTATTTAAATTCGTGACATGGGCTAAAAAATCTTGACATCCGTTTTTCAATAAACGAATGGTTTTATGGCTTGATATGACAGTGATTGACTTTAGTGGTTTGGTTGCTTGAATTCACATAATAGGTTGGTTAGGAATATGAAAGCTAACAACCTTACGAAAATAATTAATTTTAGCATGATGATTAGTTAACCAATCAATCCCTAAAATCACATCAAATGCAAGTATTTTCAAAGAGATAAGATCGACAGAACGTGAGGGTACCGATTTGAATCAAAAATGTGACGCCCCTAAAAGAGGTATACATCACCCATCTTGAGTCACCAAGTACATGGTACAAAATTCAAATACAACTTAATAATACAACTGTCGTGTAAAATACGATAAAGCATAAACTGAGAGTTTTAAAACGAATATTGTCTCTTAGACAGTATTCAAACTCAAATGGAGTCCTCAATATATTTATTATCACACTTTTTCATAGAATAGTGAGGACTACTAATGCAAACATCTGGACCGTCACTCCGTTCCCCGACTAGTCCCGGCTACGTTCTCATTTCCTGAAGAGAACAATGAAAGAAAAAGGGTGAGCTCAACTAGTCTAGTAAGAAATATTATGACTAAGATAATGAAGAATAATTTATCGTTAGCCTTCAATAATGTTAAACTGATAAAATATAACAAACATCAAGTTTAACTGCAGCGGAACAAGCAATCCATTAGAAGAGTCAAGTAGAACATAAAATCTACTCTTCTATGATTTAAAAGAATTTATTATCAATTTTATCGCTAAGACTCAGCTTAATAAATAATCCACATCATCGAATCACCCCTGCACTACGGCCAAGGATATTCATTAGTATCACGACCACAAATTATCCATGCACTACGGGCCAAGGATATTTGTGATGCCCCCAAAATAGGTATACATCACCTATTCTGAGTCACCAAATATATGGTACAGAATACAAATACAATCTTAAATATACAACATGAGCTGTGAGTTTTAATATAAATATTTTCTTCTAGACAGTATTAAAACTCAAAATAAGTCCTCAATGCATTTATTAACACACTATTTCATAGAATAGTGAGGACTACTAATGCTAACGCTCTGCACCATCACCCATTCCCCGACTAGTCCTCTCGCTACGCTCTCATTTCCTGAAGAGAACAATGAAAGTAAAAGGTGAGCTCAACTAGCCCAAAGAAGAAATATTATGACTAAGATAATACGTAATAAATTATTGTTAGCCTTCAACATGTGTTAAACCGATACAATATAACAAACATCAAGTTTAATCATGAGTGAACAAATAATCCATTAAAAGAGTCCAAGAGAGAATAAAATCTACTATCTTTTATGATTTCAAAGGTTTTTCATCACTTGTATCGCTGTGACTCAGCTTAATAAATAATCCACATCATCCCTGAACTACGGCCAAGGATATTCATTAGTATCACAACCACAAATTATCCATGCACAATGGGCCAAGGATATTCGTGTATTCATCAATGGTCATGATCATGCCAACAACTGTCCATCAATGCACTACGGGCCAATGAGGACTTTTACCACATCATTTGTAACATTACAGTCATGATTATACCGAATAATCCCTGGTCATAATCATACCAAGTCCATCTATGGACTACAGGCCACATATGACTTTCAACATAATATAAATATGAGGATGATGACAATGATATAAGAATTCAATAAAACAAGTTCAAGAATTAATTTATCCAAGAACCAATAACGTCCAAATAGTCAACATGATACTGCTTTGTAAAGTAAAATTTAAGAATGCTCAGAAGAATATTTTCATGAAAAGATACTGGATGAAGCGCAAATATCAAGGATATTCCACTAATTTCATAGAGTATAGAAGTCAAAACTTTAACCAACTGAGTATAATAAAGAATGGAATAACAAAAGAAATCACCAGGTATGCGATAGACCGCACAGACAGGTTATTTCAACATAATAATAAATAACGGAACCAGTCACGCGTACGCATTGCATGTGATATTCTAATGTAATAATAAATAACGAAACCAAAGTCAAAGCGTAAATTACACCCCGGCGTGATGTTCTGGACAAAATAATAAATAACGGAAGCAGTCATACGTAAATGCACGTATGTGATGTTCCAATGTAATAATAAAGAATAGAATAACAAAAGAATTTCACCATGTATGTGGTACTTACTTGATGTATAAAAGTTATTCTAACATAATGATAAAGAATGGAATAACGTAAGAATTTCATCAAGTATGCGGTATTTGCATGATGTATGATTATTCCAACATAATGATAAAGAATGGAATAATGAAGAATTTCACCAAGTATACTAGTGAGATCAGATATCAAAGTTATTCTAATGTAATAAAAAAAATGGAATAACAGAAGTTCTCTTCATGAATACGAAAGAAATAATACCCCTTACCTTAGAACAAACTGGATATAGGAGTAGTGAAGTAGCAGAATATTTTTCTTCTTTCTCTCTATAGTTTCTCTCTCTAGAGTTTCAGTGAATTCGAAAGAAATAATGAAGGAATGAGCTTCTATTTATAGGAGAATGGACTGAATAGTAACTAATTCCTGAACGGTCCAGATTGATTTACTTTTAAATGGACGGTCCAGATTGGTTTACTATAAAATATTTTAATAAAAAAAATTCTTTTAAATACAATATAATATATTCTATTTATAATCTAATAAAACGAATAACTTTATAAAAGTATTCCGTTTTATATAAAAATATTTTACTATGCAAATACTATGCATAAAAAAATATAATATATTCTATTTATAGTCTAATAAAAACGAATAACTTTATAAAAGTATTCCATTTTATATAAAAAGATTTTACTATGCTAAATAATATGCATAATAGAATATAATATATTCTATTTATAGTCTAATAAAATGAATAAATTTATAAAAGTATTCTGCTTTATATAAAAAGCTTTTCTGCTTTTATTACATTAATAATACTAATAAAACAAACTTCATCATCATTATTATAATTCACACTATTAATCGACCAGTGTCGCTCCTGTGAAAGAGGAGGCTTTCCAATAAGGATTTCTCCCTATCATGCCGCAATTAGGTGACCAAACCTCTCCTTGACAGAACTTTTAGACATCGTTAATATTGCAAATAATAATATTAATAACTTCGTCGTCTCAATTATTGATTTAATAATATATAAAATATCGACATTAATTGAATCAATTAACGTGAGAAACCATGCAATAATTACTGAAGAAATAATTGAACAAAACCGAGTGACTTCTCACGTAATCATCAATAATCAATACCGTGTGCTACTATGCAACCACGTGTATTCCAGTACTTTTAACACTAGGTGCTTCAACAGTTAACGATAAAACTTCCGCCGTTATTTTCATAAAATATTTTTGTCATTTTCTCAATCCGACAATAATTCTGTTGTGGGGTCCACTAATGATTGTGTGAGTCCGCATTTAATATTCCCTCGTTAAAACGAATATTCCCCACCAATCTAATATTATATAACAACTTCATGCGTACTTTGCAAAATTTATAACTATTACCCACAACTATAACATTTTATCAAATTCATTCCATAATATTCAAAAATGATAATTATAGAAAATTCATCTTTATTCATAAAAGTTGGGGTCTTACAATCTCCCCTTCTTATGAAATTTCACCCTCGAAATTAGGGTACATACCTGGTATGTCGAAGAGGTAAGGATACCTTGATTTCATTTCAGATTCTAACTCCCAGGTCATTTCCTCAACATCGTGGTTCCTCCATAAATCTTTGACTTGAGGTATAACCTTGGAGCGTAGAATATGTTCCTTCTTATCCAAGATTTGAACAGGAACCTCTTCATACGTTAAATCTTCCGCTATTTCGTCCGGTTCTAACTCAATAATGTGGTTCGGGTCTTTCACATATTTACGTAACATGGATATATGAAAAACGTTATGAACACGAGACATATTTGGCGGTAAAGCGAGTCTATAGGCTACAGTCCCTACTCGATCGAGGATTAAAAATGGGCCAATGAATCAAGGATTGAGCTTTCCTCTCTTTCCAAATCTCATAACTCCTTTCCATGGAGCAACACTTAACAACACATGATCTCCAATATCGAATTCCATGTCCTTTCTATGAAGATCAACATAACTCTTTTGTTGGTCTTGTGAGGTTTTTATACGTTGTCGGATCGTTTGAATCTTTTCCGTAGTCATACGTACCAACTTCGGTCCCAACAACGTTGTTTCACCCACCTCATCCCAGCATACTGGAGAATGACACTTTCTTCCATACAACGCCTCGAATGGAGCCATGCCAATACTTGTTTGATAACTGTTGTTGTAAGAAAACTCCACCAATGGTAAGAACTTGTCCCAACTTCCCTTGAAGTCAAGGACACAGAGTCTTAATAAATCTTCAAGAGTTTGAATAGTCCTCTCTGATTGTTCGTCCGTCCGAGGATGATATGCCGAACTAAATCATAAATCCGTGCCCATAGCTTTTTGTAAACTAACCCAAAATTGTGAAGTGAATCTTGGGTCTCGATCAGAAACTATAGATACTGGCATACCATGCAGTCTTACAATCTCGTTTATGTACATACGAGCAAGACGTTCAAGTGTATAAGTTTCTCGTATTTGTAAGAAATGAGCAGACTTGGTCAATCTATCAACAATGACCCAAATTCCATTTATGCCCTGAGAAACCTTGGGAAGACCAGTAACGAAATCCATGGTAATGTGCTCCCACTTTCATTCTGGAATGTCAAGTGGTTGCAATGGACCTTTTGGTACTTGATGCTCTGCCTTGAGTCGTTGACAAGTTAAACACCTTGAGATAAACATCGCTATCTCTCTCTTCATATTGCCCCACCAAAATGTATGTCGAAGATCATGATACATTTTGGTACTCCCATGATGGATTACAAACGGTGTGTTGTAGGCCTCCATCATGATTTAATGCTTTAACACAGGATCATTAGGAACACAAAGTCTGGAGTTGACTCGAAGTATTCCTTCTTCATCAATTCTTGCTTCCGGCATAGCACCTTCCTGTACATTCTCCCTCATATGCATCAGCTCCAAGTATGTAGCTTGAGCAGCTTTAACTTTATCGATTAAAGTCGGTTTTACTCGTATATTCGCCATCATCACGTGGGTCCCTGGAGTCTTTATCTCTATCTCCATCCTTTGCAAGTCATACAAAACGGGCCTCTGCGTTGACAATATCGCACTCATACCCGCATATGATCTTCTACTCAATGCGTCAGCTACCACGTTTACTTTTCCAGGATGGTATTGGATGGTATGATCATAATCTTTCAACAGTTCAAGCCAACGTCGTTGTCTCATGTTGAGTTCCTTTTGAGTGAAGAAATATTTGAGGCTTTTATAATCCGTAAAGATCTCCACTTTCTCCCCATACAAGTAATGCCTCCAAATTTTAAGTGCGAAGACAACAGCTGCCAACTCTAGATCATGAGTAGGATAATTCCTCTAATATTCTTTGAGTTGTCGAGAGGCATAGGCTATGACTTTCCCATGTTGCATGAGAACACATCCTAACCCTTTGCCCAAGCATCACCGTAGATGGCAAATCCTCCGAGCCGTATGGTATTGTCGTAACAGTGCTTTGAAATGAGTCTTCTTTAGTTCTTGAAAACTCTTCTCACATTCCTCGCTCCAACCGAATTTTGTATCATTCCGAGTCACCGAAGTTAAGGGAGTAGCGATTCGAGAAAACCTTCTACTTAATCTCCGATAATAACCAACTAAGCCGAGAAAGCTACGTCTTCTATTATCGATTTAGGTTGCTCCCAACTTTGAATAGCTTCAATCTTTCTTTGGGTCAATGGATATTCCATGACTTAATACCACGTGCCCAAGGAATGCTACTTCCTCGCCGTAAACTCGCATTTCTTCAACTTGGCATAAAGCTTATATTCACGAAGCTTTTGAAGTATCAGCCTCAAGTGTTGCTCATGATCTTCATGGCTTTTGGAATAAATAAAGATGTCATCAATAAAGACGACCACAAAGTGATCCAAATATTCCTTGAATACTCGGTTCATCATATCCATGAAGGCAGTAGGAGCATTAGTCAATCCAAAAGACATGACTAGGAATTCATAATGCACGTACCGACTTCTGAAATCTGTCTTTAGAATGTCATCGGTTCTAATCTTCAATTGGTGATATCCGAAACGAATATCAATCTTTGAAAAAAATTTGGCGCCTTGCAACTAGTCAAACAGGTCATCAATGCGAGGCAATGGATATCTATTTTTGATAGTGACATGGTTCAACTCCCGATAATCAATAAAAAGTCGCATACTCCCATCTTTCTTCTTCACGAATAGAACAGGAGCACCCCAAGGAGACGTACTAGGACGAATGAAACTGATGTCTAACAATTCCTGCAGTTGGGTCTTTAACTCCTGAAGTTCAATAGGATCCATTCGATATGGGGCTTTGGAAATGGATTTTGTACTGGGTTCAAGGTCGATACAAAATTCAATTTCACGTTCTGGGGGTAGGCCAGGAAGTTCTTCAGGGAATACATCAAGAAATTTATTAACAATAAAAATATCATTCAAAACTGACTTATTTTTGTTTAGATCCGTGACATGAGCTAAGAAATCTTGACATCCGTTTTTTAATAAACGAATAGCTTTATGGCTTGAGATGACGGTGAATGATTTTAATGGTTTGGTTGCTTGAATTCGCATAATAGGTTGGTTAGGAATATGAAAGCTAACAACCTTACGAAAACAATCAATTTTTTCATGATGAGTAGTTAACCAATCAATCCCTAGAATTACGTCAAATGCAAGTATTTTCAATGAAATAAGATCGACAGGTAATGTGAGGGTACCGATTTGAACCAAACAAGACTTATAAACAGTGGATGTAATGACGGTTTCTCCCAATGGAGTTTCAACAGATAAGTCAAAGTCTAATTTATCCGGAGTGAAATTTAAACGTTGAGCGCAAGTAGGAGAAATAAAAGACTGGGTAGAACCGGTATCAAATAAGGTATAAACTTCGCTAGAGTTTATGATAAGCTTACCCGTGATGACCTCGTTCGGGTTCTCCTTGCTTTCTGGGAGGTCACGACAAACGCTCTCCCTTGCACTACTGGCTTTGACTTTTATGGGACGTCCTTTGGTGCCTCCATCCTAGCTGAACTTGTCTTCAGTGAATGACAAAATCGGTCTAGGTGACATTCTCTTCCATAATTATAACATGCTTTAGATGGCATCGCGCAATTTGGATTGATGTGTCCCTCCCCTCCGCATTTGAAGCATATGATAGGTAGTCGTTCTCCTTCCTTAACAACGGGTCTTGGTCTTTGGTCTTTGACGCCTTTCCATCATTGTTGAATCTCCTCTTCTTGAAATGTCCATTCTTATTGTTTTGGCCATGATTACCACCGAAGTGGTTACCATTTCTGGCATGTTGATTCCCTCCACGCTTATTGTCACTGCTTCGATGACTGCTATCACTAGTATTCTCATTTTACCAATAGCTCTCTTTTGGTTTGGTTGACTCATTATCGTGCTCCAATAACTGAGCCCTATTAACAACATCTGAATACAAACACAGTTTATGAGAGATAAGATATTGATGTATCTCGAGTTTCAAACCTCTTAGAAACATTCGCGTCATTCTCTCCTCATTATTAACTAAATGGGACGCAAACCGGGAAAACTCGGCAAACTTGGCTTCGTACTGCGACACGGTCATGTTGTTTTACTCCAGCTTGATGAACTCTACCTCTTTCATGTGACGAATACTTTCGGGAAAGTACTTGTCGTTGAACAATTCTTGGAACTTCTCCCAAGTCATCTTCATCTCAAGGCAGTTGAATACGCTTTTACGATTCCCACCAAGAATCACCTCTGCACACAACATGAAGGTGGCAAAGGAACCTTTGCTCTCGAGCATCCCAAGACATCAAATATCTTGCAGATCCGCTTTATCCACGCTCTCGCCTTAAGTGGTTTTGGCTCTCCAAAAACTCGTGGTCCCGTTCCTCGAATCGCTTAATGCAGTGACCGTCCGAGAGTTGCTGGTGTTTTCACCGCATTTTGTACAGAGCCGCTCTTGCCTGATGTTGCATGAATTGCATAAAGCCTCTGAACATTCCATCGTTCATCATCTGGTTAGTGTTGTTGTTTGCCTGAGGATTGTCGCCTTCCTAACGCACATTATCCTGATTATTGATCTGTGGAGACTCAACGGTCTCCTGTGCTCCATTGATGTTCTCAACATTCTCGGATGCCATTTTCAAATATTTCCACAAAACAAGGGTTACTTAACATATCACATATTATTCCTATACTCTGACCGACCAATTAAATACCAAATAAACTTAGGTAGGTCATACTAGTGAAGGAATTCCCCGTCTCTCCCCTCCTAGTTCTTGTCTCACATCTTAGCCATGGATCATATCCCTAAGCTTTGATACCAACTATGACGCCCCCAAAATAGGTATAGATCACCTATTCTAAGTCGCCAAATACATGGTACGGAATACAAATACAATCTTAAATTACAACATGAGCTGTGAGTTTTAATACAAATATTTTCTTCTAGACAGTATTAAAACTCTAAATAAGTCCTCAATACATTTATTAACACACTATTTCATAGAATAGTGAGGACTACTAATGTTATCGTCTGGACCATCACTCCATTCCCCGACTAGTCCCTGCTACGTTCTTATTTCCTGAAGAGAACAATGAAAGTAAAAGGGTGAGCTCAACTAGCCCAGTAGGAAATATTATGACTAAGATAATGCAGAATAAAATATCCTTAGCCTTCAATAGTGTTAAACTGATACAATATAACAAACATCAAGTTTAAATGCAGCGGAACAAGCAATCCATTAAAAGAGTTAAGTAGAGAATAAAATCTACTATCTTTTATGATTTAAAAGGTTTTTCATCACTTTTATCGCTGGGACTCAAATTTTAATAAATAATCCACATCATCCCTGCACTACGACCAATGATATTCATTAGTATCACAACCACAAATTATCCATGCACTACTGGGCAAGGATATTCGTATATTCATCAATGGTCATGATCATGCCAACAACTCATCCATCAATGTACTACGGGCCAATGAGGACTTTTACCACATCATTTGTAACATTACGGTCATGATTATACCGAATAATCCTCGGTCATAATCATACCAAGTCCATCTATGGACTACGGCCACGATGACTTTCAACATAATATAAATATGAGGATGATGACAATGATATAAGAATTCAATAAAATAAGTTCAAGAATTAATTTATCCAGAACCAATAACGCCCAAATTATCAACATGATATCGCTTTGTAGAGTAAAATTCAAGAATGCTCGTAAGAATATTTTCATGAAAAGATATCGATGAAGCGCAAATATCAAGGATATTCCACTAATTTCATAGAGTATAGAAGTCAAAACTTTAACCAACCGAGTATAATAAAGAATGGAATAACAAAAGAAATCACCAGCTGCGATAGATCAATGATGCATGTGTTATTCAATGTAATAATAAATAACGGAACCAATCATGCAGTAAACCCACGTATAAGATATTCCAATGTAATAATAAATAATAAAACCAGTCAAAGTAAATTAACATCCGACAAGATGTTCCAACATAATAATAAATAACGTAACCGAGTCATGCATAAACGCATTACATGTGTGATATTCCAATGTAATAATAAAGAATAGAATAATAGAAGAATTTCACCATGTATGTGGTATTTTATGTACAAAGTTATTCCAACATAATGATAAATAATGGAATAATGTAAGAATTTCACCAAGTATACTAGAGATCACAGATACAAAAGTTATTCCAATGTAATAAAAAAATGGAATAATGTAAGTTCTCTTCATGAATATGAAAGAAATAATACCCTTACCTTAGAACAAACCGGATATACGAGTAGTGAAGTAGCGAGTATATTTTCTTCTTTCTCTCTATACTTTCTCTCTCTAGAGTTTCAATGAATTCGCTGTAAATAATGAAGGAATGAGCTTCTATTTATAGGAGAATGGACCTAATAAGAATTAATTCTAATCGGTCCGTATTGGTTTACTATAAAATATTCTAATAAAACAAAATCTTTTAAATAAAATATAATATATTCTATTTATAATCTAATAAAACGAATAACTTTATAAAAGTATTATGTTTTAAATAAAAAATTTTACTATACAAAATACTATGCAGCACTATGCAAATACTATGCATAATAAAATATAATATATTCTATTTATAGTCTAATAAAACGAATAACTTTATAAAAGTATTCTGTTTTATATAAAAAGATTTTACTATGCAAAACACTATTCATAATAGAATATAATATATTCTATTTATAGTCTAATAAAACTAATAACTTTATAAAAGTATTCTGTTTTATATAAAAAGCTTTTTCTGTTTTATTACATTAATAATACTAATAAAACAAAACTTCATCATCATTATTATAATTCACACTATTAATCGACCAGGTCATTCCCAGGAAAGAGGAGGCTTTCCAATAAGGATTTCTCCCTATTGTCGCGGAATTAGGTGACCAAACCTCTCATTGGCAGAACTTCTATACATCGTTAATATTGCAAATAATAATATTAATAACTTCATCGTCTCAATTATTGATTTAATAATATATAAAATATTGACAATAATTGAATCAATTAACGTGAGATACTATGCAACAATTACTGAAGCAATAATTGAACAAAACCGAGTGACTTCTCACATAAGCATTAATAATAATCAATACCGTAATGCTACTATATAACCACGCCAGATTCACATGCATTTTTTTAACACCGTGTTTCAACAGCTTAACGATAAAACTTCCGCCGTTATTTTCATAAAAAATATTTTGTCGCTTTCTCAATCCGATAATAATTTCAAGTATGGGTCCACTAATGATTGTGTTGTCGCATTTAATATTCCCCGTTAAAACGAATATTCCCCAACCAATTGAATATTATATAACAACTTGCGTACTTTGCAAAATTTATAACTATTACCCACAACTATAACATTATATCAAATTCATTCCATAATATTCAGAAATGATAATTATAGAAAATTCATCTTTATTCATAAAAGTTGGGGTCTTACAATATTCGTGTATTCATCAATGGTCATGATCATGCCAACAACTGTCCATCAATGCAGGCCAATGAGGACTTTTACCACATCATTTGTAACATTACGGTCATGATTATACCGAATAACCCCTGGTCATGATCATACCAAGTCCATCTATGCACTACAGGCCACAGATGACTTTCAACATAATATAAACATGAGGATGATTACAATGATATAAGAATTCAATAAAACAAGTTCAAGTATAAATTTTAAAGATTTATAACTTAATTTATCCAGAATTTAATAACGTTCAAATTGTCAACATGATACTGCTTTGTGGAGTAAAATTCAAGAATAATATTGTACCAAAAATAATTTGGATCGAAAATGAATCAATTTTTATCATGAATAGTACTCCGGGTGAATAGTACTCAAGTGAATAGTACCCCGTGAATAGTAATTTGAGAATAGTATCGCGTGAATAGTACTCTGGCATGAAAAAGTTAAAACTTATCAAAATGCTCGTAATAATATTTCCATGAAAAGATATCGGATGAAGCGCAAATATCAAGGATATTCTACTAATTTCATGGAGTATAGAAGCCAAAACTTTAACAAAACGAGTACGAATTCGAATCAAACGAAATAATATTACTTACATACTACAGAGTATGGAAGAAAATATTATTTCAAGCGAATATTGAACAAAAATAACATCCCTTACCTTGAAAAGAAGAGTATTCCAACTGGTATAGCGGGGATATTCTTGAAGAAAACTTTCACTATTTCTATACTTAAAGCTTTCTAAAACTAGAAAGAAATATGCTCAATATTATAGAAGAAGAATTCTCTGATTGTGGTGTGATTTTCAATTCTAACTAAGCATCCTATTTATAAGAGAAAGGAAATGATACTATTTGAATTTTAGAAATCACAGACGCACAATGTTTTTGTTTTTTTCTTCTTCACAGCGCCTTATACCAAGTCACGGGTGAATGAAATTCCAAGTAAAACTAAACATACTATATATATATAACTTATATAATCCCACGTGAATCTTAACTTATGATTTTTTATGAATTTTAAGAGGTGACTGATTCAAAAATTGTTGTAGCAGAAATTTCGGTAAGCCTTTCTCTCTATGCTAGTCAGAATTTGGAAAAAAATTTCTTATACAAAGTTGTAGAGAATTAAATTTTACAGGGAAAGGACATAAGATCCAAAATTTTCTGATAAAATGTTTAATTATTATGAATTATTGAAGTTCTGAATATTGGAATTTATAATTAAACTATCAGAAAAATTATTTGGGTTGAAATATTTTTACAGAATGCTTATAATATCATCTTCGAAGTTCTGTAAATTTTTGATGAATTATTGAAAAACAGAAGTAATTATTGTATTTTTAAGCTATTTATAGTTAGTTTGAAAATAGAAGAAATTCATAGAATATTCTATGAATGATGAAAAATTATGAAACTTGGTGAAAAATCTTATAATATTATTTTATAATTTTTGGACAATTTTGGATAATTATTGAATAAAAAAATATTTATTGTATTTTTAAGCTATTTATGGTTAGTTTAAAAAGAGGAAATTCATAGAAAATTCCATGAATGGTGGAAAATTATGAATTTTTTTGAAAAATATTATAATAATATAAGATTAATATTGATGATGTTTTAAAGATATAAAAGTATGTGGAGTTAGTATTTCTATTTTGAAGCTATTAAATGATAGTTTTTATAAATAGAAATAATTATTTAAAATTGTTGGATAATCTGAAAAACATGAAAAATGTTTGGAAAGTTCAGAATACTATTTTAAATATTTTAGAAGTGTTAGTAAGCTCATGAGGTGTCGGGATGTAAACGCACAAGTGAGGAATGAGTTATGATAAAAATAAAAATAATATTTTTGTTAAAGTAAAAATGGTGATAATACCAGAATAGTGGATTGTCATATATGAGATTTCTCAAGTTTTATTATTCATTTGTAAAGTTTTGGAATATGAATAATGATTTTATGCGATAAATAAAGACAACTTGAATAAATAATGAATTATTAGTTAGTTTATATGTTATTTGAGATAAATATGATTCGGTGTTGATCCCAACTTTAAATAGAATTTAAATTGTTTTATTAATTTGTTGATTAAAGATATGTATGATATGCAGATGTTGTTCAATTATTTTTTTTCTACAAAAGTAAGTTTGGTAGAACTTACCGACACTCTACTTTTTCTAAAGTAGTCTGGACCACAACTCAATTACTGTTAAAACGTGTAGAAGTTGGTTTAATTTTTTTTGTGGGATCATAAATTCTACTACCATTATTATATACCCCATTTGGTTATTTTGTCAAAACGGGTGTGCTAGTTGTTTACTAAATTTTTAGTATAAATAGGTTGTCCGGTTGAGCAACTAAACACACATCATCACTCACTACTATAAAACAGTAAATAGATAACGCGTAAAAAATATTGTGATTTCTGTCAGAAAAACGTCGTGGTTAAAGGTGTCATCTATTTGACACCCTTATACAACGTTTTTAAAACGTTGTAGTTAGACACATTCTACAACGTTTTTTCATAAATTAGTAGATTCTTGAAAACGTTGTAGAAGGTATGATTCCACAATGTTTTCTAGCTTAAAATGTTATAGTTTAATATATCAGACAACGTTTAGGCACATTTAGACGACGTTTTTAAAATGTTGTAGATTGAATTGGGGAAAAAAAAAAAAAAAGTTATGGTTCACCTATATTACCAGTGCACCTGCAATCTGCTAATGCCATAATATATAGCTAAAAGGTCTAAATTCTCATTTAAATTTAAAGCCAAAATATATCAACCATTCAAAATACATCCCAATAATACCATTCAAAATGCATCCCAATAATACATCCCTATTCACAATTTATTTCCATAAGAACCACTTGTTAAAAAATGTAGACTAAAAACAAATGCTCTCTCAATCACTTTCCTTCACTGTTCACAACAAGTGTGTACTGCAAGTTGTATCTTTCCTTTCCCACCTTTTTGACTTGAGGAATAGATGGATGCCCAGTTGTATAACAAGTTTTTACAAATAATTGGGGATGTTTTTGCAAATAATTGGTTCCCTGAATACGGTCCCTGTAGCGAGTGTGAATTATAATGAGCCATCAACAGTCAATCATATTATGTGAAGCAATAACTTTGAAACTTACAAAGTGAAACAAGTCACTGACCATTTAAAATTTTCCTAATTGTCCCATTTGGACTCTTCCACATCTGCTTCAGGCCAAACTCCTCAACACGAGCTTCATCTATTAAATAAATAACCATATGTGAGCACTCTGTGTATTTTTGTTTAGTAATGATAACATAACAAAAGTCCCTGTAAAGCATTCATCGATATATTATATAAAAAAAAATCTTTCTGTCAGATCCAGCAATGTATACCTGGATTAATGGTTGCACACTTGATTGCCACATTGAACCTAAAAGGATAAAATACACCTCAGCTTTCAAAAAAAAAATAGACACACAATAAGACACAAGCACACGGAGACACGAGGGTAGAAAACATTAAAACTCGACGCACAAGTTAATCAAAGTACACAAATGCCATGAACAGTAAACCAGAAAGGTGACAATACCAAAAAAGACCAAGATAGAGCTGTTAGAATTTCTGATAATTTTCAAGCAAAAAAATCTTATAGTATTTTTTTTTGAAAATAGAATTATAGAAACATTAAAGAATTCAAGTACATACTTGAGGGTGGCCTCTGCACTTTCAATAGTAACTTTATCATCAGTTGCATCACGGTGAGGAAGGCCAAGGTCAAAGTATTTTATATCCAGCTCCACAAAGGGAAAAATGAGCTGCAGTATATCAATTCAAGACATAAGAACGAGATAAATTCTAATTGAACAAAACAGCAAAAAGCATTGATTAAGTAAAAGAATCAAATTACCTTGTCCTTTATTTGTTTCCAGAACACTCGAGTCATTTCATCTCCTGCAGCATATATTAGGAGGAACCACGTAAGAGACTAAAAAGGGAACATAACTGAAATTTGCCGTTCTGCCTCAGAAGCATAAAAAAACATGTGGATATGCACACGCAATGACCTCAGGTCCTCATTGGTTTGCTCATGAAGCATACAGCTTTCCCTTTGCAATTTAGAAAAGGTTTTTTACAATATTTTACAAGTACTTTTACAGAGATTATGAACATTTATTTATCCAAATTTTGTTTCTATATTTAATAATGAAATAATATGTATTCAGATCTAAAGAAAACAAGAATATAAAGAACTCAAATGCAATATTAAAGCGTAGAAATATTCTATCTCCCTTCTCATCCGAAAATTATCAGGAAAACACATCAGAAAAGCAGAAGTATATCCTACAATACAAAGAAATCCAAGCAACATACCTACTAAAAAAGCTTCAGTGAAACAACATTACTTTTTTGCATCATCTTTAGATGTACAATCAGCACACACAAATAAGTCTAGTTGCTTTGCTTGGTTAATACTCATCTTCTCACAAGCAGGATGATACCTACAAATACCATGGTGAAAAGCACATAATATTCCACAGCTTATACAGTATACACACAAGGAAAACACATTTGTACCATCAAATCATCTGGGTTATACGGCATCTCGCATTTGCAGTACCTTCAAATCAGAAAACACAAAGAAAGTTATGAAACATGTCCACCAGTAATTAAACATCAATGATGAGCAGAGTAGAACAATACTCACACTGCGACACGATCAGGTATGAATGCTCCAGTGGCAGCTTTGTACTCAAAGCGACAATAGTAATCCTCAGACCCAACATTCTCAAGCTTGGTGTAATTCTTGAAAGAGTGAACAATGCACTTACCTTCAATTGTGTGAGCACTCTGGGTACAAAACCAGAGCAATATAAAAAAAACGTTTATAATATTTCTTTCCAGTTTAGTCTACTGTCTTTTCAATTATACTCCCCCCCTCCTTCAATCACTCAAAAATTGCATAAGCATGCATTATATACATATATGTATATATGCATCAACAAAATACCCACTTCAAGAATCTAAAAAAGACAAAATAAAACCAATTAGTAGGGTACGAAAGCTACATTTATCATTGGCAAGCAGTACAAATCCAAAGAGATTTCATGAAGTACTTAAAAAAATATTAAGAGATAATTTCAATTATATGCATCTTCCTATTGAATTCTAGAAGGGCCACCAAATATAAAGGGCAATTCGAGTTTTTATATATATGAAAAAATTATCACAGAAAAAGGAATACTAGAATAATACCTCACACAAAATAGAAAGCATATTGCGAGGGCTACAACTAACTACAAACCGATCAATAATACCCTCTGAAACACTGATACACCTCTTTGAGGCGCTTGAAAACCTTGCAACAGCCTTTGACAACTCAAATGAAAGTGTGTTATGTCCATAACTTCCTACAGAGGAACAACAAACAACCCAAAAACCACAAGCTTAGCCACAAATTACAGAATCAGAATTATAGAAGTTCAAAAAATAGAATGAATCATACCTGGTCCAGTGAAGGAGAGAATAAATATGTATGAATTTCTAAAAGGATTTCAAACGCATTGTTCTCAAATTCTTCATTTTTCGGATCCGTTACAATCGAATCGGAAATAGTATTGAGAAAATCAACCAACACGGATGAATCAAACAAATTTGCAAGCTAATTACTTTAAAAAAAAGAAGCATTAGAACAAAAAATTACTCTGTATGTGTGTGTGTTTAAATTCTCCCCTCCATTACACTTCTCTAACATTTCTATCAATGTGGTAAAATATTTACTAAATCATCCAATTATTAAAAAAATCAAAACATGTATATATTTTAAATGCACAAACAAATAATTGGTAATGGAAACCATTTAATTGAACTAGAGTACATGGATATCGAGAAAAGAAAGGAAATTACTGAAAAATAGTTCTAGGTAGAGACTATTTTACCCAGCGGCATTTTTATCAGCTGCATCAGAATCAACTAGAGGAGAAAATGAAGAAGATTCAGGTTCTGATGCCATCGATCGCCATTTTAGGTTAGATTTGAGCTTTCCTCTATGAAATCTAGAGCTCGAGAACCACGAATTATAGGAAATTAATGGCGTTATAGGATACGGAATAGCTAAAATTCGAGCTGAACACACCATCCTCAATCTTTAAACCCCCTCTTTTTTCTGTCGCTGCAATATCCCCCTTCATCTTCAAATAAAATACCTTCGACTCGCTCGTGGAAGCCGACGGCACCAGATTCGACTCCAATACCATCTATAAACCGCGGGAGAGAAACAAAGAAAAGCAGCTCATCACTTTCCCCTCGACAGTCGAGAGGCAAGAGGGAAAGAGGCTGAGGAGTTTGGAATCGAGATTTTAGATCTAGCAGAGACTGGGAGCGGGCAAGGGCAAAATGGGAGAAAACATACTGATAGAGTAGTGTTATAAAATTATTTCAAGTTTTCACTTCCGCGTAATTTTAAGTGTTCAGTTAGAGCTCCGTGTTTTTTTGATAGACAACGTTTTTTAAAAAAAACGTTATCTAATTAAAACTAAAAAAATGCCCTTTTAAATAGATAATGTTTTTGCATATATATCTACAATATTTTTTTAAAAATGTTATGAAAAAAAATACCACAACATTTTTATAAAAAAACGTTGTGGTTTAAGTGTTATCTATTTAGTACTTTATACTGGTGACTACACTAAAAATATAGAATTCTTTTACTAAAATATTGTGAAAATAATATTGTGAGTATTTCTATTGAGTGTAATGTTACTCCGAGTGTAGATAAGGAATGCAAGCATTGTTTAAGTTGATCAATTTCACAGAAAGCAAAATCAAGTCACATGCTAAGGTAAGGAAGTATCATTTTTATGGTAAAAGAATGTCATTTTCTTTTATACTCCATATTGTGTTAAGATATTATTATTCATTTCTTCATCTTATCATTAAATGGTGAAAAGTCCTGAAATGATTAGAATATCCTTAATAATGCGTGCTTCATCTAATATCATGTTGGCAATTTGAACTCTGAATAATTAAGCTGGAAATCACTAAGATTTATTTTATCTTATTGTTCTGATTATTTATATTCATTCATTATATATATATATATATATATATATATATATATATATCATTGTCATCATTCTCATGATTATATTGTGTTGAAAGTCATCTTTGGCCCGTAGTGCAAAGATGGACTGTTGATTATTGGTTTTACAGTTGTATATCTTTGGCTTACGTGCAAAGTTGGATTGTTGATTATTGGTTTTATATTAGTATATCTTTGGCTTATATGCATAGATGAACTGTTGATTGATAGCTTTGGCCCGTAGTGCGAGATGGATGGTGTATGATATACGATCGATCACGACCACCGGTGATACTAACGAATATCCTTGGCCCGTAGTGCATGGATAATTTGATGTTGTGATTGGCAGGATCATGACCATTAGTTAACAGTTAAATGTCTTTGGCCGTAGTGCACTGACAGATAATTGATTGGTATGATCATGACCATTGGTTTTATAGTTGAATATCTTTGGCTTCAGAAGTGCGAAGATGAACAAACCGATTGGTATAATCATTTTTATTACATTTGAATATCTTTAGCCTTTGGGGTAAGAATATTGATTAAACGTTCTATTAAGCCTTTGTGGCAAGGAGAAACTATTGATTTACATGATTATAAATATGAAGATAGTAGATATCATGCTCTACTTAACTCTTCTAATGGATTGCTTATTCTGCTGCAGTTGTTGATCTGAAACTTGTTGTCTATTGTATTCTATCAGTTGTTATACTGTTGAAGGCTAAGGATAATGTATTCTGCATTATCTTAGTCATAATATTTCTTATTGGGCTAGTTGAGCTCACCCTTTTCTTTCATTGTTCTCTTCAGGAAATTAGAATATAGCTGGGACGAGTCAGGGAATGGAGTGATGGTCCAGGATAAGTGGCTATAGTAGTCCTCACTATTCTATGAAATAGTGTGATAATAATTGTAATAAGGACTCCATTGAGTGTGAATATTTTCTAGAAGACAATATTCGTGTTAAAACCCCCAGCTTATGTTTTGTCGTATATTACACGACAGTTGTATAATCAAGGTCTAGTTGTATTTTGTACCATGTATTTGGTGACCTAAGATGGGTGATGTATACCTATTTTGGGGGCATCACAATTGGTATCAGAGCTTAGGGATATGATCCCTGGCTGAGATGTGAGACTAGAACTAGGAGGGGAGAGACGGGTAATTCGTTCGCTAGTATGACCTACCTAAGTTTATTTGTTATTTAATTGGTCGATCAAAATATAGGGATAATATGTGGCATATCAGTTAACCCTTGTTTTGAAACTATATTCTAGAATAATATCTAAAATACAGGAGATGAGCAATGGATGAACCATGAAACAGAGGAAGTAGCTTGTGAGCTAGAATTTGAAATTCTCATCTCTTCGAACTACCAGGTACGTAAATTTCGAGGGCGAAATTTCATAAGGTGGGGTGATTGTAAAACCCCAACTTTTATAAAATAAAAGTCTAATTTAATTTATGATTATTATTCTAAAATTTTAAAATGTTAAATTGATAAATGTTTCAACGCGCAATTAATCGGATAACTGAGCAAATAAGATAGGAGAAATGAGATTATTGAAAAGGGGAGGGGCCGCTTGTGCGGCTAATAATTGAGAGGAATTGGAGAAATGAGGGATAGGGAATTATTATGGGGGACAAGGAAAGAGAGAGTAAGATAGAAAAGAGGAAAAGAAGGAAAATGAGGGAAAAAGAAGAAAAAGAGAAAGAAATAAAAAGAGAGGAGAAAGGAATATGCTGACTCCCACCCATTCCCACTCACGGGTGGGGGGAAATAAGGAAGAAAAACAAAAGAAAGAATAGAAAGAGAGAGAGAGAGAGAGAAAAAAAGAAGAAGAAGAAGAAGAAGAAGAAGAAGAAGAAGGAGAAAGAGAAAAAGAAAGAGAAAGAGAAAGAGAAGGAGAAATTAAAAAGGTAAATTTTTATCTTTGATCTATTATTAGATTTATGAATTTTATGAGTACATATTTATGTATGTGCTTGTTGAGATGATTTAAAATTGCATAAACATGAATCAAATGAGAGAAATCTAGAAATCAAATGAAAAACGAAATCTAAAAATTTTCATAAAAATTAGTTTATTACTTGATTTTGTAAAATCCATAACTCTTTGTGTATAATGAGTTAGAAGATGAGCCATATATCAAAAGAAAGCT
The DNA here is from genome assembly GCA_020205605.1 of Panax ginseng. NCBI lineage: Eukaryota > Viridiplantae > Streptophyta > Magnoliopsida > Apiales > Araliaceae > Panax > Panax ginseng. Next base: position 133,354,338 of record CM035133.1, on the reverse strand, counting down.
CTGGAAGTAAGCTAATGGTAGAAATTTGAATCACTCAAAAATTCCTTGTGGATTTTTCATGGTGAAAATTTGAGTGAAACTGGTTCGAAGGACTTATAGTCCGAAAAATCAGTTTATTAAGCTCTATTGCGTGAGTTATAATTTTTAATCTGACAGTTTGATTGTTGTGATTTTTGGATATATTATACATATATAAGTTGAGTATTTTTCCACAAATTTTGAACCGTTAAAGATTAACTTATGATTTGTTATGAATTTTAAGAGGTGACTAATTCAGAAATTATTGTAGCAGAAATTTCGGTAAGCCTTTCTCTCTATGCTAGAGTCAGAATTTGGAAAAAAAAATTCTTACACAAAGTTGTAGAGAATTAAATTTTACAGGGAAAGGACATAAGATCCAAATTTTTCGATAAAAGGTTTAATTATTATGAATTATTGAAGTACTGAATATTGGAATTTATAATTAAATTATCCAAAAAATTATTTGGGTTGAAATATTTTTACAGAATGCTTATAATGTCATCTTAGAAGTTCTGTAAATTTTTGATGAATTATTAAAAAACAGAAGTAAATATTGTATTTTTAAACTATTTATATTTAGTTTGAAAATAGAAGAAATTCATAAAATATTCTATGAATGATGAAAAATTATGAAACTTAGTGAAAAATCTTATAATATTATTTTATAATTTCTGGACAATTTTGGAAAATTATTGAATAACAAAAATATTTATTGTATTTTTAAGCTATTTATGGTTAGTTTAAAAAAAGAGGAAATTCATAGAAAATTCCATGAATGGTGGAAAATTATGAAATTTGCTGAAAAATATTATAATAATATAAGATTAATATTTATGATGTTATAAAGATATAAAAGTATGTGGAGTTAGTATTTCTATTTTGAAGCTATTAAATGATAGTTTTTATAAATAGAAATAATTATTTAAAATTTTTGGATAATCTGAAAATTATGAAAAATGTTTGGAAAGTTCAGAATACTATTTTAAATATTTTAGAAGTGTTAGTAAGCTCATGAGGTGTCGGGATGTAAACGCACAAGTAACGAATGAGTTATGATAAAAACAAAAATAATATTTTTGTTAAAGTAAAAATGGTGATAATAACAGAATAGTGGATTGTCATATATGAGATTCTCAAGTTTTATTATTCTTTGTAAAGTTTTGGAATATGAATAATAATTTTATGCGATAAAAAAAGATAACTTGAATGAATAATGAATTATTAGTTGGTTTATATGTTATTCGAGATAAATATGATTCGGTGTTGATCCCAACTTTAAATAGAATTTAAATTATTTTATTAAGGTGTTGATTAAAGATATGTATGATATGTAGATGTTGTTCAATTATTTTCTTTCTACAAAAGTAAGTTTGGTAGGACTTGCCGACACTTTACTTTTTCTAAAGTAGTATGGACCACAACTCAATTACTGTTAAAACGTGTACAAGTTGGTTTAATTTTCTTTATGGGACCATAAATTCTACTACCAGTATTATATACCTCATTTGGTTATTTTTTCAAAACGGGTGTGCTAGTTGTTTACAAAATTTTTAGTTTAAATATGTTGCCCGGTTGAGCAACTAAATACACACCATCACTACACTAAAAATATAGAATTCTTTTACTATAATATTGTGAGTATAATATTGTGAGTATTTCTATTGAGTGTAATGTTACTCCAAATGTAGATAAGAAATGCAAGCATTATTTAAGTTGATCAATTTCACAAAAAGCAAAATCAAGTCACATGCTAAGGTAAGGGATGTCATTATTATGGTAAGGGAGTATCATTTTTATGGTAAAAGAATGTCATTTTCTTTTATACTCCATATTGTGGTAAGATATTATTATTCATTTCTTCATCTTATCATTAAAAGTCCTAAAATGATTAGAATATCCCTAATAGTGTGTGCTTCATCTAATATCATGTTGGCAATTTGAACTCTGAATAATTAAGTTGGAAATCACTAAGATTTATTTTATCTTATTGTTTTGATTATTTATATTCATTCATTGTATATAAAATTGTCATCAGTCTCATGATTATATTGTGTTGAAAGTCATCTTTGGCCCGTAGTGCAAAGATGGACTGTTGATTATTGGTTTTACAGTTGTATATCTTTGACTTACGTGCAAAGTTGGATTGTTGATTATTGGTTTTACAGTTGTATATCTTTGGCTTACGTACAAAGTTGGATTGTTGATTATTGGTTTTATAGTTGTATATCTTTGGCTTACACGCATAGATGAACTGTTGATTGATAGCTTTGGCCCGTAGTGCAAAGATAAACAGTTGTGTGACATGATCATGACCACGTGATTCTAACGAATATCCTTTTCCCGTACTGCATGGATAATTCGATGATGTGATTGGAAGGATCATGACCATTAGTTAACAGTTGAATGTCTTTGGCCGTAGTGCAATGACAGACATTTGATTGGTATGATCATGACCATTAGTTTTATAGTTGAATATCTTTGGCCCGTAGTGCAAAGATAAACAACTGATTGGTATGATCATTGTTATTACATTTGAATATCTTTAGCCTTTGGGGTAAGAATATTGAGTAAACGTTCTATTAAGACTTTGTGGCAAGGAGAAACTGTTGATTTACATGATTATAAATATAAATTGTGAATTGAACTATAATCTTTAGTGGTTCAGGTGAAGACATGTGATGAAAGTTCTCTTTGTCTTGGGTATAAAAAAGAAATGTTGATGACTATTATAGTAATAAAATTGATGATAAACTTTTAAATCATATAAGATAATAGATATCATGCTCTACTTGACTCTTCTAATGGATTGCTTATTCCGTTGCAGTTTTTGATCTGAAACTTATTGTCTATTGTATTCTATCAGTTGTTATACTGTTGAAGGCTAAGGATACTTTATTCTGCATTATCTTAGTCATAATATTTCTTACTGGGCTAGTTGAGCTCACCCTTTTCCTTCATTGTTCTCTTCAGGAAATGAGAATATAACTGGGACGAGTCGGGGAATGGAGTGATGGTCCAGGATAAGTGGCTATAGTTGTGAGACCCCAGATTTTATGAATAAAGATTTAAATTTCTCGAAATATTTTTTAAATATTATGGAGTGGATTTGATATAATGTTATAGTTGTGGGTAGTATTTATAAATTTTGCAAAGTATGCAGGTTGTTGTATTATATTCGATTGGTCAGAGAATATTCTTTGTGTCGAAAAATATTCGTACGACGGCACAATCATTGTTGGACCCCACAACAAAATTATTGTCGGATTGAGAAAATGACAAAAATATTTTATTAAAAATAACGGCGGAAGTTTTACCGTTAATATTGTTGAACTACTCTAAGTAGTAAAGTAATAAAGATGTCTGGCGTGGTTGCATCTGCACCTGGTATTGATTTTTAATGCTTACGTAAGAAGTCACTCAGTTTTGTTCAATTATTGCTATAGTAATTGTTGCATAGTATCTCACGTTATTTGATTCAATTATTGTCGATATTTTATATATTATTAAATCAATAATTGAAATGACAGAGTTATTAATATTATAAATTACAATATTAACGATGTTCAGAAGTTACGCCAAGGAGAGGTTTGGTCACCTAATCATACGCCAATAGGGAGAAATCCTTATTGGAAAGCCCCTCTTTCTTGGGAACGACATGGTCGATTAATATTGTGAATTATAATAAAGGTGATAAATGTTGTTAAAATTATTAATGTGATTTTTATGAGGTATTTGTGTAAGTTTTTCTTATTTTATGATCAGTAGAAAATTATTTACCCATTTTTCAAAATAATCGGTAGAAAATTATTTAAGGTGGGGCCCACATGTGGGGCTCATATGTGTTGGGAAAATGATTTTGGAAATGGAAGAGTATATGTGTGTATTGAGTATATGGTGGGAGAAAATGAGATGTGAAAGTGATGGGTGTGTGAGTGAAAAATAGTGAAAAAGTGGTAGTGTGATAGTGATGTGTAAGAGTGTAGTGAATTTGATTATTGGGTGGGTGGGGGATAGATGTTGGTTATGGGGGAGAAAAATTAAGTGGTGTATATATAATATTGATATATATAATTTGAAAACATGTGTTATATATATATATATATATATTATTTTAATTGATTTGATTATTGATTGGAAAAAAAATAATTTCATCCAATTGATTGCATAAATAATTTTCCTTGCACAAGATTCTTTCCATTCTCCTATAAATAAAGCTCATTCCTTCATTATTTCTTACAAATTCAATTTGAAACTCCGAGAGAGAAATTATAGAGAAACTATAGAAAAGTATTCTCGCTACTTCCTACTCTTATATTCAGTTTCTTTTACGGTAGGGGTGTTATTCTTTCTTATTCATGAAGAGAACTTCATTATTCCATTCTTTATTGTTACGTTGGAATAACTCAGATATCTGCTGAGCTACCCTATACTTGGTGACATTCTTCTATTATTCTGCTCTTTATTATTCTGTTGGAATATCCATGCATCTGTGTGTTTTTACACCGACTGGTTCCATTATTTATTATTCCGCCTTTATTATTATGTGAATATCCCATCTGTCATCGCTTTCTGTTGGACCGGTTCCATTATTTATTATTTCGCACTTATTATTTTGTTGGAACATCATGCCGCTGTGAATTTTACCTCGACCGTTCGTTCCGTTATTATTATTCTACATTGGAATAACTTTTCTACATCAAGCAATCGCATGCATGCGTGGTGATTTCTTTTGTTATTCCATTCGTTATTATACTCAAATTGGTTAAAATTTTGACTTCTATACTCCATGAAATTAGTGGAATATCCTTGATATTTGCGCTTCATCCAGTATCTTTCATGGAAATATTCTTCTGAGCATTCTTGAATTTTACTCTACAAAGCAGTATCATGTTGACAATTTGGACGTTATTAGTTCCTGAATAAATTAATTCGTGAACTTGTTTTATTGAATTCTTATATCATTGTCATCATCCTCATGCTTATATTATGTTGAAAGTCATCCGTGGCCTGTAGTGCATAGATGGACTTGGTATGCTTATGACCAGGGATTATTCGGTATAATCATGACCGTAATGTTACAAATGATGTGGTAAAAGTCCTCATTGGCCCGTAGTGCATTGATGGACAGTTTTTGGTATGATTATGGCTATGGATTCTCTTCGACCAAGGGAGCAAAGATGAATTATTTTATGGCATGATCAACACCGTTGATGAAAACACGATTATCTTTGGCCCGTAGTGCATGGATAATTCGTGGTCGTGATACTAAAGAATATCTTTGGCACATAGTGCGGGGGATGATTTAATGATGTGGATTATTTATGGAGTCGAGTCTCGTGATAAAAGTGATGAAAACTTTTTAAATCATAAAAGATAGTAGATTTTATTCTCTACTTGACTCTTTTAATGGATTGTTTGATCCGCTGCAGTTAAACTTGATGTATATTGTATTTTATCAGTTTAACATTGTTGAAGGCTAATGATAATTTATTTTGCATTATCTTAGTCATAATATTTCTTCTTTGGGCTAGTTGAGCTCACCTTTTTTTCACCGTTTCTCTTGTGAAATGAGAACGTAATGGGACAAGTCGGGGAGCGGAGTGATGGTCCGGATGATATTATTAGCTAGTAGTCCTCACTATTCTGTTAAATAGTGTGACAATAAATGTAATGAGGACTTATTCTAAGAGTGGATATTGTCTAGAAGACAGTATTTGTATTTAAACTCACAGCTCTCTTGTTGTATAATTAAGATTGTATTTTTATTCTGTGCCATGTATTTGGCGACTCAGAATAGGTGATGTATTCCTATTTTGGGGGCGTCACAATAGTAGTCCTCACTATTCTATGAAATAGTGTGATAATAATTATAATAAGGTATAGACTTTGTAAGAGTTTATTATTAGCTTACCCGTGATGACCTCGTTCGAGTTTCTTGTTTTTTCAGAGGTCACGACAAACGCTCTCCCTTAAATTACCGGCTTTGACTTCTCTCGGACGACCTTTGGTGCCTCCATTCCAGCTAGACTTGACTTCACTACATCACAAAATTGGGCTAGGTGACCTTCTCTTCCGCAATTATAACATGCTTTGGACTGCATCGTACAGTTTGAACTGATGTGTCCCTCCCCTTCGCATTTGAAGCATACGATCGATGGTCAACGTTCTCCTTCCACTACAAAAAAATGGGCCTTTAACAATGATTTTTCGGGCAAAGACTTTATAAGTCGATGCTAAAAGTATATGTTTAGCAACGAAATTTGTCCTTTGTTGGAGATTGTGTCAGGCTTTCACTTTTTGCAACGAAATTCATAAGTCGTTGCAAAATTTCGTTGCTAATTCATTGGCGGGAAAAAAATTCGTTAGAAATTCGTAGCAAAATTTTTGGCCACTTGATTTCCCGTCATCGTGGGCAACAAAAAGTTTTTGTTGCTAAAAATGGGCTTTTGATAACGATTTTTGAGTGCACGACTTTATAAGTCGTTCTTTAAAAAGTATATGTTTAGCAACAAAACTTGTCATTCGTTTCTGCAGATTGTGGTCGCTTTTACTTTTTGGCAACGAAATTCACAAGTAGTTGCAAAATTTGGAAACAAAATTCGTTAGAAATTCATTGCAAAATTTCTAACCACTTGATTTCTCCTCATCGTGGGCAACGAAAGTTTTTTTGTTGCTATATTTCGTTGCCTAATATGGACCACATTCATTGACAATAATTTTTATTTTTCATTGCATATTTTATACAACTTTTTGCAACGACTATTAAAATGTTGCCGAAAATTAAGATAATAATAATAATAATAATAATAATAATAATAATAATAATAATAATAATAATAATAATAATAATAATAATAACAATAATAATAGTACTAATAATAGTACTAATAATAATAATAATAATAATAGTAATAATAATAATAATAATAATAAATATAATAATAATAATAATAATAATAATAATAATAATAATAATAATATAATAATAATAATAGTACTAATAATAATAATAATAATAACGAGTAATAATAATAATAGTAGTACAAATAATAATAATAATAATTATTATTATTATTATTATAATTATAATTATAATAACATACGTTTGGATAAACTGTTAAGTTAAACACAATTAAAATTCCAAATAATTATAATTGTTATTGTTCTTATTATTATTATTAGTACTATTATTATTATTATTATTATTATTATTATTAGTATCTTATTATTATTAGTATTATTATTATTATGACTGTTATTATTATTATTATTATTATTATTATTATTATTATCACGCAATTAGTTATGTATATTTGTGTATGTAATTAACAAATAAGGAAAGGGGATCTGTTTTAATTTGGGGGAAATGATTTGTTCAGTTATAAATATTAATCCTTGCAAAATAATAGCAACTAGGCCCATGTGCTCGGGTGGTCATTGGATCAATATTCCAAACTGGAGGTCTTGTGTTCGAATCCTCCACATATGATATGTACGTATGTGTGTGTGTGTGTGTGTGTATATTATGTATATTTGTGTATGTACGTAACAAATCTAAGGAAAGGGGATCTGTTTTAATTTGGGAGAAATTATTTGTTCAGTTATAAATATTAATCCTTGCAAAATAATAGCAACTAGGCCCATGTGCTCGGGTGGTCATTGGATCAATATTCCAAACTAGAGGTCTTATGTTCGAATCTTCCACATATGATATGTACGTATGTGTGTGTGTATATTTATATATATATATATATATATATATATATATATACACACACATACATATTCTTTTCAAAATTTCTTATCAAACTAAATAAAATACTAAACAAATCTCAACATTAAAGTAAATATATATAAAGTAACTAGGAATATTTTTATAAATATATATATATATATATATATATATATATATAAGCAAATATTCATATAAATATTTATAAATTTATCTCTAAATATTCATATAAATATTTATAAAAAAATATTCGTATCTAAATTTTATAAATTTTTGATGAAATATTTATAAATTTATAAAATTTAAAGCTAAATTTATATAAATATTTGTTTATAAATATTTATATGACATCAAACCTAATTATTATATCTATGCTTCCCAATGTTTCCTATTTATAACATTTTTTATCGTTGCAAATTATATCAACTTTCGTTGCACATATAAAGAAACGACAACATATAATGTCGTTGCTAATCCACAACTTTCGTTGTTATTATTGTTGCTGAATCAGCATAATGTCGTTGCCAAATAATATAATCAGCAACGAAAATCGTTGTTAAAAAGTTTACATTCCGCAACTAAAGCAAGCTTAGGCAACAATTTTCATAATTAACTGTAACAAAAAAATTCGTTGCAAAATGGTGTCAATTGAAACGAAAATGCATGGTCGTTGCAAAAAAAAGAGTTCATTTCGTTGCCAATTAGAAGGCTTTTGCAACGAAATGGGCTTTTTAGCAACGAAATTTTAATTATTCTGCAACAATACATTTTGTTGCTAAAGGATCGATGTCTCTGTACGAAAGCTAAATTTCGTTACAAAATGTATTACTTTTGACAACGAAAAAAATACGTTCGTTGCGGAAAAATTAGCAACACTCATTGCACAACGAAAGACGCAACGACAGTAAAGACGTTGCGAAAACCCTTTTACAACGAAATTTGGCACCTTTAGCAACGAAAATCGATTGTTGCTGAAGCCCCATTTTTTGTAGTGTTCCTTGAAAATGGGTGCTGGTGTTCCTGTCTTTCCATCATTGTTGAACCTTCTCTTCTTAAAATTTCTACTTCTATTGTCTTGGCCATGATTACCACCGAAGTGGTTACCATTTCTGGCATGTTGATTCCCTCTACGTTTGTTGTCACTACTGTAAGACCCCAACTTTCATAAATAAAGATTAATTTTTCTCGAAATATATTTTTGAATATTATGGTGTGGATTTGATATAATGTTATAGTTGTGGGTAGTATTTATAAATTTTACAAAGTATGCAAGTTGTTATAAAATATTCGATTGGTCGGGAGGGAGTGTAATGTTATATATATATATATATATATATATATATATAAGTTTTATATTTTATTATGCATAGTGTTTGCATAGTAAGAAATAAAAATTTCAGACAATTTCGATATACGCCCGTGAATCCCACTGTTCCGTCCGTGATTTCTTTTTCAAATAGTATCCTTTCCATTCTCCTATAAATAGGATGCTTAGTTTAGAATTGAAAATCATGCCAGAATCAGAGAATTCTTCTTCTATAATATTGAGCATATTTCTTTAGAGTTTAAGAAATCTTTGAGTGTAGAAAATAGTGCAAGTTTTCTTCAAGAATATCCCCGCTATACCAGTTGGAATACTCTTCTTTTTAAGGTAAGAGATATTATTTTTGTTCAATATTCGTAAGAAATAATATTTTCTTTCATACTCTGTAGTATGTAAGTAATAGTATTTCGTTTCAGATTTCGAATTCTACACTCATTTTGTTAAAGTTTTGGCTTCTATAGTCCATGAAATTAGTAAAATATCCTTAAAATTTGCGCTTCATCCAATATCTTTTCATGTAAATATTATTCTGAACAGTCTTGATAAATTTTAACTTTTTCATGTCGGAGTACTATTCATGGGGTACTATTCTCAAAGTACTATTCACTCAGTTACTATTCACTCGGGGTACTATTCATGATAAAAATTAATTTCTTTTCGATTTAAATCATTTTTGATATAATATTATTCTTCAATTTTACTCCACAAAGCAGTATCATGTTGACAATTTGGACATTATTGAATTCTAGATAAATTAAATTATAAATCTTTAAAAATTTATCATTTGCTTTCTTTTAATTGAATTCTTATATCATTGTCATCATCCTCATGCTTATATTGTGATGAAAGTCATCTGTGGCTTACGTGCATAGATGGACTGTTAATCGGTATGATTATGACCAGGGATTATTCGGTGTAATCATGATCGTAATGTTACAAATGATGTGGTAAAAGTCCTCATTGGCCCGTAGTGCATTGATGGACAGTGGTTGGCATCATCATGACCATTGGTGAAAATACGAATATCCTTAGCCCGTAGTGCATGGATAATTCGTGGTTGTGATACTAATAAATATCCTTGGCCCGTAGTGAAGGGATGATTCGATGATTTGTATTATTTATTAAGTTGAGTCTCAGTGATAAAATTGATGATAAACTTTTTAAATTATAGAAGATAGTAGATATTGTGCTCTACTTCACTCTTCTAATAGATTGCTTGTTCCGCTACAGTTAAACTTGATGTTTATTATATTTTATCAGTTTAACAATGTTGAAGGCTAACGCTAAATTATTCTGCATTATCTTAGTCATAATATTTCTTACTGGGCTAGTTGAGCTCAGCCTTTTTCTTTCATTGTTCTCTTAAGGAAATGAGAACGTAGTTGGGACTAGTCGGGGAACAGACTGATGGTCCGAGATGGTGTTATAGTAGTCCTCACTATTCTATAAAATAGTATGATAATAATTGTAATAAGGACTCCATTTGAGTTTGGATATTGTATAAAAGATAATATTCGTATTAAAACTCTTAACTATGTTTTGTCATATGTTACACGACAGTTGTATAATTAAGTTTGTATTTGAATTTTGTACTATGTATTTGGCGACTCAGAATGAGTGATGTATACCTATTTTGGGGGCGTCACATCCGCTTCGATGACTGCTACCACTGGTATTATCGATTTTTCGACTGCTCTCTCTTGGTTGGGTTGTCTCATTATCGCGCTCCAATAACTGAGCCCTATTCACAACATCTAAATATAAGCCACTACAACAAAAAGGCTTATTTACAACGGAATATTCCGTCGACACTAAGGTTAATCCGTCGAGGATAACCTTAGTGCCGACGGAATATTCGGTCAGAAATTCGGTCGTATATAAGCACGTCGAAAATAAGTCTGTCGATTCTTCGGTCGGGAATACTTAATGCCGACGGAACTATTGTCGACCGAACATTCAGTTGACGTTAATATATCCCCGACTGAAATGTGTCTGTCGAGGATATTCGGTCGATGCTAAGCATGCCACGTGACAGCCTGACAAGAATTGAAAATTAGCTTACGTGCGACGGAATTCCGTCGACTCTATAATTCGTCCGTCGAAGATATTCGGTCTAGGCTATGTATGCCATGTGGAAATATACCGAAATTGGGAAGAACCATAACCTCGACGATTATCCGTCGCGAATACCGTTATTCCGTCGAGGTTACTGTTTTTTTTAAAATATTTTTTTTGTTTTTGCAATATCCAGGGATTTAACCCACATCTTATACCTGTACCTGTACCTATTTTCCCAACATCACATACACAAGCTAAATTAAGCTAAATGTCAAAAACATCTCATTACTACTAGCATAACTGCAACAAACCAAAGTAATGAAATGTAAAACCGCATTAATCAAAGTAAATTAAACTAAGGTAAATTACAAAAGATCCCATTAATCTAAACTAACTATAACAAACATCCCATTAAGCTAAATTAAGCTAAGTGTCAAACTGCAACAAAACCAAAGTAATTAATGATAAGATACTTTAAACTACAATATGTACGTCAAAAGTTATGTAAAATTAATACAAAAGAATTTAAACTACAAAAGAATGTAAACTAAGTCATGCTAGTAGAGCCCCCGGTGTGAGAAGGATTATCGGGTGGGCGTCGACGCTGCTCTGGAGTATGAAAATCGTCATCCCGCTTCATCGGTCAACAAATCACCTGTTGATACAATATAATGTAACTCATTAGTCCATATATATGATTTAGTTAAAGATAACTAAATGAAAATTAAATAACATGCAAAATATATATTTGTATTTAAAATGAAATATAGCTGAGCAGTCGAGTGCTGACTCAGCATCGGCCCAAACGCGTCCTCGACTAAGGTAACCACCATCCGAACAATCTCATCGCGTATCGCGCACCTTTCCCGGAGGGATAAGCCGTATTCTCGGTGGCAAGTGGCACTAGGCTATAACGTCTTGCAAGGTGATGGAGGCGAGCAATTTGGTAAGGGTCTGACGATGGAACAATGGATCGGTCTCAAACCTCTCCGACACCGCATCCATAACACGGCTGGAACAAAGCATCATCTAAGCCAAATACCAGATGATGATGTCCCACGGGGGCTCTCGACGCAGACGTACTGCTAGAAAACAAAAATAAATATAACATGAATAATATTACAAGTTTATTTTATTCATAAACACGAAATAAACACAAATATTATACCTCTGGCGATTAGTATAAATTTGGTATCCTCGATAACCCCAAAGACTCGATCACCGTAGAGGTAGTACTAGTGGGAGTATCCAGAGATGCGACCCAAAGAGCCGTCTCCTCGTCCTGAGATAAACTAATCTCGGGTAGAGGGATGGTGGAATCTAACGTCTCAAAGATCGCCCTAGCGAAATGCAACTCTCTTTATCTTACTGCTCACTGAGCTTCTCAAACCGCTCCTGTAATTTGATATACAAGTGAGTTATCTTGGTATCATCATATAAATTACGTAATATTATCCTAAATAATATCTATTATAGTAAATGTATTACCCAGATATAGCTAGTCTTTCTTTGGAGATATCGTCAACCCTGAAGTAGAGCCCTTCGGCGTATGGACTCTATCCCAGAACTCGATCATAGTAGGAGGTCGGCCCAAGCTACTCCGCATGGCCTAGATCATATACATTAAATAAGATCACCTTAATTTACTATAGTTGCAATATAAGATTAAACTAAACTAAAGAGAAATACATACCGACTTAACCTCTTGAAATGACTGTGAGCCAGAAGTATGTACAACTTGCAGCTTGCCGCGATTCTTCTTCATCTGCTCCGACTTGGTCTTGAACGCAACATCATCCCAAGATACACACATCGCCCATCTTGCGTCAGATCTCTTCGCCGATGGCTGATGATCTCCCAAAGTAGTCCCGGGCGTTTCTTCTATCGCCCGAACTGCCCTCTGTCGCATTTCGTACAACCAGCCGGCATAATTCATCGAGATGTGGGCAATGATAACGACGTCACCATCCGCCTCAGTGATAACCCCTTAACCATCTTCTTCACCTCATAGTAATTCGCGGGCAACGTATTATCCCTAGGTAAGAACTCGCTGAGAATATCAAGCAAATCATTGAATCCTCTCTCACTGCAGTTTATGCTCATTCTTGAAATATAAAAGCTTGGAACCGCAGAAAGGCTTGGTGTGCTTGTCATTTCCAGGATACAATGGAACACCCGATTCAGATAGCAACTTGTAGAAAGTAGCTGCTGAATCATTTGGCTTTTGCTGAGAACTGCTTGACGCATGCTCATTTTCAACCCAGTCAATATTGGTAGGGCCATACGCATCAACCAACATCTGCACGACGTCATAGTTATCTGCTTGCAAATCCCCGTGATCCGAGTGTGGTCTACTGATCTTATATGTCCGTTTCTAAACTCACCGATTCCCGTGATGAATCCATATCGAATACCCATCCACAAACCCACGTGAATATAAGTCAAATTTAACTTCATCGGCAGTCTTCCATATCATGTTCTTACACTTGGAACACGGGCATCTCATCTTTCCGTTCGGATCATCAACATGTTCTATTGCTTTGTTCATAAAATTGGACACCCCTTCACGGTACATCAACTAATCCCCTCCCATCAATTGGTATCCTACGGTACATCCAACTCCGGTCGGCTGACATCTTTAATTGAAGAAAATACCCAATTAGAATATATATGCGTGTATTTAGTTTACCTAGTATATATCTCCACTCTACAAGGGTTAGGCTTCTATCCCGTTCATGGATGCATCTCCTCACTAGTGCCATTCACAAGGTGTGTGTTTATAATATTTTAAGAAAATTTCAGCATCACCTCCCCATGGTCTTCAAGTACACGAACTAGACCAAGACAACTTAATCTAAGTATGTACTCGAAGAACATATGTAGAGACACCAGCTGAAAAATCCTCAAAAAATTATAAACACGTACGCACCTTGTGAATTAGCACCGACCTAAGTGAGAGACATAACATCCAGTAACAGTCCCAAACTGGGGACTATTCGGTATTCACTCCTACTGAGTGAAAGTTAAACGGGTTTCTAAGTTTCAAAGTATATTATATATATATTTTTATGAGTGTATTGAAGAGCAAAGGGAGATTATCATTGAGTTTATTGAAAATTATGGAAAACTAAACAAATGCTACGTACTTAGTTTATTAGTTGCAAATATAAGTTTCATATTAGTTGCAGTTGCATCTAATAGTACTCCAATCGGTTCATGGCGATGTCGGACAAAAAAAAGGTCGTAGTTCTATTTGTGTCCTATACTTATTATAAAGTTAATTGAATTCTGCGGACATTCTCATCGCTTCCACTATATGAGATGACAACATCCCGGCGATTTCCATTAAAATTATTGAACAAAGTTCCAAGTTGAGCAACCCTCTACAGATGAGCGAGCGATCACTTCTCTACTTTATGAATGAATCATTGCACGATATGGGTTCAATCCATAACATAGAAAGCCTCACCACTCCAAATACCCATCTGAGGAATTTGGAGTGGTGAGAAAAACGCTCTATGTCATGGACTAGACCCATATCAGGCAATGCTTCATTCCTAGTAGAGAAGTGATCGTTCGCTCATTTAGAGGGTTACTTAACCTATAACTTTGTTCAACGGTTTAATGGAACCCCTTCCGTATGTTGGCATCTATTATGATGGAACAGTGAGGAATGTCTTCAATAATTCAATTAACTTTATTATTCGAGTATAAGACACAAACAGAGACTACGACCCTTTTTTTTAATTGTTGTCGAGGAACCGGTTAGAATACTATTAGCTGCAACTGCTATGTCGAATCCTGTATACAAGGAAGAGTACATATATATGTAGGTAGACTGGTAGAGTATTATCGAGTTTATTGAAAATTGTGACAAACTAAGCAAATGCTACTTAGTTTATTTTTCCAATGATAAACTAAGTAAACGGTACTTAGTTTTATGGAATTGTTATTTGGAATATATAGAGACTACTGTTCGATATTCACTCCTACTTGTCAAACAGGATTCTAATTAAGTTGCAAAGTATATTATTTTATTTCTGCGACAACATTCTTATATATTCAGTCTCTTTGAATTGCATCCCAACTAAGCAAATGCTACTTTGTTTATTATTTTGAGTTGATTTAATGCATTATTTTAATTTATTATAATTTATTTTATTTTATTATAATTTATTTTATTAATTATTTTGTTTTATTTTAATTTATTTTATTTTGTATTATATAATATAATTTTTTAATTTTTTTATTAAATTAAATTAAATTAAACTACCTTATAACATTTATTAATTATTAAATTTAATTTATTTTAATTTTAATTTAATTTAATTTAATTTTAATTTAATTTATTAAATTTATTTTATTTTATTTTATTTTTATTTTATGTTATTTTAATTTATTAATTATTTTAATTTAATTTAATTTTTTTATTATATTATATTATCTCATTTTTAAAATTTATTTTATTTAATAAACTAAATTAAATGAAATTTATTGTTGAATTTATTTTATTTATTTGTTAATAATTTTTATTTTTAATTTAATCTATTTATATATTAAATGATATTTATTTCATTTATTAAACTTTATTTTATTTTATTACGAATTATATATTAGTATATTAAATAGTGAATTTTTATTTTATTTTGTTTTTTTTAATTAAGTTGATTAAAATAATTGATATTTGAAGTATAAATTATTTGTCGAAAACTAATTAAGTAAATGCTACTTAATTAGTGAATTTTAGTATTAGTAAATTAAGTAATAAATAGTTATTAGAGCAACAGATTTTGCATCTCAAGAATTCTGACAGAATTCCGTGGGAAATTTCGTCGGAAATATCAAGCATAAAATTACTTTACTGTTATTAACATACAACATACAATATTGAAATTGAAGAAATATACACTGCAATTATATAAAAGAAAATAAAACCAAACAATAACAGACCAAATGACCGATTACACTACAATTACATAAAAGAAATATACTTCGCAATTACAATCGCTATACATGTATGTAAGTTTGCAAATGACCAATTTCGCACCCAAATGACCAAAAAAATGTAATTCATATATACATTATAATACCAAAAATAGAATTCATATATACATTATACATTATCAATCCAAAATAAAATAAATTTAGACCAATTGCACATTATAATACCAAATTCATACACAAGTTTCATACTACTAACATATAATATATATATATATATATATATATATATACTAAATACACGAAAAATTACGAAAGAAGAGACTAAGATGCAATGGCGTGGCCTCCCATTGGCCCATGACAATTAAGTGCGTGGCCGTGACATGATGAGTCTTTGGTGGGTCGAAGGGCCGGGGGAGAGGGGGGGTATCGGGGAAGGGGTTTGGGAATGGGGGTTACCCGAGGGTGGGTGGGGTGGGGTGCCCACTCACCGGACGTCTGAGGGTGGGGGACGACGCGTCGACAGGGAGAGGGGTGGGGGTCACAAAGGTCGAGGTGGTGTCGTGCGGGGGGGGACGACCCAGTGGGAGAGTGGGTGCAAAGGTGCGCGGGGTGAGGGGCCACCATGGAGAGGGGGTTCGGACGGTCGTATAAGAAATAAAGAGAGAGAGAGAGATCAGTGGTCTAGCTAGAGAATGAAATAGAGAGGGAAATGTAGAAATAGAGAGGGAAATGAAAATGAGAGGGCGCAGGGAAGGCGAAGGGTTTTTTTAGGTTTATATCCGACGGAATTCTGTCGGGGTTGTGTCTGTCGACGTTAAGATAACCTCGACGAATTATTCAGTCGAGGATGACACATATTCTGTCGACTATATATTCGCGCTGGCGGGAAACCCTCGCGCCATGGAGAAGATCTTAAATCCGACTAATGTCAGTCGAGGATACATTAATTCCAACTGAATTAATGTCGACTAAATATTCGGTCGGTCTTATATTAACATCGACTGAATATGTTTAGTCAATAATTATTCTGTTGGAAATAAAGCTTTTTCTTATAGTGAGCAAAGTTTGTGAGAAATGAGGTATTGACGTATTTCGGGTTTCAAACCTCACAGAAACATTCGCATCATTCTCTCTTCATTATCTACCAAATGGGATGCAAACCGGGATAACTCCATAAATTTAGCCTCGTACTGCGATACGGTCATATTTTTTTGTTCCAGCTTGATGAACTCCACCTCTTTCATGTGAAGAATACTTTTGGGAAAGTACTTATCGTTGAATAATTCTAGGAACTTCTCCCAAGACATCTTTAGGCGGCAGGTTGAGTACGTTTTACAAATTCCCACCAGTAATCTGCTTCTCTTCGCAACATGAAGATGGTAAAGGGAATCTTTTTCTCCTCGGAGCATCCCAAGACATCAAATATCTTGGTGATTTGCTTAATCCACTTCTTCGCCTTAAGTGGCTCTGGCTTTCCCAAAAACTTTGGTGGTCCCAGCTCCTTGAACTGCTTAGCGGTGACCGCCGAGAGTTGCCAGTGTTTCTACCTGCATTTTGAACAGGAGTCTCTCTTGCCTGATGCTTCACGAATTGCAGAAAGCTCCTAAACATTTCGTCGTTCATCATTTGGTCGGTGTTGTTGTGTACATGATAATTATTGCCTTCCTGATGAACATTTTCCTGGTTATTGATCATTGGTAACTCAATGGTCTCATGTGCTCCATTGCTTATCTCAACATTCTCAGATGCCATTTTCAAACACTGCCACAAAACAAGGGTTAATTGATATGCCACATATTATCCCTATATTCTGACCGACCAATTAAATAACAAATAAGTTTAGGTAGGTCATACTAGCGAAGGATTTAACAGTCTCTCTTCTCCTAGTTCTAGTCTCACATCTCAGCCAGGGATCATATCCCTAAGCTCTGATACCAACTGTGACGCCCCCAAAATAGGTATACATCACCCATTCTGAGTCGCCTAATACATGGTACATAATTTAAATACAACTTCATTTATACAATACGACAAAAAGCGTAGCTGAGAGTTTTTACACGAATATTGTCTCATAGAAAATATCAAAACTCAAATGGAGTCCTCATTACATTTATTATCACACTATTTCATAGAATAGTGAGGACTACTACAGCCACCATCTTGGACCGTTCGTTCCCTGACTAGTCCCGGCTACGTTCTCATTTTCTGAAGAGAACAATGAAAACAAAAGGGTGAGCTCAACTAGCCTAGTAAGAAATATTATGACTAAGATAATGCAGAATAAATTATCGTTAGCCTTCAACAGTGTTAAACTGAAAGAATACAATAAACAACAAGTTTAACTGCAGCGGAACAAGCAATCCATTAGAAGAGTCAAGTAGAGCATGATATCTACTATCTTCTATGATTTAAAAAGTTTATCATCAATTTTATCGCTGAGACTCAGCTCAATAAATAATCCACATCACTGAATTATCCATGCACTACGGGCCAAAGATATTCGTGTTATCACCAATGATCATGATTATACCGAATAATCCATGGTCATAATCATACCAATCAACAATCCATCTATGCACTACCGGCCAAAGATGACTTTAATCACAATATAAGAATGAGGATGATGACAATGATATAAGAATTCAATTAAATGAGAGCAATGATAAATTTTAAAGATTTATAATTCAATTTATCCAGAATTTAATAATGTCTAAATTGTCAACATGATACTGCTCTGTGGAGGAAAATTCAAGAATAATATTGTATCAAAAATGATTTAGACAGAAAAGAAATCAATTTTTGTCATAAATAGTACCCCGGGTGAATAGTACCTGAGTGAATAGTACCCCGTGAATAGTACTTCATGAATAGTATCCCGTGAACAATACTTCGTGAATAGTGTAATACGTATGAATAGTACCGTATGTATAAATAGTGTCGTATGTATGAATAGTACCCATGAATAGTACTCCGACATGAAAAGCTCAAAATTTAATTAGAATGTTCAGAAAAATATTTTAGTGGAACGATACTAGATGAAACATACATTTTAAGGATATTCCACTAATTTCAAGGAGTATAAAAGCAATACTTTAATAAAAATGAGTGTAGAATTCAGAATCTAAAACGAAATTGTATTACTCACATACTACAGAGTATGGAAGAAAATATTATTTCTTACGAATACTGAACAAAAATAATATCCCTTACCTTAAAAAGAAAGTACTTTTGATTGGTAGGGCGGGGATATTCTTGAAGAAAACGTATACTGTTTTCTACGCTCAAAGCTTCCTTAAACTCTAAAGAAATACGCTTAATATTATAGAAGAAGAATTCTCTGATTTTGGTGTGATTTTCATTTTTAAACTGAGCATCCTATTTATAAAAGAATGGCAGTATACTATTTGAATTGAAAATCACGGGTGCATAGAAGGATTTTTCACGGGCGCAACTTTCTGATTTTCTGATTTACTATGCAAACAATATGTAGACTCTATGCATAATAAAATATAATATATTCTATTTTTCATAAAAAACAAAACTTATTATAATATTTATATAATAATACTAATAATAATAATAATAATAATAATAATAATAATAATAATAACAAACTCCCTCCTGACTTTTTTTGTTACCCCCCCCCCCCTCGTGACCCCTTTCATTATCATATGTGTGTGTGTGTATATATATAAACTGAAATAACTTTTACTGAAAGTTTTGAAAAATAGGTAAGTGTGAGTCCAAATAATAAGCCAAATTTACAACAAAATACTTCATAAAAATCCCATTTATTTATCTCAACTTACTTGGCTTCACAAAACACATTTTTTAACAATAATTATTCATTAATAATATAACTTGCAATATTAACAACCAGATCATTCCCAGGAAAGAGTGGGATTTCCGATAAGGATTTCTCCCTATTAGCGCACAATTAGGTGACCAAACCCCTTTCCTCGACAGAACTTTCTAAACATTGTCAATAATGTAAATAATAATATGAATAACTTGTCATCTCAATTATTGATTTAATAATATAAAATATTGTAACAATAATTGAATCAATAACGTGAGATACTATGTAGTAATTATTGTGGTAATAATTGAGTATAACTGAGTGACTTCTCACGTAAGCATCAATAATCAATACCGTGTGCTACTATGCAACCACGCGTATTACTGTACTTTTATCCCTAGGTTTTCAACAGTTAACGGTAAAACTTTCGCAGTTATTTTTATAAAAAGATATTTATGTCGTTTTCTAACTCCGACAGTAATTCCGTTGTGGGGTCCACCAATGATTGTGTCGTTATACGAATATTCCTTGTTAAAACGATATTCTCTGACCAATCGAATATTTTATAACAACTTGCTTACTTTGCAAAATTTATAAATATTACCTACAACTATAACATTATAACAAATTCACACCATAATATTCAAAATGATATTTAGAGAAAATTATTCTTTATTCATAAAATTTGGGGTCTTACAAAAGTAAATTAATTATAAATTTTATGCAAAAGTTTATCATTTCATTGAAATTATTAAGTAGTCTTAGGTTGTGTTTGATAAAATTAGTTGTTAAGATTTGAATAGTTTAGACATCTGAATAATATAGAGTATCTAAATAGAATTGTATCTGAATGAAAAAAAAATGTTGTTTGATAATTATTTATTTCAAAATGTCTGAATAACATGTTTTTACTATTTTAACCCTTTGAAAAAAAATAAAAACATAACCTTCTTCTTCTCCCTTCTCCCTCCTCCCCATCCCCGCCCCACCCTACCCCAGATCATCTGCACCATAAGAAATACTTAGCAGAGAGCAAACAAAATTAATCAACAACCAACAAAAATACTAATACCATATGCTTTAATTAAAGCTAGTAAACTGAATCTAGTAGCAATATGGAGTAAATATATTAGTAATTAGAGACCTGAGATGAAAGATGAAGTACAGAGGCCGGCAAAAAAGAAAGAGAGAAAATTAGGATCTTGAAATATGAAGAAGAAGAAGAAGAAAAGAAGCAAATAGAATTACCCTCCATAATTGTAATAGTGAAAATTGTTTCTTTCTTTGTTAATATCACCGGATTTGATATCTTCTTCTTTTTCTTTATTCTTCTCCTTCTTCAACCTGCTATGAAGTGGAATTATGCAGGAACAGAAGTCTGGTTTGTCTAAATAAGAATATGATGGTGGTTGAAGAATAGTTGGTGAAGAGAAGAGGAAATCCGGGCAAATCTGGTGGCGTCGGAGGTGGTGAGACGGTGGTGGCGCCTGTGGATGGCAGTGGTTGGCATAGATACACAAGAAAATTGATAATATTGAAGAGGGTATTTGTGTATAAAAAATAGCAAAGTACATTAAGAGGCATGTCTGAATAATTTAGATTTGATTTTCTATCTCAAGCATTTAGAGGCATTCACAAGTAAACAAACAACACCTTAACTAACTTGGCTAAAGTATGCCTTATATTTTTTTTGTTATAATATTTATAGTATGTGTGTGTGTATAATGTGTAAGAAATGTGCACAAGTAATTAATTTTTTTTTTAATTTTTCAAGAACTCTCATAAATTTCCCAAAATTTTACAAAATTTTATGTAAATATTTATAATAATAACTGCACATAGATAAAATATTCTATCTTAAATATGATGGGCATCCAAGGATCCAACCCATCTCGTAAGCCCAATATGGAATATAGGCCCAAGTTCAAGAAGTCTGGCGAGCCAAACAAAGGTGATCCATCCCGGTTGGGTTAATTGAGCTCATCAGTTTAGCTACGCACGACCACATCATGAAGGGAGTGGGCAAGCCTCGTCTCCAGATCTCACGGAGAGCACGTCAACCATCTTGTGCATTGGGAAGAGGTTGGGAGCTCCACTACATTAGTGGTTTAGTGGCTACATGTTCACCCAAAAACTGTCACGGGGTCTCTATAAATTGTACGCCTCACCATCACTTGGAAAACAACTGACTCTTGTATCTAATAGCTTATGGTCTTTGTATTGTCTCCAACACATATAATATAAAGTGCCAGGCAACCATATCCATTCAATAGTGGACTAGGTCAACTTGACCTAACCACTTTAATTCGTGTCTCATTTTCCTACTTTAATTACCGTTTTTATAATTATTTGATTGGTGTTTGTGAAAAGTCCATTTTGTGCATCATCAGTTTGGTGCCGTATGTGGGAATCGAAAAGATTTTCACCATCAAACATTTAAATCAATGGCGATTACGACCAGGTCAATGAACCAACCTGAGGACAATCCACGGCTGGAAGAGGGTGCTCCTCCGCACACCAACCCTGCTCCAAATACTTCAGCTCCAAATCCTAAATAGATGCTGGAGACCATGCAACAATTGGCTATGTAAAACCAACAGATATTGCAACTCCTGCTCGCCGGACAAGGAGGAGGAGTTCAACAGGGAGGTCCGCCCCTTGGACATTAAGAAGCTCCGCACAGGGGAGCCCACTATGATCCACCTCCTCCTACTTTCCAAGGAGAAGATCTTCATCTCCAAGAAGATGAGGGCGAGAACCAAAGTTTGGAGCATGGGAGTCACCCCCATGATCATTCTAGGGGAGCCCTTAATCACTGGGACGAGAAAATCAAGGAAGTGCAAAACCAACTAGGTCACGTCTTCAACGCCATGAAGGCCCGAGGACCAGAAACTGTGGATTATCTTGTGGGGCGAACAGACACGCCTTTCAAGCCCGACGTGGCGAACTATTCACTCCCTCAAAAGTTTAAAATGCCATCTGTGGAGACCTTTGACGGAACAAAAGATCTGCTAGATCACCTCAAAAAATACAAAACCCTGATGCAGCTCTATAACATCCCTGATGAAATCATGTGCAGGGCGTTCCCAACTACTTTGAGGGGCTTCGCTCGACAGTGGTTTACCAAGCTCTCTCCAGCCTCCATCTCAACCTTTGCTGAGTTGAGCATGTCTTTTGTGTCCCACTTTACTGGGGGGCGACGTCATCAAAAGCCCGTCACACATCTTCTTAGCATAAAGCAAGAGAAAGATGAGAGCCTGAAGGACTACCTCACTCGTTTCAACAAGGAGGTTCTTCAAGTAAAAGAACCTGATGATAAGGTAACCATAACCGCCTTCTTGGGAGGTCTCCGCTCGTTAAGTTTTCTTTTCTCAGTGATGAAACGTCCACCAAAGAACATGACTGAGCTATTAGCAAAGGCCCAGAAATACATGAATGATGAGGACGTCATAAGGGCTAGACGAGGTGAATCCTCTAGAGCGGGAGAGAAGAGAAAAGGAAGAGACAGGGATGAAAAGAAGGAGACTGACAGCAAATCAAGCAGGACAAAGAGGGTGTCCGCCAAAGACAGACTCGGTCCTGCTCCTCAAAAAGATCGATAACCATTCACTCCCCTCAATGCCACTGTCGGGCACATTCTTTTACAGATCCAGGATGACCCCACCATAAAGTGGCCAGCGAGAATAAAGTCTCCTCTAAACCGCAGGAACCCGAACAAGTACTGCCATTTTCATCGCGACCACGGTCATGACACCGACGACTGCTATGAACTCAAGAAACAAATTGAAGATCTCATTCAATGTGGTCAACTACGCCAGTATGTTGCTGGTAGGAGACATGCCCCATCACCAACTCATAACCAGGAAGATCAAAATCCAGTTGGGGAGATTAACACCATCTCGGGAGGATTTGCAGGAGGGGGCGAGTCGCTGTCTGCCATGAAGGCACATGCCAGAAAAGTAAGGCACCCTGAAGAGGGGCGCCCATCCAAGATGCCCAGGCAAGATGCTAGCGAAGTTATATCCTTCTCAGATGAGGATTTGAAGGGGATTCAGCACCCGCAAGACGACCCTCTGGTGCTCACCATGACGGTGGCCAATATTCAAGTACGCAGAATACAGGTAGATAGTGTCAGCTCTGCCGATATCTTATTCGTAGAAGCTTATGACAAACTCAATCTGGACAGGGAGAGATTGTAGCCTATCAGGTTCCCCCCTCATGGGGTTCTCTGGGGAGAAGGTATATCCCCTAGGGTCCATTACCCTGCAAATCACAGCCGAAACGGCACCAAGAAGATCTACCGTGATGGTAAATTTCCTAGTTATAGACTACCCATCAGCCTATAATATCATACTGGGGCGACCAGCTCTTAATACATTGAGGGCCTTTCCCTCCACTTATCATCTTATCCTTCATTTTCCAACCCCAAATGGAGTCGGAGAAGTTAGAGGAGACCGGGTAGAAGCAAGGGAGTGCTATGTCTCCTCCATGAAGACTAGGAAGCTGAAAGAAGCATTACAGGTCGAGGTCCTTGACCCAAGGGATGACTCCACCATAGAAAGAGGAGAGCCCGTCGAGGAGCTCACCCCTGTAGTCTTGGACAAGGAACACCCAGACAGAAGGGTGTACATTGGTTCCTCCCTCAGTAAAGATCTAGTTCATCAACTAATAGACTTCCTAAAAAATAACATGGATGTCTTTGCATGGTCACATGCAGACTTGGAGGGCATCGACCCAGTAGTAGCCACACACCGTCTTAATGTTGACCCTCGTTACAAGCCAGTTCGCCAAAAGCTAAGGGGTGCCTCCACTAAAAGAGCCCAAACCATGGACGAGGAAGTGAGAAAGTTAATAGATAATGGAGCAGTTAGAGAAGTAGCATATCCAGAATGGCTCTCCAACGTGGTAATGGTCACTAAAGCTAATGGGAAGTGGCGCCTCTGTGTTGACTTCATAGAGCTCAATAAGGTGTGTCCAAAAGACAGCTACCCGCTACCACGGATCAATCTTCTCATCGATGCCACTGCAGGGCATGAGCTGTTCACCTTCCTAGATGCATACTCCGGATATAACCAGATTAGCATGTACCCTCTGGATTAAGAGAAGACATCATTCATCACTCCTAAAGGGACCTACTGCTACAGGGCCATGCCCTTCGGGTTGAGGAACTCAGGAGAAACCTACCAGCGACTGGTGAACAAAATGTTCCAGTCTCAAATTGGACGAACAATGGAAGTCTACATCGATGACATGTTGGTAAAGAGCCTCGCCGAAGCAGATCACATTAATCACCTCCAAGAGACCTTCAATGTTCTTAGATCGTACCGCATGAAGCTGAACCCTGAAAAGTGTGCCTTCGGCTTAAGATCGGGAAAATTCCTAGGTTTCATGGTCAACCAGAGGGGAATTGAAGCAAACCCTGACAAGATCAAAGCCATCCTCGATATAAAATCACCCACTTCAACCAAAGAGCTTCAGCGCCTCAATGGAAGAATTGCAGCACTCAACAGGTTCATCTCCAAGTCTGCAGATAAGTGTCTGCCCTTTTTTAAAATTCTTCGGAAAGTTTTTGAGTGGGGACATGAGGCAGAAGAGGCATTCCAAAAACTCAAAGCCTAGTTGGCCGCACCTCCTCTCCTTTCGCATGCCACACCAGGCGAAGTGTTATATTTATTCCTTTCTGCCTCCCCATCGATGATGAGCTCGAGCCTGCCTCGTCGGGGACAACGACGAGACATAAAGCCCATTTACTATATAAGCGAGGCGTCTGAGGAAGCGAAGTCGTATTCGAGACTAGAAAAATTGGCACTCGCTTTAATCACAACAGCGAGACGGTTATGACACTACTTACAAAGTCACAGCATCATCGTCATCACAGATCAACCTCTGAAAGGAGTCCTGGGAAAGCTCGACATATCCGGGAGACTGCTTAAGTGGGCAGTGGAGCTTGGTGAGTTTGACATATAGTACAAACCAAGGTCAGCCATCAAAACACAAGCACTGGCAGATTTCGTTGCGGAGCTGACACCAGCAGAGACGGAGAACAACGAAATTCCCACCTCACCCAAATTGGAGATGGTTGATGGAAGCGCTCAACAGCATAACGAAGACGACGCCTTGAACCCAGGCACCCAGCCATCCCAAGCCACTGAACATCATCTTTGACGCCCAGACTCCCTCCTCAGACGCCCAGACAGCTCTTTCGGACGACCAGACACTCCACAGGACCCAGACTAGAGCCCCAGTTCCCAATCCTGGCGTCCAGTCTCCCTCTTTAATCTTCGAGTCCTGCTCTCTTCCATCCTGGAAACTCTGTGTAGACGGCTCCTCGACCAGCGATGGAGGCGGAGCAGGCCTGATCTTGATCAGCCCAGATGGTATCACTCTCAAGTATGCAGTGAAGCTTTACTTTATTGCCTCGAATAATGAGGCAGAATATGAGGCTCTTCTCTCTAGATTAAGGTTGGCGATTGATATGGAGATTCAACACCTCATTACCTACAGCGACTCTCAGTTGATAGTTAATCAAGTGAAGGGAGAGTTCGAAGCAAAAGGAACTAGAATGCAAGAGTATCTCGGTATGGTAAGAAGCATGTTAACAAAGTTTAAACATTTCCAGATTAACCACATTCCCAGGGAAGACAACATGGCCGTCGATGCACTTGCAAGGCTTGCCTCGTCTTTAGAAACCCCAGCAGGAGGACCAACATTTATTGGTCACCAGTTCGAACCAAGCACGACAGACTCGGGAACCCCAAATGTCAATTGTACATCGGCTGAACCAAACTGGATGACCCCAATAATAACATATCTCCGAGAAGGTGTGTTACCGGACGACCCTTCAAAAGCTATGAAGCTAAGAATGAGAGCCTCGAAGTTCACCATCCTGCAAGACACTTTGTATAAGAAAGGCTACTCCTTGCCATTGCTCCGGTACCTTTCACCCGAAGAAGCTCACTATGCCCTGTGAGAGATTCATGAAGGAATATGTGGGAACCACTCTGAAGGACGATCCTTTGCCCACAAGGCGCTCAGGCAAGGTTACTTCTGGCCTTCTATGATAAAGGACGATCAGAAGTTCTCCAGGAAGTGTGACAAGTGTCAACGCTTCGCAATTGTACCTAGGCAACCACCAGAAGAGCTAACGACCATTTTAAGTCCATGGTTTTTCTCTAAATGGGGCATCAAAATCCTAGCCCCGTTGCCTCTAAGCAAAAGACAGTGCAAGTTTGTGGTGGTAGCAGTTAATTATTTTACCAAGTGAAATTTGGCAAGAACCTTAGCAAAAATCACAGATCTGAAAGGTTAAAGATTTCATTTGGAAGAATCTAGTATGTCGCTTCGGAATACCCCACGCCATTGTCAGTGACAATGCCAAACAATTCGATAATAAGCTACTAAACTCCTTCTGCTCTGACCTTCAAATAAAACATCTGCACTCTAGCCCAGCTCACCCACAGGCAAACGGACAAGCATAAGTCATGGTGAGAACAATGCTACGCAATTTAAAAACAAGGCTTGAAAGGGTGAAGGGGATTTGGGTCGATGAATTCCCAGGCGTATTGTGGGCCTACCGAACCACGCCAAGAACTCTAACTGGGGAAACCCCTTTCTCCCTAGCCTTTGGAACTGAGGCAGTCATCCCTGTAGAGATCGGGGTGAACTCTCTAAGGGTCCAACACCACGACCCTACTACCAATGAGGAAGGACTCCGCATCAACCTCTACTTGGTAGAGGAGGCAAGGGAGATGGCTGTGGTCCGCAACGCAGAGTATAAGCGTCGCATGACAAAGTACTACAACTCAAGGGTGAAGCCTCGTTCCTTCCGACCAGGAGACTGGGTCCTCAAGAAAGTGATCCTTGCCAAAAAGGATTCGTGCGAAGGAAAACTGGGACCAAATTTGGAAGGACCATACCTTGTAACAGAAGTGGTGAAACCAGGCACTTACAAAATCTAGAATTCCGAAGGGAAGGTCTTACCCCATCCATGGAATGCTGAGCACTTGAAGATGTATTACCAGTGACACCTTGAAGAAGTAATAGTAGTATAGTTAGGGACTTGGTTTTATTTGTCTTTTGTAAGATTATTATCCAATGTTTAAAATACCTTTTTTGGGTCAGCAATGAAATTTCCTATATTTTACTCTAAAAGATTGCATTTTTTCATTCCATTTCAAAGAAGTATCAGTACAAAAGTAAGGATGCATACGACCTTTCTTAAAAAAAATCATCAAAAGTGCCTAGCACTCTAACTACCGTACATGAGATTTTCATCTCATACGGCTCCTCTTTTATGTGTATAATAAAAATAAAACAGCGAATAAAAATCATCCTTAGCATCTTCAGAACCTCCATCGTCAGGCGCCTCAGTTAGCACAAAGCCTGAGAAATCAATATCGGGGAAAGAAGTAGAGATCTTCCCCCGAAGCTCCTCATAGCCATCGATGAATGCACCTGCAACAGCATACTCCAGATCCGCTTCAGCCTGAGAAGCTCTCTCTTGAGCTGCCTTTAATTCTACCTCCGCTCTCGAACAGACAGCCTCCCTGAGCGCGTCCCTCTCACGGGCCATCTGAAGCTCAATCTCAAGCTTAGTTGCCCTCCCATGGGCCTCAACAAGCTCCACCTCCCTGAGCGCATCCCTCTCACGGGTCGCCAAAAGCTCAGCCTCAAGCTTAATTGTCCTCCCACGGATAACCGAAAGATCTATTTCAGCCTTCGAGCAAGCTGCCTCACTAAGCGCGGCCTTCCCACGGGTTGCCAAAATCTCAACCTGAGAAGCCCTATCAGCAGCCTCGAGCTCGACAATCCTCCCCTGAGCAGCAAGAAGCTCTTTCTGCACATCCTCATGGTTAAGCTTCAATTGGCCGTAATAATGAGCCCTTGAGAATAAGCATACAAATGCTGTGGAAATCTAAAGAAGACAAAAGACAGAAGAATGACCAAGCACAAAAAAAAAAAAAAAAGCTAAGGATTCTTACCTGAGCCAAACCCTCCAAAAAGGTGTTGATAACCCCCTCAGTACCCAAGGCACTGATCTGCTGAATCTCAGATGGAAATACAAATCTCCCAAGCCGTTCTCTAATGACTTGCGGATCCCCCAGCATAGAACTAGACCCTACATGAGCTCCTGCAGGAGGCGTGGATGGGCGGGGGTCAAAAGGTATAGGCGGGGAAGTCACCAACTGGGAAGGCATGACTAAAGGTGTCACTTGATGAGCGCTCGCCTCGACGTGCACATCATCCGTCCTCGCCACCTTGGGAGGACGAGCGCCCCTACTAGCACCCCCAGAGAGGATTGATCCAATCACCGTCCTATCCATGCAGCAAATGAGATAAAGCGTTATCTGAGTGACCATCATCTCATAAAAGATAAGTTATAAAGGTAAGTCAACATACCTTTTCTCTTTAACAAAGAACCACCTGATTTCGGTGAAGAACCTCCAGCTCTATTATCGTACTTAGGCAGAAGAACGCTCAGGTCCTTGTCAGGGTAAGCCTTCACAACCCGCAACTTTGACTCTTGTTCTTTGGAGAGCACCGGCATACCTGCAAGGAGATGGTGAATATATATATACATATAAAAAAAATATAGTAAACTTGAAACGCATCGGGTTTCTTGGTAGCACCTCAATGCATTGAAACCAAGGCCCTATCAGCCTCTACAACCCATTCTCTGCCGACAAAGAAAAAGTGAGATTTCCAGCCGTGGCAATTGGAGCATAACCCAGTGAACACCATACCACTCTTTGAAGTAAAATAATACCAGCCCCTATTTGGTGCAGGAGTTTCACTCAAGTTATAAGCCCCATGGAACTCTTTGGGAGAAGCATCTTCGTGATGCACTTTCTTCCATAATATGAGAAAGCCCAACAAGACTCTCCAACCATTGGGCGCTAACTGCCCTGGAGTAAGAGAAAAATAGTGTAGAATTTGACAAATGGGATAGGACATGGAGAACCTAAGCCCGACCTCAAGCATCTCCTCGTAAATGACAATGTCACCAGAGGAATCATTGCAATTACATTCACCTTTCTCGACCCAGCGACACAACACCGTAGGTGGAATATGATAAGAAGAAATAAGCCTCGAAATCTCATCATCAGAATTGAGTGAGCTGAAAAGGGTATTTACTTTAGACCTATCATCATCAGGGATCAATTTGATTTTATGTTTCATCTTCCGGGGTCTTAAAGAATGGGGTGCTTTTGCAATGCTCGCTTTTCGATTGGAGAGACATCTGAAACCCCTGCCGCCTTAAACTTCGCTTTCATTTCCTCTCTCGCCTAAGGTAGACCAGCTAGCTCCTGCCGCCTCAAATCGACTCCTGCTGCAAGGCGAGATCCTGCTCGCCCATGCTCGCCCAAAGAAAGCTCCTGCTCACCCACAACTAACTCATGTTCGCCCCTGTCCAGCTTCGCTACAGACCTCACCCAGTTCGCCCTTGTCCAGCTCCGCTAAGGACCCCAGATGGATCTACACTCCCATCAGCGTTACCCACCTAAGGTACCTTGGATATATCAAAACGACCATATCGACGAGCTCTACAAAATTCATCGCCTATGGCCATGACACATGCTGTTAAAAGCCCGAAAAAGCCTTAGAAGTGAATGTTTTGGCCTCCCGAAGTTTTTCAAGATTTGTCGGAAGATCAAATTTAAATTGAATGCCCTCCTATCCAAGTTCCGTTAGACGCAGGGCATTGGGGGGAAAATGATGGGTATCCAATGATCCAACCCATCTCGTAAGCCCAATATGGAATATAGGCCCAAGTTTAAGAAGTCTGGCGAGCCAAACAAAGGTGATCCATCCCGGTTGGGTTAATTGAGCTCATCAGTTTAGCTACGCACGACCACATCATGAAGGGAGTGGGCAAGCCTCATCTCCAGATCTCACAGAGAGCACGTCAACCATCTTGCGCATTGGGAAGAGATTGGGAGCTCCATTACAGTAGTGGTTTAGTGGCTACATGTTCACCCAAAAACTGTCACGGGGTCGCTATAAATTGTACGCCTCACAATCACTTGGAAAACAACTGACTCTTGTATCTAATAACTTATGCTCTTTGTATTCTCTCCAACACACATAATATAAAGTGCCAGGCAACCATAGACATTCAACAGTGGACTAGGTCAACTTGACCGAACCACTTTAATCTGTGTCTCATTTTCCTACTTTAATTACCATTTTTATAATTATTTGATTGGTATTTGTGCAAAGTCCATTTTGTGCATCATCAAAATAGATTAAAAATCCATATCGAACTGTTAGTGTAATTTAATTATATATTGATTATTAAAGTTAATTTACTTATATTATTACATAAATGTTATGTATTTCAAATCAATTTAAAGTAAAGAAAATGTATAAATAATGATTAATAAAAAAAAAATTGATGTAAAATATTAATAGTTAACTATTAAGGGCGCAACAAAGATTTCTATATCGTTTGGATTATATATAGGGCTAAATATATTTTTGTTATATCAAGTACCACCATATTCATGATTCGGCCCTCAAAAATGTGACCTTACAATTTACTACATTAAGTGTCTAATTTAATACAATGTAGCTCTCTATTTCAGAATCAGACCAAAATTAGTCGGAATACCTGACCCGTCCAAAAATTCGATCGGGTCATGTGTATTTAATACAAGTTGACCGTATATATATACGATTTGATTTAATTTAAAAAAAAACTAACTAAAATTACATAATAAATTTTAAAAGTACAAAATAAAATAAACTTAAAAATTACAAAAAAAAGTTTTTTAAAAATAATAAATTTTAAAAATATAAAATAGAATAAAAATAAATTATAAAAAGAAAAAGAAAAAGTTAAAAAAAATTGGAAATTACAATAAAAGAATTTAAAACAAAATAATAATTTTTTAAAATACAAAATAAAAATAAAATATTTTTTTAAAAATAAGTAAAATTAATTCAAAAGTTTTGCATTTCAATTTCTGAGTTCAGAATCATATCCCTGTTATCAAGTTCTAAAGCGTGATGATTAGGAGATGTGGTCCCACTTTTTAGTTTATCTTATGTCTTTTGTCCTCAGGCTCTAAAGTTTAACAAATTAACAAATAAATAATGCTATTATCACATAAAAATATTACATAATGCTCATATATTATATTTTGATAACATCTATAGATTTGTTATTGACATGACTCATTTAACTCAATAATAAATTTATGGGTGCCACTCATGCAGTATGTGAGCGGTATGTGATATTTTTATGTGATATTATCATTGTTGTTAACAAATTAAGACATTTGTAAATAGAATTGAAGAATTAAGTGGGGTGTATTCAATTAAAATTTTTAAAGACTTTTTTTAAGTGACAGACTTTTGTAGAATTTGTGGAATTTTAATGACTTTCACAGTTTTTAAAGACTTTTTTTAAATGACTTGTATAGACTCCATGAAATAAGTAATAGACTTTTATAAACTTTTTATCAAGACTGTGATAGACTTTTGTATACTTCTAATATATCTTGCAACTTATATTAATTGTTAATTAGCCCATGTGTACAATCTCTCCCTCTTTTTTCATGAACTAGAGTAAATCTCATTATTTTATTGTGGCATGAGATTTTATATATGTTGAAAGCGTTCATATTATTCTACTCATTTCATGATATATTTGGATACTCGGATACTAATAAAATTTTAGAAACTACAGACGCAATATAAAAATTAAGCTCACTTTTCATTGAGCTATATATACTTTATGTATATGCGTACGCTTTTTAGTAGGAATACCAAACTTTGTTTTTCATAAAATAATATGACAATTCAGATTAGGTCTAGTTATATGTTTACTTATTAATATATCTTGTTAATTCTCTTATTATAATTAATCCAATTTTATTTTTATGGCCCAAATTTTACCAAATTATTTATCCATCACATATTAATATTTATTAGCCCATATAAAATAAATAATTAGTTTGACCCAATAAAAGATAAAGTCCAATTAATAACTAGTTTTATCCACCTTTGTGTTTATTTGGAAGTCTTTAAAAATCTTTAGGGATAAGGTAAGACTTTGAATATGGGTTGATAGTTATAATTCTTCTTCTAAAATCTGTCAAACTCTACCATTTGATAGAAATCTTTAAAATTTATGACTTTTTGAATACTAAAATACTTTTATAGACTTTGTAAAAATCTTAATTCAATACCACCTAACTTTTAAAGACATTAAAAAAGTTGTAATTGAATACCACTAAATTTTTATACTCTTTAAATATTTTAATTAAATACAATTAAAATTTTAAAATCTTTAAAAATCTTAATTGAATACACCTCTAAGTAGTGAGAAAGCCTTTAGATCAAAGAGTAATATCACCGCCCAAATCTGTTGGCGTCACGACTCTTCTTCTGCAAAACTCTAGTCCTTTTTCTATATCCTCCTCAAATCCCTCTCGCTCGGCTTTCATCCACTGGCTCCGATCTTTAACGCGTAGTTTCTATTCGAATCTGGTCGATTCGATCTTCTTGTTCTTCTGCAACTCCCGCTCTTTTTTCCATAACTAAATTCCCTTTTCATTTCTCTCTCTATATATACAAATTTATTAATTTTTTTTGTTTTTTGTTTTTGGGGAAATTAGTTTTAACTGCAGTGGAGTGGTTTTCAGTGTCTTATAGTGATGTTCTGATCCTGCTAAAAACCCTAATTTTCATGTTCTCTTGCTGATTGGAAAATTTTATTTTACAGATTTTAGTATTATGCGCACTGAGTCTTAAAAGGATGGGAAAGAGGAAGGATTTTTACTAGTGGCTACGATCTGGCTTTTTTTCTTAGTCGGAGGTTGAGGATTCTCATTGTTGGGTTCATCATTATCGGTGGTGGAAAGGGAGATTGGGTTTTCTTAGTCGGAGGATGAGGATTCTCCAGGCATGAATATCTGAGCTGGTTTAATCTCCTAGTTTCTTTTTTTAAAAGTCAAATTGTAAACAATACCTCTGGCCGAAAAATAAGTATTCTGGCCGGACTCTCAAATTGGGGCTACATTGTATCAAATTAAATATTTAATGTAGTAAATTATAAGTTCAAATTTTTTAACGACCGAATCATGAATATGATGATACCTGAAGTAACATAAGTGCATTTAGCCCTTGTATATGTGGAGTGGCATTTCTTACGGTAATAAATTAAATAGGTTTACATCAACCTAATCATTTCTAACTAGACTAGATTAACTAGGGGTGAGTATGGTGCAATTTGAAGCGAAAATTGCACACAAAATCGTTTAGGTGTGTTTTAACAAATTCAAAATCGCACATAAAATCACTTGTGATTGATGCGGTGCGGTTTTATTTGATGCGATTTCAGTTTCAAAATCAATTGAAACAACAAAATTTTATACAATTTAAAACAACAATTTAGCATCATACAATATTAAATATCACTTTTGATAATACACACAACCTTACTTATAATGTTTTGTCTAAACAAAAGCTAAATATAATAGTGTACTATGATGTAAATTATTAGAGTAGAATATAGTAGAGTAAACAAAAGTTAAATACAATCTTTGCTACTCTACTCTTAGTAACAATATGCTGTAATATTCTTAGTAACAATATGTTGTAATAATTTACAGGCTACTCTACCATATTACAGCATATTGTTACTAAGAGTATCTCAATCATATTACAACATATTGTTAACAAAGATCATATTACAGTAATACTACAATCATAGTATAAAGAGTCAGAAACATTATAAGGTGTTGTACTAATATGGTGCGCTTTCAGTTTTATGTGTGCGATTTTGGCTAGTAACCAAACTTGAACCGTAAATTTGGTTTTTCAACCCACCTAAAACCGCCACATATGTCGGAAACGTTGATACGATTTTAATTGGTGCAGCTTGTGCGATTTTTTAGTACAATTTCGATTCTAATTTAATTTCTTGCTCAGCCCTAAAACTAACCCCAAAAGGCCCATACCATTGCCATATCTATGATTTAGATAATTATAAAGGAATACAAGATTGCATGAAAATTTCATATTTTTATTAATTTTTTCAATTGACTTGATATTTTTTTTCTTTTTATTATTACTGGTTATGCACACGCACGTGATGCGTGTGATATTAAATTATTTTTAAAATATATTTATTTATTTAAAAATATAACATATGAGAAAAATATAAGAAAATAATAAATGTAATTGTCACATTCCCAAATCTGGGTTCCTTAAATCTTAGATATGGTGCTGACGTTACATAAAAGCTTTAAAACATTCAACAACAATATTATTGATAAAAACTCAATTAATAGAAGCTTTAAAACATTATTTTATTCCCGAATCAAAATATTTACATTTTTCATATCTAAATCATATACATTATGGTTTGTTTTATTACAATAATTATGAGTACATATTACTCAAAACCCAAACGCTAACTTATTGTATATAAATTCTACTTCAATTAATCACTTAAGACTTGTTATATAACTAGTATCTATCATAATTATATGATTTAACAACTTAAAACTTTAGATTGTAATATAAATAAGAAGACAATTAAATTTATGTCTCTTAATGTCGTGACTAATTTTCTTTCTCTCTTGTCTTCATCGGAACCTCTGGGTTTCTTGACTTCGCTGAAATTATTAATTTAAAGCAAGAGTGGCTCATCAAGTTTAATAGTTATCACATAACACATAATTCACATTCCAAATGTACTCTATATATTTGTGCTCCGCATTTTATACATGCTTCATGTTTCTCATGGTTTGCATTTATTCGAACATCATAATGTTCATACTCAGCAGCTATACATGTTTCATGCTTAATTATCATGCTTTGAAATTTTTTACATGCTTTATGTTTATCATATACCTCACATCACAAATATAGTAAGTTCTCATAACTCAACCAAATTCAATTATCAATTTAATTCAGTAGATTGATATCACAATATAACACATAGGGCACATTTCAACCCATGTGCAAGAAGTTCACATAATATCATAAAAACATGCGCATAACAATTAACAAATTAACAAGTACACACATAACAAGTTCTAAAAAACTTATCTGACTTATTATCTCTTTCTTGGTTACGCAAATAAACCTTTTCAAACGTTTATCTACAACATCAATAAGAATTTGCTTAATCAATTTAATCGTCACCTTTTAAAGCTTATCGTCGTAACCTATTCCGATAATCATTCTTTGGACTTAAACCAACGTGAACGTCCCCTCTCATCATTTTTATAAGATTTTCATAAAAATATGTTATTAGCCTTTACTTGGACTCATACGTCTCATATCGACATATTCTAGCTGGTAGAAAGCATAGCAATGCTTCCCGGCTTTACTTTAATTAACCGTTTTACCTCCTTGTAACCCCATTTTCTTCATTAAGTTTTCTTAACCATATTATTATTTTTTTCTCTTCGATCTGGCACCAAATATTTAAACATATTCCTCACATAAAAATAATTTTATCATAATTTTTGTTATGAAAAACACAATAAATCAATGCAGAAAGATAAAGACAATAACATAAGATTTTACGTGGAACCCATATCGGGAAAAAAACCACTGAGAAGACAGAAGAAATCCACTAAATAAGTATCTAAAGAGTATAAGATAAAGAGAGAGAACTATGAGAATTCTTAGAATGTTTCTAAATGTCTCTACTCCAAAAACCCAACACCTATATTTATAGGTAATAGGAAAATTCCATAACCAAATAGGATTAAAAATACTAAATTGAGTATAATTAGAAAAGATAACTTTCCTAAACCAAAATAGATTCTAAGTAATACATAAATCCAAATCCAATAAGGATTCATGTCATACACAACAAATCTCCACCATGACTTGAATCCTCCAAATATTGCACAAACAATGAACTTTCTCCTCTTCTCAAATGTACAACTCAAGTCCATCGAACACTAACCATGTCTAAACAATGTTTGAACTTGGTAGATGGTAACGGCTTCGTTAACATGTCAGCTGGATTGTCTGCAGTACCAATCTTCAAGACCTTAATTTCACCATCTTCAATAATGTCTCAAATAAAATGATACCTGACATCAATATGCTTCATCCTCTCATAATACATTTTATTTTTAGACAAGTGTATAACAATACTCTGACTATAACAATGGAAAACAGTAACTCCATGATCCATGTCGATCTCTCTAAACAAGTCTCGCAACCAAATAGCTTCCTTATCCGCCTCTGTAATAGCCATATAATCTGCCTCTGTAGTAGAGAGAGCAATTCTATGCTGTAAATTAGCTCTCGCACTAATTGCACCACCTCCAAGGGTAAATATATAACCAGTCAACGATCTCCTCTTATAAAGATCGCCGAAATAGTTTGAATCAACAGACCCCTATAAGGGTATCGCCATTCCTTCCAAACTCTAAACCAACATCGGAGGTACCTCGTAAGTATCTTAAAACCCATTTTACGACTTCCCAATGAATTTTATCTTGACGTAATAGGTATCTGCTTACCATACTAATGACATGTGAAATATTTGGACAAGTACAAATCATAGCGTACATGAGGTTACCAACTACACTAGAGTAAGGAACACTTGACATATACCAAACCTCTTCATCTGTCTAAGGAGATAATTCAACTGATAATTTTAAATGAGAAGCAAGAGGAGTACTTACTGGTTTGGCATCCTTTATACCAAAACGATCTAACACCTTCGTGATGTAGTCTTTTTGGGATAAGTACAATTTCTTAATTATGTGATCTCGCTGAATCTCCATGCCAAGAATCTTCTTTGCAGCCCCTAAATCTTTCATCTCAAACTTGTTGCTCAACTTTGATTTTAGTTAATTACTAATCTCTGAACTATCTTTTGTTGCAATCAACATATCATCAACATAAAGCAACAAATAGATAAATGAGCCATCCTGAAGTTTTATGAAGTACACACACCTATCATATTGACTCCTTCTATATTCAATACCAACCATAAATGAATGAAATCGTTTATACCACTACTTGGGAGATTGCTTTAAACCAAATAAGGACTTTTTCAACAAGTAAACATGGTATTCCTTTCCTTGAATCTAAAATCCTTGAGGTTAACACATATAAATCTTTTCATCAAGTTCACCATGTAAGAAATCTTTTTTCATATCGATTTGTTCCAACTTCAAATCACGCATATCAACCATACAAAGTAATACTCGAATAGAGCTATGTTTCACAACTGCTGAAAACACATCATTGAAATCAATTCCCTCGACTTGACATAGTCCCTTAGCTACTAGTAGAGCATTGTACCTAGCGTCTTCAATTCATGGGATGTCTTCTTTTTTCTTAAATATCCATTTGTAACCAACAAATTTCTTACCTTTAGGTGGTTTCACAAGCTCCCGTCTGATTTTTCTGAAGAGATTTCATCTCCTCATTCATAGCAGACAACCATTTTTCTGAATCATTGGAGGAAACGAAATCTTTATAAGTCACATGGTCACTACACTCAACTACCTTGGAAGCCGGCAAGGCATAAGCAACAAAATCTGAATACCCATATCTATGTGGTGGTCGCACTGTCCTATTAGCCCCGTCTCTAGTGAGACTATACCGATTGTCCAAATGTTCCTCCTCTAGAACTATATTCTCATCTATAACAATAATAGTAGTAGGCACATAATCTGAACTCTGTTGGGATTTCTGAACTTGAGGAGAAGTTACTTCAAGCTCCACTTTCTAACCAACACTATCAAAATTATCAATACAAGGAATAGAGGATTCCTTATTCTTATGAAGCATATCAGTCTCATCAAAATTAACATCTCTGCTAATGATGACCTTTGCTGACTTCTGATCAGTACACCTAAGTCTATAACCCTTCACACCATAACCATAACCAATAAAGATGCATTTCTCGGCTCTTGAATCGAGTTTTCCCTCATTCACATGTGCATATGCAGGACAACCAAACACCCTAAGAAATAAATAATCTGCAGGATTACCTGGCCAAACCTCTTCTGGGGTCTTACATTCTATAGTTGTGCAAAGAGAACGATTCACCAAGAAAGAAGTTATGTTCACTGCTTTTGCCCAAAATTTCTTACATAAACTTGCATTCAACAACATGCAC
The DNA here is from genome assembly GCA_020205605.1 of Panax ginseng. Lineage (NCBI taxonomy): Eukaryota > Viridiplantae > Streptophyta > Magnoliopsida > Apiales > Araliaceae > Panax > Panax ginseng. The sequence continues at coordinate 133,315,349 of CM035133.1, read as the reverse complement.
CTGGTCTTTTCTATCAAGGTTTTGTTCATCCGTTCTGCAACTCCATTCTGTTGCGGTGTCTTCACAACTGTACGATGCCTAAAAATTCCTTCATTCTTGCATAACTAATTGAACTCAGTCTCACAATACTTAAAGCCATTATCTGATCTAAACCCCTTAATTTGTTTTCTTATCTACTTCTCAACCAAAGTCTTCCACTGTTTAAAAGTCACAAAAATGTCATTCTTATGTTTCAAGAAGTAGACCAAAAACTTCTTGGAATAATCATCAATGAAGGTTAGCAGATAATGTGCACAGCTACCTTTGGAAAGAATTTGTGAAGGATCCCAAAGATCTGCATGAATATAGTCCAAAGTCCCCTTTGTTTTATGAACCGCAGTCTTGAAACTAACTCGTTTTTGCTTCCCCAAGACAAAATGCTCACGAAAGTCTAGTTTTCATATTTTATGTCCAAACAAAAGACCTCTCTTACACAAAGCATCCATGCCTCTTTCACTCATATGGCCTAACCTCATATGCCACAATCTTGTGGTGTCATCTGCAGTAACTGAAGAATAATTTTCAACCAAAACTGTAGTTGTAAAACCCTAAAACTTATATAAAGTACTGACCTTGATTCCTTTCATCAATACAAGAGAGCCTCTGCTAATCTTCATAACTCCTACTTCAATTGTGTACTTACACCTGTTTTCATCTAGTGTACCCAAATATATGATATTCTTCTTCAAACCTGTAACATGTTTAACATCTAACAATGTCCTGATTATGACATTATGCATCTTAATTTAATTGTACTAATGCCAATTACTTTACATTTAGAATCATTTCTCATCAAAACAATCCCACCACCAAATGGTTCATATGTGGAGAACTAATCAAGAGTAGGATACATATATATGATAAGAACACCCAGAATCCAAAACCCAATCACTACTAAGTCTTTCACTGTCATCGGCTACTAAAAGATGATCATCACTATCCTCAGCAGTACTAGCCTGAGCAGGCATTCTTGCCCCCTGATTCTGCTGATTCTGCACATTCTGTCCATTATTAATCTGACCATGATTGTCTCCTTTCTATTCTTTATTTTTCAACTTTGGATAATTACGCTATATATGCCCTTTTGCATGACAGTAGTTACAGCTAAAATTCTTATTCTTAGATTTTGATCTATGTGTACTACCACTTTTTGAACTTCTCTCATCTGACATCCCTCTGACAAACAATACAACACCTTGATCTTCACTTTTTCCAAAAGTCATCTTAGAATCTAATTTTTGTTTACTCATAAGATGTGTCGTAACATCCTTAATTGAGATGGTGTCTCTACCATAGATCGTAATGTCTCTAAAGTGTTTATAAGAAAGAGTTACTGAGACTAACAACAATATGGCTTGATCTTTATCATCAATCTTAACATCAATATTCTGTAACTCAATTACAATTGAATTAAACTCAGTCATTGGAAAATTCTATATCCAAATAGGATTAGAAATACTAAATTGAGTATAGTTAGAAAAGATAACTTTCCTAAACCAAAACAGATTCTAGGTAATACCTAAATCCAAATCCAATAAGGATTCATGTCATACCCAACATTTTTCAACTTTATTTAGTATTTTTCAAAAGGTCATTTTAGTTCGTAACTTAGCAAATTTTGTTATATCATACTTAATTCCAAAAAGCACCAGACTTGGTCACTTCATACTCATATGAAAGTACATTTATAGTTAAAATGTTTTGGTAATGGAAATTATAAAACTCAAGTTATAGCAATTTACGTGTTTTAACACCAAATTTTTGATTGGCCATAACTTTTTCGTACAAAGTCGAAATTCATTCATATTTGGAAATGAACTATGTTATACCATATATTTTTATGTCCCAAAAGGGCTGAATTTATTTCAATGCTTAACTGGTCGAATTTGCCTTTGAAAAAAACGTGCAGATTGTTTCGACAGTTTTTCAATTTTTGCCTACTATGGTAAAATCATCATTATAAACAATCTACAGGGAATTTTCAGAAATTCCAGTTGGAGGGGATAAGGGACTCATATATCTATCTCAATAATTTGACCACACTCAAAAATTCAAAATAGAATGAAAGATATGGCCGTCCCAATTTTAGTCTCCGTAATTTTTAGGATTTTCACTTTTTCTAACTTTCATTGTTACTTCATAAACATTCATGATTACTTGGTTTTTCAAGCATTAGCCAGCATAAAGCATCATTATATATCATAAACCCTTTTATATTCGGAGATATATTTATCATCAATTATATCAAACTCCCACAACAAACATACTAAATATAATATTATAAGAACATAAACTATCAAATGAATTATTTTTAGGTTTAATGCTTTACAACTTTCTTTGTCAAGTTCTTACTTCTTGACAAAGCTTGATAGCTCTTCCTCCCATTCCTTCCTTCTGAATCTATGGCCTCCCAATCTCTTCTCCTCTCAACTTTCTTTTGCTCTAGATCTTTTATTTAGTACAATGAAAAAATAAATTCTTGCAAGTATACTTGGATTGGGTATTTATAGGAAGCTAAGACCAAGGGCACAATAGTCATTACGCCATCACTAGGAAAGAGCAAAATGGTCTTTAAGGCACCTCAAGTAAATTTCTCCCAGGACACAATGGTCAGAAGCAATATTCTCTAATGGCAAAATAGTCCTCTCAACATGATTAGGAAACTTCCTAGAAATTTCCTTCAAGGACACTATAGTCATTGACAATTTTCTCTTACAGCAAAATGGCCATTTCACCATCTCTAGGAATCTTTCTAGCAATTTTGTCTTAGAACTCATTGGTCATTAATAATTTTTTCTAAGGATAAAATAGTCATTTCCTCCTATAACTCATTGGCCATTAATATTTTTCTCTTGGGAAAAAATAGTCACTTGACCACTATTAAGAAACTTCCTAGATATTTTGTAGGATTTTCCTCCATTCTTCCCCCCTTAGTGGGCCCCACAAGTTTAGCCCCACCTCATATTTATTTTATTTACATATTTATCCATTTAATTGTCTATTTGACTTCTAAAAATCAAAATTTTCATGTTTACAGCCAATTCGTACTAAAGTCGATGTTCTTAACGTCATGGAAATATATATCCGCTTCTTCAAATTCATTTTTGAATTCCGAGTTTGACTTTGACCAAATAGTCAACCGTTGATTTTGACAAAAAAATCAACCCCGATACCATATTGTGTTTACAGTCTTTTCTTAGAAATTCAATGTTCCGGACTCAACCGAACAGTCCGTGTTTCAAAATTCTATTCCTAACTCATATTTGAGTTTTGATTTGCATCTCTTATCTTTTATGCAATTATTTGATTTCCTTTAGTTAGTTCAAACTAATTAAATTAATTACCCTTAATCAACTATTAATTTCTCATCCTCAACACACATATATCTATATACACAACATCATTTATACCTAGAAATTTCCAAAAGAAATTCCATTTATTAATACACCCTTACGTTCTTTTCCCATCAAATAATTTAATCAACTTTATTTATCATGTGTTATATTATCACCTTTTTCATTTCTCATTAATATCCAATTCATGGACAAAAATCTATTCTTAGCCCAAGGCTAATCAAACTTGTTCCGACTCCTCATTACCTGTTTTTTTTTTAAGTATTAACATCTTCAACATCATCTAATATCCTAACATTTCCTACTTTTGCCCCTTTATTTTTCATTATCTCTCACCTTCTTTAAATTCATGACACGGTCTACTCAGTATCAAATAATCAAAGTTCATTAAAATTCAATATTATAGCATTTTTCTTTTTAATTATAAACTTCATATAATACAATCTTCTCACTTTTCTTCATCTTCTCATTTCTCATTCTTCAACACTTCTATTTTTTGATATATAATTCCTTTATTCTAATTCAAGAATAGTTTATAATTTATTCATCTATCGAGTTATTAAATATTTTACTAACCTCTTCTCATAACCTCCTTAAAGACTTCTACAACAAAAGTATCTCTTCTCGTTATTACACATATTATATATGTTATCTCTGACACATAAATTAAATTAAAAATTTTAGTCATTTCTCTACATATTCCCCTCTTTCAAATCTAGGTTTGTACATCTCAACCTTTAATCGCATTTAATTATCTTTCAATCCTTATTCTTTTTTTAATGGCTACCATTCAACTTCCTTATATAAGGTTCATCACCCACTATTATGGTATTGATTATTTAAAAATCATATTTACTAGCTTTCTAAATATTCAGGGTATCACAATAACTTTTTCACTAACTTTAAAAACTATCAGGTAGTTCATGTGATAACTGTTTTAAAAATTAGGGGTAATAAAAATCAAATTAAAAAAAAATATTTTGAGAGACCAAAGAGTCTAGAAGTAACTAACTTTTTGCTCTTTCTTAATAATGTAGATTTTAATTTTGTTAAGTTAAAGCTTTGGTTGGTTTATTCATGTTTCGTCTGATTTTTTTTTACTTCACATAAATCTTGATTGTTTCAATATTTAATAAAGAATACTTTTGTTATGGATTGCCCTAAATTTTAATCGAATTATAATTACGAAATTTATCAATACATAGAATTAATAAAAATTATAGGAGAATATCACTTATTACATATCTCTTCAAAAAAAAAAATTAAAAATAATACATATACACATAACTAACAATTAAAAAATAGTTAAACATTCACAATATATATCATTTTCCTTTAATAAAACATAAAACTTTTTTGGCTTTCAACCATTACATATAGAATCATTCCCAAGATTCCATAAAATACAAAAAACAACATGGTTGAAATTATCCATTAAACCTCCCTAAAACCGAATAAAACAATTCATTCAATTCTGCAAATAATCTCTTCCTTCTTTTTTTTGAACACTAAAGTTACACCCTCTCATCCCCACTCCAATTGTCTTTCCATTTTGGGCCAGTAGGTCCTTCCTCGCCTAATAGCTCAGGAGGAAGCTTACTCACTAATTTATCAAGATCGGCTTTCAAGTTATTAGGCAACAACTTTTTTATTAATTGTATCAAATCATTTATAGTATAGGTAATACGTGGCCCCCATTCCCTTGCATAATTCAACCACGGTGGCACAATCACCTCTGACGGCCCCAAATACTCCGTCCCTATCAACACAAACCGCCGCCCGGTGTCCATCCTCATACCTCTCGCCATATCGTTCCGTACTCCAATGTTGCCCTTCCCTTCCAACACAAGTCCATCATGTGGAAACGACGCGTGCCCGTGCAACGACGCATAGACAACGTGCTTGTTACCAAATTCAAACTCGAGCTCTGAGCAACTCACCCAAGTCCCTTTACTATGTTGTGAAAAATAGACACTTTTTAACTCTCCGTTAAAATTACTGATCCTTAGTGTCACATGTTCCCAGTCGCCAACATGTTCTCCAACTTTTCCCAAGGAAAGATTAATAAATTCAATCTTTAACTTTGCTCCCCCATTAAAAGGGTAGAATATCCACACCACGATATCAGTAAATGTTGCGCCTAACGTAGGCTTAATGTGTAAATATCCTCCCGCATGTGACAGATTACCTTTCTTGAGATTGTCACTAGCCGTTTGGTCCGTTGGGAGGTCTAACCAATAAGCACCATCGTCCGAGCTACCATTTTGGGGAAGGTTCGCACCCGTGGGGCTAACAGGGTCCGGATTAGATTCTTTCCCTTTTGTATACAACAGTGCACCATCATCGAAAAACCAACTTACTGAAGTGGGGAAAAATTCTTCATCAGGATGGAAGTATAATACTGGAAGATAAGTTTCAGCCAATGCTTGAATTTGACTTTTTGTTGGCATAGCTGATAAATTGTTCTTCACATTTTTCAGACAGGCCAAAGACAATGCAGCATCATCATTTTGTGCCACAAATGTTCCAGTCGAAACACCTAAAGCTTGAGTTCCTCTAACTGTCGGCCTTGAACTATAAACATTGAACCTGGGACTATTGGGCCCCCAAATCCAAGTGTCAACTTCAATCGAGTCCGTTAAATCGGACCGGACGCAACGGATTTTGTCGAGTGGAGGCATCTGCGATGAGTTCGTGACAACATGACCGATGGGCTTGTAACCTTTCGGTGGTGTTGGTAGCCAAATATATCCTGCCCCATCTTGGCTTATAGGTTGATCCTCACTAGTCCAAACAAGTGTGTAATTAATTGGGATCTTTAGAGCTCCTCGTGATGGGTCACCTGTGACATCTTTACCAACGAGAACCCATCCATATAGAGGCTGGTTGTTTGGTTGGCTATAGGAACCAAGAAAAAAGAATCCATCTGGTATAGAAGATGGTTCAAAAAATGTTGCCCCAAGATTGTCCGGTCCACCTTCATAGGTAGCCCAAATTTTATTAAATTCTGATACTTGAGCCACTACTAATCCTCCTAGATCAATTGATCCATTTGCAAAACCTTCACCTATGTACGTTGTATCCAAACAAACCCATCATATATTACACAACGCTTTTACAATAAATTTATAAATCTTGAAAGAGTCCTTCTACATAGACATGTTTATTGGACATTTTCAATTATTTTTTTTTGCTTGCGATTCTCAAAAAATGTATAGTACCAACAGGAATTTTTATAAAATATAATGTTTTAGGTGTAATTTGGATACATATAAAAAGGAGATCCATATAACCCTGATATATGTATCCAAATTACACCTAAAACATTATATTTTATAAAATTCTTATTAGAATAAATACTATACATTTTTAAGAGTCACAAGAGGAAAAAAAATTGAAAATGTCCAATTTTTTCGGTCGAATAAACCGGTCTGCCTGGACTTATTCATCTTGAAAGGTCTCGGGATAGCTTTTGGAGATCCTGAAAGATCTCGGGATATGGGCTTTTTGCATGATAAAGGACTCAGAGAAATGTACCTGAATTCCAATTGGGAAGTGGATCGGGAAGCTTAAAAATGGTTTTGATAGGCAAGGGGACGTCGCCGTTTTCCTTGGACCTATTTAATGAAGAAGAGGATTGCTGGAGGCAATTCAGTGAGGGGTCGCTGCCTATCCAGGACATATCTATTGCAGTAGAGAATTGCAGGATGCAATTCACCAAGTGGTCGCTGCTTTCCCTGGACATATTTATTGGAGAAGAGGATTGCTGGAGGCAATTCACCATAGTGGAGTCTTTGAAACATAAACTAAAATTATAGCAGAATTTTAGTATGAGAAATATATATGTATAGTGACTCAAACGGATTTATTGTTTAATCGAGTGATAGACTTAGTAATAATTAATTGTGAGATAATAGTTCATACAATATAGAATACTGATATTAACATAACAATAATTAAGATTTTGGGACAATTTTATTCTTTTGAACAATTTTGTTTCAATATTTAAAGTAATATGACCTACCACAACTTCAAAAGTTTAAGAATATACTATATATTTGTTCAAAAATAATGTTTACTATGTGCCCAACTTTGTTCCCATTTAATGTATATCTAAACCTGTAATTTATTGTATATGCCAAATTTTATTTGAATGATATATTATAAGTAATTTTCTTTAAGAAATATTAATGTTTATTTTAAATAAATTTTCTTTCTAATAATATATTTTACTCTTTAAAATGTGGCATTGACAAAAAAAATTATGTCTATAATCACTAAATTTTGCTCACGTTTGCCAACAAATCAACTCAATTATTTTACAAAAATTACGCTGAGAGATTGATTTTCATATTTAAATAATGTACTATTTTCCCAAGAGAAAATTACATTACTATAATACATATAACATATACTAGAAGAAGAAGCTAATTTTGATAAAATTATATGGAAGTTACCCAATAAATATTATCCAGATGGAAAACTGATAATGCAGCTTCAGAATTCCCATGATGAAGGATTATTAGTTTATATGCCAAGATCCTGAAAGAAAAAAAGAGAGTATAAAGATTGGTAAGACTTTATAAAAATAAATAAATTAAGAAAATGTTTATACAAAAGGAAGCAGATGCATGAAATATTAATTCTAACCTCAGATTCAAGAATTCCTGCAATGTAAGAAAGTTTACTTGAGAAAGAACACAAAACTTGAAATTATATATTGATAGAATGATAAATTAGATTTATTGTTTTTCATAATAATTCCAAAAAAAATGGAAGTATAGTTGCTGATAATATGATATCTTTCCATAAATTGATAAAATGATAAAGGAGATTTACTGTTTTTAATAATAATTCCATAATAACGAAAATCTAGTTGCTATAATATGATATCATTCCATAAATTGATAAAATGATAAATGAGATTTACTTGTGTTTAAGAAAAGCTGAATTTAGTTATAACAAATATCGGCAGTATACTAAGTGATAGACACATAATTTATATATTTTATTATCTCTAATTCTGTCATTTTAATTATGTTAGAGGGTGTTTGATAAAAATTGAAAGAATCTGAATTTGAATCTGAATGAGTTGAATCTGAATCTGAATGAAAAAAATTGTTTGATAATTAACATGTCTAAAACATCTGAATGACATAATATAATTATTTTATCCCTCTGAAAAAATTCAAAGTTGTTGTAAATGTATGTAATATTACTTAATATAATAGTTAATACTTTTTTATAATTTTTTTATTTAATTTTTTTTTTTTTAATTAAATTGAATAAAGTAAAAAAAGTTAAAAATTAAACAAAAATTATTCATTCATTCAGTAATATTAAATAAAAATAAATTTGACTTAGCCATTCAAATTAAATCATCTCATTCGATTCACCATTCAAACATTTAATTTTTTCCTAAACAAACGCACTTAATGGATTACCGATTCAACCATTTTGCCATTAAGATGTATTCAGTGCTAAACAAACAACTCCTTAATTTATTAAATTAATATGTTTTTTTTTGTAAAATTTAATATTTTATTACAATAAAGTCAAAATATCGGTGATCGATCAGTATTTAATACTCCTATTCATGGAAGAAAATAGGCAAGAAATATTCTATAACGAGAAGGAATGAGATGAACAATATCGGATTTATCTTGTTTATCTTGGTGAATAAGTAAAAGATAATTGTTCTAGCATTTAAACATAGAAAATGACTCTTGAGAAATTATCATGTAGATATTGAAGTCAAGAAGGAAAGAAAGAGGATAAAAGGGAACAAAAGAGACCTAAGTTTAATGAATCTAAATTAGGGCACACATTTATTTTTCCTATAAATAGGTCTCTTGTTTTAGAGAGAGGAGAGGATGAATTAGAGTTTTCTTATTTATTTTATCTTTTTCTTCTTCTTTATTTTAGTTAGTCTATTTATTTTCATGTCTAGTTAATTTCTTTAATTTAGGATGAATATGAAATTAAATAATTATTCATGATAATATTTTCTATTTCTTCTATTATTTATGTTTTTATGTTTAATTGATTTCGTCTTCATGCATGTTTCGTTATTGAAATACATTCGTTTTATAGTTCTTATGTGCTTTTTAAATCAATTAAGAGGTTTTGATAAATTATTATTAAAATATGAGCTTGTCATATAATTCATGCTTACTCGAAGAAGTTTTGATGAGTTATACTTAATCTTTAAATTTTCATAGTTTATGCTTGTCCACATTAATTGCAAATTTACTAAATTAAAGAGAATGAAGATCAAAATCATCGTTAAGTTATAAAAATATAAGAGAATATTGAATTATTTGTTATGTTTATTGTTTAATGGATTCGGATTCATAGATTGCTTTCTTATTATTAGTTAGTTTAATTATAGTTAATCGATTTTCAATTTTTATTATCAATTCGCCTGAAATAGATATTAAGGATGTATTAAAATTAATCTATTCTCTGTGGTTCGACATGTACTTGTTAGTTTTTTAATTTGACATTATACACTTGCAGTTACATATTTTTAACACATCAAATTTTTGGGGTCGTTGTCGGGGATTAGAATTAGTTTTTTATTCCTTAATTTTACTTATTCAAATTAGTTTTTAACTATAATATTTTATTTTCTTTTTAGGATTATCGAAGCGGATCGAAGAAGCGAAAAGATAATGATTTTGTTTTTGCACTTTCTTTGGTACTTCATATATCTATATTTTATTTATTTATTTTAAAAAAACAAAAAATAGTAGTTTAGTCTTTTTTTTCTCGTATTTTTAATTGTTTCATTCATGCATTCACTCACGTAGAGCACATCATGTTTAGGTTTTTATTTTTTGTCAAATATAAACTATAGTGATTGCTGGTGGGTTAGGGTACATCAAAATTTCTCTTTACTTCGTAATTCACATAGTTTTATGACATTTTATTTGTTTACACTTTTTTTTAATTTTATTTGTGCATTCTCATTTGTAATTTAACATTAAGGAAAAAAACCTGAAACAAGATAATTAAGGTGAGAATTTTATCACCTTTCCTTAGCCTACAAACCACTCATTTATGTTGCATAACCTTGCCTTAATAAAATCAAGTAGACGTTAACCCGTATGACTCTCGAGCTCAATTAGAACATGGGCTTACAAGAGCTAGGAGGCTAAATTTTAAATTAATCAAACTAATGGTATATAGGCAAGTGGTTCAAACTGAGAGACTTCCAACGTTCTTATATTTACCTAGCTAGTGATGTGATTAATTTCAAATTTTGTTAGGAGCTGTCTAGATTTTATTTAGGTTAACCGTAGAATTAGAATTTTTATTTTATTTTATTTAGGTTAACCGTACAATTAGAATTTTTATTTTATTTTATTTTAAATTTCAACTATTTTAATAAGCATAAACTTTTTGAAATTTTCAACCATTTCTATATAAATTTTTCTCACTCCCAATACAAAAACAACACGGTTGAAATTATGCAAAGTATTATTTTTTGCACATTACTAATATAAAGTCACCCCCTCTCATCACCAGTCCAATTGTCTTTCATTTTTGGGCCTACTGGTCCTTGCTCACCTAGTACCTCATCGGGTAGCTCACTTACAATTTTCTCAAGATCCCTTTTTAATTTCCCAGGCAAAACCTTCTCCACTTTCTTTAGCTCGTCATTTATATTATAGCTAATATTTGGCCCCCATTCCCTAGCATAATTCAACCACGGTGGCTCAACAACTGTTGACGGCCCCAAATACTCCGCCCCCACCACCACAAACGCGGCGCCGGTGTCCATCACACTCCCACCTTTCGCCATATCGTTACGTATTCCAATCCCATCCTTCCCATCCAAAACAAGTCCACCATGTGGAAATGCCGCGTGCCCGTGCAACGATGAGTAGACCACGGGCTTGTTACCATTTTCAAACTCTAGTCCGGAGGCACTCACCCAATTCCCATTACTATGTTGTGAAAAATAGACATTTTTTAACTCCCCGTTAAAATTACTCACCCTTAATGTTACATGTTCCCAGTCACCAACATGCTCCCCAACTTTTTTCAATGAAATATTTAAAAACTTCAATTTTTGCCTTTGCAGCCCCATTGAAAGGGAAAAAAATCCACACAACAATATCAGTAAATGTCGAGCCAAACATTGGCTTAACGTGTAAATATGCCTCTGCATCTGTTACATCGCCTTTTTTGAGATTGTCGCTAGCCGTTTGGTCCGTTGGGAGGTCTAACCAATAAGCACCATCGTTTGAACCATTTTGGGGAAGGTTCGAGCCCGTGAGCTCAATAGGGACCGGATTAGATTCTTGCCCTTTTGTATACAACAGTGCCCCATTGTCAAAAAACCAACTTACTGAAGAGGGAAAATATTGTTCATCAGGATGCAAGTACACTATTGGAGAATAGGCTTGAACCAATGCATGAATTTGACTTAGATTTGGCATAGCAAATAAATTATTCTTCACATTTTTCAAACAGGCCAAAGACGATGCAGCCCCATCAGTTGGTGCCAAAAATGTTCTGGTCGAAACAGCTAAAGCTTGAGTTCCCCTAGTAGCTGGCCTTGAACTATATACATTGAACCAACTTTTGGACCCCCAAATCCAAGTGTCAATTTCTACAGTGTCCGTTAAATCAGACCGGACTTAACGGATTTTGTCGATGGGAGGCTGCTCCGATGAGTTCGTGATAACATGCCCAATGGCATTGTAACCTTCCGGTGGTGTTGGTAGCCAAATATAGCCTGGTCCATCTTGGCTTATATTTTCAGACTCGCTACTCCAAACAAGAGTATAATTAATTGGCATCTTTAGAGCTCCTTGTGATGGGTCACTTGTGACATCTTTACCCACAAGAACCCATCCATATAAAGGCTGGTTGTTGGGTTGGCTATAAGAACCAAGCAAAAAATACCCATCTGGTATTAAAGATGGTTCAAAAAATGTTGCGCCAAGATTGTCCGGTCCGCCCTCATAGGTAACCCAAATTTTAGTAAAGGATGATACTTGGGTCACTTGTAATCCTCCTAGATCAATTGATCCATTTGCAAAACCTTCACCTATGTACATTGAATCCAAATCAAAAAACCATCACATATACACAAATAAATATACTCGTTGTACTAACAATGAAGCAGAATATGAAAGCTCGACAATATAATATTTCCCGAGTTCTTGAAATAAGGGACTCCAAGAAATGTACCAGAAGGCCAAGTGGGAATTGGAGAAGGAAGCTTGAAAATGGTTTCGATAGGCAAGGCATCACTGCTTTTCTTGGACATATTTATTGGAGAAGAAGATTGTTGGAGGCAATTCACCATTGTGGAGTCTTTCAAACATAAACTAGAACAATAGAAGAATTTTAGTATGAGAAATGCAATGGCCAAATAGGCAGATGAGAAGGATATGCCATTCATGAGAAGGGTAAAATGTAGACACCACAAAGAATTTAATAATTAGTGTTATTTCAATAGCGTTCCGTTTTGATAGGAATAATTATACTATATAAATATATATAAGTTTTTGGTGGGTTAACCGTTTGATGGACAAGATTTCTAAAGTTAGTTTACCATTTTTCCTCTATATGACAACTCCTTTACAGAACTTCTAAACAAGTCTTAGACACGTTAAGTGCGGCAAATTCTTAAATATCTTTCTTTTTGAAATTAATTACCTTTTGTTTATCTCTTTTTCCTCTGTTTTATCAGCAGTCAAATAGAGCTAAAATCAACATCTAATCCAACAAATTAAAATTTAGAATCATTACACAGACAAATATACCAAAACTAAAGATAAGTTTTTCAAAAGAAGATTTTTAAGGAAATTTTTCAAAACATACTTATCCATAAAATTATTTAGAGACATAATAGTAATGATATGCGTACATAACGTAGAAGTACTAACATGTAAAATTAAAAACTTCATATCACTTTATAATATAAAATGTATTTTTAATTTTGCAATAAATTAAAAAAATTTGCATATTCAGTTTTGAAAATTAAGGAGGGAGACCTACAAGAATATATGACTTTGATGACTTGGATTAAGTTATATATGATTTAGTCTAACTTCCTTTGTTTGTGGATACTTTTTTTAAAAGGGAGATGATAATACAAGCAATGTAAAGTTTCTAATACACACGTTATCACGTGGATACTTATACTTTGTGCATTAGAAATGGTACACTGCTTTGGTATGTAGCAACATTTTTACTCTGACATTATTAAATTTTTTTGCATGAATATTAAAACAAAAAAAATTGAAAATGTAAAGAAAATGATAATTTTAATTGCCTATCATATTTATATAATACTCCATGAACTATTAAAAATAATTATCTATATAAGAGAAAATAATATAAATTTCTACTTTCTAATCCTGCAAATACATTACCATATAATACCATGTGTTGTAAAGAAAGATATAATTTTTAGAGTACTGTAGTATTTTAGGAAATAATAAATAATAACACTATCTCCATCAGATTTTTTACTTTTATTTTCTTTAAGGAATATTATTTTCAGGGCAAGAAATTTTTTCCCTCAAATCTCATCCATTTTTAACAGGAATTTGCATCATGAGAAAGTCTAGACGTTATTTTCCCACAAATTTTTAATATCAACTAAAAACTTGTAAGAAAAAAAATATCCTAAATGTTTTTTTTCCTTTACTTTGCTATTTCTTTTTAATAAAATTTTCGTATAATAGATTCTTGACATTCAAACAAAACCCAAGGGAAAAAAAGATGTGATACAAAGAATTATTGATAAAATTATATGGGAGTTTCTTACCCAATAAATATGATCAAGATGGAGAACTGATGCAGCTTCTGAATTCCCATGATGGGGGATTAATTTATATGCCAAGATCCTGAAAAAAAAGAGTACAAAGATTGGTAAGATTTGATCATAAAATAAAATAATTAGGAAAATATATATACAAAAAGGAGAAGATGAAATATTCTAACCTCAGATTCAAGAATTCCTGCAATGTAATTAGCAGGTTTACTCGAGAAAGAAGATTTAACTTGGATTTAAAAGCCATGGATTTTGTCCGTTATAATTCCATAATAAAGGACCTACAAATTTTGTTGCTGATAATACGACTTCTTTCCATAAGATCATAAAATGATAAATGTGATTTAGTGTGCGTTTATATATATATATATATATATATATATATATATATATATGAGAGATGTCTTCTCAGTAATCAGGATAAATACTATCGATTGGAGTATGAACTCGCAGTTTATAAATGTTTGAATCGAGATATTTTAGGAACAAATTTGATATATATATATATATATATATATATATATATATATATATATAAATTATTAGAGCTTTTTGTATTTTACTTTACTTTATATTTAAGATGGTTTTTATATCAGATTTTTTTAAGGAATATATGTAACTATATTTTTGTAAAAAAGTATATTTATTCTCTTTTTATCTTTTTTATATCTAAACGTATTACTTATAATTCTCAGAATAACACCATTTTAACATTGTTTCATCACATCATGTACCCAAATTTTAGATTTAATTAAGGTGTCCATATCAACCTTTTAGGGGATGATGGTTACATAAATTGCAAATAATTAAGGTACCGCACCGTATCAACAAGATAGTCATGTTATAAACGATTATACTAAATATTAAGAATAATGATAATTAGTGAAAAAGGGAGAGTATTCTCATTGTATTTGTATATATTACTTTCATCCTCTTGACAATACTTCTATTTATAAGTACATGTACATAAATACTTGCAAGTTTCAAAACTCATAGGTCATGGTAAAAATACATAAAATTTCTATTGTTCATAGTAAAAATATCATTAAGTCGAAGCATGTCAATATTGTAAACCATCTTCTTCAAAATCGTATAGAAATGACTTAATGAATATATCAACCAAATTATCACATGATCATATATGCTTGATATCAAAATTCAGCCCTGCAATATCATGAACCATGTCATTCATACGATGGGTATTGCTGCCTGGATTGTGTACTTGTCATGCCATATCTCTTCTCTTCTACCCCATGCCCACCAACATTCTTTGTAATTGTTCATGAACCCAGAAATAAGTAAATGATAGTTTACTATGTCTCTGTCCATATAATTTACATTCTTACACTTCAAACAAGGACATCTTATCTTGTTCTGACCATTAACACATTCCGGGTGACTATACACATAATCTAGAAATACTTGGCAACCAGCTCTAAATTCTGTTGTACCACTTATCTGGGCACTTGACTTTCGCCGTCTCATCCAACTACGGTCTGAATAGAGGTCCATGATACCACGGTACCTATGTTGACATGAATTATTGTATTCCCTTGTTAGAGATTTATAATTCAGCTCAATGCCATTTATGATGCTTATAAATACATATAGATGTATATGTACATATATAACATGATTGTGCATCATATATGATTATTCGGGAATTGAACAAGGATACATGCCAAAATAAATTTACATAGCTTGAGATCGACTACCCAAAGGCATGGTATATTGTTATGGATCTTATTAGAATGAGGTATGGTCTTATGCCATCCTACATATTTTAACTGACACCAACCTAAAGATAATAGATTTTTAGGGGTAGAATATGAATCATTGCATCATGCATGGTCTGCATATGCATTGGGACAAGTCTAAATTACCCGACCAACGAATTTTTTTTGGCATAGTCTCCCCTATAATATGGACTATCCACATGCACGAGGGCATGCATACTTGACCATTTGTAGGCATATAAGAGCAACAAAAATGTATAAGCAATTAACATAACATCACATATACTCATTGCCTTTATATATTCCAGGGTCCATATTTGAACACAACAAAAACTCTTTTACATAGGAGAGGACATTAAGTGATGAAAATATCTTGATGGTCAGGTTTGAAGAACAACCAATGGACTTTGCAATGTGTTCTAGAAACTATAACACTGCGTATATCAAGATTGCAGAAGAAGGCATACTATTAGTCCCTTAATGTGGGACTATTAGTCCTATAAAGTCATTTTATACCCAAAACAAACCAAAACATTACATACTTGACCATTTGTAGGCATATAAGAGCAACAAGAATGTATAAGCAATTAACATAACATCACATATATTAAACACCAAGGAAGTATAACACAACTATGAATAGGAATGCATATATGGCCATTTGACTTATATATGAAGATTTAGACAAGTATGGATATTTTGGAAACAACTCATTATTTTTATGAATATTAATCGTGTGATTGAAGTTATATATGGTGCTTGTGTTTGTGTTTGTACTCACTACAAGAAATCACACATTTTATGACGGAAATTTTTGCCACGCACAAAATTTTGTCACAATTTGTTAATTAATAATTACGAAATTCATAATCGTCACTAAAACTTTTGCTTTTGTGACGACTTTTATTTTTGTTACTATTAATCATTTATATCGTCACTAATTTACACATTTGATGACGATTAACAAAATTTTGTCACAAGTTATTTTGGAGGTAGAATTTCGTACCAAAATTTTGGAGGGAAATCTTTTAGTGACATTTTTTAATAATTGATGACAGTATTTATTGTCACAAAATATTTCTTTCGATGACAACATAATAGTTTGTCATTAATTATTTGTAAAATTTTGGACGCAAAATTTTGGAGAAAATTTTTTTAAAGACGAAAAAAAATTAATTTATGACAATTTGTATTGTCATAAATACCAATTTTATATGACGAGATAATAGTTTGTCACTAATTAGATGAGTGGATAAGTGACAAAAATGGGTCGTCATAAATTCTTATATTTAGTGACAAAGTACGTAATATTGTCACAATTTTATTTGGAGGCAAAAATTTTCTGAAAACTTTTGGAGGGAAATTTTTTAAAGACAAAAATAATAATAATTTATGACAATTTGTATTGTCATAAATACAAATTTTATATGACGAGATAATAGTGCTTCACTAATTAGATGCGTGGATAAGTGACAAAAATGGTTCGTCATAATTTCTTATTTTTAGTGACAAAGTACGTAATGTCGTCACAATTTTATTTGGAGGCAAATTTTGTAAAGACGAAAAATTAATAAATTATGATAATTTTTATTCTCACAAATATCAATTTTAAATGACGAGATAATAGTGCGTTACTAATTAGATGAGTGGATAAGTGACAACACTACAAAAAAATGGGCCTTTAGTAACGATTTTTTGGGCAACGAATATTCATATAAATATTTATATGAATATTTTAGAGATAAATTTTATATATATATATATATATATATATATATATATATATATATATATATATATATATATATATATGATAATATAATTTTTTAATACACAAAAAATATAACACAATAAGCAAAAATATCACAACTAGGTTTCGAACCTAAGACCTATGGGTTATTAGGTCATTAAGCTACCACTGAGTCATTCTAATTTATTAGTTAACTAAACAAATCTCAACATTAAAGTAAATTTTAGATGAAATATTTATAAATTTATAAATTTTAAAGATAAATTTATATGAATATTTGTTTATAAATATTTATATGAATATTTAGAGATACATTTATATATATATATATATATATATATATATATATATATATATATGATAATAAATTTATCTAATACACAAAAATATAACATAAAAAGCAAAAATATCATAACTAAGTTTTGAACTTAAGACCTATGGGTTATTGGGCCATTAAGCTAGTACTAAATCATTCTAATTTATTAGTTAACTAAACTACCGCCATAACTATTAGCGGTAGACAGTGTAGCACATGATCAAATGAGTAATTTCTCATGTCGCTGTAGCTTGTTGCGGCAGGGAGAAATCCATTTCAATCCGTGTCATCCAATGTTGCGATCAACAATATAGATTATGGTTGTTGAAATAGTACTTGTGACAATCGATTGCCAAGCATGTTAGTTTCGGGCCTCCGACCCAAATAAACTCAACCTCATCAAACCTGATTATTATATCTATGCTTCCCAATGTTTCCTATTTTTAGATAGAAGTAGGATATACTTACAAGTACTCCCTCACTCCGAGAAATAAAAGTGATGATTGATTTTATGCGAATTTAAAAAAATGTCAAATGATAAAATTATTCATATTTAAATTCTCATCTAATTGCATATTTTTCTATACATGACTAGTGATATTATTTAATATAAATAAATATTTAACTTGAGATTACATAAAATAATAAGAACTTTTATTCTTAGACGGAGGAAGTAACTTAAATCATGAACATATTTTTAAGTCCAAAAATAAAACATAAAAAGAATAATAGCAATGGTATACCCCTAGCTATTCCTAATTCTCCTTTTACCTTTTTTCTAAATATATTATAAAATTAAATTATAATACTATCAGTTCTAACAGAAAACATAAAAAATGAAGAAAATTTTATTATGTTTTATGAACTAAAACAGAATAAAGTTATTTAAAAATGACTTATAAGTCATTCACAATAAGATAGTTTGACTCATATTAATGTAATATCAATTTTATCCCTATTTTATTTAATTTTTTTTTATAAAAAAAATGAAATGGTAAAAAAGAAGAGTAAGATGCAACGTTACTTTAATTGGCATTAGAATTTTTATTTTTATTTTTTTATAACTGAAGTCTTATATACTCTTTCATTTCCAACGCCGATGACAGAGAATAAACATAAAAAATATTGATGTTTGTAAACAAATATAAGAGATCAAAAAAAAAAAAAAAAATTCAACGTCACGTAAAGTGATGTTACATCTTACTCTTCTTTTTTACAAATTTGTTTTATAAAAAATTAAAAAAAAGTTACAATGCCGGTTAGTTTGGCATTGGATCACATTTTATTTTTTTTCAAATTTCTTTAAAAAAAATAAAATTGTTTTAAAAATATTAAGATAATTCTTTTTAAAATTCATTTTTAAAAAATATTTTTAAAGTGGCGTTGGTTGCCTTTCTGATTTTTAGCCAAAAAAATATCTAAAAATTCAACGCCATTTCAAATGGCGTTTAGTAGTTTTTCCCAAATTAGATGTGAGAGCTTTTACTCCCAATAGCAGTCGTTGAAGTTTTTATTTTTTAAAAAATATTTGTTTAAAAATAAAATCTTTTTTTAAAAAAATTAAAGCTTTTTTAAAAAAAATATTTTTTTATATAAAAATTGTTCTTAAATTAATTAATTTGATCAAGAGAAGAGCCCATTCTAAAAAAATTTGAATAAAATGGATATAATTAAGAAAATTGAATATAATTTAGGTAGAAAAAATATTCCGGATTCAACCTTTTCCCATTCTTTTTCCTAATGTATTTTTGTCTCCAACCCAACTAGTCCACAAAAAATTTAAGGATTTGACTTTAGAAATCTAAAATTGAAGAGGCGTTTAGTGATTGATTCAAAATCAGTTCCTTTGCTACAATGATGGAGCGGCGGACGGAGGAGAACGCGAAGGAGGAGGGAGAAAGTGTCGACCCAGCAAAGTAAATCAATCGATGGCCAGCCCCAACAAAGTGTCGACCCAGCTAGAGCCATGGTGCGATCTAGAGGACAAGGCGGTTCTGATCACCGGAGCATCCCATTTGGTCCCAGATTGTGCTTCAACTGGTCCCTGCTTATATTTTCTGTGCTCTCATCTGGCCTTAAGGGATAGCTATAGACTCAGGTATGCTTGAAAGCTGGGGAAAAGAAAGAAAAAGTATAGATATTTTAAAATTCTTCGGTTTGTGAGTTCCAAAGAGGTTGAATTGATGCCTAACTTTATGAATTTTGATTCATTGGTGTTTTATGGTTTAGCATTTATGGATTTAGCTGTAAATTGGGGATCTTTTTTAGAGTTGCTAGTAATTTGATGCTTGTGGGGTTAAATTATTGCAGATAGGACTCAGGGACGACTAGGAAGGGGAAGGAACTCCATTGTATTGTAGTGAAGATAGGATATTCTGATTCGGTATTAGTTTGAAATTCTCTTATTGACCTGTATAAGAGAATTCTTTGCTTGTCCTCTTGATATATAACTTCTTTCACTCTTCAAATCAATACAGTCGTTCTATATATTAATATTATGATTTCACTTACGATTTCATTATTTCAGAATATCCGGATTCTATGACATTTGATTTCTCTTCCAGATTCCAATCTCTTCATCCAACACGCTTAATTTCTTACTACTTTTTTATATCCAAAATTATGTGCACATTTTTTGTCGAGATTTCATTTTTTTGGGGTAAGAAACTAGGACTATGATTGATTGAGTGTTTAAAATTGAATGATTTGGTTAGGGCTTTTGTGAAGTCGGGTCGAGCATTGTTGAGATTTGTTTGGTTTGGGTTTTGTGGTGGTGAAATGGAAGGAAGGATGAAAAATACCTGCAAGTGAGTCCAGAGAGAGAGCCAAAGTGTGGACGGAGAAATCACCCAAGTATTATCGGCAGCACCGCCAACCTAAAAAGTTGTCAGAGTTTACTATCTCAGTAGAAATCGGCGACTTGAACATCCTCATTTCATTGAAGTTACACTCTCTCTCTCCTCGACGGTCTCTACTTAAAAGGACACAATCAATATCATCTATCTTCTTATACTCAAGGTGCATATCTTAAGCAAGTTTATTTGGAAAATTTTATATGCTCAACAGTTCTATTTAATTTGTTATTGATAGAGCGAATGCTAATTTGTTATGTTTTTTAAGTTTAACAAGTTGTAATTGTTTGGGCAACAATATAACTTACTCTCAGAACCATATTTGTTGATGTATATGCAATGTTCTATAGAAAATTTTAACATTTTTCCGAATGTTTTTATGTTGTTGATAGGTTAATTCTCTCGGAACTCTGTTTATTTGGTCAAAATACTATTTCCTAGTTTGTGTTAATTTTGTAATGATTTGGTGTTGTGTAGATGTGAGTAATAGGCTTAATACTTTGAGAGGGAGAGGCATGGCTTCAATGTACTCATGATCTTGCAAGAGGTGAATCTAGTGATCTGATTGTGTGAAGTTTGACATTTTTATTACAGTAATTCTTTAAAATAGTTTTTTTCTTTCCTAGATGATGTTTTTGGTTTGAATACCTATAACAGAAGCTACAAGAGTGGAGTCTCTGATTAGAGCTGATGCTAGTAAAATGAACAGTTTTAGGACACTTGAAGAAGAGGAATTTCGGATGCCATCCCATTCAAAGCTCAAGGCTTCCAATATGCTGATGCAACCGATCTCCACTGTGGGTCAATCTCGGTGAAAGATCACAACTTTGGCCTCATCCCAAACTACTGGCCGGGATTTTCACATTCAAAATTTCCTCTCCATTATTCTCGACATCGATAATGTTTGGAGAGCTTGTCTCGCTTGTTAGAAAATCCAAGGCTTATGGGTGCGAGATTGGAAGATAAGGAATACTTGATGGGGAGCTTGGTAGAGACAAGTATGATCAAGGAAGGAGTTCCTTCTCTTAAACGATCTTCCTCTACAATCTTTGACAGTTAGTTCGTTTTTCAACTTCTTTTATCTTGCGAGAATCGGTTTCTCTTCCACACTTAACATCACGAAGTATAAAGACGCCTTGTGATGAAATATGAACAATCAGTAACAAGAAATGCGATTTACTTATTAAAAAAGACTGGTAGATTATGGAGCTATTCATTTTGCAAATAATTAGTTTAGGAACATACTTGGTTGTAGAATATTGAACAATATAATGTCATAGAAATAAGAGACACATGATCATAATCATAATCAATTATTGATACCCTGTCTAGGCATGAATCCTTCACATGTGATAGATGCAATAAAATATCTAAACTCATCAAAACTGTGGAAGACAAAGTTGACAGACTTGATATCTTTTGAATAAAAAATGCACCAAATTGCCTTCTAGGCTTAAAATTCATTTTGGATTCTTGAGTTTTTCCTTGATGTTCTGTACTTCTATCAATAGGAGCTCGAAAAAGCCGATTTATTGCATTTTCATTGGTATGCAGTCTAATTGTATGCCCCGCTTTGCTATAATTTGGATTTTAGTATTAAAATATAAGCTGTTAAAATAAGCGAAAGAGAAATCATGTATTGATTTCACTAAGGGAAGTGTTCTATTTTCTGTCAACTAAAAAATGGTTATCCTCACTTTTCTATCAACCATCCTGTCATGGTGACTCTGCTTTATATTTAGATTCTAAAAGTGTGAAGTCTTCTTCTGTGATATTTCCTTTCTTTCTTGTTCTACTTTCTATTTAAGTTTCTAATATGGGCAGAGTATTCCTATTACTTTTCATAAATAAGTAGCTTAATCCACCACCTACACAAACCAAGCTTAAGTCGGTTGCTGTGATTGTGGTATATATCAAACGTATTTCATTTAACCATGTCACATTGGATGAGATATATTTTGTACAACTCTGATGCAGTTTCTAGTCATCGTTTTGTTGCTCTAAATAGTTTTCTTTTGAACATATATGTTAGATTATCTATATCTTATCATCATCATAATGTCAATATTTCATTCTGACAAATGAGATTCTAGTAAAAGCATTGCATGTGAAACTTGGAACGTGACAGAATGGAAATAATCATTTATACACGAGTCTCCCAACTACATATCATCTCAGGATTGATATTTTTGGATTTAAGGTCTGCTTGTCACTTCTCATACACGAAATTCATTTCATCCTTGGCACATACAAAAGGTATGCTAGTGGAAGCTGAACTAGGAAGATTGTCAAGAACTGAAGATGACTTGATGGTAGAAAATTATGAAGCAACAATGACCGACATTAAATAGGTTTTTTTTATTAATTTATTTATTTACGCCTAGTTGGTTAAACATTCATCTTGGTTCTTTTACAATAATAGTATACTTCACTAAAAAGCCAAGAATGTATCCAAGAAAGAACAAGGAGACCTTTTCAATTATAAATTTAGAAGAAATATGAAGAGATCTTAGGGACGATTACGATGTAAAGCGAAAAATAGAGTCTTTGAAGGATGAAATCGTAAAACTTTGGTGCGTCTGGAGTTCACGTGAAAATAGTTCATTCACATGGTGGTCATTAGCTCATTAATTTGCACTTGATTGTGAAAATAGTTCATGCACATGTTCATGTATTTGAGTATTAATTAATCATGTATTCTTACATTGGTAAAAATTTGAGTTTGTTGCTTTCGATTCTGCTAGTGTTGTTGTAATAACACGATGATTTTATTTAAAGGGTTGAAATGTATTAGTTATTATCTTGGTGTAATCTTTTTTCTTATTTCTAGATCTATAATTTTATATTTAGTTTTTCATTCAGTTATAACAAATAATTTTGTCACTATTAATAACTTTTTTTGTGACGAGATGTATCGTCACCATAAGCATTATTGACATTGAAAAATATGTCCCAAAAAATAACTCTTTGGTGACAAATTATTTTGTAATATTATTTAAAATATGAAATGACAACGACATAATTGTCATGTTAAATATATTATTAGGTGACGAATTGTTACGTAAATCATTTATTTTCTTATTTTTGGTGACGGTAAACACAATAACATGATGAAAGAATAATCATAAATATGACAATATTGTCGTCATTAAAATTAGATGATTTAAATTTAGTAACATATTTTCGTCACTAAAACAATATCATTTAATGACGAAAAATAATTTTTGTCATTTATTGCACCAAGTTTTGATGACGAAACATAATATAGAGTGACGAAAGTTTCATTCAAATAGTGACGCTATTAACGTCACTAAAATTAATTAATTATAGTGACAATGATGTAAATCATCACCATAAGTCAAAATATTTAGTGACGACATCAAACATTGTCAAATATACCTAATACCACGCTTACATGGTGATTTTGGGCCTCTCTGGACGTGATTAACAATCGTCACCAAATATTTTAGTGACAAAAAATGAATTTTATGTGACAACTTTTAGCGTCATTTTTTGTTTGATTTCTTGTAGTGACTTTTCATTTTCTTTCTATTCTAAGCTAAGTCATACTTATAGCATACATATTTTTATTCATGATATCCTTTTACGCCAAGAGATAACAAACAAGAGAAGGACTGGAATTGATTTCTTGTAGAAAGAAGGCGAGTCAAGTTGTTTTTGGCTAGGAGGCACTCTAGTTTCTACAAGAGAAGGACTGAAATTGATTACTTATTTGTTTGAAATTGCAGGAATCTTGATCTTTTCGACTGTGAATTATGGATAAACTTCTTTGAACCTTCTTCTTGATTGAATTATGGATAAACTTAATTCCTAGTTATGTTTTATGTCATACTCATGTTCATGTTATTGGATTGGTATAAGTATAATCATATATTGCAACCAAGGTTTTGGGTTAAGCCCTAATATTCAAGATTATGTTTATTTCCAAGGAATTCTTTTTGATATTCAGAAGTATCATAATTGTTTGTTTTCAAGTGGATACCAAAAGTGATGTTCATAATCTTAGTAAGCCACTAATAGTTAGAAGTATAGTAAATTTTACTTAGTTTATTTTTATATTGAGAGTTTAAGTAAAATACATAAAGAATTAATAGGCCCGCAGATTTTCAAATAATATGAAGTCCCAAATCAAAGGACGTGAATTCCAATTTTAGCAAAATTTAATCCCAACAACAAAACAGAATGTGCACAACTATAATTCATGGCATAATTTAGGAGAATCCAATATTAGTAACAACAATAAGAAGCCCAAAAATTGTCCCAATTTCAGCAATATCAACAACAATTTATCTAAATTTCAGCAATAATATATTCAGTAGTAATGTTATATTAAAAAATTATCCAAATTTCAGCAACTGTTATTCAGTAATAAAAAATTGTCCAACTTTAGATAATCTCATATTAAAACACATATTAACCCTAAAAATAATTTAACCTAAAAATTTCAGTAATCTCATAAATCTCTTTGCAACAATTTTAGTATGATCCCAATTTCAGTAACAAGCTATAAATTTCAGTAATCCCAAAATTATTTTCATTCATTCAACTCTTTGCAACAAATTAACCCTTAAAATAAAAATTTGTAGCCTACAGAACAAAAAACAAACAACCAAAAAAAGAACAAACATAACAAACAACAAAACAACAAACAACCAAAAAAAGAAGAAGAAGAAGTTGAAAAGTATTTCTAACCTCTAAAATTGGTCCCTGATTTGGAGAAGAACAAACACACGAAGGAACGAACCAACCGTGCCTCCCTCTTCTCTTCTCCCCCTCTCCCTCTTCTCCCTCTTCTGTCTCCCTCTTTTTTTTCTTCTGCTGATCGAGCGAACGCCTGAGTCTGAATATGTTTAAGAGAATCAGCGACTGCCATCAGCGACCGCATGCTGTCGCTGATTTTTAATGACGTGGACGTGTCAGCGATCGCCTGACGGTCGCTGATAAAGATTAGTCTAAAAAAAACCGCGCCAAGGTTTTGCACCAAATTTTTGGGAGGGAATTTTATATCGTGACGCGTGCGGTCATTTGATAGAAACTAATGACTAGAACCCAGAACGATCTGGTTGCGGATGGCGAATCATTATTACTAATATCAACGACCACATAGGGCGGTCACTGAAAGCTTTGGTCGCAGATAGCAATTTTTCCAGTAGTGATCGCCATTCTTCTGGGGCTCATCTGCATAAAATAATTTTGGTGCAATATGCTTGGTTCTATCACCCTTTGGATAAAATAATCCCAAATCAATATGTTTAAGTTTAATTTCATTACAATGTCTTCGAATTGGTGCATAACTATACATTGCTAGTAAGTTAACTGCAAATGTTATATCAGGTCTTGTCAAATTTGAAAGATACATCAAAGTATCAATTTCATTAAGATATAGTACTTCAGGACCAAAACACCAATTTCACAAAGATATGGTACTTCAAGACCAAAAGTTTCTTCATCATTTTTTGAGGTCAAAATGGACCTTTCTTGATATCAAGTGACCAACCCATCATTGGAGTACTCAAAGGATTAACATTATCCATGTAAAGTTACTTCATGACTTTTTCTGTGTATGTTGATTGATGAACAAGAATTCCATAGTTCAATTTGTAGGCCAAGACAAAAATTTGTCTTTCCAATATCTTTCATCTCAAATTTGTTATTTTTGTCGGCTCTTCTAGAGCAAAATCTTTCATCAATAAATACAGTAATAATAGCAAATCCATATTATAATCTTTTGATAAAAATACATGCGCAAATTGGATTATTCTCAAATCCTTCTTTCAAAAGATATCCACTCAGGCGTTTATACCACAATATGTATCTGGATTGATTTAACCCATATAAGGATCTTTGTAGCTTGATAGAATACATAATTCGAGATGTAGAATTATATGTTTTAGACATTTTATATCCTTCAGGAAGTTTTATGTAGATATCATTATCTAATAATCCATACAGATATGTTGTAACAACATCCATTAATCCAATTTCCAAATTTTCTTTTTCTACCAAGCTACATAAAAATCTGAATGCAATTGTGTCCATTATATAAGGATATGTTTCTTCATAATCAATATCAGGTCTTTGCGAGAAACCTTGTGCTACAAGTTGCGTTCTATACCATATAATTTTATTTTTCTTATTTCATACAAATACCCATTTGTATTCAACAGACATCACACCTTTTGGTGTTCGAACTACAGGTCCAAAAACTTCACGTTTACTTTGTGAATTTATTCTACTTGAATCGCCTCTTTTCACATTGGTCAAACATTAATTTCTACGTTGAACATTCATCAACGATTTGTGGTTCATATTCATGATCATTACTTCTGGTAATATCAAGAACAACTTTATATGAAAATATGTTGTCGACAACAATTTTATTTCTATCCAATATATTCGTCTCCTTTATATACATAATGTATCGAGATCTCATTATTTTCACGTACCTGATCCTCTTCAGGAGATAACTCTTCAAGAGTTTTATTTACAGGAGATTTTTAATTGTTCTTAAGTTTTGGATAGATATATCAATTATTTCTATGTCATGATTCATGGTTATATCCTCTTTATAGGCTGTAACTTATTTTTCTTGTACTTTTTTCTTCTGCAAATTTTTTTCTTTAACATCGATAGGTCTTCCACGCTTCAGGTGCGGCTTTGATTAATTTGTTGATGTATTAACTGAATGTCCTACAAGGACTTCAATCCCTGCTGGATTATTAGTAGCTGGAATATGAGATTTCATTATTTTCTTATTATCAGTGAATAATTCTGGTAATTGATTTGCAATTCATTACAAATAAATAATCCTTTGAACTTCTAGTTCACATTAATTTGTAAGAGGATCAAGATTAAATAACGTTGAAATATTTCAATTAATCTCTCGTCGCGCTTCAGGCAACGATCTCACGTCGTGCTTAGGCAATGACTTTTCTCCCCCTAATGGTGGGAAGACTGCTTCTTTAACAAGGACAATCCTCAAAACATGCTTTTAATAAAAAACATCACATGTTAAGGTTATGATGCAGCATGTAAAATAGCATGACCCCAGGTATAAACAGGTAATTTTGATTTCATAATCAAAGGTCGAGCAATAATTTAAAATCTCTTAAAAATTGATTCAGCTATACCATTTTGAGTATGTGTATGTGCAACATGATGTTTAACATAAAGATGACCATCTGATTAACGCATCAAGTAAAATCATAAAATGCTTGAATGAACCACATATGGTGGGTGTATTGGTTTAAATAGATCATCTCGAATTCTTTCTAAGAAATGTGAACACTCAATAATAATCTTTAAATGTGATGGTTTAATAATTAATTTACTTTGATATAATTAACAGGTAAAGGAATCTTCTGGTTCTTTAAGGGATGTTCATGGGAGTTTTCAATAATTCGACGCATCATTATTGATCTTGGATGATCAATACGATCATGCCAAATCATAAAAACCTTTGGATCTAAACACTTCTGGTGTATTGCAACATTTGTTTCAATTGTTCTCATAAGAGAAAATATACAGTTTTTCTAATATGAGCTTCTGGCCTGATACTATTGAAGTAACATATATAAACAAAAATCTTCACTGCCTTCGTTATTGGTTTTAATATGATAACCATTATAACGTATATTTTTAAAATTGAGAAAATTTCTGATTGCTTTAGAAGAATACAAAGTTTTGTGTCCTTAATTTGGTAACATTATAATCGCTCTTCTAGAGGCATCAATTAAGTTTGATGAATAATCACTCTTCTAGAACCTTTAATTAAGTTTGATGAGCTTCTGGCCCATACATCTTCATATATGTAAAACATAAATTAAACAATTATTACTTAAAACATTAATAAAACATATCAAAATAAAAATACTTACTATAATAAAAATAATTTATTGGTATGAACATTTACATCAACATCCTCAAGAAAATTAGAGACATCAAAATGAGTTATATCCATTCTATTTGGAAAGTCAGGATAATTTATGTGATCTTCAAGATCATTATTATCGTTAAAATTTGTTTCAATTACCTTCTTTTTTTTCTTTTATGGAGGCATGGTACAAATCTACTAAATGTTTAGAAGTACAACATGTACATTCTCTTTTCTATATTGATTGTTCCTTTCACGCCCACGACCACAACCATAATTTCCTCTATGTTTATCAAATGAGGTTCCATTCACTTCAGGGAATTGAGTAGAAGCCGTTGAAATTTGAGATTGATAATTTTTCAGCAAAAACTCATTATTTGTTCAGCCACTAGAAGAAATAATATCACTTCTAGGAATATAATTTCCTTTATCACTTCAGGGAATATATTATGAACTTACACTCACAATTTTGCTACTGCATGAGCATATTCAAGGCATGAATATAGTAAATATTTTTTTCTAACATGTCTTTATCAATATTTTTTTTCATGGAGATGATGGCGAATAAAAATAATTAATTTTGCATGTTCCTGCAAGGATACATGTTAGTCAATCTTAATTATATCTTCAAAGTTGTCTTTATATGAATATCAGTATCAAGAGTCCATGATAAGTAATTCTTCCTCGATATATATCAAGGACAACAAATTCAAATTCATAAGATTTGACCTCTATATAAATATATAAATACGTAAGAAATTAAATAACTAAGTATAGATTTATAAGAAGACAATAAAAATATTTACCCTTCTCTAGTCACTTTCAAAATGGGAGAATTGGGAGGTGGAATGATTATTAGTTTATACTAATACTACTACATCACAAAAGTAGTGTACTTACGTAATTTGCATTCTCGGAAATTTCAGAGTTGTCCATTATCATTATTGTCTCACACGTCTTTTGTATAATAAAAATGTTTATATGTATATCAAATTTAATTGTAATGAAAAACATACTTACAGTGAGTTAAGAGAACCTTTTTTTTTCTTTCCAAAAATTGGATAGAGAATCGTGCTGATAACGTGTTATAAAAGATTATACTAAATATTAAGAACAATGATGATTAGTGGAAAAGAGAGAGCATTCTCATTGTATTTGTATATATCACTTCTATCCTCTTGACAATACTTCTATTTATAAGCACATGTACATAAATACTTGAAAGTTTCAAAACTCATAGGTCATAAGAGTTTCAAAACTTAAAGGATATGAGAATTTCAAAATTCAAAGATAATTACAATAAAAAGGGGTATGAATATATTTAGACATTCACAGACTATGTATAAGTTTATAACAAGTCCCACTAATAATTAATAAATTTCATGTAACTATCACATGAAAGATAAATTATTATATCGTACTATAGGATTGAATCCTATTATGTAATTTGTAAAAATTTGTGTTAAATTATAATTATAAAAGATATTAAATATATAAAATTAAATAAAATTTAAAATGTGATATTATATATATATATATATATATATATATATTCAGTATGGTATCAGGAGAGCAGATCCTCTGTCCTCAAATTTCATGTCCTTCTTGTGTCTCCCCACTTAAATTTTGACACATGTCCTTTTATTTAATTTTAGAATTAATTAATGTTAAGTAAAAGATTAGATGTCAAAATTTAAATAGACAGACACAAAAAAACAGAGAAATTTGGGACAGAGGATATGCTCTCTGGTATCAGTACCTAACGTAACCTAAAGGGGACTCCCACATAATAATATGATCACATGTTTTGCGGGACCACATTTTGACATTGTATTTGAGAAATATACCTCCATTCAAAACTAGGTGGCTAAGTCGAGGAAAAATTATAGTTAAAAAGAAAGAAAAAAAAGAAAGAAGAGATTCATCATTCCACACATGGCACCACAATATACTTTCTCTCTAAAATTAGATTTACATCTTTTGTCTATTCATAAATAAATAAATAAATTATTTTTAGGTTATAACTTAACATGACATTTATAAAATATATTTATTGTTATTTAAAACTGATATATATTATGAATATTTATATAGACTTTTTGATTACCAGTTTTATGGATAAATCTTATTCATATTTTTTTAGAAAAATGTATAATAAATGGAATCTATTTATAATTCCCACTAATCACATTGATAAATTTGATAATTGTAATTCAACATAAATTTATTGTAATTTTTTTAATTAGTTGAGTATTATACAAAATTTAAAATTAATGTTAAGGATATATTTAACTGAGGAAGTACAAATATAAGATTTCTTCAATGTAGCCGAAGAAGGTGGCAGTTTGCTAAACTGGGGGATTCCACCAATATCTGTGCGGTGTGAAAAGTTATCAAGAAAACAGAAAGTAAAATATTTCCATGGAAAACTAATTTAGGGTTGAATACATTTTTTTTTACATCAAATATCATTAAATTTATAATTCGAGCCCCAAAATAATTGTGTTGACTACATAAACTGCCTTATTGAATACAATGTCGTCCATCCTGAAATTTTTTTCAGGCTAAAATTGATCGGAATACTTTATTTGCCGATCTCATTTGATTACAGTTTGACCGTATTTAGATACAGTTTAACTTCATTAAACAATAAAAAAAAAATACTTCCTCCGTTTTTAATATAGGTCGTTTTAGAGTTGTGCACAAGTATTAAGGAAATGATTGTAAAACATTAAATATACTATCATTGTCTATATTGTCCTTGTATCGAAAAAAGAGAGTATTATTTATTGGTCAAAAAATAGTGAGAGAACCAAAGTTATACTCCCTCCGTCCCTAATTATTTGACGTTTTAGTGATGGACACAAAAATTAAGATAATGATTGGAAAACATTAAATATAGTACTCAATTGTCTATAATACCCTTAAATCTTTTGTTGGGATAATGAGAGTTTTGTTGGGACAAGGAGGGAGGAAGTTTAATGAGGGGTAATTTTAGAAAAATTGTCATTAATTCTCCTAGATTTGAACAAACGTCAAATAATTAGGGACAAATAAAAAATTTTAAAACGTCAAATAATTAGGGACGGAGGGAGTATTTATTATTTGAGATAATATTGGAAACTAAGCAATTAATGCTTACTTGAAATTCTCAAACGACTTATATTTAGGAACAAAAATATTTCTCTAAAACGACCTATATTAAGGAACGGGGGTAGTACTAATTTAAAGAATTGTTTCTTTAATATCTAATTTAAAGACTTAATAACGTTTATAAAAAAAAAACTATCATCACAACCACCATGGAATGGCTTGCAAACAATACGAAATTGGAGGAGAGATTTCGTTGTCAACTTGTGAGAGTGATTTGCACCTCTTGAAACTCTTAAAATCACAATCACCACCATCTCCACCATCAAAACTCTTACAACAGAAATCATCATCATTCCCACATCTTGAAACCCTTACAATCAAAAAATCATCATATCAACCACCATCAAAACCCATAAAATAGAAATCGCGGTCATCCTCACCTCTTGAAACCCTTCAAATCAAAACCACCATTATCAAAATCTTCACCTTAAGATTTGCAAAATTTAATGCGAATATAGATCTCACTTTCCAATCTTATCTCTGACTCCAATATTCTTATATCCAACTTCATAATTACAATATAATATTCAAAATTTTTACCTTTAAATAGATAGATCTGAACATAAAATCAACATTCTCATTTTAGAAAATATAAATCTCACTCTTCAATCGAATATATGAGACTTTTCAGTAGAAAGAAGGGAGATGACCTAGCATATTGGGATAAGAGCATCAGATAGAGGAAAGGGATGGTGGTGTTGGGTGTACTGGTGTTGGTGGTGTTGGTGGGCTACGGCCAAATTGTTAGGTTTTTAATATTCATGAATATGTAATTGTTGTATTTTATACAAAATAATATATTATAAAGTTAAATAAAAAATAAATATATTCATATATTATTTGGTGATGTACCATTAAAAGAGTTTAATGTATAAATTGAATGAGTTATAATTAATATATTTATAGAGATTTTGTAACTGTTCATATATTAAATACTTATTATTGGAACATTAATTTTATTACCGTTTCTTTTATTATATTGCCGTTGCCTTCTTTTCTCATATAAAAGGAAAGAAAAGGCTCATTAGTAAAGATATATATATATATATATATATATATATATATATATATAAAAACAATAAATTTCATATCTATATTTTATTGTTTATACATGGACTAATTTTGAGTTCGAGTTAGAAAAATTATAAGTTGTTCCTAGGTCATTCAACTATTTCGAGTGTTGATTAGTTGGATGAAGAGCCGTTGAATCCTGGAGTAGGATTTCGTCAGTGACCTTAGCACCGAGTAAAGTTCTTCGAAGGGCGAAATTTCTACTCAAGGACAGTACACTGCACGCCTCTGTTCAACATAATTTGCTCTAAATCGATAAGTCAAATTTCTACTCTTCTTTTATTTGATAGTTCAATCCTATATTTAATTCGTATTTTACTAACAATCTTAAGTAGAAATTTAATACTTTTACAAGATCTTATTTACATGAATAAAGTTTTATTTATTATTCATGTGAGGCGAGTTTTGTGAAACAAACAAATAAACATAATAAGTGAATCCACATTAACATGAGAGGACCAATATCTATATTTTTACTAATTTGGCAAAATGAGAGTTCTTTAGTAGAGGTAATTATAAAAACTCAACTTCGTCTGTCCCAAAATGAGAGTCCTTTATTAAAGGTTTGTTAGCAAAGATTTTTATTCATGCATATGATTAATTAATTGTTGTGAACAATTTTATGCAAGTATGATACAAAGTCCAAAAGATGAAACTGATCACTTGGGGTCTCGTAGAAAACTTGGTTGGTTGGTTAGGGGAAATGTCAAATTACTTAAAGTAGATTGTGACGTGTTTGGCAATGGTAATCTCTATTTTCTGCTAGAGGTTTTTGGCTTTATGTTCTTTAATCTACGTTTAGTGACTCTTTATTGGTGGGCTAAACTGAGAAGAAAGTTCAAAATTTCAATTCCCAATATGAATAGTCAAGTTTGAATACTCGTGTGTGTATAATGTGTATATAAAGTTACCTGTTGGTGAAAATTGGAAAAACACCTTTTGAGCTTTGGGAAAATCATTTACCTAACTTGAAATATCTTAAAGTTTGGGGGTGTCTTGCTAAGGTAATGTTACCTGGCCCTAAAAAAAGAAAGAAAAATTGGTTCTAAAACTGCTAATATGTAGTTAATAAACTCAGCAGATACACTCATAATCCTAATAAGGATCATTGGACTGCTTTATGTAGAATACTCAAGTATCTGTGAGGTACTATTGGATTTGGTTTGTATTACTGCGGTAGTCCTGCAGTTCTTGAGGGCTATAGTGATGCCAACTGGATCTCTGATTCAGATGAGATCAAATCCACGAGTGGCTACATATTTACCTTAGAGGAGGAGCAGTTTCTTGGAAGTCTACTAAACAGACTTGTATAGCTAGCTCTACTATGGAGTTTGAGTTTATTGCCTAAGAGAAGACATGTTCTGAAGCATAGTGACTCAGAAATCTTTTGGGAAATATTCCTTTGTGGACGAGACCAGTTCAATCTGTGTCTCTACATTGTGATTACCAAGCTGCTATAGGCGGAGCTAAGAATAAGAGCTATAATGGCAAGAGTAGGCATATACGTCTAAGACATAATATTGTGAGACAGCTGTTATGTGACGGGATTATATCCCTTAATTTTGTTAGGTCATAGTTAAATCTTGCGGATCCTCTGACAAAACCACTAAGCAAGAGGCTAATGAGCAATACATTGAGGGGGATGTGACTACTGTCTATTACAGAAATCAACAGTGATGATAACCCAACCTATATGAATGGTAATCCCAGGAAATAGGTTCATATGGGTAACAACAAGTCATATGTTGATTGGTTGACACACTATCCCTTATATACATATTTGAGTTCATCCCTATGCTGTAGGATAGTGTAATTCTATAGTGTTAGAGGTTGAGTTATATACTCTTAATGTTTTCCATAGTCCTGTTGGGTGATGTGTTTAACTGTAGAACACATTTGATGAAAACACCTATATGAGTGTAGAGGTGGGGCCGCCTCTTATGAAAACAGGACAAATTTTCTAGAGTGCTCATGAATTTCAGGTATGGCGCAAGGCTAAAATGTGCCAAATCGTGTAGAACAACTTCTAATTAAAGTTTGTAGTGTGAGTAATATGATTACTGATTAATAATAAAGAAGAAGGTTCATAGAAATTTTCATTTCATCAACTTCCTGTGAATCAAGTCTTATTTACTCTATACATTGGTTCATAGTCCAAAAGACATCAGTACTGTTAACGAGCTGTATTCTTATATTCCTTATTCGTTTATCTAATTTTTATATTTATGTGGGAGATTGTTGTATTTTATTCAAAATAATATATTACAAAGTTAAATAAAAAATAAATACATTCATATATTATTTGGTGATATACCATTAAAAGAGTTTAATGTGTAAATTGAATGAGTTATAATTAATATATTTATGGAGATTTTGTAACTGTTCATATATTAAATACTTATTATTGGAACATTAATTTTATTACCGTTTCTTTTATTATACTATCGTTGCCTTCTTTTCTCATATAAAAGGAAAGAAAAGGCTCATTAGTAAAGATATATATATCTCTTCTTTTGTTAGCTGAAAAAAGTGTGATTATATATATATATTAGTTGTACTAACGAATATAGTTTATATATATAGTACTGTCATTGCTCATTGCTTATATATATATATATATATATATATATATATATAAACAATAAATTTCATATCTATATTTTATTGTTTATACACGGACTAATTTTGAGTTCGAGTAAGGAAAATTAGAAGTTGTTCCTGGGTCATTCAACTATTTCGAGTGTTGATTAGTTGGATGAAGAGCCGTTGAATCCTGTAGTAGGATTTCTTCAGTGACCTTAGCACCGAGAAAAATTCTCCGAGGGGCGCAATTTCTACTTAAGGACAGTGCACTGCACACCTCTGCTCAACAGAATTTGCACTAAATAGATAAGTCAAATTTCTGCTTTTCTTTTATTTGATATTTGAATCCTATATTTTGTTCGTATTTTACCAACAGTAACAAATTACATACATAGAACGGAAATGTGAAAATAAGAGTTTTAAAATTTTACAAACCATATACCCGGATCATTCTTTATGCATAATTATTAATTAGATGAAAATAGATGGAGATCTGATTCATACGTACCCTTCTAGAAATTAGCTTCCTCAAGTACGAGTTCACCTGAAATTCCTTTTCACGTTCAACTTGAATCTACCGGGTTTGATTCCTTTCTTTGATCAACATTAACCACCCAAGTGTTTAGCCTCTAGAGGTGATTCACCAAAGAAGAACAAATATTCAAGAAGATACATGGGTGTTTGGAAAAAACCCTAATTCTGTCTCTATAGAATATGTAAGTACTCTCTCAACTCTCGGAAGTATCATTAATCCTAAATCAAAATAAGAATTCTCTTATTTATAGATGTAGGCAACCCTCCTAAACAAATTAACTAGGAATAGGGTTTTTTTTTTAAAAATAATTAAACTTCTTTAATTAATTAGGCTCCTAATCCAATTAGGAATTCATGAGAGTAATTTTATTAATTAATTCTCAAACTCCTTTAGGAATTAAATAATAATATTATTATTAATAATAATAAGACTCATCTTATTAATTTATATTTAATATTTTTAAAATATTAAATAATAAATATTAAACTATTTAATTTATTCTATCACCATAGATTAAATTAAACACTTAACTTATTATTACGATTATGTCATTTACTACTTAAATAAATATTCTTCCTTTTAAGGTGTGACCTTTTAGATTCTCCATGTTAAATCGGTTGTGAATAAATCAATTAGAACAATTCTAATCTTATTTAAATAAATAAATTAAACTACTAATTTATTTAAATAAATAACATTTATTTTACAATAAGGATAAGCCTTCTTAGAGATCAACGACTTTCCAGATAATATAGATTTTAACATTAATCATAAAAGGACCCTTGAGTAAATAGTTACCGTACAATTCAATCTTTTCATCATACAATGTCCTAAATAAATATAAGACATGGAATTACTGTCATGTCTTATTAAATATAAGACATGCACAACTCCAAATAATGCAAATACGTGACAGAACTTTGTGACTGTTTTTAAAAACACTCAAAAAAGATAATAATTTGTGATAGACTTTATAAGCAATCACAAAATAATAGTATATATGATGACTCTTAGTGATGACTAATCTTTTCATCAATGTATTATAATTGTGATGGCCATGTCAATCACACCAAATTTTTCACGCAAATAAATTTTCTTTTTGTGACGCACTAAGTCATCACTTATAGATATATCCTATTACATTAAAGCTATCACTAATATTTTAATGTAAGAAATAATCAAAACAATATTTTATGACAGCAATGACAATCATTAAAAAAGATAGTTTTTTGTGACGACTTTTATTTGCAATTACAAAAATAAGGTATTTCGTAATGAAATTTTCAAGCCATCACAAAACTATAAAATATATGATGGCTCTCAGTTATGACAAATTTACCATCATTATAGCGTATTTGTGACTGCCATTGCAATCACCAAATCTTATATGGAAGTAATTTTGTTTAGTAAGTCAACTCACATATGTTTTCTTTTATATTTTATTTTAAAATTATAATCATTATCTGGGCTTTGGTGTAGTGAAAATACTCCTACAAGTATCATTTGATAAAATTACTATAGTGGAATAAATTATACATAAATAAAGATTCATGTTCTTTCCTTTGATCCCTAAAGTCTTTTTTTTTGTGATGACTTTGACAATCACAATAGATTACGTGTTAATGTGATTGTATTAATCATCACAAAAGCACTAAGAGTTTGCGTAATTGCCAAAACCATCACGTAAAACCTTTCATGATAGGCGTATACAAGACGACCAATGTGATATTTAAAGTCATCACGTAAATCTTTTGTGATGACTTTTCTAATTTTTGTTATGGATTTTGGCCATCACAAATGACCATTTTTTAATAGCTAGAAAACCATTTAAGATGATTTAGAAACTTATTGCACAAGTATTTCTTCGTCGATCTGATCAAAGAATCCTAATACTTTTTCAATTAGTTTCACTTTTGAATTCTTTAAACATTTTAAATGATTCAGACTTGTATTTCATCAAATACACATATTCAACTCTTTGATTGATAATCTCCTTTTCTTTTACTAGTTTGTTCAATTTGTAAAATTATTTTCATGTAAGTCAAGTACACAAAGTCCATTAAGTAATATTCAGTTTTATACAAAATATTATTATTATTATTATAAATAGAACAACAATTGTTCTTAAATATAATACCAAAAATTTTATTATCCAACAACAAAATAGAAATAATATTTCTAACGAGAGCTAGAATACAATAACAAATTATTAACTTAATAGACTTACCCACAGGAAATGCTAAACTATAAGTTCCTATAGCTAATGCAGCAACATTTGCTTCATTTCCTACACATAGGGTTACTTATTCTTTGTTTAACTTTCTACTTCTGCTTGGACGTCCCTTCATAAATCTATATTTATAAAAACCAAAGCAGGTATTTAATACCCAAGTAGAATCTTATTCTTCCTCGATCTGATCAAAGAATCCTAATACTTTTCCAATTAGATTCACTTTTGAATTATTTTAACATTTTAAATGATTCAGACTTGTATTTCATCAAATACACATATTCAACTCTTTGATTGATAATCTCCTTTTCTTTTACTAGTTTGTTTAATTTGTAAAATTATTTTCATGTAAGTCAAGTAGACAAAGTCCATTAAGTAATATTCAATTTTTTATAAAACATTATTATTATTATTATAAATAGAACAACAATTGTTCTTAAATATAATACCAAAAATTTTGTTGCCCAACAACAAAATAGAAATAATGTTTCTAACGAGAACTAGAATACAATAAAAACTTATTAACTTAATAAACTTACCCGTAAGAAATGCTAAACTATAAGTTCTTATGGATAATGTAGCAACATTTTCTTTATTTCCCACACATAGGGTTACTTATTCTTTGTTTAGCTTTCTACTTCTGCTTGGTCCCTTCATAAATCTATATTTATAAAAACCAAAGCAGGTATCTAATACCCAAGTAGAATCTTAACTTATAGAAAGATTTATTTCTATTACGAACAAACATGTATCTATAACCGAAGCCTCACTAAGCTTCTTCTGGTTAACCTCTACAAGATGCTTCTCGTAGTTTCTTTTTTAGTGTCCTGGCTTATTGCAGTGGAAGCAAACTCATTTGCTATCCGTATCAGTTTTTTTTCTTAGTATTCTTTGTTTTTGCCTTTCTATTTACCTTCTTTGAATCATTCTTCTTTTCAAAAGATCCTTTGGCCCCTACTAGTATGACTTGGTCTTTCTTAGTTTGAAAGTGACTCTTAGCATTTTTCAACATGTTAAGAAAATCAGCGAAGCTGATATCTAGGTTGGTCATATGAAAAATTCACAAAAATTTTGAAGAGTCTAGAAGTGAATGCAAGATCAAATCTTGACTCCACTTTCCATCCATGACAAAACATGTTGTCTTAATTGTTCAATTAAATTGATTATGTTAAGGACTTTTGTATGTACTATAGTGCCACCGGTCATTCTAGATCGGAAGAGCTCCTTAGATATCTGATATATATCAATCCTACTTTCCTCACCATCAACTACTTGATGTGCAGTAATATAATAGTAGCATCCATAGTTTCATGCTGACGCTGAAGCTCATTACTCATGGATGCGAGCATGATGCATTGAGCCAACTATGAATCATCTTGCTACTTTCTAAAAATAGAAATCTCTTCCTCAGAGGCTTTTTCTGCAACCATTGCAGGGATAGGCGTATGAAGGACATAAGATAGCTTTTCAGCCTTGAGAACTATTCTCAAATTCCTTGACTAATCTGTTTAATTTGATCCGGTTAATTAACATCTAATATGCTCCGTAGTGATAATAATTTAGACATTGTAAAATTCTATAAATGAATTTGCAATTTAACAACATTATAACATACATTCATTTTATTAAATACCAAAATAAATTAGGTCTTGTTTAAATTGGTATCTCCCACTATTTTTTTTCAAACTATGTTACCCTCACTTATATAATTCGGCAAAATCTAATTAAATATTTGCTAGTGAGAATAAGGATCTCATTTCAAATGTATATAGTCTTGTGTGTGCACAACAAACTATATATTAATAAATAGGTAGACAACTCTTGTCAATTACATCAACATGTAACTCCTTTTATTTTGCCTTTTAAATCATAATGGTCAAGTATGTGCATATCCAAACTAAAATAATCCAAGTTAGGTCATACCTAGCATGTCCATATAAGCGAAGAGAAAACTACAGCCCTTGTGTGTGCACAACAAAGCGGTAATATTCAATTCCTTATAAACATAATATGTAATAAAGCAACATCTCAAATATTTAATACTTGCAGTGTGTATGCACCACAAACTCAAATTAAATATTTAATACTCTATCGTTTTACCATGCTAGAATGTGACGTTCGATATTCTAAATATCTTTGAACGTTACAACTTAATATATAAATTCTTTGAGGGGTTTGTTATTATTTGTAAAACGATAATTCACCACATAACAATTATCATAACTCACCACACCACGACAATA
This sequence comes from Panax ginseng, assembly GCA_020205605.1. Lineage (NCBI taxonomy): Eukaryota > Viridiplantae > Streptophyta > Magnoliopsida > Apiales > Araliaceae > Panax > Panax ginseng. The sequence goes on along the minus strand of CM035133.1, from coordinate 133,274,796 downwards.
ATTAATTGTACTTTAAAAATAGATATCCAGAAAAATCTAAACCTGTCTATAAAACTTACAAATCATCAATAACAATTTTCGAAATTCACCACACCACCACAATAACAATTATTATTATTGTTGTTATTTTTATTGTTATTATTATTACTATTATCATAATTATTATTATTATTATTATTATTATTATTATTATTATTATTATTATTATTATTATTATTATTATTACTATTATTATTACTATTATATCTATAATAATAATAATTATTATTATTATAATTATTACTATTATTATTATTAATATTACTATTATAATTATAATAATTGTAAGACCCCAACTTTTTATGAAAAAAGAATTAATTTCTCTAATTATTATTTTGAATAATAAGGTGTTGATTTGATATAATGCTTTAGTTATGAGTGAAATGTGCAAATTTTACAAAGTAGGCAAGTGATCATAAAATATTCGTTTGGTCGGGGAATATCCGTACGACGACACAATCATTGGTGGACCACATAACAGAATAACTGTCGAATATAGAAAGCAACAGAAATAACATTTTTATAAAAATAACGACAAAACTTTTACCATTAACTGTTAAAATACCCGGTGATAAAAGTACAGTAATACACGTGGTTGCACAGTAGCACATGGTATTGCATAGTATTTCTGATAATTGATTCTTACGTAAGAAGGCACTCAGTTTCATTCAATAATTGCTACAGTAATTGCTGTATAGTATCTCATATTATTGATTCAATTATTGTACAAGTATCATCTGCACAATATTTTATATTATTAAATCAATAATTGATATGACACAATTATTCATATTATTAGTTAGTATTATTGACAATGTCTAAAAAATTCTATCGAGGAAAGGGGTTAGGTTATATAATTGCGCGCCAATAAGAATAAATCCTTATCAGAAAGCCCCCTCTTTCCTGAAAATAATCTGGTTGTTAATATTGTGAGCTTATAATATTATTTATGAATAATTATTATGTGGTGGATATTGGTTCAATTTTGATATAAATGAAGAAATTTGTTGAAAGTTTGGCAATTATTTTCTCTGATAAAATATTCATTCAAATATATTATTATAATATTACATTATAATAATGTGATAATATAATAATATAATTTTTTATAATTTAAATGATATTATTATTATTATTATTATTATTATTATTATAATATATAATTTTCAACATGTGAATAAAAGTGGAGAGAAGGTTTTCATTTTTTATTTTGAATACCTTTCGTGCACTTTTCTTTCTCACATTTTTTTCAAAGAAGTGGTTGATTGCCTACAAACTTGTTTCAAAATTAGTGGGCCCCCAATCATGGAAATTTAAAAGTTTGGCAAGAAACGTTGGCATGAAAATTAGGCAGATTCATTTATCTTTTCCTCCGTGATGTGCTATAAAAGGGGGGGGGGGGTAACCCTCCTTCCTCAACACATCATTTCAATATCAGAAATTCTTATTCTATAGTATTATGAGTATTATTTCTCTTGAGTATAAGGATACTTTGAGTGTAGCTTTTTGTGCAAGATTTTCTTAGAATAATATCCGATATTCTAGTCAAATCTATTTCTACTAAGGTAAAGGATATTATTTTATTACAATACTCGTAAGAAATATTATTTTCTTTCATACTCCATATTATTTAAGGGATATTATTTCATTTCATATTCCTAAATTTAAACTTACTATGGTAAGTATTGCTTCGATAATTCTTGAAATGATTAGAAATTCCTTAAGTTTTGCGCTTCATCTAATATCATTTCACTGGAATATTGGTATGAACTTTCTTATTAAATTTTAAACTTTTTATGTCTGAGTACTATTCATACGATACTATTCATGGGCACTGTTTATACGGTACTATTCATACGATACTATTCACAATAGAATTTAATTTTCTTTTTGATACATGAATATCATTCTTGAATTTTACTTCACAAATAGTTATCATGTTAACAATTTGGATATTTTTGAACTCTAGATAAATTGAATTATAAATATCCAATATTTATCCTTTATCTCATTTGATTGAATCTTTATATCATTATCATCATCCTCATGCTTATATTGTGTTGAAAGTCATCTTTGGCCCATAGTGCAAAGATGGACTGTTGATTGGTATGATTATGACCAGGAATTGTGTATTGGTATAATCATAACCTTTAATGTTACAGATAAGGTTTGTAGTGAAAGTCTTCTTTAGGCCGTAGTGCATAGATGGACAGGTGTTTGGCATGATCATGACCACTGGTGATACTAACGAATATCCTTGGCCCGTAGTGCATGGATAATTAGTTGATTTGAAATATTTATTAAATGATGTTACAAGGATAAAACATTGATGATGGACTTTTAAATCATAGAAGATAGTAGATATCATGATTTGACTCTTCTAATGGATTATTGTTTCCGCTGCAGTTGTACTCTAAAACTTGTTGTCTATTGTATTCTATCAGATTTTTCCCTGTTGAGGACTAAGGATAATTTGCTCTATATTATCTTAGTCATAATATTCTTTATTGGGCTAGTTGAGCTCACCCTTTTCTTTTTTGTTCCATTGTTCTTCTTAGGAGGCGAGAATGTAGCTGGGACTAGTCGGGGAGTGGAGTAATGGTCCAAGTTGGTTATTATAGCAGTCCTCACTATTTTATAAAATAGTGTAACAATAATTGTAATGAGGACTTTATTTGATTTTGGATATTGTCTACAAGATAATATTTATAATAAAACTCTCAGCGTATGTTTTGTCGTATTTTGCACGATAGTTGTATTAATGAAGATTGTATTTGGTTTCTATACCATATATTTGGCAACTCATAATGGGTTGTGTGGACCTATTTTTGGGTCGTCACAGTTGGTATCAGAGCTTAGGGATATGATCTATGGTGCAGATCTGGGATTAGAACTAGGAGGGGAGAGACGAGTAAAACCTTCGTTAGTGTGTCCTACCTAAACTTATTTGTTATTGGTCGGTCAGAATATAGGGACAATATATGGCATGTGGATTTCTTTAATTAACCCTTGTTTTGTGGCAGTGTTTGAGAATGACATCTAAAATTTTGAGATGAGCAATGGAGCACATAAGACCGTTGAGACACCGCTAATCAATAACCAGAATAATGTGCATCAAGAAGGCAATAATCCTCATGTAAACAACAACACCGACCAAATGATGAACGATGGGATATGTAGGAGCTTTTTACAATTCATGCAACACCAAATGAGAGAAACTCATATTCAAAATGCAGGTGGAAACAATGGTAATTAACTCACGGCTTGTCACTGCGAAGCAATTCAAGGAGTTGGGACCACCAGAGTTTTTGGGAAAACCAGAGCCACTAAAGGCAGAGGCATGGATTAAGCCGATTACCAAGATATTTGATGTCTTGGGATGCACTGAAGAGCAAAAGGTTCCATTCGCCACCTTTATGTTGCGCGGAGAGGCAGATTACTCGTGGGAATCTGTAAAATGTACTCATCTGTCCGCACTTAAGATGTCTTGGGAGAGGTTCCAAGAATTTTTCAACGACAAGTACTTTCCAGAAAGTATTCATCACATGAAGGAGGTGGAATTCATCAAACTAGAGCAGAATAATATGACTGTATCGCAATACGAGGCAAAGTTTGCAGAGTTGTTTCGGTTTGCATCCCATTTGGTAGATAATGAGGAGCGTATGACGCGAATGTTTCTAAGAGGTTTGAATCCAAAATTCCTCAACATCTCATCTCTCATAAAATCTGTTTGTATTTAGATGTGGTGAATAGAGCTCAATTATTGGAGCGGGATTATGAGTCAGCTCAGCCAAAAGACAGCAACTGGCAACACGACAATAGTCATACCAGTGGCAACAATCATCGAAGCGGTGATAACCAATGTGCCAGAAATGGTAACCACTTCGGTGGTAATCCCGGCCAAGATAATAGGAGAGGTGAGTAAAGTGAAAATTTCAAAAAGAGAAGATTCAACAATGACGGGAAGACGTCGGCAGCAGCTCCAGCAACAATTTCTAGGGGAAGAGAACGACCGCCAGTTAAATGCTATAGATGTGGAGAGGAGGGACACATAAGTCCAAATTGTTCACAGCCTTCCGATGTGTGTTTCAGTTGTGGAAAGGACGGTCATATAGCCCGATTTTGTCCTTTAGCGAAGTCAAGTCCAGCTGGGACGGTGGCACCAAAGGCGGCTATGGACAAAACAAAGTCGGTGGTTTAAGGGAGAGCATTTTTTATGACGTCCCAAAAGGCGAGGAACCCAAACGAAGTTATCACGGGTAAGCTAATCATAAACTCTTGCGAAGTCTATACCTTATTAGATACCGGTTCAACCCATTCTTTTATTTCACCTGCTTGTGCTCAACGTTTGAACTTGACCCCTGAGCAATTAGACTTTGACTTATCTGTTGAAACTCCGTTAGGAGAAACCTTAATTACATCCACTGTTTATAAATATTATTTGATTCAAATCAGCACCCTCACATTACCTGTTGATCTTATGTCTTTGAAAATACTTGCATTTGATGTGCTTTTAGGGATTCATTGGTTAACTACTCATCATGCTAAAATTGATTATTTTCGTAAGGTCATTAGTTTTCATATTCCTAACCAACCTGTTATGCAAATTTAAGCAACCAAACCACTAAAGTCAGTCACTGTCATATCAAGTCATAAAGCCATTCATTTATTGAAAAACAGATGTCAAGCTTTCTTAGCCCATGTCATGGATTGAAACAAAAATACATCAAATTTGAATGGTTTTTCTGTTGTTAATGAATTTCCTAATGTATTTCCTGAAGAACTTCATGGCCTACTCCCAGAGCGTGAAATCGAATTTTGTATTGACCTTGAACTTGGTACAAAACCCATTTCCAAAACCCCATATCGAATGGCTCCTATTGAACTTCAGGAGTTAAAAACCCAACTATAGGAGTTGTTAGATATTGGTTTCATTCGTCCTAGTACATCTCTTTGGGGTGCTTTTGTTTTATTCGTAAAGAAGAAAGATGAGAGTATGCGACTTTGCATTGACTATCGGGAGTTGAACCATGTCACCATCAAAAATAGGTACCCGTTACCTCCCATTGATGACTTGTTTGACCAGTTGCAAGGTGATATATCCTTCTCAAAGATCGATCTTTGTTCCGGATATCATCAGTTAAAGATTAAAACTGATGACATTCCAAAGACTGCTTTCAAAACTCGGTACGAGCATTACGAATTCCTAGTCATGTCTTTTGGATTGACTAATGCTCCTGCGGATTTCATGGATATGATGAGTCGAGTATTCAAGGAATATTTAGATCATTTTGTGGATGTTTTTATTGATGACATCCCCATCTATTCCAAAAACCATGAAGATCATGAGAAACATTGGAAGCTGATGCTCCAAAAGCTTCGTGAAAACAAGTTATACTCCAAGTTGAAGAAATGTGAGTTCTGGCTTGAGGAAGTAGCATTCCTTGGGCATGTGATATCAAAGTATGGAATATCAGTGGACCCGACAAAGATTGAAGCAATACAAAGTTGGGAGCAACCTAAGTCAGTAACCTAGGTACGTAGCTTTCTGGGCTTAGCTGGTTATTATCAGAGATTCGTGGAAACTCCATTAACTCAGTTGACTCGAAAAGATACAAAATTCGGATGGAGCAAGGAATGTGAGAAAAGCTTCCAAGAACTCAAGAGGAGACTCATTTCAGCACCTGTTCTGACAATACCATCAGGTTCAGAGGGATTTGTCATCTACAGCGATGCTTCAGGCAGAGGTTTAGGATGTGTTCTCATGCAACATGGGAAATTCATAGCCTATGAATCACGATAATTCAAAGAATATGAGAGGAATTATCCTACTCATGCATGATCTAGAGTTGGCAGCAGTCATTTTCACGCTAAAGATCTAAAAGCACTACCTGTTTGGGGGGAAAGTGGAGATCTATACAGATCATAAAAGCCTCAAATATTTCTTCACCCAAAAGGAACTCAACATGCGGCAATGACGTTGGCTCGAGCTGTTGAAAGATTATGACCATACCATTTAATACTATCCCAGAAAAGTGAACGTGGTAGCTTACGCGTTGAGTAGAAGATCATATGCGGGTACAAGTGCGATATTGTCAACACAAAGGCCCATTTTGTATGACTTAAAAAGGATGGAGATAGAGTTAAAGACTTCAAGGACCCATGTGATGGTGTCAAATATACGAGTAGAACCGACTTTAATCGATAAAGTTAAAATTTATTTTTTTAGTACTATTATAATAATAATTATTATTAGTAGTACTATTATTATTATTATTATTATTATTATTATTATTATTATTATTATTATTATTATTATAATTAAAATTACTATTGTTATTATTATTTTTATTTTTATTATTACTATTATTATAATTATTAGTATTATTATTATAATTATTATCATTAATGTTATTATTATTGTTATTTGATTTGGGCGGAAATTTTTAGTGGTGAATTTGATTTGAGTGAGAATTTTTAGTGTGAGATGAAATGTGAGCCTTTAGATTGAGATAAAATCTGAATCGTCCTTGTGCTTTGTCAAATGAAAGATTCAAAATGGATTTTGTTTTATTATATAGATACAATATAAGCATGCACATATAAAATACTATATTCTATCCGGATTGATTATGGACTTTTATTCTAGTTTGATTCACTAGAGCCACTAAGTGAACCAAAAGGTCAAACCTAGGGTACAAGAATAAAATTTAAACATAACTATTACATTTAAACCCGGACTCCATTACAAACGGGTCTTTAAGTGCTCCTTGCTCCTTTGTCTCCAATTCTTCAAGTAATTCTAACTAATCCTATTACATAAACTATTTACATTAAATAGAAATCTTGATCAATAATCAAGGGAAAGTACATAGGATGGAGATAAAATTTACATCAAGAAAAAACTAGAAAATACGAGGTATGCAGACCCTATTTAATAAAACTCATGCACTCATGTATATAACTAAAATAAAATTCAATCACATTGGTCAATAGTCCATAATCTTTCCCATTTATTATCATACATATCAACATATGTATCAATAAATAACATTCATCTTATGAATAAAAACATTCAATATATACATTGATATCGATTTAATGAGAAATTATAGTTAACATAAAATCCAATTTTGAATTAAAATAAAATCTTTTATTTTATTTTATCTAATTTTGAATAAAAATAAACTCTTGTATTTTAATCAAATTCAAAATCAAAATAAACTCCTTTATTTTAATTAATAAGAATCCAATTTTAAATACAAAATAAACTCCTTTATTTTAACTTAAAATTGCTGGAAAAATAAAATATGTTGAATAATATTCCTTATCAAAATTAAACATATTTTATTTTAGGAAACATGAAATCCTATTCGATATGTGAATAAATTCATTTATTCTAGGAAACATGGAATCCTATTTCATGTGTGAATAAACTCTTTTATTCAATCAACTTGGAATCCTATTCCAATTCAAAAAAAACAACTTTATTTTAAATTAGAATTACTAGAAAAACATGGAATCCAATTTCAATTTAAACAAACATTTTATTTCAATTAGAAATCAAATTAATAAATAAAATAAATTTTATTTATTTTTCTAGATATCTCTATGCATTACGGCATTGCATGTTGCAAGCGTTATTGGCCGCTTAATGAACTAGGTTCAGCGTTGTCTTGCGTCACCCATTCAAAACCTGGTCCAAAGAATGCGTAACCGTGTGATTACACTGTAATCATGTGTTGTGGCGCCAGTCTCCAGAAAGTGTTTTTTCAGTTAGCAAATTATGCAATTTTTTCTCCAAAAACATGATTCTATGCCAACAATTATGCCCAATAAAATTGTTTTAAACACATATTAACATACATATTGAACCAAAAGAATTAATAACTCACATAAACTTTGGCTTTGATACCACTGCTAGGTTTGTAATATTCATGAACATGTAACAAATTACATACATAGAGCAGAAGCGTGAAAAATTAGATTTTTAAAATTTTACAAACCTTATACGTGGATCATATATCATTTATGCGCAATTATTATTTAGATGAAAAGAGATGGAAATCGGATTCATACCCTTGTAGAAACTAGCTTCCCTAGGTACAAATTCACCTGCAATTCCTTTTCACGTTCAACTTGAATCCACCGAGTTTGATTCCTTCCTTTAATTAACGTTAGTCACCTAAGTGTTTGGCCTCTAGAGGTGATCCACCAAGGAAGAACAAATATTTAAGAAGATGGGTGTTTGAAAAAATTCCTAATTCTATTTCTCACTACAAGAAACCCAGCTATTTCCGACGGAATTATCCTCGACATAATGGATCCCGTCAATATTAAGTTATTCCTGATGGAATAATCCATCGATTATAATTCCTTTTAAAATAATATAATTCCGACGAATTTCCATCGGAAGTATTATTCCTTCCGTGGCACCAGTCTTCCCGTCAGCTCGAAACCTATAGTCGACGAAATAGGAGTTATTTTTGAGGGAATTTCCGTTGAAGTTAACATAATTCTTAGGGATTGATTCCGACGGAAATTCGGATGAAAATAAGACTTAAAACCTAATCAGCCGCCTTCTTCCCAATGCCTCCCACTCCTCCCTCACACTTTAGCCACCGGCCCCCACCTCCCTTGCCATCGAACCCCACCCCTCCCTCGCCACCGAACGCCATTGTTTGATGCCATCGACGCCATTGTAGTCAGACGCCACTGGACGCCACCACCAAGCCCCCACCCCTTTCCATATTTGATTATATCCTAAATTTCAAAGTATGTATATATGAAATTTGATTTCTGAGATTATTTGGTATTAACAATTGATTTGGGTATAAATTGGTCTGAATTGATGACTGAGATTAGTAAATTGGTTTCAATTTGGTTATATATTTTCTAAGATTTGGGTTTGATGTATTACAGTTTTATATGTTCTAAGATGTTTCTATAATTAATATGATTTAGATATTTGTGTTGATTAATTGATGATATAAACTGATGTTTTATATAATGATATACTTAGTTATAATCTGATTTGGAATGTTGTATAAATTGATTTGGATTTCAAATAATGGTTTGAAATGGTATGAAATGCTTTGGTTGATTGATTTGTGGTATAATATTAATTTGTTATTTCTAACAGAATTCTTCAATTGCAAAATTTGTGGACCATGCAAAATTTGTCAAAATTCTTCAATTTTCCAATATTAAATTTACATAATATAATATAAGATAAAATAAAATAATAAATTTAAATAATTAATATAAAATGAAATAATATAATACGTTTTCATAAGAAATAATTTAATGAAAAGAAAATAAAACTACATGATATAATTAACTTATATCATATCTACTAAATAAATAAATAAAAATTTAATTAATTATATAATATAATAAAAATTAATAATAAATTAGAATAAAAAAAATTAATTTAATTTAATTTAATAAAATATAAAAAAAATTAGAAAATTAGAAAATATAATATAATACAAACTAAAATAAAATAAGTAAAATAAAAATTAATAATAAAGTAGAATAAAATAAATTAACTACAATAAATTTAATTTGATAAATTTAATTTAATTTAATAAAATATAATAATATAATATAATACAAAATAAAATCAAATAAAAATTAATAATAAATTAGAATAAAATAAAGTAATTATAATAAAATAAATTTTAATTTAATTTAATTAAATAAACCAAATGAAATTTAATAATATAATATAATATAACACAAAATAAAATAAAATAAAACAATTGTAATAAAATAAATTGTAATTTAATTTAATTTAATTTAATAAAATAAATTTAATTTAATTTAATAAACTTAGTCATCAGAGTCCCAATGTGCTATGTGTGCCCACTGGAACGCTGATGATTTCAAGAAAAAGTCCGAGCAGGCAAAAAAGAATCGTGGCCAGCTCCGAGTTATACACAGTACCGACTCACGGTCATTTAAGGAAGTGAAGTCGGTAAGTATCTCAATTTAGTTCTTTAGTTACTCGATTGTCATTATCATACTTACTAAATGTTAATTGCATGTATTTATTAAGCCATGCATGATAGCTTGGGCAGACCTCCTACCATGCTAAAGTTTTGGGATATAGCCCACACGCCGAATGATTCTAGCATGTCTCCCGCATCATTAGCTATACGGGTAAGACTATATAAATTAATGTAATATAATTATTAGTATTAGGTAGTTGATAAAATGATGTAATTAACTTACATGTCGCAAAATAAATTACAGGACCGATTTCAGAAACTTCTGGACCAGCGTATAGCTGAGTTAAAGGCTCTTAGGTGGGGTTCTGAGTCATTAAATTCTACCATCCCTCCGCCCGAGGTTTTATTATCTTAGGATGACGAGCTAAGACTATGGGTTGCGTCTCAGGATCCCTCTAGTAGTAGTACCAACATGTATCGAGTGTTGGGCCTGTCGACGATACCAGCGTATACATTACCTGGAGGTAATATTATTTCTAATATATAAGTTAATATAATTTAATTGCAAATATTATCAATAATGATATATTTTTTTTCGTAGGCTCTAGTCCGCGACATCGTCCGAGAGCACCTGTTGGACCATCTCATATAGGCTTTCGCTTGGACGACCAGATTTTCTAGAGGATCATAGCGGCTGTATCGGAGAATTTTGTACGGATCCGGTTATCCGTCGTCAAGAGTTGCCCAGTCGAGCTCGCCTTCACCAGCTAGCGCAGGATATTATAGCAAGGGCCACCATCGAGAGTACGGGTATCCCGTAGGAGCAGTTCGCCGCGATACGTGACGAGGTGCTCCGGTTGGTGGTTACCTTACACTCGGAGGCTTTTGGCCTTATAGGGAGTTAGCCCCCACCTACTCAGGTATTATATTTATTTTAACTTAATTAATTTGCATGTAATAATATTTTTATACTGTCTATTTTGATTCTTTCATATGGACTAATAAGTTATATTTTTAATTATATCAACAGGATGACGATACTATCGATGGTGATGGCGAGCAGGATTTCTGGACACCCAAGCAGCATCAACAACCAGCGCCAAATAATTCTGATCCTACTGATGGTAGTAAAAGTTTAGGTTAATTTATAGTGTCTATCATATATCTGTTTAGATATTTTTTTAAACATTGTATAATTTAATGCTTTTATGTAAGGACATGTAGTTTTGTAAAACCCCCAAATCCGGGTACTCGAATTTTTTAAAGATTTGGTGTTCACTCACCAAAATAAATAACATCTAACTACCCATAATAAAGATAACAATAAAACTGAAATAGAAATTCTCTTAATTAAGGTTTACAACAACTTAACAATACAATCTCAGGTAATCTAACCTTAATACATCAATGCGGAAACATAACATATTTAAATAATTCTTAACCACAATATAATTAGTCTTAACATTAATATTCTCAAATAATAAACAAGTCTTCATCATTTTCTTGCCTTGCCCTTGCCCTTACTAGTAGACGGCTCATCAACTCAACCTTAGTTGTAATGTTATTATGCAAGAGTAAGCAACAATTACCCACAAGTATAACAGTAACAGTAAAGATAATAACATGCGAATAAATAAGGGGTACTGGATAATAGAAAGTTCAGCTTTTGAATCAAGATTAGAACATGAATCAAAAGTACATCTGAGGGTCACAAGACCATGAACTATGTCCCATGTTATCAAGTGTTTCTACTTTAAACCTTTAACAGTCATAAGACTATATCGACCTTACTTCTCGTACTCAGGGGGATCAGCCCTTAGTACCATGTATGTGCACAACATCTTAGCGTTATCGCATAATATAATCCCCCGTAACATGGTTGTTCATCTCAGCTTTAACATTTAAATTTCACACCAAAGGAAGTTTGGTTTGGATTGACTTCAAGGGTAATTTAGAGTTCAATAATCATCAACTAAAGATTAGTTGAATCAATAAGGATTCACTATCTATTCAAGGTTTTAATGCGATAATGTAATCAATATCCAATCAAAGATTGAATCTCAACTCTATACAATTGAATGAACATTATATAACAAAATTAATACTTCAAAAGAGTTAGGATATTTCATTTGGAATCATGAAATTGAATGATTAAGCTTTAAAAAATTCAAAACAAGAATACAAAGTTTGCTCAACAATATTAAAGTTTAAGAACTTGCTCAATGGAAGTTTAGAGTCTTGGAACTTGTGTAATTATAATCATGATGGAATAAGGAAACTAGCATAATCGTAATCAAGATAGGGTAAGGAACTTGCTTAACATAAGAGTAGAGTTCAGAAACTTGCCTCGTGCGTAGGCTAAATGATTAATACTCACGTTCACCACAAGTCCTGCACACATACCATATGTATTCACAACATTCATTAGTTACATTAAAATTAACCTTATAGGTTTAGTACCCACTTTTAATAAAACTTGTTAACTTAGTTTAAGTTCTTCTCATTACCATCAATCTCATATACAAGACTGAAGTCTCACATCTTAAATTTGAACATCATTACATCCTCTCATGGACATCATGCTTAGCCCTTATACAACTTATCAAATTATCAAGCAATTTTGCCATATGTATGTTAATATTATGATATAGCATCTTATTACATGTCTAATACATTATCATGTTCATTAGACTAGGTTAGATTAGCATGTACTGGACCGTACACAAAGAAAACAGTAGATGCCCAACTCTGATACCCCCGCTGGGGCGGGGTTTTATATTGAAGGAATGCCCACCGGGGTCGGGAAATTTTGCTTGGTAACGCCCGCCAGGGCGGGGTTACTCAGATTCAGTTTCTGCAGTTCACGACCGCACTGTTCATCATACCAAAATTCACGAATTTTACATAAAATCAGTAGATTTAACAAACCTAAAAGATATAGACTTCACATAATTGTTACCAAGCATGCATACATCGATTTTAAACATCAAAATAACAATATTCATCATATTTAACCCCCATTAATTTCAAGTTCTTGCTAAAAACTAATTTTAGACATCCTTAGCGAATCACCTCACCATAGATTCATTTCTTGATCAAATCAGTTCGTATAACATGCATTTTTTTCGTATTTAAACATATTAATATAATCAATCATCAATTTACATATTACAACACGGATTGAGCACTAATTTTGATTCTAAAATCAGCTTTTTTGTCTTTTTTGTAATTTTTATAACAAAACTCAAACTTCTTTTGTAAATCATGATTTTATGAATCAATTCATACCACAAATCGTTTTCAACCCACATATAACAAATTATATCTATCTAACAACATAAACATCCACTATTCTAACATATCATCAACCAAAACTCAAATTTTGACTTCTAAATCATATATATGTCACTATAAACTCAAAGATTCCTTTTTAACCAAACTTCATGGATTAATTCACCCAAAATTGTTTATAAACATCACATATTAGATTATTCATGCATATTAACAATTTATAAACAACTTTTCAATAATTACTCGTGAAAATCCAATTATAGAAAACTATAATATATTTTGATGAGAAAACTCAAGAACATAATAAACATAGATTGAAATTTTGAATTCTTACCCTTTGATTCTTGTTTAGATGATAGGAAACCTTCCTATAATTCTTCAAATCCTCTTCCTCAAAATTCTCTCTTTTTCTCTCTGTTTATGCTCTCCAGACTAAAAGAATGAACTGATATATAATACATGTATTATAACCGGTGCATACATGGGTAACAGTTAAGCGCAGTATGGCCTTAACTACTCCCATGCCCTCAAGGCCATGTTTGGCTAGCTTATAAGGTGTCTTTCTAATTTATTTTAATTAGTTTATTTATTATATAGTTTATTTGTCACACTTTAATTAATCAAATTTAATATTTAAATTTAATTAAATTAAAGCCAATATTACCCATTAAATCAAATTATGACATAATTAAAAATTCTCATTCATTAATTATAACAAATCGTTAAACCTCTAATTAATTATTAAATTAATTAGAACAACATTATAATTATAACTTCAAGTATAAAATTATTTCTCATTAATTTAATTAATGTGACAAACTTAATTAAGTTAATCTACAATAATTTCATCAAATAGTTATTTAAATCAATAAATAAATTAACAAAAATATTTATTTAATTCAATAAATATTTAATATTAATTACAAAAATTTCATTCGTCACAAGTTTAGTTTGATTCTCTATGGAAATCCATTCTATTTATGTTAAATTTTAATGATAACTTAGCATTATATCATCGTTGGTTGTAGTTTATATCATTGTTGGTTGTACGTAGATACACCATTGTTGTTTTTAAGTTTAGTTTAGTTGTTTTGTTAATCTTTGTAGTTTAGTTTATACTTTTGTTGTGTATAAGATTATAAGAGACGTAATTGCAATTTGCTTTGTTGGTTTGAATATTATTGTGTGGATTGTTGTGATAAAGCATGTTATAGGAATAAAAATGTGGTTTAAAAACCTAGAAAATGCAAAATCAAAAAAACTACACTAATTTTTTTTCCTTATTTACAACGGAATATGTTAAAAACCGACGGAATTTCCGTCGAACATAAGAAATATAATTTATGCTTAAAATGTTATTTCCGACTGAATAATACTATGGCGACTGAATTTTTGTCGACTTTAAGGATATGCCTCATTTCAGAAATGTGCCATGTGTCACATTAACCTCGACGGACTATCTTCGACAGAATGGAATCATTAACTTTAGGATACTTATGACGTAAAACTCATCGTAAATAATTACGTAAGTGAATAGATATTTCCGATAGAATGGTCGATTTAAATTAAGCTTGATGACTACTTTAATTCGATTAGAATTGCTTATTAAAATTTTTGCTCGGAAATAGCTTAATTCTGATTTTAATTACTCTATATCCAAACGAAATATTCCGTTTAATAAGTCGCTTTTTTGTCAGTAGGTGTCTATAGAATATGTAAGTACCCTCTCAACTCTTGGAAGTATCATTAACCCTAAATCAAAATACGACTTCTCTTATTTATAGATGTAGGCAACCCTCCTAAAAAAATTAGGAATAGGTTTTTATTTTAAATAATTAAACTCCTTTAATTAATTAGGCTCATAATCCAATTAGGAATTCATGAGAGTACTTTTATTAATTAATTCTCAAACTTCTTTAGAAATTAAATAATAATATTATTATTAATAATAAGACTCATCTTATTCATTTATATTTAATATTTTCAAAATATTAAATAATAAATATTAAGCTATTTAATTTGTTCTATCACTATAAATTAAATTAAATACACTTAACTTATTATTACGATTATGTCATTTACTTCTTAAATAAATATTCTTCCTTTTATGGTATGACCCTTTAGGTTCTCCATATTAAACCGGTTGCGAATAAATCAATAAGAAAAATTCTAATCTTATTTAAATAAATAAATTAAACTATTAATTCATTTAAATAAATAACATTTATTCTACAATAAGGATAAGCATCCTTAGCGATCAACGAATTTCCAAATAATATAGATTTAAATATTAATCATAAAAGAACCCTTGAATAAATAGTTACCGTACAATTCAATCCTTTCACCATACAATGTCCCAATTAAATATAAGACATGGAATTACTTTCAAGTCTTATTTTATTTAATTATATGTATTTCGATTCTAAAATGCATAACTTCAAATAATGCAAATTAGAAACTCATTTCTAATTTCATTTCGCCTTAGCCAAGGATTATTGGGTTGTCATTTATCGAATCACATAGAACATTCCCTTCTTTTACCAGAAGCAGTAGATTCTTTGTTGAACATTCATTATCTCCATGTACAACTTATTATACCTAAGCATACCCTTTGATATACCCTAAAAGTCTTAAGGAATATGTCAATGTATAATTCATCATACACAAGATACTATGATAATCTCAAATCTAAGGATCACTTGTACTACTATCACTATAAAAATTCTTATTGACAAACAAGTAAAACTACATTAGGTATTCCTTAGCGAGCCATGTTCAGTGAACTTATTCTCCAATAAGCACCTACATACTTGCTTTAGTGTCTCCACATAAATAATCATGAGATCAATCATCCTCATTTAATGAGCAAGCAATGTATGTTCCAATCTATCCGGATTCACTAATTCTCTTTTTAATAATCCAACGTTTGGGGACAATTTTAGTTTATGAGTTGTCTAAGAATTTAGATCTCATTAGCATGATCATCATCATGATTCTAAAAGTATTGCACAAGACTACGAGGTTATCACATATTATAAAATAACACTATGTAGATAAATTAAAAGCCGTTAATCAAACAATTCTTTTATTAATAAATGAATAAGATTGTTAAAAAAGTATATGTTTTATCATCAAACAAGATTAGATTGTGTGAATACTACTTTCACAAATTGGTGGTGTTAGTGGGTCAACTGTTGCTGGTGGTGGTTGGGTTGATAATTAATTAGACAAGCAACATTAATGGTTAAAAGGGTAAAACGAATTTTTTTCATATAATTTTTGTTACGTTTTTTGAAAATCAAAGACACAATCAAATTGCATAAAATAGTGGAAGCATGGTAAAATTAGATTTTAAAATTTTCACAAACTAATTACCTGGATCATCCTTTATGCATGTTATTAATTAAAACGAAGAATAAGAACTTAAGGAATCATACTCTTGTAGATTCGAGCTTCCACGTGTACGAGTTCAACTCCTAGTTCTCCACGATCTCCTTGAATCTCCGGGATTGATTCCTTCCTTTGATCAACATTAGCCACCAAAGTGTTTGGCCTTTAGAGGTGATCCACCAAGGAAGAAAGATTATTCAAGAAGGAGAGTGGATGGCTAAACTCTAGTTTTTCTATCTCTATAGAAAAAAGGGAGTACGCTCTAATAATTGGAATTACGTCTCATTATATCTGGCATAAGACTCCTCTTATAAAGATATCAGTTAATCCTTCTAATCTAATTAGAAACATGATTTTATTTAATTAATTAAGCTCCCTAATCTCATTGGGGATAATTAATTAAACTCTTTATTTAATTTGCCTTCTAATCTTATTAGGAATAAATGAGAGTAATTATATTAAATTAATTCCTAAACTTCTTTAGAAATTAAAAGAATAATAATTATAATAATATTAATAAGTCTCCTCTTATTAATTTATATTTAATATTTTAAAATATTAAATAATAAATATTAAGCTATTTAATTTATTCTATCACTATAGATTAAATTAAATACACCTAACATATTATTAAGATTATTCCATTAACTTCTTAAATAAATATTCTTCCTTTTATGGTGAAACCCTTTAGGTTCTCCATATTAAACCGGTTGTGAATAAATCAATTAGAACAATTCTAATATCATTTAAACAAATAATGTGACGCCCCCAAAAAAAAGTCCACACGACCCATTCTGAGTCGCCAAATATCACTCTATAAAAATCAAATACAAACTTCATTTATATTAATCGTTGAACTAGTCGTGCGATGCGAGTACGACAACAAGAAAAAGTCGTGAGTTTTAATACAATATTGTCTCGTAGACCGTATCCAAACTCAAATTGTTACAATGCCATATAAAATACAGCAGCAAATATTTTAAGACCCCAAAGAAGAACACGAAGATTACTATCATATTCATTCTAATGAGGTGCACTTTTGACGCTTTCAAAGTCGGGTTCTCATCACCCTATTGATGTTCGCCAAAATCAATTATTAAGTGACGTATAAAATACGACACACGCATCTTAGGTCCTCAATACAATTATCTATTGCATGTCATGCCGTTTTATAATGTATTGAGAAACTTCTACAGTCTCGGACCATCACACTATTTCCCTGTTATCCCCGCTCGACCCAGCTACACTCTTATTATCTGAAAGGAATTGTGAAGCAAAGGGTGAGCACAAATAGCCCAGTAAAAAAAATCATGACTAAAGATAATGAAATTATCAATAGCCTCCATCAATAATAAATTAGAGATTTAGAACATATGAAAGATGATAAAACTTTTCAACCATAGTTGCAGCGGAAAGAGCAATCTATTAGAAGAGTCAAATAGACCATCAGGTCTATTATCTTCTCCATGTTAAAAGTCCACCAATAATGTTTTATCCCTGTAACATCAATCAACAATTCATGTCCATAATTATATGAATAACTCATAATCATAATTGTGATTATAAATTCCTCTTCGCACCTAGGACGAAGATAATTTTCATCACCTATCTTCTCCTGAAACATCAAAAATCATGGTTATACCAAATCACAATTCCTGCTCATAATCATACTAATAAATTCATCTTTGCACTACGGCCAAAGAAATTCATTAACAATTTATTCTTTGCACTACAGGCCAAAGACATACAACTGTATTTTAGAAGAGTCAAGTAGAGCATGATATCTACTATCTTTTACAAATTAAAAGTGTATAATCAATATTTTATCGCTAAGACTCAGCTTAATAAATAATCCACATCATCGAATCATCCCTGCACTTCTGACCAAGGATATTCATGTAATCATCAATGGTCATGATTATACCGAATAATCCCCGGTTATAATCATACCAATAACTGTCCATCAATGCACTATGGGCCAATGAGGACTTTTACCACATCATCTATAACATTGCGGGTCATGATTATACCGAATGATCCCTGGTTATAATCATACCAATAAACAGTTTATCTATGCACATAAGCCAAAGATACTCATCAATTAATAGTTCATCTTTGCACTTAAGCCAAAGATATACAACTGTAAAACCAATAATCAACAGTCCATCTTTGCACGTAAGCCAAAGATATACCACTGTAAAATCAATAATCAACAGTCCATCTTTGCACGTAAGCCAAAGATATTCAATTATAAAAGCAATAATTAACAGTTCATCTTTGCACGTAAGCCAAAGATGACTTTCATCATAATATAAGCATGAGGATGATGACAATGATATAAGCATTAATCAAACGAAAACAAGGATAAATATTAAAGACTTTAAATTTATCCAACTATTATCAATCACTTAATAAACTCATAATCTAATATTATTAATATTATAACAATATTTTAATCACTTCTTAAACTTATAAACAATTTATTTCAATTGTTTACACTTTACCAAATAATGCATTTAATCATTCAAAAATGCCATACTCATAAGATTTCATCACCAATGATCAAATCCCTCATAAAAAATCTACATATACCCTATATAGGATTCCCAAGCCATAAAATCCTATTTTCCAATTTTGTTACTTCACATAACATATTTAATTCATTTACTCATAACTAGTTTATTTTCATGAAAAATACCAAATCAAATTCCCCAAAATATATTTCTTTTCGGGATTTAGCGTAATATAGTCCCATATTGAACATATATTTTTCTCTAAGTTTTAAAATTCATTTACTATTTTTCATATGGCCAAACTTTAAATATTTAGACATTTATCATAAATTGTAATTTTGTCCAAAAATTCTGAAATTTACAGGGTATAATCCTATTATATACATGTACTCCCAATAAAAATTTCACCAATTTTGGAGTTAACCACAAGGAGTTATAAAGGTTTACTTTTAAAATAGTCTTTTCCCATAAAATTCATAACTCCTAATCTGTACATCCAAAAATCGTCATTTTTGGACAAACTCATCATATTATCATTTCAAATTTTCCAGAATTTTTGAGGGTCAGAAAAATTACGAAACTGCCCCTGGCAGAAACCCCTTTTGAATGAAAAAACTATTCATATGAATACAAAGGATCATTCACCATGCATGCGGTAATCCACATGACGCAGGTTATTCCAATGAATAATAAAGAATGGAATAACAAAAGAATTCACCATGCATGCGATAGACCGCATGATGAAAAGTTATTCTCAATGTAATAATAAAGAATGGAACCGGTCAATGCGTAAACCGCATGATAGGATATTCCAACGAATATAATAAAGAATGGAACCGTGTCATGCGTAAACCGTGATGTAGGATATTCCAATAGAATAATAAAGAATGGAACCAGGTCATGCGTAAACCACATGCGATGGATATTCCAAATGTAATAATAAAGAATGGAATAACAAAGAAATCACCATAAATGCGATAGGCCATGCATGCACGAGTTATTCAATGAATAATAAAGAATGGAACAAGGTATAGCGTAATCCGCACAGACAAGATATTCCAACAAAATAATAAAGAATTGAATAACAAAGAATTCACCATGCATGCGAAAGACCGCACAGACAGGTTATTCTAACAGAATAATAAAGAATGGAATCAGGTTTAGCATAATTAGCACAGACAGGATATTCCAACAGAATAATAAAGAATGGAATAATAGAAGAATTTCACCATGTATGCGATACTTTGCATAGACAAGTTATTCCAACATAATAATAAAGAATGGAATAACAGAAGCTCTCTTCATGAATAAGAAAGAAATAATACCCCTTACTATAATAATAATATCCCTTACCTTAGAAGAAAACTGGATACTGGAATAGTGAGGTAGCAGACTTCTCTTCTTCTTTCTCTCTATAATAATTGCTCTATAGCTTTAGTGAATTGGTGAGAAATGAAGGAAGAATAAACTTCTATTTATAGAAAAATATAGTTTTTATAATTGCACATTTTGGGGCTCGAAATATTACAGTATAATACATTCATCTTTTCCTTCATTTTTAATTTAGTCATGCAAGTATTATCAAACTTGCACCACCTCCCCTAATAGTAAATCAAGTGAGTCAATAGTACAATCATGTGACTCAATAGTTATAATCATGTGAAAATACGAATTACAGTATAATACCTCCATCTATACCTCCATTTTTAACTTAGTCATGCAAGTATTATCAATCTTGCACCAACTCCCCTAATAGTAAATGAATGTGAATCAATAGTACACACATGTGAACAAATAGTTATAATCATGTGAATCAATAGCAATTAATTGCTCATTTATCCGGTTAATTACACGATTGATCAATATAACCTCCAGACATCAATTATTATCGAAATAAATGTCGATTTCCACTAACACTAACAATCCCAACACAATAGAAATATTTTTCTCAAAAATTTCATTTTTGAAATTTTGAAGTTTGATTTTTTTCGAAAAAGTCAACTGTTGACTTTTTTGACTAAAAAGTCAACCCCGATAAATTTTGTGTTTATAGTCTATTTCCACTAATTTCATCGTTTTGGACTCAAATATCATGTCCGTGTCTCTAAATTCAACTCTGAACTCAAATTCTATTTTTAATAACATTCATCATTAATATTATAACTCACAATATTTAACAACCAGGTCGTTCCCAGGAAAGAAGGAGCTTTCCGATAAGGATTTCTCCTTATTGGCGCGCAATTAGGTGACCAAACCTCTCCTTGACAGAACTTCTAGACATTGTCAATATTGTAAATAATAATATGAATAACTTTGTCGTCTCAATTATTGATTTAATAATATATAAAATATTATGCAGATGAAATTGTGATAATAATTGAATCAATAATATGAGAGATATGATGCAGCAATTACTGTAGCAATAATTGAGTATATCTGAGTGACTTCTCACGTAAGCATCAATAATCAATACCATCTGCTACTATGCAACCACGCGTATTACTGTACTTTTACTACCGGTTATTTTATGACAACTTGCTTACTTTGAAAAATTTTCAAATATGACCCTTAACTTTAAAATTTTATCAATTTAACTATTTACTAAAATAGAAAAATTGAATACTTTTATTTCATAAAATTCGGGGTCTCACAAATAAATTAAACTATTACTTTATTTAAATAAATAATATTTATTCTACAATAAGGATAAGCCTCCTTAGCGATCAACGACTTTCTAGATAATATAGATTTCAACATTAATCATATAAGAATTTTTGAGTAAATAGTTACCGTACAATTCAATCTTTCCACCATACAATGTCCCAATTAAATATAAGACATGAAATTACTGTCAAGCCTTATTTTATTTAATTATATGTATTTCGATTCCCAAATGCGGAACTTTGAATGAATGCAGATTAGAAAATCCTTTCTAATTTCATTCCACCTTGGCCAAGGATTCCTGGGTTGTCATTTATCGAATCACATTGAAAATTTCTCTTCTTTTACTAGAAGTGGTAGATCCTTTATTGATCATTCATTATCTTCGTATATAACTAATTACACCCAAGCATACCCTTTAACATACGCTAAGGGTCTTAAGGAATAAGTCAAAGTATATTTCATTATACACAAGATACTATGATGATCTCAAGTCCAAGGATCACTTGTACTACTATCACTATAGGAATTCCTATTGATAGGCAAGTAAAACTCTATTAGGTATTCCTTAGCGAGCCACGTTCAGTAAACATATTCTCCAAAAAGTGCCTACATACTTGCTTTTGTGTCTCCACACAAATGATCATGAGATCAATCATCCTCATCTAATGAGCAAGCAACGTATGTATCAATCTATCCAGATTCACTAATCCCCTTTTAGTAATCCATTATTTGGGAACATTTTAGTTTTTAAGCTATCTAAGAATTTAGATCTTATTAGCATGATCTCATCATGATTCTAATAACATTGCTTATAACTATGGGTTTATAACATATTATTAAAATAGCATCATGTAGATAATCAAATGTCTTTAGTAAATAAATACTTTTATTAATAAATAAATAAGATTGTTTACAAAGTATATGCTTTATCATCATACATGATTTTCTTGTATGCATACTACTTTCAATCTCCCACTTGTACTAAGCCAATCTCCATGGTATCGCATACACATCTTCTCTAAGTGACGATCGAACTACTGTTGTGTTAACGCTTTAGTAAACGGATCTGCAATATTGTCTTGAGAGTCCACACACTCTAGAGTGACGTCTCCTCTTTCAATGATCTCTCTGATCAAATAAAAGCGTTGCAACACATGATTGGATTTCTGATGAGACCTAGGTTCCTTAGCTTGCGCAACAGCTCTAGTGTTATCACATAATAAAGGTATTGGTCCTCTAATGCTAAGAACCTCACCAAGTTCGGTTATGAACTTCTTCATCCAAACAACCTCCTTTGTAGCTTCACTTGCAGCTATGTACTCTGCCCTTATCACTGAATCAACAACTGTTTGTTGTTTGGAACTTTTCCAACTCACTGTGCCACCATTCAAGGTAAACACATACCCAGAAATAGATTTACTTTCATCTTGGTCTGTTTGAAAACTTAAATCTATGAAGCCCTCTAGTTTCAATTAAGACCCACCTTAGACAAGAAATACATCCTTAGTTCTTCTTAAGTATTTTAGGATATTTTTCACTGCCTTCCAGTGCTCTTCTCCTGGATTCGATTGATATATGCTTGTTACACTAAGTGCATGAGTGACATCCGTCTAGTACATATCATACCGTACATGATAGATCCTATTGTTGAAGCATAAGGAATCTTACTCATACAGTCTCTCTCCTCAGGTGTCTTTGGGGGCATGTTTCTTGGAGAGATATATTCCATGGCTCATCGGCATGAGACCTCTTTTGAAATATTCCATGCTAAACTTCTTTAGCATCGAGTTAATGTACGTTCCTTAGGATAAGCTAAGCCAAGTATCCTTTTAGATCTATCTCTATATATTTTTATCCCCAAAATATAGGATGTTTCTCCCAAGTCCTTCATAGAGAAGTATTTAGATAACCAGATTTTAATCGATTGTAGAATAAGAATATCCTTCCCTATCAGTAATATATCATCAACATATAATATAAGGAATAAAATAATGCTTCCACTAACCTTCTTGTATACACATGGTTCATCCTCATTTTTGATAAAATCAAACTCTTTGATTGTCTCATCAAAACGGATGTTCCACCTACGAGAAGCTTGCTTCAATATATAAATGGATCATTACAGCTTATAGAGTTGACTTGTTCTAACCCTTGAAACAAATCCCTCATCAAGATTCCCATTGAGGAAGGTCGTTTTCACGTCCATTTGCCAAATTTCATAGTCTTAATAAGCTGCAATTGCAAGAAAAATGTGAATGGACTTGAGCATCGCTACTGGTGAGAAGGTTTCATCATAGTCAACTCCTTGTCTTTGTTTAAAACCTTTTGAAACCATTCGGGCTTTATAGGTCTCTCTACCTTACCATCTACTCCACTCTTTCTTTTAAAAACCCATTTACACCCAATAGGCTTAATGCCTTTAGGTGGTGAAACCAAAGACCATACTTGATTTTCATACATGGAGTCCATTTCAGATTTCATGACTTCTAGCCATTTCCCCGAGTCTTTATTACTTATAGCTTGTTCGTAATTCAATGGATCGTCATCATCTATGATGCGTACCTCATCATCATCCTCTATGACGAATTCATACCTATCAGATATCTTCGGTACTCTTCTAGATTTATGAATAGAGTGTGGTAAAGAAGGTATGTCTACTTGGAAAGGTTCATCCATTTGACCTGTAGTGGTTTGTGGTTCTTGAATTTCTTCAAGATCTATTTTCCTCCCACTGACCCCTTCAAGGATAAACTCATTTTCCAAGAAGGCAACATGTTTGGCAATAAACACCTTTTGCTCAGTAGGATTATAAAAATAGCATCCTAAACTTTCTTTAGGATATATGCACTTATCAGATCTTGTTCCAAACTTATCATTCTGAAACTTTTTCACATAAGCTGGACATCCCCAAATCTTAACATGCTTAAGACTAGGTTTCCTCCCTACCCACATCTCATATGGAGTCTTGGGGACGAATTTCACGGGGACCTTATTTAGTAGATATGCAGCCGCTTCTAGGGTATAACCCTAGAATAATAGTGGAAGATTGGTAAAAATCATCATGGAATGAACCATGTCCAACAATGTTCAATTTCTCCTTTCAGATACACCATTCAATTATGGTGTTCCTGGTGGAGTCCATTGTGAGATTATACTATTTTATTTGAGACAATTGAGAAACTCACTGCTTAAGTATTCACCTCCTTGATTTGATCAAAGAATCTTGATACTCTTGCCAGTTTGTTTCTCTACTTCACTTCTGAACTCTTTGAACTTTTTAAATGATTCAGATTTGTATTTCATTAAATACACATGTCCAAATCTTGAGTGATCATCAGTGAAAGTAATAAAATAAGAATACCCTCCTCGTGCATTCATTGTCATAGGTCCACATACATCTGTGTGTACCAACGCTAACAACTCTGTAACTCCTTTTTGCTTTTCCACTAAAAGGAGATTTAGTCATTTTGCCCATAAGACAAGATTCACAAGTTGGATATGATTCATAATCAGATAGCTCTAAGAACCCATCCTTATGCAACTTGGATAATCTTGTTTCAGTAATATGACCGAACCTACACTGTCACATAAAGGTATAATTTATATCATCTCTTTTCCTTTTCTTAGTTTGTTCAATTTGAAGTATATTTTCATGCAAGTCAAGTATATAAAGTCCATTTTATAAATTACCAATACCATATAAAACATTATTATTATAAATAGAACAAATATTGTTCTTTATTATAATGTCAAAACCATCCATATCCAATACAGAAATTGAAATAATGTTTCTAATAAGTGATGGAACAAAATAACAATTATTTAATCTAATGGACTTGCCAGTAGGCAGTGCTAAACAATAAATTCCTACAGCTAATGCAACAACCTTTGCTCCATTTTCCACTCGTAGGACGACCTCATCCTTGTTCAACTTTTTACTTCTGACCAATCTCTGCATATTATTACATATGTGATAACCATAGACGGTATCCAATACCCAATTAGAAGATTGACTTTCAGAAAAATTAATTTCAATAATAAACAAAACTTGATTAGGAGTCGAATCTTCTCCAAGCTTCTTCTGCTTTTGTTCCGCAAGGAACTCCTTGCAACTCCTCTTCTAGTGACACGACTTGTTGCAATGGAAATAGATTCCTTTGCTATTTGGATCAGGTTTCTTATTATCCTTTCCTTTCTCCTTTCCCTTAGCCTTTTTGGATTTCTTCTTTTCAGAAGATACCTTGAGCCTCTTCCTTTTCTTGGAAGAATCATCCAACTATAAGACTTGGTTCTTCTTAGATGGGAACTGACATTCAACAATTTTCAACATGTTAAGTAACTCAGGCAAGTTGACGTCCAACTTATTCATGTGAAAATTCACAACAAATTGTGAGAAGGTGTCAGGGAGTGACTGCAAGACTAAATCTTAACTCAACTCCCCATCTATAACGAGCCCAAGCTGTCCAAGAAGTTCAATCAAATTGATCATCTTTAGGACATGAGTCTCAACAACAGTGCCCTCGATCATCCGAGATCAAAAGAGCTACTTAGATATCTCATATCTAGCAGTCCTACTTTTCTCACCATATAACTCTTGAAGGTACAACAATATATATAGCAGGAGCATTCATAGTTTCATGCTGACGCTGAAGCTCGTTACTCATGGATGCGAGCATGATGTATTGAGCCAAAGATGTATCATCTTTCCACTTCTTAAAAGTAGCAATCTCTTCCTCAGAGGTTGTTTCAACAAGTTTTTCAGGGACGGGCGAATTTAGGACACAAGAAATAATTTCAGCAGTGAGAACAATTTACAGATTCCTTAACTAGTCCGTTAAATTTTGTCAGGTCAGTTTGTTAGCATCCAATATGCTACGCAATGATATTAGTGAGTGTGACATTTTCAAAATTTTGCATGTAAAAAGACAATATTTTAGCAAACATTCATTTAATTAATTACCAAAATACATTAGGTCTTATTTTAAATCGGTATATCCCACTATTTTCTTCAAACTATATTACCCTCATTATATAGTTCGGCAATATCTAATTAAAGATATGTTAGCGAGAATACAGATCCCATTTTAAATGTATATAACTTTGTGTGTGCACAACAAACTATATATAAATAAATTGGTTGACAAATCTTGTCAATTACATCATCACGTAAATCCTTATATTTTGCCTCTTAAATCATAATGGTCAAGTATGTGCACATCCGAACTAAAATGATTTAAGTTAAGTCAAACCCAGCATTTCCATATAAGTGAAGAGAAAACTACAGCCCTTGTATGTGCACAACAAAGCGGTAATGTTCAATTCCTTATAAACATCATATGCAATAAAAACAACATCTCAAATATTTAATACTTGTCTTGTGTGTGCACAACAAACTCATATTAAAGATTCAATACTCTATTATTTTTATCATGCTAGAAGGCGACGTTCGATATTCCAAATATCTTTAAACGTTACAACTTAATATAATTTTTTTGAGGGGTTTGTTATTATTTGTCTCATGTTGTTTAGCGCACATGCACACACACACACACACACACACACACACACACACACACACACATATATATATATATATATATATATATATATATATATATATATATAATACTAGCATGCGTATATAGAATAGTACTATATTCTACCCAGATTGATTATGGACTTTTATTCTTGTTTGGTTCACTAGAGCCACCAAGTGAACCAAAAGGTCAAACCCTAGGGTGCAAGAATTAACATTTAAATATAAATATTACATTTAAATCCGGTCTCTATTACAAACGGGTCTTCAAGCGCTCCTTGCTCCTTGATCTCCAATTTTTCGTGAAATTCTAACTAATCCTATTACATAAACTATTTAAACTAAATAGAAACCTTGATCAGCAGTCAAGGGGAAGTACATGGGAGAGAGATAGAATTTACATCAAGAAGAAAATCAGAAAAGACGAGGTACGCAGATCTCATTTAATAAAACTCATAAATTCAAGCATCCAACCAAAATAAATTCAATCTCATTGGTCAATAGTCCATAATAAATCTCATTTATTATCATACATATCAATATATGTATTACTAAATAAAACATTCATCTCATGAATAAAAACATTTAATATATATATTGATATCGATTTAATGGGAAAATTTAATTAGCATCAATTTCAATTATGATTTAAAATAAACTCTTTTATTTAATCAACATGAAATTATATTCTAAATACAAAATAAACAACTTTATTTTAATTTAGAATTTCTGGAAAAACATTAAATCCAATTTTTTTAATGTAAATAAACCTTTTATTTTAATTAGAAATCAGATTTTATAAATAAAATATTTTTTATTCCTTTCTCTAGATCTTTGGTCTCAGCAGTATTGGATCACCTGTTTTCAAAAACCAATCTGGCCTTGATAGCTCAAGGTTTATCTCATGAAGAAAGGCCGCAGAGTCGGCTGACACGTTTTGAAAATCGACCCGGCGTCGCAGTGCCAGTTCGCAAAAACTATTTCCAGTTCGCGAATTTTGTAATTTTTCTCTAAAAACTCAATTTTATGCTAATAATTATGCCCAGAAATTTTGTACAAAACACATATCAATTATATATATCAAATCAAAGCAATTAATAAATGCGTAAAGGTTTGGCTCTGATACCACTGTTAGCTTTTGTGAAAATCAAAGACGCAATTAAATTCCATAAAATAGCAGAAGCATGGTAAAATTAATTTTAAAATTTTCACAAACCAATTACTCGGATCATCCTTTATGCATGCTATTAATTAAAACGAAGAATAAGAAGTTAAGGAATCATACCCTTGTAGATTCGAGCTTCCACAGGTACGAGTTCAACTCCTAGTTCTCCGCGATCTCCTTGAATCTCCAGGATTGATTCCATCCTTTAATCAACGTTAACCACCCAAGTGTTTGGCCTCTAGAGATGATCCACCAAGAAAGAATGATTATTCAAGAAGGAGGGTTGTTGACTAAACCCTAGTTTTTCTATCTCTATAGAAAAGAGAGTACTCTCCAATAATTAGAATTACATCTCATGATATCTGGGATAAGACTCCTCTTATAAAGATATTAGTTAACCCTTCTAATCTAATTAGAAATAGTATTTTATTTAATTAATTAAATTTATTTAACTAATTAAGCTCCCTAATCTCATTAGGGATAATTAATTAAACTCTTTTAATTAATTTGCCTCCTAATCTTATTAGGAATAAATAAGAGTACTTATATTAAATTAATTCCCAAACTTCTTTAGAAATTAAAATAATAATAATTATAATAATATTAATAAGACTCCTCTTATTAATTTATATTTAATATTTCCAAAATATTAAAAAATAAATATTAAGCTATTTAATTTATTCTATCACCATAGATTAAATTAAATACACCTAACATATTATTACGATTATGCCATTAACTTCTTAAATAATTATTCTTCCTTTTATGATGTGGACCCTTAGGTTCTCCATATTAAACCAGTTATGAATAAATCAATTCTAACAATTCTAACCTCATTTAAATAAATAAATTAAACTATTAATTTATTTAAATAAATAATATTTATTCTACAATAAGGATAAGTCTTCTTAGCGATCAACGACTTTTCAAATAATATAGATTTCTACATTAATTATAAAAGAACCTCTGAGTAAATAGTTACTATATAATTCAATCCTTCCACCATACAATGTCCCAATTAAATATAAGATATAGAATTATTGTCAAGACTTATTTTATTTAAATATATTTATTTTGATTCCCAAATGCACAACTCCGGATGAATGCAAATTAGAACTCCTTTCTAATTTCAATCCACATTGGCCAAAGATTCCTGGGTTGTTATTTATCGTATGACATAGGACATTTTTCTTCTTTTACTAGAAGTGGTAGATTCTTTATTGATCATTCATTATCTCCATATATAACTAAGTACACTCAAGCATAACCTTTAATATACCCTAAGGGTCTTAAGGAATAAGTCAAAGTATAATTCAATATACATAAGATACTATGATGATCTCAAGTCCATGGATCACTTGTACTACTATTGTGAGACCCCGAATTTTATGAAATAAAAGCATTCAATTTTCTTATAATTATTCTATTTAGTAAATGGTTAAATTGATAAAAGGTTAAAGTTAAGGGTGATATGTGAAAACTTTTCAAAGTATGCAAGTTGTTATAAAATATTCTTTTTATCGGGGAATATCCGTAGGGGCGGCACAATCATTGGTGGACTCCATTAACCAAGTATTGTCGTAGTAAGAAAAAACGACATAATTATCTTTTTATAAAAATAACAAATGAAAGTGTTACCGTTAAAACCGTTGAACTACTCTCGGTAGTAAAAAATACGATGTCTGGCGTAGTTGCATAGTAACACACGGTATTGATTATTGATGCTTACGTGAGAAGTCACTCAGTTATACTCAATTATTGTTACAATAATTGTTGCATTATATCTCTCATATTATTGATTCAATTATTGTCACAGTATCATCTGCATAATATGTTATATTATTGAATCAATAATTGAGACGACAAAGTTATTCATATTATTATTTGTAATATTGACAATGTCTAGAAGTTCTGTCAAGGAGAGGTTTTGTAACCTAATTGCGCACCAATAAGGAGAAATCCTTATCGGAAAGCCCCCTCTTTCCTGGGAACGACATGGTTGTTAAATATTGTGAGTTATAATATTAATGATGAATGTTATAAAAAAATCAAATTTGAGTTCGGAGTTGAATTTGGAGACGCGGACATGATATTTGAGTCCGGAACGATAAAATTAGTAGAAATAGACTATAAACACAAAATTTTTCGGGGTTGACTTTTGGTCAAAAAGTCAACAG
The DNA here is from genome assembly GCA_020205605.1 of Panax ginseng. NCBI lineage: Eukaryota > Viridiplantae > Streptophyta > Magnoliopsida > Apiales > Araliaceae > Panax > Panax ginseng. The sequence goes on along the minus strand of CM035133.1, from coordinate 133,244,068 downwards.
TTGACTTTTTTGGAAAAAGTCAAACTTCGAAATTTCAAAAATGAAATTTTTGAGAAAAATATTTCCATTGTGTTGGGATTGTTAGTGTTAGTGGAAATTGACATTTATTTCGATAATAATTGATGTCTGGAGATTATATTGACCAATCGGGTAATTAATCGAATAAATGAGCAATTAATTGCTATTAATTCACATGATTATAACTATTTGTTCACATGTGTGTACTATTGATTCACATTCATGTACTATTAGGGGAGGTGGTGCAAGATTGATAATACTTGCAAGACTAAGTTAAAAATGGAGGTATAGATGGAGGTATTATATTGTAATTCGTCTTTTCACATGATTATAACTATTGAGTCACATGATTGTACTATTAATTCACATTATTTACTATTAGGGGAGGTGGTGCAAGTTTGATAATACTTGCAGGACTAAATTAAAAATGAAAGAAAAGTTGAAGGTATTATACTATAATATTTCGAGCCCCAAAACGTGCAATTATCGAAACTATATTTTCCTATAAATAGAAGCTCATTCTTCCTTTATTTCTCACCAATTCACTAAAGCTATAGAGCAATTATTAAAGAGAGAAATTATAGAGAAAGAAAGAAGAGAAGTCTCCTACTACCTCACTATTTCAAAGATCCAGCTTTTTTCTAAGGTAAGGGATATTATTATTATAGTAAGGGGTATTATTCTTTCGTATTCATGGCGAGAGTTATTTTCTTTCAATACTACTCGTATGGGTTGTTATTCCATTCTTTATTATTATGTTAGAATAACATGTCTATGCCAAGTACCGCATACATGGTGAAATTCTTCCATTATTCCATTCTTTATTATTCATTGGAATAACTTTTTCTGCATCTTGGCCTATCGCATGCCCGGTGAATTCTCGTTGTTATTCCATTCTTTATTATTACATTGGAATATCCTCATGCAGGGCGGATTACGCATGACTTGGTTCCATTCTTTATTATTCTGTTAGAATATCCTGTCTGTGCGGATTACGCATAACCTGGTTACATTCTTTATTATTCTTTTGGAATAACCTGTCTGTGCGGTCTATCGCATGCCCGTGAATTCTCGTTGTTATTCCATTCTTTATTATTCTGCTGGAATATCACATGCGTATGTGGATTACGCATGGCCCGGTTCCATTCTTTATTATTCTATTGGAATATCCTCGTCTGCATTTAATTACGCATGACTTCGGTTCCATTCTTTATTATTCTCATTGGGAATAACTCATGCGTATGGTCTATCGCATGCATGGTGAATTCTTCTATTATTTCATTCTTTATTATTCTGTTGGAATAACCTGTCCATGTGGATTACCGCATGCATGGTGAATGATCCTTTGTATTCATTCCTTATTAAATTGTGGAAATGATCTGTTTACGTGGATTACCACATGGCGGGTGAAAATCCATTTGCAGTTTCGTAAATTCTTTGACCCTCAAAAATTCTTGAAAAATTTGAAATGATAATTTGATGAGTTTTCTATATTGTGTCCAAAGATGGCGATTTTTGGATGTATAGATTAAGAGTTATGGATTTTATGAGAAAAGACTATTTTAAAAGTAAACCCTTATAACTCCTTGTGGTTAACTCCAAAATTGGTGAAATTTTTATTGGGAGTACATGTATATAACAGGAATATACCCTGTAAATTTTGGAATTTTTGGACAAAAGTACAATTTATGATAAATGTCTAAATATTCGGCAGTTTTGGCCATATGAAAAATAGTAATTGAATTTTAAAAATTCTGAGAAAAATATATGTTCAATATGGGACTATATTCTGCTAAATCTCAGAAAAGAAAACTTTTTGGGACTGATTTGTTATTTTTCATGAAAATGGTTTAGTTACAAACATATGAATTAAATATGTTATGTGAAGTTGAAAAATTGGTAAATAGGACTTTATGGTTTGAAAATCCTATATAAGGTATATGTAGATTTTTGATGAGGGATTTGATCATTGGTGATGAAATCTTATGAGTATGTCATTTTTGAATGATTAAATGCATTATTTGGTAAAGTGTAAACAATTAAGATAAATTGTTTATAAGTTTAAGAAGTGATTAAAATATTGTTATATTATTAATAATATTAGATTATGAGTTTATTAAGTGATTGATATTATTTGGATATCTTTAATATTTATTCTTGTTTTCGTTTGATTAATGCTTATATCATTGTCATCATCCTCATGCTTATATTGTGATGAAAGTCATCTTTGGCTTACGTGCAAAGATGGACTGTTGATTATTGATTTTACAATTGTATATCTTTGGCTTACGTGCAAAGATGGACTGTTGATTATTGGTTTTATAGTTGTATATCTTTGGCTTACGTGCAAAGATGGACTGTTGATTATTGATTTTACAATTGTATATCTTTGGCTTACGTGTGCAAGATGGATCGTTGATTATTGGTTTTACTAAGATCTTTGGCTTACGTGCAAGGATGGATCGTGATTATTGGTTTTACGCTTTTATATCTTTGGCTTACGTGCAAATGATGAACTATTGATTGATGAGTATCTTTGGCTTATATGCATAGATGAACTATTTATTGGTATGATTATGACCAGGATCATTCGGATTATCATGACCCATAATGTTATAGATGATGTGGTAAAAGTCCTCATTGGCTGTAGTGCATTGATGGACGCTTCTTGGTATGATTATAACCGTGATTATTCGGATATAATCATGACTATTGATGATTACATGAATATCCTTGGTTGTAGTGCAGGGATGATTCAATGATGTGGATTATTTATTAAGTCGAGTCTCAAAGAATAAAATATTGATTATACTCTACTTGACTCTTCTAAATACAATTGTATGTCTTTGGCCTATAGTGCAAAGATGAATTGTTAATGAATATCTTTGGTCGTAGTGCAAAGATGAATTTATTAGTATGATTATGAGCAGGAATTTTGATTTGGTATAACCATGATTTTTGATGTTTCGTGAAGATAGGTGATGAAAATTATCTTCGCCCCGGTGCGAAGAGGAAGTTAGAATCACAATTATGATTATGAGTTATTCATATGATTGTGGGCCAGAATTGTTGATTGATATTACAGGGATAAAACATTATTGGTGGACTTTTAATATGGAGAAGATAATAGATCTGATGGTCTATTTTACTCTTCTAATAGATTGCTCGTTCCGCTGCAACTATGGTTGAAAAGTTTTATCATCTACCATATATTATAAATCTCTGATTTATTACTGATGAAGGCTATTGATGATGTAAATTATCTTTATTCATAATATTCTTTATTTGGGCTAGTTGTGCTCACCCTTTTGCTTCACAATTCTTTTCTGTAATAAGAGTGTATTTGGGTCGAGCCAGGGGGGTAACAGGAGAATAGAATCGGTGGTCATATAATTTGAAGTTCTCCCTAAATAGTATGTAAATAATTTTATTAAGAACTTTATATAAGTGTGTCGTATTGTATACGTCATTTGATATTTAATTTTGGTGAACCGAATAGAGTGAGTGTGACGCCCCCAAAATAGGTATACATCACCCATCTTGAATCGCCAAATACATGGTACAAAATTCAAATACAACTTAATTATACAACAGTCGTGTAAAATACGACAAAACATAATCTAAGAGTTTTAATAAGAATATTACCATCTAGACAATATCCACACTCAATGGAGTCCTCATTACATTTATTATCACACTATTTAACAGAATAGTGAGGACTACTAATGCTATAATCTGGACCATCACTCCGTTTCCCGACTCATCCCAACTATATTCTCATTTCCTGAAGAGAACGGTGAAAGAAAGGGTGAGCTCAACTAGCCCAGTAAGAAATATTATGACTAAGATAATGCAGAATAAATTATCATTAGTCTTCAACAATGTTAAACTGATAAAATACAATAGACATCAAGTTTAACTGCAGCAGAATAAGCAATCCATTAGAAGAGTCAAGTAGAGCATGATATCTACTATCTTCTATGATTTAAAATCTTTTCATCAATTTTTATCGCTGAGACTCAGCTTAATAAATAAACCACATCATCGAATCATCCCTGCACTATGGGCCAAGGATATTCATTAAATCATCAATGGTCATGATCGTACTAAATAATCCCCGTCATAATCATACCAAAAATTGTCCATCAATGCACTACAAAGCCACCGAGGACTTTTACCACATCATTCGTTACATTACTATTAATGATTATACCGAATAATCCATGGTCATAATCATACCAAGTTCATCTCTGCACGTAAGCCAAAGATGACCTTTCATCACATTATAAGCATGAGGATGATGACAATAATATAAGCTTTAATCAACGAAAACAAGGATAAATATTAAAGACTTTAAATTTATCCAAATATTATCCATCACTTAAATAACTCATAATCTAATATTGTTAATATTATAACAATATTTTAATCACTTCTTAAACTTATAAACAATTTAATTTAATTGTTTATATTTTACCAAATAATGCATTTAATCATTCAAAAATGTCATACTCAAAAGATTTCATCACCAATGATCAAATCACACATCAAAAATCTGCATATACCTTATATAGGATTTTCAAGCCCTAAAATCCTATTTACCAATTCTTCAACTTCACATAACATATTTAACTCATATGTTTGTAACTAAAACATTTTCATGAAAAAATTACCAAATTAACTTATTATTTTTCTATCCTTTGTCCAAACATATATTTCATACACAACAAGTATTTTTTTTATAATTTTTCAACTCCCTTAAGTATTTTTCAAAAATCAATTTCTAATTAATTCCTTAAGAAATTAGCTACCTCAAGTTTAACTCCAGAAATTCCCAAATCTTGGCAGGATCTTACATATGTTAACGTGAGCTTCCAGTTTAAATTTCATGGTCATCGGAGTTATAGAACTCCGGTTATAGCGTTTTTCGTCGGAAAAACCTAAATATTGAAATAGTCATAACTTGCTCATTTTAAGTCAGAATGAGCTCATTTTTGGAAAGGAGGTAATTTATACCATATATTTCCATGTCCCAAAAGGCCAAAATTTTTCTCACAAATTAAGTGGCCGAAACAGCCCTTACAAAATTGTGGGCAGTAGCTTTTTCTCTTTTTTTTCACTTTTTCATACTTTGTTAAAAATAGTCCATACAAAAATCTATAACTCCTCTTTCAGTGATTCCACTTGGAGATGTTAGAAAACTTATCATAATATCCTCCCAAATTTTTTCAGAATTTTTGAATGTCCGAAAAATTACAAAACTGCAAATGGATTTTAACTCGCCATGTGGTAATCCATGTAAACAGATCATTTTCACAATTTAATAAGGAATGAATATGAAGGATCATTCACCATGCATGTGGTAATCCACATAGACAGGTTGTTCCAACAGAATAATAAATAATAGAACCAGGTCAGGCGTAATACGCACCGACATGATATTCCAACATAATAATAAGAATGGAATAACAACAGAAATCACCATGCATGCGATAGACCGCACAGACAGGTTATTCCAATATAATAATAAAGAACGGAACCAGGTTATGCGTAATCCGCACTGACAGGATATTCCAACAGAATAATAAAGAATAGAATAACAACAAAATTCACCAGGCATGCGATAGACCGCACAGACAGGTTATTCCAACATAATAATAATTAATGGAACTGTGTCAAATGTCATACGCACCGATAGGATATTCCAAATGTAATAATAAAGAATGAAATAATGTAAGAATTTCACCATGTATGCGGTGTATTGCGATAGACAAAGTTATTCCAATGTAATAATAAGGAATGAAATAACAATAGCTCTCTTCATGAATACGAATGAAATAATACCCCTTACCTTAGAAAGAAACTGGATACTAGAGTAGAGAGGTAGCAAACTTTTCTTCTTCTTTTTCTCTATAATTTCTCTCTATAATAATTGCTCTATAGCTTTAGTTAATTGGTGAGAAATGAAGGAAGAATGAGCTTCTATTTATAGGAAAATATAGTTTCAATAATTGCACGCTTTGGGGCTCGAAATATTACAGTACAATACCTCCCTCTTTTTCTTCATTTTTAATTTAGTCCTGAAAGTATTATCAAACTTGCACCACCTCCCCTAATAGTAAATAATGTGATTCAATAGTTCAATCATGTGAATTAATAGTTATAATCATGTGAAAATACGAATTACAATATAGTACCTCCATCTATACCTCCATTTTTAACTTAGTCATGCAAGTATTATCAATCTTGCACCAACTCCCCTAATAGTAAGTGAATGTGACTCAATAGTACACACATGTGAACAAATAGTTATATAAGCATGTGAATTAGTAGCAATTAATTGCTCATTTATCTGATTAATTACCTGATTTATCAATATAGCCCCTAGACATCAATTATCATCGGAATAGATGTCGATTTCCACTAACACTAATAATCCCAACATAATGGAACTATCAAATTCATCTTTAATCAACACAAACTTATTCATCATTAATATTATAACTCATAATATTTAACAACCAGGTCATTCCTAGGAAAAAGGGGGCTTTTCGATAAGGATTTCTCCTTATTGGCGCGCAATTAGGTGACCAAACCTCTCCTTGACAGAACTTCTAGACATTGTCAATATTGCAAATAATAATATGAATAACTTTATCGTCTTAATTATTGATTTAGTAATATATCATAAATTATGTAGATGATACTGTGACAATAATCGAATCAATAATATGAGAGATATGATGCAACAATTACTGTAGCAATAATTGAGTATAACTGAGTGATTTCTCACGTAAGCATCAATAATCATTACCGCGTGCTACTATGCAACCACGCGTATTACTTTACTTTTACTACCGAGTAGTTCAACAGTTTTAACGGTAAAACTTCCGCCGTTATTTTCATAAAAATATTTTTGTCATTTTCTCAATCCGACAATAATTTCGTTGTGGGGTCCACTAATGATTGTACCGTCGTACGGATATTCCCCGACAAAAAGAATATTCCCCGACCAATCGAATATTATACAACAACTTGCATACTTTTCAAAATTTATAAATATTACCCACAACTATAACATTATCTTAAATACACACCATAATATTCAAAAAAAATATTTTGAAAATTTTAAATCTTTATTCATAAAATTTGGGGTCTCATAGTGAGGTGAACCCAACTTTGGAAGGATGTTTTGCCACTATCATACAAGATGTCTAATGACATACAACCTCGTGTTATCATAAAACAGGATTGTGCACATCCACTTGCTGAGTATATCTACGAGCACTACCTATATAATCTTGGAGTTTGTTTGAAATCTGATTCTCAATTGGAGACAATGGAGATAATTATAAGTCAAGAGAAGACTCACCATTGGAAAGAAGATGATAGCAATCTTCTTATTTTTCTTTGGGGACTATTGGATCAACCTGTGATAATTCTCGTGGACATATGATATCTATCATAACCTGTATTTTATGGCCTCCCATGTATGAAGGTTTCCTTAAGTATTTTCCAAAGATTTTAATTTCTAAAACAGTTATTGACTGTATTTTTATGTAAAGTACCATTGTAAGGTTGTGGTCGAGGCACCATGAAAGTTACATACATTTGTATTAAAACTCACAGCTTAATCGTGGTCGTATTTTTTACTGACAGCTTCAACAATTGATAAATGAAGTTTGTAAATAATTTTTATAGTGTGATATCTGGCCACTCAGAATGGGTCGTGTGGACCTATTTTGGGGGCGTCACAACTATCACTATAGGGATTCCTATTGATAGGCAAGTAAAACTTCATTAGGTATTCCTTAGCGAGCCACGTTCAGTGAACTTATTCTCCAATAAGCACCTACATACTTGCTTTAGTGTCTGCACACAAATGATCATGAGATCAATCATCCTCATCCAATGAGTAAGCAACGTATGTACTAATCTATCTGAATTTACTAATCCCCTTTAAGTAATCCATTGATTCGGAACATTTTAATTTTTAAGCTATCTAAGAATTTAGATCTCATTAGCATGATCTCATCATGATTCTAAAAGCATTGCTTAAAACTATGGGTTTATCACATATTATTAAAACATCACCATGTAGATAATCACTACAAAAAAATGGGCCTTTAGCAACAATTTTTCAGACAACGACTTTATAAGTCGTTAAAAAAAGTATATATGTTTAGCAACGAAATTTGTCCTTCGTTCTGCGATCATATGTCATGCTTTCACTTTTTGCAACGAAATTCATAAGTTGTTACAAAAAATTCGTTGCTAATTCATCATGGAAAAATTTCGTTAGAAATTGCTTTGCAAAATTTTTTGGCCACTTGCTTTCCCGGCCATCGTAAGCAACGAAGTTTTTTGTTGCTAAAATGGGGCTTTAGAACGATTTTTCAAACAATGACTTTATAAGTCGTTGCTAAAAATGTATGTTTAGCAACGAAACTTGTCCTTCATTACGATTGTGTCAGCTTTCACTTTTTGCAACGAAATTCATAAGTAGTTGCAAAATTTGAAACAAAATTAGCTAGAAATTGCTTGCAAAATTTCTAACCACTTGATTTCTCCTCATCGTGGGCAACGAAAATTTTTTTGTTACTATATTTTGTTGCCTAATATGGACCACATTCATTGGCAATAATTTTTATTTTCGTTGCATATTTTATACAACTTTTTGCAACGACTATTAAAATGGTGCCTTAAATTAAGATATAGTAGTAGTAATAATAATAATAATAATAATAATAATAATAATAATAATAATAATAATAATAATAATAATATATAATAATAATAAGACTACTACTACTACTACTACTACTACTACTACTACTACTACTACTACTACTACTACTACTACTACTACTACTACTACTACTACTAATAATAATAATAATAATAATAATAATAATAATAATAATAATAATAATAATAACAATAACAATAACAGTAATAATAATAATAGTATTATTATTAATAATAATAATAATAATAATAATAATAATAATAATAATAAATACTAATAATAAATACTAATCCTTGCAAAATAATAGCAACTAGGCCCAGGTGCTTGGGTGGTTATTGGATTAATATTCTAAATTGGAGATCTTGGGTTCAAATCCGTGCATTAACATATTTTTTGGGATAAAGTTCAATATTCGCCACGTCAGTCATATATATATATGCAAAGTAGACCACTAAACTTTAGGTGTTTTTGGGTATTAAGCCATTTTCTTTTGGTCAACGCAAAGTGAGCCCCTTTCTATTAAAAAATTTGGACTTCGAGCCCCAGGCGTCACATGTGCGTTGATCTGCATACATGACGCCTACGTGGCACACGTGGCAGATCTGACATGAATATTTTTTATTTTATTTTACACGTGGACGCTGACATGGCGAATAAATATTGAACTTAATCACAAAAATTATGTTTATGTTGTTGCCATGATTTGAACTCTTAACCTCTAGCTTAAAACTTGGAACCAATGACCAACTAAGCAAAGAAGCCTAGTTGCTATAATTTTGCAAGGATTAATATTTATAACTGAAGAAATCATTTCCTCCAAATTAAAACAAATCCCCTATCCTTAGATCTGTTATGTACATAACTAAAACAATAACAACAACAACAACAACAACAACAATAATAATAATAATAATAATATGAATAATAATATCAATAACAGTAATAATAATAATAATAATAATATCAATAAAAGTAATAATAATAATAATAATAATAATAATAATAATAATAATAATAATAATAATAATGACTCCAACATCACTGACGGTGAGTTGTGGTATGAACTGGAGATGGAACTACAAAGGGAGGAAAATATAATGGAGCCGATGCTCCAATATTTTTTTTTTTTTTTTATTATTATTATTATTATTGTTATTGTTATTGTTATTGTTATTATTATTGTTATTATTATTATTATTATTATTATTATTATTATTATTATTATTATTATTATTATTATTGTTATTATTATTATTATTATTATTATTATTATTATTATTATTATTATTATTATTATTATTATTATTATTATTATTGTTATTATTATTATTATTATTATTATTATTATTGTTATTGATATTATTATTATTAATCAAGTTATTATTATTATTATTATTATTATTATTTTATTATTATAATTATTATTTTATTTTTATAATAATAATTATTATTATTATTATTATTATTATCATTTAACCAATTTATATTGATTAAAAGAAAAGGGCTCAATACCCAAAAACCCCTAAAGTTCAAAGGGCCTATATATATATATATATATATATATATATATATATATATATATATATATATATATATATATATGATCAAAGTGGGATCCCGCACCTTATTAAAATACTGGACCTTTTTTTTTTTTTTTGCTTTTTTTTTTTAAAACAACTAAAAAAATAAATAAATAATTATGGAATTGAAATTTTTTTATAATACAGTGTTTTTGGTGTGATTTGGGTACGTATAACAAAAAGTGGGATCCCGCACCTGATCTATGTCCTATATATATATATATATATATATATATATACACACACACATATTCTTTTTAAAATTTTTTATCAAACTAAATAAAATATTAAACAAATCTCAACATTAAACTAAATATATATAAAGTAACTATATATGAATATTTTTATATATAAATATATACATGTAAATAAATATTCATATAAATATTTATAAATTCATCTCTAAATATTCATATAAATATTTATAACAAATGTTCATATCTAAATTTTATAAATTTTAGATGAAATATTTATAAATTTATAAATAAATATTTGTTTATAAATTTTAAAGATAAATTTATATGAATATTTGTTTATGAATATTTATATATATATATATATATATATATATATAGTAGTAGAATTTATGTAATACACAAAAAATATAACATAAGTAGCAAAAATATCACAACTAGGTTTTGAACCTAAGACCTATGAGTTATTGGGCCATTAAGCTACCACTAAGCCATTGTAATTTATTAGTTAACTAAACTAACGTCATAACTTGTAGCGGTAGACAGTGTAGCACATGAGCAAATGAGGGGGCAAATGAGTAATTTCTCATGTCGCTACAACCTGTAGCGGCAAGGGGAAAATCCATTTCAATTCGTGTCATCCAATGTTGCGATCAACGGTATAGATTATGGTTGTTGAAATAGTACCCGTGACAACTAATTGCCAAGAATAGGGGCCCATATATATAGCTGTGTATATTCTATTTGTGCGCAGTCTTTCAAAACTGTGTCGTTTTGGCATATTTATTTTTGAATGCATGGAGGTAGGTGGAGATGAATACAACATATTGAGGAGATCAAGAGTCTCCGGCGGCTTTCTTGGTGGAAGCAGCGACGATGGATTAGAGGCAGCGACAAGGATGACAGAGAGATAAAGGGATTTGTGGGTGAGTTTAAAAATTGATGACCAAAGTATCATGTTATGTGTATAAAATTATGTAATATATGTATGTTTTGGAATTAAATTAATTAGAGTTCTTCTACATGGACATGTTTATTAGACATTTAAAAAAAAAAAAATTTGCTTGTGACTCTAAAAAAATGTATATTATTTATTCCAACTAGAATTTTTATAAACTATAGTGTTTTAAGTGTAATTTGGATACATATACTTAAAACATGTACACTATATTTTGGATACATATACTTAAACTATGGTTATAGAGACTGTACAACCCTGTTCTTGTATATGTATCTAAATTACACCTAAAATATGTACACTATATTTTGTAAAAATTCTTGTTGTAATAAATATTATACATTTTTGGAAGTCACAATCAAAAAAAATGAAAATGTCCAATATTCTGGTCTGCCAAGACTTATTGAATTAATTACCCTTCTTTGTTTATGAATTTGTATTGGTATAAATTGAACAGATGAAAAATATGAGACAAAAATGTGTTTTTTTAAAAAATAATTTTGGTTCTCTTTTTGTCTTTAAAACAGTCTCAAAAATATCTCTTTTTAGATAATTTAAAAGTTTAAAATAGAAAATATTGTCATTTAGTTATTTTTAACGAGTCAGTTAACAAACAATTTTTTTTTATTCAGTGTTCAATTTTAATCAGTTCATTCAGCTATTCAGAACTATTTTATTCAATTTTATCAAACAACCCTTAGTCTATTTGGGAATGACTTATAAGTTGATCAAACTAATTTATAAGTCATTTGTTACTATTCACTTGTTTGGAAATGACTTATTTTTTCTACTTAAAAGTTGAGTTTTGAGTTTTAGTTTGACCAAATAAAATGTCTATTTTGTCTCTTTTATATTTTGCATATTTTTTTATTAATGTCCTTTTTAATAATTTTTATAATTATTTTAATTTATAAATCATTATAAACTTAACACTTTCATAATTTATTTTAACTTAATTTTTAATTTATAAGTTAAAATGTCGAGTCTTAACTTAAAATAACTTATAAATCAAATTATATTTAGGCAGTACAGATATGGGAATTAGTTCGCCTTCTTCAGTACTGGTTTTGGCCAAAATTTGCAGAGAGCAAAACCCCCCAGAAATCTCTACTCCTAATCCACTCCGTCTTCTTCAAATTCAAAAATGAAGAAAAATGGCTCAATCTATGCTCAACAGATTCATCACCATGAAAAACGAAGAGAAAAAGAAACCCAAAGAGCGCCATCCGTTCCTATTGTCCGAATGCCGAGCAGCCTCCGCGTGTTCGCAATAATAATCCGCGTACGACTTCGGCAGGGTTTGACCCCGAGGCGTTGGAGAGAGGTGCAAAGACTCTGCGAGGCATTAACAACTCTTCCCATGCCAAAAAGCTTTGTTATTTGTTTTTTGTAATTTCCTATGATGGGTTTGTATGTTCTGCTCCAAGCGCGTAAGGTTTCAGGTGATCAATATTTTTGTACCAAATTATTCTTATGAATATTGTGTTCCTTGAAAATTTTCGATTTGAGTATATATTACCAATTTAGTATTATTAATTGGGTTTATTATACTTGTTAATTTTCATAACGTAGGATTTATGTGTTGACATGTGAGTGATGGTAGTCAGTGTGTAGAAAGGGGTGATTTTGCTACGTAAAGATTTGTTAAATATTGTTGCCATTTGATGTTTCCTAGTGAAATTAATGTGATTTGGTGTTGATTTAGGTTTTTGAGAGGATCAAGAAGCAAGAAGAGACCATACAGACGGAATTTTCTGCTAAATCGACAGAATTTAAGGCAATGCAAGCTCAGGCAGAAAGTGTAAGTCTAATTTTTGCTGTGTATGCTGGTATAATTACTTGCAGTTTATTTGCATTTTTCATAAATGTGTTATGAGTCCATGCATTAGGATATTTTACTTGGTTCTGTGAGGCATTAACCAGCTAGCATTTTTCATAAAGTTGTCTGATGAATATTTATCATTGTATTTAGGGGGTTTAGAGCAATATTAACATATCAAAATAAGTTGGTTGTAGCTGTTGGGGGTGTTACAGCTCTTGCAGGTGGGATCTACACAACAAGGTATATAAATTATGTGAATTAGTTGAATATTTTCAATTAGTTGAATAAATTATGTCCCGCGTTTCCTTGAGCTTATGACTCAATCTATGCCATTGTATAAACCTAGCAGTGTACTTTTTCTGGTTGGTGTCTGTTATTGTGTTGGTAATGAGTTCTGTAAGGTTGAATTAGTCATATGCTGGTATGCATACTTCTGATGGAGAAATAATTTGGTTGACATAAGGTTATAGTTGACAGATCCTGTAAAAATAGTAAAGGTTTACACTGGACAGGTTTGATTATGAAATAGAATGCATACACATGCTTGCAGTCAATGTCATATTTCTCCAGATGCGGGCTTGGTAAGGAAGCAAAGTAGATGATCTATTATCTGTCATATATGATTAGAAGTTTTACTAATTTATATATATGCTAGCATCATGTGTGTGTCACTACACGCAGGAGATATTCCCTTCTTGCAAACATCTGCAAATTGAATCAATTTTTTACTTTAGATAACTAAAAAGTCTATTGAATATGTGACATATTTGACTGGAATAGCTGATGATACTTTTAGTTTTACCTTCAGGAATTTTACTTGATGGCTTTTTGCTCCCTCTTCTCCATTAAGTATTTCATTGTTGCTCAGGATAGTACTTCAACCCAAAGATTGGTAGGTTAGCGGTTTTGCATCGCCAAGATGCATTACTATGTTGATAGTATGGTCCGTTTTTCTTTTTCACTGGGAGTTGGGGGGGACCACAACGAGAAGAGTAGGATAACTATTTTGGCATAAATATTCCTTCTTTGTTTTATAAGTTGTTATAGCATAAATATTCTTACCAGGTGTTTATTTGATTTTAATGGCTTATGGATTACAGAAAGGGTGCAAAGGTGATTTGGAGTTACGTGGACAGAATATTAGGACAACCATCATTGGTTAGAGAGTCTGTCATTGGAAAATACCCTTGGTCAGGCTTCTCACGTGGCATTAGCACTCACTCACATGGTGCTGATAAAGGGTCTGCCCTTAAAAATGGGGATGGCTTTGGTGACGTCATCTTACATCCTTCTCTTCAAAAAAGAATTCAGCAGTTGGCTAGTTACTCTTTTGTCTTTCGTTTATCTTTTTTATGAAAAGGCATTGATATCTTTTTTCTAATACAGGGTTTGGAAAGCATGTACAATCTCGCTCAAAAATGCATGCAGTCAAAACCAGTGTCCAGCCCCCATAAGTTGATGGAACTTCTAACTGGAATTCTTGGAGAAAATACAGAGGTGAGGAATGTGGATCGACATTGCTAACGTACAATGTTTTATCTTTGGCCTTTTATCTGTCTAAATATTATTTGCGTTTTCTTTCTGGTTCAGGTTGTTTTAGCAGCATGCTCAAGATCATTTGGTCCCTGGTGAGCTGCTAATCTAACTAGTTTGTTTGATTTAGTCTTGCTTAGTTTAGGAAGTGTTATTTTTTTTTCTTCTCATTTTCTATTGCATGGTCAGTTGAGGTTTCTATCTGACGCTGTTGATCTGTATGCTATGTAAGCATTAATCAGAATGTCATGATTGGAGGATTGTTAATCTCTAAATGAACCACAAAAATCTTTTATCCTTGATTGAGCTCCTTTTTTCTTTAAATCTGGTGGTTGCTGGTGACTAGCTAATAAAAGCCCTATGCCCCTATCTCGTAGGTCGAGGATAAATTTATATCTTTCTCACTGACTGATCGCTAGTCTTTGAAGAACTAATCCACACCTAATACATTGGAGATCCACGTTTACAATTCCAAAATGGACAGTTTTTGATTCTAATTGCATGTGCGGGAATTTCTGGACCTTGCTGAGCGTGAAGCATCTTTTCTTTTTATCAATGGTGATTTAAAGAAAATTTCAGTTCCAAAGTTTTGTAAAATGTTGATGCCATTATTTTGATCTGATTTTTTTACAGTATGTACCTTCTGTGGGGGATAATTTTCTTGGAGTCGTGGTGGATACTTAAGCGCTTTTAAGTATTTCTTGATACTATCTTAAAGAGGGAGTCTTTTGTTGCAGTTAAATTTTCCTTTATTTTGTTAACATAATTTTAAAAAGAATAGTGTGGGTGGGTGTGTCTTGGCCAAAAATTTCCCTTTTTATTGTTATACATTGTAAAACTCTAGCTTGCGCATCTTTGATTGCATCACTTGTAGTGCTTATTTGTATACTCTATTAATGCAATGAACAAATCATGCTGATAATGCTCAATCAAGAGTGGTTCAAAATATTTTTTTTAGTAAGTAACGATGGATGACACAAGATACTGTTTAAGATTGAACAGGGATCATGAACTGGATCATAACTTTGATCTGAAACCTAAACTATGGTCTCTCATAAACTAGTATAAAAGTTCTACCTTCTTTTATTTCTTCTTTACCTTGATTGATTAATTTTTCAGAGTATATAGTTGTTGTATTAATTCTATCAAATTTTGGTGCCGAAGAAATGGACATAATAAAGAAGGTAGGTTTGTTATTGTAGAAGTTGACTCGTCCCAAATTCATTTCAGATACAAACTCTAATCTTATAACTGATAGTTGGACTATTCCATGAAGTTTTGATTTGTTTTCTCAACCCCTAGCGCCTGTCATTTAGGGGACAAGAGAACTAGGATTAAGCTTTTGAATGCACCTGCATACAAGAAATTTTCGCTCCAATTGCACTATTGCTCTTGGAGACCTGGCGGTTCGATTTCCTAATCCTATGGAATCATGGACTAAAAATATGTATGCAAGGTTCAGGTATACTTCAACTTCTGTCAGGAAGAATGCTGTATTGGTTCTTTCTCACCTCATTTTAAATGACATGATGAAGGTTTGAGAGGTTGCAAAATCATTTCATCTTATATAAATGAAATGGTTGTGCGATTAGAAGATGAAGATGAAAGGATTTCTAGCCTTGCCAAACTTTTCTTTCATGAGTTGTCAAAGAAAGGTCAACTGTCACTATCCCTCTTTATTGGCGGTTTACTACATTTTATTTTTTCTGTTTTGTATGTGCACAAAGGGATGTGATATTGAAATATCTACATTCCACTTACAGGGAGTAATCCTATTTATAATTTACTACCGGATATCCTTGGCAAATTATCCAACCAGAACTTAACAAGGGAATCTTTCTGCAACATCATGCAGTTTTTAATCAGTTTCATCAAGAAGGTATTACTGTAGCTTGGCTCTAGTGACGTTAAGTTTTTTTTAGAGACTTCTTTTATATATATAAAAAAAGGTTTCCCGAGTGTCATATTCTTTTCATTTGTGTGGGTGAACTTTGTATTTCCTTCAGGATAAACAAATGGAATCTCTTTTTGAGAAGCTCTATAATAGATTTAGTGGAGTCACAGGTACGGATATTTACAACTATTTTAATTTGAATTTCATACCAGCATTTGCGCTGGTATTAGCTCATCTTCTTGTGCTAGCCATTTCAAAAGTATTGTCATACCAAATAAGATTAAAAACTATTGAGTGGCTATTTCTTCTTAAGCATTGGCAAGGCATATCTTAAACTGCAATGGTACAAAATAATTACATGATATGTTGGACTTGTAGATTAAAGAACTGTACAAAACGGATTTGTAGGTCATGCTTTCCTTGGAAAGTTTTGTAAAATGTTAATTTCAATTTTGAGCCATTTTTGTGGTCTGTTTCTAGTAACTATGATTGCCAATATATGCTTTTTTTGTAATTACTAGTTGTGCCATTCAAGTGAGTATCCATTTGAAAGCATACTAGTCTAAGCATGAAATTCTTACTTTTTTTGCTAATGAGGTGCAAACAGTTTCAAATTGATGGCTCGGAAGCCTGCCTCCATAAAATGTTGCCACTGGTACTGCTTTATGATAAAGCTAGGGATATATTGTGTAATTCTTTATATGGAATCAGATGATATATTTTTTACCTTCAACTAATATGCCTTTAGTTTTGACCTTGATAACTGTGGTGCAAAGTAATATCATGTATTTATGGTTTTGTACAGGTATTTTCCCAGGACAAATCTATTTATGAAGCTATAGATTAGCCTCAATCAATTTGTCGAATGGTGTGATCAATTTCTTTCTTGATTTTTTTTTTTTTCATATATGGCACTAGTGTTAACCTCTTGATGGCAGATAGTGTGAACTAAGATGGGCTTTGTAGTTTTCAGTCGTACGAAGTTTGATTGTAAAGATGATGAATGATCTTTGTATCAGATGATTTTATTTAATTAATAATATTTTAGTTTTTTTGTATTTCTGTCATAATTTGTTATGGGGTTATTGAGACATAATATTTTTGTTTATAAAATAATTTTGAACAAGTTTTAATATAGTAACAATTTTTTATACATTTAGCAACAAATTTCGTTGTTAATGGCATTAAAAATATAATATTTGGCAACGAAAAATTAACATAATAACAACGGAGAGGATATTGTTGTTAATACTAACATAAAAGACAACATTTTTTATCGTTGCAAATCATATCAAGTTTCGTTGCACATATAAAGAAACGGCAACATATAATGTCATTGCTAATCGATTTAACTTTTTCGATGCTATTGAAAAATAACCAGCAACAAACATTTTCGTTGTTGATTCAGCATAATGTCGTTGCCAAATAATATAATCAGCAACGAAGATCATTGCTAAAAAGTTTACATTCCGCAACGAAAGCAAGCTTAGGCAACAATTTTCATAATTTACTGCAACAAAAAATTTTGTTGCAAAATAGTGTCAATTGCAACGAAAATGCATGGTTGTTGCAAAAAAAAAGAGTTTATTTCGTTTCCAATTAGCAGGCTTTAGCAACGAAATGAGGTTTTTAGCAACGAAATTTTAATTATTCTGCAACAATATATTTTGTTGCTAAATGATCGATGTCTCTGTATGAAAGCCAAATTTCGTTGCAAAATGTATTACTTTTAGCAACGAAAAAAAAGCGTTCGTTGTGGAACAATTAGCAATGCTCATTGTTAAGAACGAAAAAGACGCAACGACAAAGAAAGTCGCTACAAAACCTTTTGTAATGAAATTTGACACATTTAGCAACGAAAATCGGTTGTTGCTGAAGCCCTATTTTTTTTGTAGTGAATCAAATTCCTTTAGTAAATAAATACTTTTATTAATAAATAAATAAGATTGTTTACAAAGTATGTTTTATATCATCATACATGATTGACTTGTATGCATACTACTTTTAATTTCATCTAAATGTTATTTAGTTTTGTTATAATTTATTTTAATATACAATTTGATTTTGATTAATTCAAATTTAAAGTTAAAGATCATGAAATATATTAGTTAAGTTATTATTCTTAATGATAATTGTAGTTAGAAGTATTTAAATTTGAGGTTAATTATATTTAGAAGTGCTTTAATTTTCTTAATGAAGTCATCATGTATCTAAATACAGTTAATTCGTATAAAACCAATTGGGTTTCTGCCTTGGTCGGATATTCCGGCCAATTTTTGCTGAAAAAATGTTTATTGGGTCAACATTATATTCAATTAGGTAGTTTATGTAATAATTTGTATGCTCAATTACTTTGGGGGCTGAATTATGAATTTTGTGATACTTGGTATAACAAATGTGTATTTATCACTTTAAT
The DNA here is from genome assembly GCA_020205605.1 of Panax ginseng. Lineage (NCBI taxonomy): Eukaryota > Viridiplantae > Streptophyta > Magnoliopsida > Apiales > Araliaceae > Panax > Panax ginseng. The sequence continues at coordinate 133,224,904 of CM035133.1, read as the reverse complement.
TTATCAGTTGTTTAATATATGTTGTTTTGTGTTGCATTTTGTGTTATTTTTGTAAGAAATGTGAATTGGAACTAATGTGCATGTGTTGGATGGAAGGTGTAGAAGAAAAGAGCAAAAATTGGCTAGGGACGGCTAGAGCGTGGTCGCACCCAAACTGAGAAGGAATATATCCGGCGCGGTCGTGCCGGTTTGAAATCTCAAAAACACTTCTCTGTTGATTGAGCGCGACATCGCCCAATGTTATTCCCAGCGTAGCCGCGTCCAAGCGGGAAAGATTAAAAGCTGACTTTTTGACTTTTTATTGCAACTGAGTTGTAATTTACTACTTAATTTATATTTGGGATTGGATTTATGACATAAGAATATAAATAGACGTTTTTGAAAGTCTACTAATAATTTAGAAAGAGAGTTGATTTGATTATTAATGATTAAAAATTTATCTTAGACCTTTTTGAATTTTTAGTTAATTAATTTGCAGTGTTAGAAATAAATATGCAAGAAAATAAAAATTCAATCACACAATGCACATAAATTTATCTGGTTCACAACATACATCTCGGGTATATTGCTACGTCTAGTCTCAAGCTCCTCTCCAGTACTTGAGATCCTATTACTATCAGTAATAAATACTTATTCAATAGGCGGAGAAGACTTAATAAAGTTTTATAGACAAACTTACAACTATTCTCAACTAACTATATTGGACAGCAAGCTCCCTGCTCCCTTCTCAAGCTTAGTTGTATCTTCTTTTGAGTTCAGTTCTATTCTATGATCTGATCTGGAAACAACAACCTCTTCCTCACTTCATAAGTACATCAGAGACCCAACTCTCAGCTGACCTCTCTAAGACTCTGGTCTTGGTCAAAGAATTACTTGTCTTTCTCACAGTTACATAAAATAAACTAACTCTATCATTTTTCTCTTTTTACAAAATGTTTGACATAGTTTTGCTTCTAAAATAAGCTGATACAATTTAGTACATATATAAAAGTTTAAATAACTTTTATATTTAAGACTTCTCAACTAAACAGATAGTAGTTAAAGTACATATATGTTTATAAATGTTCAAAGATTTTTATACTTGAGTAAATATGTAAGACCCCGAATTTTATGAAATAAAAGTATTCAATTTTCTTATAATTATTATTTCATTTAGTAAATGGTTAAATTGATAAAAGGATTAAAGTTAAAGGTAATATGTGAAAATTTTGCAAAGTAAAGCAAGTTGTTATAAAATATTATTTTTGTCGGGGAATATTCGTACGACGGCACAATCATTGGTGGACCCCACAACGAAATTATTGTAAGACCCCAACTTTTATGAATAAAGATGAATTTTCTATAAATATTATTTTTGAATATTATGGAGTGAATTTGATATAATATTATATTTGTGGGATATATATAAAATTTTCAAAATACGCAAGTGGTTATAAAATACTTATTTATGTTGGGGAATATTCGTTTGGTCGTGGAATATTCTTGTTGTCGAAGAATATTCGCATTTACGCGCAAGTAGCGATCATTTGTGGGCCCTCAACGTAATAACCGCTTGATGAAAAAACGACAAGTTTGAGTTTTATAAATAATCTACAGTAGTGGTTACAGCTTAAAACCTGTTGGAATACCCGTGGTTAAAATACAATCATACGCCGTTGTTACACAAAGAGACACGGTATTGCATACAAGATTTTTGAATTATTGATTCTTACGTGAAGGCCACTACTCAATAATTGTTACAATAATTATTGCTCAATATTTTATTTTATTGATTCAATAATTGTTGTGTTGATATTTTATATTATTGTTGTTTCAATAATTGTCACTGCATAGTATTTCCCATTATCAGATCAATAATTCATATTATTTGAATAATATTATTAGATAATATTATTGGCAATGTCTAGAAAGTTCTGTCAATGAGAGGTTTGGTCACCTAATTACGCGCCAGTAAGGAGAAATCCTTATCAGAAAGCCCCCTCTTTCTTGGGAACGACCTGGTTGTCATTATTATGATTCTGTAATATTATTTGTGAATAATTAATTATTAATTTATATGATAAGAAAATATTTATTTTATGTGCACATAAATGATGGATAGGAAAATATTTATTTTATGTGGTTATAAATGGAGGAATTAATGTTGAGGTGTTTTATCAGTATTTTGTCGGATTGGAGGTATTAAAAAATCAAATCGGTGTTCTTAAAGCTCTATTACGTGAGTGATAATTTTGATCCGACCGTTGAATCGTTGTGATTTTTGAATATGTTATACATATATAAGTTGAGTATATGTCCACAAAATTTGAACCGTTAAAAATTAACGTATGATTTGTTATGAAGTTTATGAGGTGTTGAAAATCGTCCGTTTGTGGAATTCGGATATTTTCTGTTTGGAATTTGGAAAAACTTAAAGCTACAAAGTTGTAGAGAATTCGATTTCGTATGGAATGGACATAAAATTTGTATTTTTCTGATATAAGGGATATTTATTATGAATTGTTGAAGTTTCGGAAATTAAAATATTTTTATTAAAATTATGGGTGTGACCCACTTTTGTTTTTGTCAAAACATGTGCTGAGATTTTTCAAGAATGGCATGCCTTGATATTCATGGTCTTGGCATGCGTAAGGAAAAAATAAAATAAAATATTATTTTATTAATTTAGTCTCCTATGGCGTTCTAGCATTTTCCTATAAATAGGCGCTTAGGTTAGAATTGAAAATCACACCAGAATCAGAGAATTCTTCTTCTATAATCTTGAGCGTATTTCTTTCGAGTTTTAGAAAGCTTTGAGCGTAGAAAATATTGAAAGTTTTCTTCAAGAATATCCTCACTATACCAGTTGGAATACTCTTCTTTTCAAGGTAAGGGATGTTATTTTTGTTCAATATTCGCTTGAAATAATATTTTCTTCCATACTCTGTAGTATGTAAGTAATATTATTTCGTTTCAGATTTTAAATTCTATACTCGTTTTGTAAAAGTTTTGACTTCTAAACTCCATGAAATTAGTAGAATATCCTTGATATTCAAGCTTCATCCAAAGATCTTTCATGGAAATATTATTTTGAGCATTCTTGATAAGTTTTAACTTTTTTATGCCGGAGTACTATTCACGGGGTTACTATTCCTGAAGTACTATTCACGGGGTACTATTCACTCAAGTACTATTCACCCGAAGTACTATTCATGATAAAAATTGATTCGTTTTTTGTCCAAATTATTTTTGGTACAATATTATTCTTGAATTTTACTCCACAAAGCAGTATCATGTTGACAATTTGGATGTTATTGATTTCTGGATAAATTAAATTATAAATCTTTAAAAATTTATCCTTGAACTTGTTTTATTGAATTCTTATATCATTGTCATCATCCTCATGTTTATATTATGTTAAAAGTCATCTGTGGCCTGTAGTGCATAGATGGACTTAGTATGATTATGATCATGAATTATTCGGTATAATCATGACCGTAGTGTTACAAATGATGAGGTAAAAGTCTTCATTGGCCCGTAGTGCATTGATGGACAGTTGTTGGCATGATCATGACCATTGATGAATACACGAATATCCTTGGCCCGTAGTGCATGGATAATTTGTGGTCGTGATACTAAAGAATATTCTTAGCCGTAGTGCAGGGGTGATTCGATGATGTGGATTATTTATTAAGCTGAGTCTTAGTGATAAAAGTGATGAAAAACCTTTTAAATCATAGAAGATAGTAGATTTTATGCTCTACTTGACTCTTCTAATGGATTACTTGTTCCGCTACAGTTAAACTTGATGTTTGTTATATTTTATCTGTTTAACACTGTTGAAGGCTAACAATAAATTATTCTGCATTATCTTGGTCATAATATTTCTTCTTTGGGCTAGTTGAACTCACCCTTTTTTTTTCATTGTTCTCTTCAGAAATGAGAACGTAATGGGACTAGTCGGGAAACGGTGAGCGATCCAGATAATGATAGCATTAGTAGTCCTCACTATTCTATGAAATAATGTAATAATAAATGTATTGAGGACTCCATTTGAGTTGAATACTGTCTAGAAGACAATATTCATTTTAAAACTCTCAGTTTATGTTTTGTCGTATTTTACACGACAGTTGTATTATTAAGTTGTATTTGAATTTTGAACCATGTATTTGGCGACTCAAGATGGGTGATGTATACCTGTTTTGGGGGCATCACAGTTGGTATCAAAGCTTAGGGATATGATCCCTAGATAAGATGTGAGACAAGAACTAGAAGGGGAGAGACGGGGAATTCCTTCGCTAGTATGACCTACCTAAGTTTATTTGGTATTTAATTGGTCGGTCAGAGTATAGGGATAATATGTAACATATCAATTAACCCTTGTTTTGTGACAGTATTTAAAAATGACATCTGAGAATGTTGAGAAAAGCAATGGAGCACAGGAGACCATTGAGTCTCCACAGATCAATAATCAGGATAATGGGCATCAGGAAGGCAACAATCCTCATGCAAACAACAACACTGACCAAATGATGAACGATGGAATGTTTAGAGGCTTTCTGCAATTCATGCAACATCAGGCAAGAGAGACTCCTGTCCAAAATACAGGTGGAAACACTGACAATTCTCGGATAGTCACTGCTAAACAGTTCAAGGAGTTGGGACCACCAGAGTTTTTTGGAGAGCCAAAACCACTTAAGGCGGAGACATGGATAAAGCAGATCAACAAGATATTTGATGTCTTAGGATGCTCCGAGGAGAAAAAGGTTCCCTTTGCCACCTTAATGTTGTGGGCAGAAGCAAATTACTGGTGGGAATCTGTAAAGCGTACTCAACCTGCCGCACTGAAGATGTCTTGGGAGAAGTTCCAAGAACTGTTCAACGACAAGTACTTTCCCGAAAGTATTCGTCACATGAAAGAGGTAGAGTTCATTAAATTGGAGCAAAACAACATGACCGTGTCGCAGTACGAAGCTAAGTTTTCTGAGTTGTCCCGGTTTGCGTCCCATTTGATTGATAATGAGGAGAGAATGACGCGAATATTTCTAAGAGGTTTGAAACCCGAGATACGTCAATACCTTATCTCTCATAAACTGTGTTTGTATTCAGATGTTGTGAATAGGGCTCAGTTATTGGAACACGATAATGAGTTAATCCAACCAAGAGAGAGCAACCGGCAAAATGATAATACCAGTGCTAGCAGTCATTGAAGCGGTGACAACAAGCGTGGAGGGAATCAACAAGCCAGAAATGGTAACCACTTCGGTGGTAATTATGGCCAAGAAAATAAGAGTGGACATTTCAAGAAGAGAAGATTCAACAATGATGGAAAGACGTCAGCACCAGCACCCGTTGTTAAGGAAGGAGAGCGACCACCTATCATATGCTTCAAATGCGGAGGGGAGGGACACATCAGTCCAAACTGCGTGATGCAGTCCAAAGCGTGTTATAATTATGGAAGAGAAGGTCACTTAGCCCGATTTTGTCGTACACCGAAGACAAGTCCAGCTGGGATGGAGGCACTAAAGGCCGTCCCAAAAAAGTCAAAGCCGGTAGTTCAAGGGAGAGCGTTTGTCGTTACCTTCCAAAAAGCAAAGAACCCGAACGAGGTCATCACGGGTAAGCTTATCATAAACTCTAGCGAAGTCTATACCTTATTTGATACCAGTTCTACCCATTCTTTTATTTCTCCTACTTGCGCTCAACGTTTAAAATTGACTCCGAAGAAATTAGACTTTGACTTATCTGTTGAAACTCCGTTGGGAGAAAACTTCATTACATCCACTATTTATAAGTCTTGTTTGGTTCAAATCGGTACCCTCACATTACCTGTCGATCTTTTTTCATGGAAAATACTTGCATTTGATGTAATTCTAGGGATTGATTAGTTAACTACTCATCATGCAAAAATTAATTATTTTCGTAAGGTTGTTAGCTTTCATATTCCTAACCAACCTATTATGCGAATTCAAGCAACCAAACCATTAAAATCAATCACTGTCATCTCAAGCCATAAAGCTATTCGTTTATTGAAAAATGGATGTCAATCTTTCTTAGCTCATGTCATGGATTTAAACAAAAATACGTCAGTTTTGAATGATATTTCTATTGTTAATAAATTTCCTGACGTATTCCCTGAAGAACTTCCTGGCCTACCCCCAGAGCGAGGAATTGAATTTTGTATCGACCTTGAACCTGGTACAAAATCCATTTTCAAAGCCCCATATCGAATGGCTCCTATTGAACTTCAGGAGTTAAAGACCCAATTACAGGAATTGTTAGACATCGGTTTCATTCGTCCTAGTACGTCTCCTTGGGGTGTTCCTGTTCTATTCATGAAGAAGAAAGATGGGAGTATGCGACTTTGTATTGATTATCGGGAGTTGAATCATGTCACCATCAAGAATAGGTACCCATTGCCACGTATTGATGACCTGTTTGACCAGTTGCAAGACGCTAAATTCTTTTCAAAGATCGATCTTCGTTCAGGATTTCATCAGTTAAAGATTAGAACTGATGACATTCCAAAGACGGCTTTCAGAACTCGGTACGGGCATTATGAATTCCTAGTCATGTCTTTTGGATTGACTAATGCTCCTGCTGCCTTCATGGATATGACGAACCGAGTATTCAAGGAATATTTAGATCACTTTGTGGTTGTCTTTATTGATGATATCCTCATATATTCCAAAAGCCGTGAAGATCATGAGCAACACTTGAGGCTGATACTCCAAAAGCTTCATGAATATAAGCTTTATGCCAAGTTGAAGAAATGCGAGTTCTGGCTTGAGGAAGTAGAATTCCTTGGGCACGTAGTATCAAGTCATGGAATATCTGTTGACCCGACAAATATTGAAGCTATTCAAAGTTGGGAGCAACCTAAATCAGTGACCAAAGTACGTAGCTTTCTTGGCTTAGCTGGTTACTATCGGAGATTCCTAGAAGGGTTTTCTCGAATCTCTACTCCATTAACTCAGCTGACTCGGAAAGATACAAAATTCGGTTGGAGCGTGGAATGTGAGAAGAGTTTTCAAGAACTCAAGAGGAGACTCATTTCAAAGACTGCTCGACAATACTATCCTGCCTCGGAGGGATTTGTCATCTACAGTGATGCTTTGGGCAAAGGGTTAGGATGTGTTCTCATGCAACATGGGAAAGTCATAGCCTATTCCTCTCGGCAACTCAAAGAATATGAGAGGAATTATCCTACTCATGATCTAGAGTTGGCAGTTTTTGTCTTCGCACTTAAAATTTGGAGGCATTACTTGTATGGGGAGAAAGTGGAGATCTTTACGGATCATAAAAGTCTCAAATATTTCTTCACCCAAAAGGAACTCAACATGCGGCAATGACGTTGGCTTGAACTATTGAAAGATTATGATCATATCATTCAATACCATCCTGGTAAAGCGAACATAGTAGCTGACGCGGTGAGTAGAAGATCATATGCGGGTACGAGTGCGATATTGTCAACGCAAAGGCCCATTTTATATGACTTGCAAAGGATGGAGATAGAGTTAAAGACTCCAGGGACCCACGTGATGATGGCAAATATACAAGTAGAACCGACTTTAATCGATAAAATTAAAGTTGCTCAAGCTACAAACCTGGAGCTGATGCATATGAGGAAGAAAGTGCAAGAAGGTGCTATGCCAGAAGCAAGAATCGATGAAGAAGAAATACTTCGAGTCAACTCCAGACTTTGTGTTCCTAACGACCCTGATTTAAAGTATAAAATCATGATGGAGGTGCACAACACACCATTTGCAATCCATCCTGGGAGTACCAAAATGTATCGTGATCTTCGACATACATTTTAGTGGAGCAATATGAAGAGAGAAATCACAGAGTTTATCTCAAGGTGTCTAACTTGTCAACGAGTTAAGGCGGAGCATCAAGTACCAAAAGGTCAATTGCAACCACTTGAAATTCTAGAATGGAAGTGGGAGCACATTACCATGGATTTCGTTACCGGTCTTCCCAAGGTTTCTCAAGGAATAGATGCGATTTGGGTCATTATTGATAGATTGACCAAGTCGGCTCATTTCTTACCTATACGAGAAACTTATACACTTGAACGTCTTGCTCATATGTACATAAATGAGATTGTAAGATTGTATGGTATGCCAGTATTCATAGTTTCTGATCGAGACCCAAGATTCATTTCAAGATTTTGGGTTAGTTTGCAAAAAGCTATGGGCACAGATTTATGATTTAGTTCGGCTTATCATCCTCAAACGGACGGGCAGTCAGAGAGGACTATTCAAACTCTTGAAGATCTATTAAGACTCTGTGTCCTTGACTTCAAGGGAAGTTGGGACAAGTTCTTACCATTGGTGGAGTTTTCCTACAACAACAGTTATCAAGCAAGTATTGGCATGGCTCCATTCGAGGCGTTGTATGGAAGAAAGTGTCATTCTCCAGTATACTGGGATGAGGTGGGTGAAGCAACGTTATTGGGACCGGAGTTGGTACGTATGACTACGAAAAAGATTAAAACAATCCGACAACGTATAAAAACCTCACAAGATCGACAAAAGAGTTATGTTGATCTTCATCGAAAGGACGTGGAATTCAATATTGGAGTACATGTGTTGTTACGTGTTGCTCCATGGAAAAGAGTTACGAGATATGAAAAGAGAGTAAAGCTCAATCCTCGATTCATTGGCCCATTTTTAATCCTTGAACGAGTAGGAACTGTGGCCTATAGACTCGCTTTATCGCCAAGTATGTCTCGTGTTCATAACGTTTTTTACATATCTATGTTACGTAAATATGTGAAAGACCCAAACCATATTATTGAGTTAGAACCGAATGAAATAACAGAAGATTTAACGTATGAAGCGGTTCCTGTTAAAATCTTGGATAAGAAGGAGCATATTTTACGCTCCAAGGTTATACCTCAAGTCAAAGTTTTGTGGAGAAACCACGATGTTGAGGAAATGACCTGGGAGTTAGAATCTAAAATAAAATCAAGGTATCCTTACCTCTTCGACATACCAGGTACGTACCCTAATTTTAAGGGTGAAATTTCATAAGAAGGGGAGGTTGTAAGACCCCAACTTTTATGAATAAAGATGAATTTTCTATAAATATCATTTTTGAATATTATGGAGTGAATTTGATATAATGTTATAGTTGTGGGATATATAAAAAAATTTCAAAATACGCAAGCGGTTATAAAATACTCATTTCTGTTGGGGAATATTCGTTTGGTCGTGGAATATTCTTGTTGTCGGGGAATATTCGTAAGACGACGCAGCCATTTGTGAGCCCCTAACAGAATAACTGTCGGATGAAGAAAATGACAAGTTTGAGTTTTATAAATAACGGCGTAATAGTTACCGTTAACACTGTTGGAATACCTGGTGGTTAAAATACGAATACGTGTTGTTGCATGCAGCAAGACACCGGTATTGCAGAATTTTTTGAATTATTGATTCTTACATAAGAAGGCACTACTCAATAATTATTACAGTAATTACTGTTTAATATTTTATTTTATTGATTCAATAATTGCTGCGTTGATATTTTATATTATTGTTGTTTCAATAATTATCAACAACGACAATATTTCCCATTATCAAATCAATAATTCATATTATTTGAATAATATTATTAGATAGCATTATTGGCAATGTCTAGAAAGTTCTCATCAAGGAGAGGTTTGGTCACCTAATCAAGCGCGCCAAGAAGGAGAAATCCTTATCTAAAGCCCCCACTTTCCTTTGAGCGGCACCGTTGTCATTATTGTGATTCTGTAATATTATTTGTGAATAATTAATTATTAATTTATATGATAAGGAAAAATTTATTTTATGTGGACATAAATGATGGATAGAAAAATATTTATTTTATGTGGTTATAAATGGAGGAATTAATGTTGAGGTATTTTATCAGTATTTTGTCGGATTGGAGGAATTAAAAAATCAAATCGGTGTTCTTAAAGCTCTATTGCGTGAGTGATAATTTTGATCTGACCGTTGGATCGTTGTGATTTTTGGATATGTTATACGTATATAAGTTGATTATATGTCCACAAATTTTGAATCGTTAAAAATTAACGTATGATTTGTTATGAATTTATGAGGTGTTGAAAATCGTCCGTTTATGGAATTCGGATATTTTCTGTTTGGAATTTGGAAAAACTTAAAGCTACAAAGTTGTAGAGAATTCGATTTCGTGTGAAATGGACATAAAATTCGTATTTTTCTGATAAAATGGCTATTTATTATGAATTATTGAAGTTTCGAAAATTAAAATATTTTTATTAAAATTATGGGTGGAACCCACTTTTGTTTTTGTCAAAACACGTGCTGAGATTTTTCAAGAATGGCATGCCTTGATAGTCATGGTTTTGGCATGCGTAAGGAAAAAATAAAATAAAATATTATTTTATTAATTTTGTCTCCTATGCGTTCTAAAGATTTTCCTATAAATAAAGCGCTTAGGTTAGAATTGAAAATCACACCAGAATCAGAGAATTCTTCTTCTATAATCTTGAGCGTATTTCTTTTGAGTTTTAGAAAGCTTTGAGCGTAGAAAATAGTGAAAGTTTTCTTCAAGAATATCATCGCTATACCAGTTGGAATACTCTTCTTTTCAAGGTAAGGGGAGATATTTTTGTTCAATATTCGCTTGAAATAATATTTTCTTCCATACTCTGTAATATGTAAGTAATATTATTTTGTTTCAGATTTCAAATTCTATACTCGTTTTGTTAAAGTTTTGGCTTCTAAACTCCATGAAATTAGTAGAATATCCTTGATATTTGCGTTTTATCCAGTATCTTTTTATGAAAATATTATTCTGAGCATTCTTGATAAGTTTTAACTTTTTCATGCCGGAGTACTATTCACGGGGTTACTATTCCTGAAGTACTATTCCCGTGGTACTATTCACTCGAGTACTATTCACCCGGAGTACTATTCATGATAAAAATTGATTCGTTTTTGGTCCAAATTATTTTTGGTACAATATTATTCTTGAATTTTACTCCACAAAGCAGTATCGTGTTGACAATTTGGACGTTATTGATTTCTGGATAAATTAAATTATAAATCTTTAAAATTTTTTCCTTGAACTTGTTTTATTGAATTCTTATATCATTGTCATCATTCTCATGTTTATATTATGTTGAATGTCATCTGTGGCCTGTAGTGCATAGATGGACTTGGTATGATTATGACCAGGGATTATTCGGTATAATCATGACCGTAATGTTACAAATGATGTGGTAAAAATCCTCAATTGCCCGTAGTGCATTGATGGACAGTTGTTGGCATGATCATGACCATTGATTAATACACGAATATCCTTGGCCCGTAGTGCATGGATAATTTGTGGTCGTGATACTAAAGAATATCCTTAGCCATAGTGCAGGGGTGATTCGATGATGTGGATTATTTATTAAGCTGAGTCTCAGCGATAAAAGTGATGAAAAACCTTTTAAATCATAGAAGATAGTAGATTTTATGCTCTACTTGACTCTTCTAATGGATTGCTTGTTCATACCGCAGTTAAACTTGATGTTTGTTATATTTTATCAGTTTAACATTGTTGAAGGCTAACGATAAATTATTCTGCATTGTCTTAGTCATAATATTTCTTACTGGGCTAGTTGAGCTCACCCTTTTGCTTTCATTGTCCTCTTCAGGAAATGAGAACGTAGCTGGGACTAGTCGGGGAACCAGAGTGACTACCCGGATGATAGCATTAGTAGTCCTCACTATTTTATGAAATAGTGTGATAATAAATGTATTGAGGAATCCATTTGAGTTGAATACTGTCTAGAAGACAATATTCGTTTTAAAACTTTGAGTTTATGTTTTGTCGTATTTTACACGACAGTTGTATTTGAATTTTGTACCATGTATTTGGCGACTCAAGATGGGTGATGTATACTTGTTTTGGGGGCGTCACAGTTATTGTCGGATTGAGAAAATGACAAAATTATCTTTTTATGAAATAACGGCGTAGTTGTTACCGTTAACACTGTTGGAATACCTGGTGGTTAAAATAGAGTAATACGTGTTGTTGCACAAGAGCGATACCTGTATTGCATATTTTTGAATTATTGATTCTTACGTAAGAAGACATTACTCAATAATTGTTACAGTAATTACTGTTCAATATTTTATTTTATTGATTCAATAATTGTTGTGTTGATATTTTATATTATTGTTGTTTCAATAATTGTCACTGCACAGTATTTCCCATTATCAGATCAATAATTCATATTATTTGAATAATATTATTAGATAAAATTATTGGCAATATCTAAAAAGTTCTGTCAAGGAGAGGTTTGGTCACCTAATTGCGCGCCAGTAAGGAAAAATCCTTATCGGAAAGCCCCCTCTTTCCTAGGAACGGCCTGGTTGTCATTATTGTGATTCTGTAATATTATTTGTGAATAATTAATTATTGATTTATATGATAAGGAAATATTTATTTTATGTGGACATAAATGATGGATAGAAAAATATTTATTTTATGTGGTTATAAATGAATGAATTAATTTTGAGGTGTTTTATCAGTATTTTGTCGGATTGGAGGTATTAACAAATCAAATCGGTGTTCTTAAGCTCTATTGCGTGAGTTATAATTTTGATCCGACCGTTGGATCATTGTGATTTTTGGATATGTTATACATATATAAGTTTAGTATATGTCCACAAATTTTGAACCGTTAAAAATTAAAGTATGATTTGTTATGAATTTTAAGAGATGTTGAAAATCGTCCGTTTGTGAATTTCAGATATTTTCTGTTTGGAATTTGGAAAAACTTAAAGCTACAAAGTTGTAGAGAATTCGATTTCGTGTGGAATGGACATAAATTTCTTATTTTTCTAATAAAAGGGCTATTTATTATGAATTATTGAAGTTTCGAAAATTAAATATTTTTATTAAAAACATGGGTGGGCCCCACTTTTGGTTGGTGTAGAAAACATGTGCTGAATTGGTGGGACCCACTAGAGGTGGCTGAAATTTGGTCTTGGTTGGTGGCATGCGTAGAAAATTAATAATAATATTTTATTATTTAGTCTCCTATGGCGTTCTAGCATTTTCCTATAAATAGGCGCTTAAGTTAGAATTGAAAATCACACCAGAATCAGAGAATTCTTCTTCTATAATCTTAAGTGTATTTCTTTCGAGTTTTAGAAAGCTTTGAGCGTAGAAAATAGTGAAAGTTTTCTTCAAGAATATCCCCGCTATACCAGTTGGAATACTTTTCTTTTCAAAGTAAGGGATGTTATTTTATCCTTGGCCCGTAGTGCATGGATAATTTATGGTCGTGATACTAAAGAATATCCTTGGCCGTAATGCAGGGGTGATTCGATGATGTGGATTATTTATTAAAATCGAGTCTCAAATGATAAAAGTGATAATAAAACCTTTTAAATCATAGAAGATAGTAGATTTTATGCTCTACTGACTCTTCTAATGGATTGCTTGTTCATTGCAGCTTAAACTTGATGTTTGTTATATTTTATCGGTTTAACAACTTTGTTGAAGGCTAACGATAAATTATTCTCGCATTATCTTAGTCATAATATTTCTTACTGGGCTAGTTGAGCTCACCCTTTTGTTTTCATTGTCCTCTTCAGGAAATGAGAACGTAGCCGGGACTAGTCGGGGAATGGAGTGACGGTCTAAATGATAGCATTAGTAGTCCTCACTATTTTATGAAATAGTGTGATAATAAATGTATTGAGGAATCCATTTGAGTTGAATACTATCTAAAAGACAATATTCGTATTAAAACTCTCAGTTTATGTTTTATCGTATTTTACACGACAGTTGTATTATTAAGTTGTATTTTAATTTTGTACCATGTATTTGGCGACTCAAGATGGGTGATGTATACCTGTTTTGGGGGCGTCACAAAATATGCTTCTTTAATAAGTAGATATCAATTTATGCTTAGTTCAATAATACTTCTAAGTAAGCAAATGTGTGAATTTATGTAATGTTATAAAAGTTTAAATAATTTTTATATTTTTGTAAAAAATGCTTCTTGAATAAGCAAGTATATAACTTCTGTTCATATTTATAAAGATTTAGTTTTCTATATAAAATAAAGAGTGTGTTTATATGGAAAATAGATTTAACTTTAATTTCAGGTATAAAAGTTCAAACAACTTTTATAGTTATGCTTCGTGTTAAGTAGATAGATTTTTAGAAGTTTGTGATATAAAAGTTTAAATAACTTTTATATTATACAACAAGTATTTTATGAATAATTAAATAAATGTTCAAACACTTGCAATGACAGATATCAAATATAATAAATTAAACAATTAAATGATACTTGATATAACAAATAAATTTATTAAACTCGAAGATATATATAATGATATATTCTATCTATCATGTGAATATTAAATAAGGCAGGGCATTTTTTTTATTTTGTATATAGATTAGTCTTTGATTATCTAAATGAATTTATTTTCCTATTTGTTTTCCCAAGGAAATTTATATTCTTCTAGAGTTCAACTAGGTATTTTCGTTTAGTTAATTTACTTCCTATTTTTAGATGGGAAGGAAAAGTTAGGTTCTGTTTCTTTCCAAACAAACCCATGATGTTATTGATTTTTATTTTTAATACTAATTCTAAAACACTCATAAAAAAATATGGGGACAAAGACAGATTTTTGTTTTGGACAATAGTACCATTATTATGTGTCATTTTTCATTAAGAATAATGTCCATGAAAAGGATTTCAACGAATTTGATTTTCTAGAAGAAAACAAAAAGAACAGCCAAATATATATGAATCTATGTGATATGGTTTAAGTATTTGGAGCCAATCAAGTCCCTGGATACAGCTCACTCCAATCAACCTAACATAACATAACGGATAATGTGATTCCCAGTTTAATAAGTCAAGCTAATAAATCATAGTCATTACGCCTTAGGAGGCACATGAAAGTGAAGAATTCAGTATTCGGATGAATTCAATTCGATACATCAGAAATAATTTAAAAGTTTCTCCACATAAATAGTTGTCAAGTAATAGACTTAATTCAAAGTTCAAAGCATCTCTTAAGCAAGTGTAATTAAATAGAATATTAGATATAACTTTATCAACACTAACTCTGATTAATTTTCATCTAACTTACCGTGTTAATCAATAAGAAATTCAAAATGAATGGTATCATTCAAATAGTGAAAATTAGACACCGTGACACTTAATCATCAAGAACACATGCAATAATTTATTTAATAAAGGAATACTGACTGCAATAATTTATAAGAGCATGTAATTAGAGAAAATACTTTTTTCTTAAGGTGGTAGTTCTAATTGAAGTAGCTTTCAAACATTAAACCCACAACAACACATAAAAATGAACAATACAGAACAAACAATCTAATACAACATTATTCTTCTTGTAATCTAATTTGATTTTTCTAAGATTACTTCAGTATTCATACAATTCTATAATTCTAAAAGCTGTAAAATATTTCATAACAAATAGCTAGGAGAAGTGAACCAATTACATCAGTACAAAAATATACTTTTAGTGACATCTATGGTATATTTCTTCTGTTCGAAAATTAGATATATATTTTGACTTTACTTTCTCGAGTTGATTTGCAAAATCCTAAAATTCAAAATTGATATGATTTGTTTAAGTTTTGAAAATATCAAAATTCGATATACCTCTAATGTCAATACAACTGACTGTTCAATCTAAGTATATTTTTCATCTTATGAAACGCCTCCATTTGAATTCTAATTTTTTTTTCGCATTTTAAAGGGGTAAAGGGGTAACATGCGAAAAACAATATGAAAATTTATATCTTTTCCAACTTTCAAGTTGGAGAAACCTCCATAGACAGTCAAATAGGGTTTAAAGCTCTCACCACAAGTTCTACTTTGGTGAAGTTTTAGTTCTGATATGAGACTATTAGCTTAAATTATGTCTTTTAAGCAAAAATATTTTGGGATTGAAGGATATACAATTAATAACCTAAGGTACTATAAATAATATCTAATTTAAACATAAGCAAACTTGGTAGAGCCTTATAGTGACATTTTAAATACTAAACTCTTATCTAAATGTAATGCAATACAAATTTAAATCATGCTCATTGAATTGTGAACTTTTTCCAATATAGACGTTTCAATTCACGCTTAAAGTTACCAAAGATATGATAGATGATACATTAAACTTAGTATAGCTTGTAACTAATAGCAAGATATCTTGATTGAGGAAAGAGAAAGTGCAAGAATAGCTTTATGCCTTCAAGAATGATACCACAATCAAATAATATCAAATATATAAATTAAAAATTCTCTTATTAGATGAATCATACATGTCCATATATTGCATACTCAAATCACCATGGATTTGAGTCTAAATGATGTCTTCAACTACTTCTGCAAACAAAAGTAAAAACTCCACATTTTCTTTTTCAACACTAAGAGTGCAGGACTAACAGTAATTCTGCAATCACTATGTGTAGTTATCATAATCAACATCTTACGTCTCTTTGCATATGCAACTTAACCAAGTTTGGAAGTTTCGTAATAAGAAAACTTGAACTTAGAGGCATACTATAACTTAAAGAAAAAAGAAAAGGAATCTAAATTTCTACTTAGAAATATAAAATCCTGAAAAATCAAGAACCTATTAATAAGAAGAACACAAAGACTAAAAATAGAACTTTTAACCCTGCCATAAAAATGAAACCCATAGTCACATAAGAGAAAGGGCGGTGGCAAGCACATTTATGAAAACTCATACAAGCATATTGACTGAACAAATATTAAGCATCTTATGAAATAAAGATAATTTATAATAAGTCATTGTTAAATAAATAGCATAACGATTAGTACAGTAACTATCATTGAATTAGAGAGGTGTTCATGTGCAACCTACTTTCAATTATTTGTACTCTATGGAATTCGAATTATGAATTAATATGGAATTCAAGGTGAAAAGGACAGTTCCTAGTACTTATTTTACAAGAGCTTTTTTGCTATGGAATTCAAGGTGAAAAGGACAGTTCCTAGTACTTATGTTATAAATCTTTTGTTATGTGACTAATAAATTCAATTCCAAACACAAGAAGTTACTCTGAGCTTCCAACCAACAAACTCACGAAAATCTTTGCTCTCGCACGGTCACCCTCTATAATTGATTCAAGTATTAAGATACATAACTTTTTTTTTGTGCAAAGTTGCACTTTCTTGTTTCTCTCCCTCTCTCCGTCACTAAAATTGTCTTTTAGCCTCGTTGTGTTTAATTTGCTAGACATCTCGTAGTTATTTAGTTCTTGCTCATTTGGATCATAATGCTGGGAAGATTTCAGTTACTGTCTTATGTCTTGATGTATCACTATGTGTGGTTCTTAACGTACTTGCATAATTTTGTTTTTATCTACTTAAAAACAGGGAATAGAAATTTACCTTTTGATAAGGGATACTCTGTCACAGAATCCTTACGTGGAATTGTTTGAATAATGTTGAATATGTGCATTTTATATACTCAACAATTGCTATACATTAAAGCTTAACCTTACCAAAAAAAACAAATACTATACATCGGACTTGGCTTAAGCAGTAGCATTACTGTAACTTGATATTTGATTATCTCTTGCCTACGTTGAAGATGTTAAAGTTCAACTGTTATACTTATACCTCTTATCTTGATGTTCAAGGCTCAGCAGTAACGGTTTAGTCTTTGAAGATATAGCAGTCTCATTGGAAGCATTCAGCTCTTGAATAGGGATCTAAACCAGGTAACAGACCATAGCCCCCTTTCCATCCTCACCTTGCCAAAGAATGCTTGCAATATTATCTGAAACCATATTATCTGAAACCGGGTAACAGGTCATAGCCCCCTTTCCATCCTGAATTGAGGGTGGATCCTCACATCTAACCCATTCCTGGATGTTGCAATATTATCTGAAACCATATTTGTCATATAGTATATTGCAACGGCCAGGAACTCTCTTTTCTTTCTTAGCCCACACCTCCCGCTCTTTAAACTTGTGCCTTGCCTATATACATGCCTGTATAATGTTAAATTCATTTCTTGAATTTTGAGTTTATATCCTCTTTTGTAAACGTGCTTTTAATGTATAGCATGTGTCAATTGGTGAAGGATTCCTTTTATGTGCTACTTGCACCGATTAGTGTTTCTATAAGGACTGGTCTGGAGGGTTACTTTTGTTTATGAGCCTTTGGCATGTTATTTCAAACTATATGAGCATAAATTTGGTAGCTACTTTTATGTGCTAAAGTTCTAAAACAGCAAAAAGAACTGCTTTTTAAAATTGATTGCTTTTGGTGTCTTTCATCAGTTGCACCTTTTTCCAATTTGTGGGTTACTCGTGTTTCAAATTAAGGAGGCTCTTTTCCCGAGTATCAACAAACAATTAAAATATATTTAAAGTTGAAATAAATTTAGTTCGTATTTTGAAAAAATAGGAAGAACACAATAATGGATCAGACAAATTTTGAATTTCTCTCTCAGAACATAAACAACAACAACAAAAAAAGAAAAAGAACATAAACATATTCAATCTATAAACAAAAATACCCAGAACAAAATAACCATCAATAAAAACTATAAAATCGAAATAAATGCCTAATAATGATTCAAAAACCAAACTAAGCTCAAATTAAGCATATCAGTAAACCAAAGAAAAGGGTAATAAAATTTCATTATGAAAATCATGGAAAATCGAAGCAATACACCAAAATATGTAAAACAGAAAAAATGATAAAACCTTTCGGTGTTTGGTATTGAGTTCTTTGGAGACTCTGTCTTTCTCATTCATGGTCGGTTGCCTTTATGTATATAACGATCTGTGTCTGGGAGTTCTTTGCTCTCTAATAATCTGGGAGTTCGAGAAGAAGAAGAGAGATTGGGCTAAAATAAGCATTTGTGTATATTCTTTCTGCCTTGATTATTATCTTACGTGAGAGAGTAGAAGAGAGACTATGACTTGGGCTGCTGATTGGCGGGAGAGAGTAGATATTACTGACTTAATTTGGTAGATTAGAAATGGATATGAGATTTAGGGTTGGGAATGAGAGATTTAAAATGAAATTAGAAATTTGTGTATTGGGTATAAGAGATTTAAGAGTGTTTTGAGGGACGGAGTTGTCTGGGGCCAGCAATGAGAGAGAGCTCTGTTTGTGGTAGAAGAGAGAGAGAGAGATACGATTTGAAATTTGAATAAGTGAGAGAGAGAGAGAGAGAGCTGCTAACGTAGGATTCAGATGCGACATTTGTCTATTTTCTCTCTCTTCTCTCCTTTATATTATAGATATATAAGTAATCATAAAATAAAAAGGTACTGCAGTACCACGTTTTTATTAAATGTAATACTTATATTATATATATATATAATATATTACCGTAATATATATATTATGTATATGTAATATATATTTTAATAATTTTATAATTAAAATAAAAGTTTATTTTAATTTTAAAATAAAAGGTTTATTTTAATCTTAAAATAAAAAGGTTTATTTTAATCTTAAAATAAAAAGGTTTATTTTAATTTTAAAATTAGAGTTTCATGCTAACTAATTAGAGTTGGAATTGGATTCCATGATAACTAATTGGAGTTGAAATTGGATTCCATATTTTCTTAAATAAAGGAGTTTATTTAGATATGAAATAAGATTTCATATTATTCAAAATAAAAGAGTTTATTTGTGAATAGGAAAGAGAATCCGTATTTCCTTAAATAAAGGAGTTTAATTAGATATGAAATAAGATTTTATATTATTCAAAATAAAAGAGTTTATTTGTGAATAGGAAAGAGAATCTGTGTTTTCTTTAATAAATGAGTTTTTTTACTTGGAATTAGATTCCATAATTAATTAAAATAAAGGAGTTTATTTTGATTAAAGATTTTGATTAAAATAAAATAGTTTATTTTATTCAAAATTAGATAAATTAAAATAAAAGTTGTTTATTTTGATTTAAATTTGAATTAAAATAAAGGAGTTTATTTTGATTCAAAATTAAATTGTATACTAACTAAATTTGCCCATTAAATGATACCAATATATATATATATATATATATATATATATATATATATATATATATATATATTGAATGTTTATTATTCATGAGATGAATGTTATTTATTGATGCATATGGTGATGTGTATGATAATAAATGAGATTGATTATGGACTATTGACCAATGTGATTGGATTTTATTTTAGTTGAATGCATGAATGTATGGGTTTTATTAAATGGGGTCTGCACAGACTTCGTCTTCTCTAATTTTTTCTTAATGTAAATTCTAACTCTCTCCTATGTACTTCCCTCGATTTCACGATCAAGGTTTCTATTTGTTTTAAAATAGTTTTGTAATAGGAATAGTTAGAATTAATTTTGAAGAATTAGAGATCAAGGGCAAGGGAGCGTGAAGACAGAAAGCTTCAGTAATGGAGCCCGGGTTTAAATGTAATAGTTATATTTAAATATTAATTCTTGCACCCTGGGGTTTGACCTTTTGGTTCACTTGGTGGCTCTAGTGAACCAAACTAGAATAAAAGTCCATAATTAATCCAGGTAGAATATAGTATTCTATATGTGCATGCTTATACTATATTATATATTATGCAAACATGCTTCGCATGTTAATTAATATAACGCGTATTTTATATATATATGTGCATGTGTGCTAAACAAGATGAGATAAATTAATAACAAACCCTTCAAATTGTTTATATTAAGTTGTAACATTCAAAGATATTTGGAATATCGAACGTCGCCTTCTAGCATGGTAAAACAATAGAGTATTAAATATTTAATATGAGTTTGTTGTGCACACACAAGGCAAGTATTAAATATTTAAGATATTTTTTTATCACATTTAATGCTTATAAATAGACTGAACAATGTTGTTTTGTTGTGCACACACAAGGACAGTGTTTTTCTTTCGAATATATGGAAGTGCTAGGTATGACTTAACTTAGATCATTTTAGTTCGGATGTGCACACACTTGACCATTATGATCTAAGAGGCAAAATAAAAGGAGTTACATAGTTGATGTAATTGACAAGAGTTGTCTACCTATTTATTTATATATAGTTTGTTGTGCACACACAAGGCTATATACATTTGAAATGGGATCCTTATCTCACTAGCATATCTTTAATTAGATATTGTCGAACTATATATATTGAGGGTAATATAGTTTGAAGAAAATAGTGGGAGATACAAATTTAAAATAAGACCTAAATTATTTTGGTAATTAATAAAAGAATGTATGCTAAAATGTTGTTAATTACAAATTCATTTACAGAATTTTACAATGTCTAAATTACTATCACTGCGAAGCATATTAGATGTTATTTAACCGGACCAAATTAAATGGATTGGTTAAGGAATTTGAGAATAGTTCTCATGGCTTAAAAGGTATCTTATGTCTTTAATACGCCTATCCCTGCAATGGTTGCAGACAATGCCTCTGAGGAAGACATTGCTGCTTTTAGAAAGTGGCAAGATGATGCACAGTTGGCTCAATACATCATGCTCGCATCCATGAGTAACGAGCTTCAACGTCAGCATGAAACTATGGATGCTCCTACTATACTCCTGCACGTCAAGTAGTTGATGGTAAAGAAAGTAGGACTAATAGATATTAGATATCTAAGGAGCTCTTTTGATCTAGAATGACCGAAGGCACTACAGTACAGACACATGTCCTAATAATAATCAATTTGATTGATCAATTAGGACAACGGGTTTTGTCATGGATGGAGAGTTGAGCCAAGATTTGATCTTGCACTCACTCCCGAACTCCTTTCACAATTGTTGTGATTTTTTCATATGAATAATCTAGATATCAGCCTCGCTGATTTGCTTAACATGTTAAAAATGTTGAGAGTCATTTTTCAACCAAGAAAGATCATGTCTTTCTAGTAGGGGCCAAAGGATCTTTTGAAAAGAAGAACGATTCAAAGAAGGTAAATAGAAAGGCAAAAACAAAGGATAATAAGAACAAAACTGATACGGATAGAAAATGAGTTAGCTTCCAATGCAATAAGCCTGGACACTGGAAAAGAAACTGCGAGAAGCATCTTGTAGAGCTAACCAGAAGAAGCTTAGTGAAGTTTCGGTTACAAATACAAATTTGTTCATGATTTAAAATTAATTTTTCTTTAAGTCAAGGTTCTACTTGGGTATTGGATACCAACTTTGGTTATCATAAATATTGATTTATGAAGGGACCAAGCAGAAGTAGAAAGCTAAACAAATATAAGTAATCCTATGTGTGGGAAATGAAGTAAAGGTTGCTACATTAGCCATAAGAATTTATTATTTAGCATTGCCTACGGTCATGTCTATTAAGTCAATAACTTGTTATTGTATTCCAGTTCTTGTTAGAAATATTATTTCAATTTTTGTTGTTGGACAATGAAATCTTTGGTATTATATTTAAGAATAATTGTTGTTCTATTTATAATAATAATGTTTTGTATAGAACTGGAATATTACTTAATGGATTTTGTGTACTTGACTTACGTGAAAATAATTTTGCAAATTGAAAAAACTAGTATAAGAAAAGGAGATGATCATTTAAAGAGTTGAATGTGTGTATTTGCTGAAATACAAGAGTGAATTATTTGAAAGGTTCAAATAATTCAGAAATGAAACAAATTGGCTGTATTAGGATTCTTTGATCGGATCAAGGGAGGAAAACTTGTGCAATGAGTTTCTAAATCATCTCAAATGGTTTTCTCACAATGGACGCCTCCTCATACACAATAATTAATTGATGTATGAAAGGAAAAATTGTATCTTGTTGGACATGGTACGGTCCATAATGATTTTACCGACATTCCAGTATCATTCTAGGGTTATGCCCTAGAAATGGCTGCATATCTACAAAAAAGGTAACCTCAAAATCCAGCCCCAAGACTCCATTAAAGTTAAGATAAGAGGTTGTCCAGCTTATGTGAAAAAGGTATCAAAGGATAAGCTTGGGACAAAATTTGACAAGTATAGATTTGTGGGACATCCTAAAGTAAGTTTAGGGTATATGTTCTATAATCCTACTTAGCAAAAAGTGTTTGTTGTGAAACACACATCCTTCTAAGATAAAGATGTTTATCATTGAAGGAGCTAGTGGGAGGATAATAGATCTTGAAGAGTTCAAGAACCACAATACACTATAAGTCAAATAAGAGGAACCTGTAGATAGACCTATTGTACCACAACTGAATCGTAAATCTGGAATAGTACCAAAGATAATTGGGAGGTATGGATTCATCATAGATGATGATGATGATGAGGTACACATCATAGAAGATGATGATCCAGTTAGATACGATGAGGTAAGAGTTGTAAACACTCAGAGAAATGAATTAAAACAAGTTTCTCAAAATGGAACATTCGTTTTGATGAAATAATCAAAAGAGTTTGATTTTATCAAAAATAAGAATGAACCTAGTGTGTACAAAAGGGTCAGTGGGAGCGTCGTGACATTCCTAGTATTATATGTTGATATACTACGGATAAGGAATGGCATATCAATGCTACAATCAGTAAAGATAAAGTTGTCTAAACATTCCTCCATGAATGATTTGGGAAGAGTATCTTAATTGGGGATACAAATCTATATAGATAGATTCAAGAGGATGCTCGACTTAACCCAAGGAATGTATATTCATTTGATGCTAAAGTCGTTTAGCATGGCAAACTCCAAGAGATGTCTCATGTTGATGAGTCATGGAGTGTATCTCTCTTAATAGTCCCCAAAGACTCCAAAAAGAGAGATCGCATGAGTAAATATCATGTATGCAGTGAAATGTACGAGACCTGATGTTGATCGGTCATATTCTAGAGAAGATCACTGTAAGACAGTGAAAAATATCTTAAAGTACTTAAACGGCACTAAGGATGTGATTATAATATAATGGTGGGTCTAAATTAAAACTAGAGGGCTTAACAGACTAAAGTTTTTTTTAGGCAGACCAAGACGACAAAAAATCCACTTTAAGTTAAGGTGTTACCTTGATCAGTGGTGCAGTGAATTGGAAAGGTTCCAAATAGTAAAGAGTTGCTGGTTTAGTGATAAAGACAAAGTATATAGCTATAAATGAAGCTGCAAGTTGATTGTTGGATGAAAAGTTCATTACAGAACTAGGAATAGTTCCTAAGTCTCATCTTGGATCTAAACATGTGTTGTGGCACTTTCATTTGATTATAGGAATCATTAAAAGATGGGAAATTACTATAGAGATAGTAGACTATCAAAAAAAACATTACATATCCATTAACTAAAGCTTATCCAACAGCAGGATGATCGTCACTTAGAGAAGAAGGGTATGAGATACCATGACGATTAGCTTTATTGCAAGTGGGAGATTAAAAGTATGCACACAAGCCAATCATGTTTGATGATAAAGCATATACTTTGTAACAATCTTATTCATTTATTAATAAAAAGTATTAATTAATTAAAGACTTTTGATTATCTACATGATGCTGTTTTATAATATGTGATAAACCCATAGTTCCCAATCTAATGATGATGATCATTCTAATGAGATCTAAATTCTTAGAAAGCTTAAAACTAAAATAGTTCCCAATCATTGGATTACTAAATTGGGGATTAGTGAATCCGGATAGATTGGTACATATGTTGCTTGATCATTGGATGAGGATGATTGATCTTATGATCATTTGTGTGGAGACACTAAAGCAAGTATGTAGGTGCTTATTAGAGAATAAGTTCACTGAACGTGGCTCGCTAAGGAATTCCTAATGGAGTTTTACTTGCCTGTCCTTGGACTTGAGATCATCATAGTATCTTGTGTATGATGAGTTATACTTTGACTTATTTCTTAAGACTCTTAGGGTATATCAAAGGGTATGCTTGGGTATAATAAGTTGTACATGGAGATAATGTATGATCAATAAAGAATCTACCACTTCTAGAAAAAGAAGAGAAATGTCCTATATGATTCGATAAATGACAACCCAAAGTCCTTGGTTAAGCAGAATGAAATTAGAAAGGAGTTTCTAATTTACATTATTTGGAGTTGTGCATTTAAGAGTCGAAATACATATAATTAAATAAAATAAGACTTGACAATAATTTCATGTCTTATATTTAATTGGAACATTGTATGGTGGAAGGATTGAATTGTACGGTAACTATTTACTCAAAGGTTCTTTTTATGATTAATGTTGAAATCTATATTATCTGGAAAGTCATTAATCGCTAGGGAGGCTTATCCCTATTGTAGAATAAATATTATTTATTTAAATTAATTAATAGTTTAATTTATTTATTTAAATAAGATTAGAATTGTTCTAATTGATTTATTCACAACCGGTTTAATATGGAGAACCTAAAGGGTCACACCATAAAAGGAAGAATAATTATTTAAGAAGTTAATGGCATAATCGTAATAATAAGTGAAGTATATTTAATTTAATCTATGGTGATAGATTAAATTAAATAGCTTAATATTTTAGAAATATTAAATATAAATTAATAAGAGGAGTCTTATTATTATTATTACTATTACTATTATTTAATTCCTAAAGGAGTTTGAGAATTAATAAATAAAAGTACTCTCAAATATCCTAATAGGATTAGAAGGCAAATTAATTAAATGAGTTTAATTAATTATCCCTAATAAGATTAGGGAGCTTAATTAATTAAAAGAATTTAATTAATTAAATAAAATCCAATTCCTTAATTGTTAAGGAGGGTTGCCTACATCTATAAATAAGCGGAGTCTTATTATGGGTGAGGGAGATGTTGACTTTTTCACAACATACGTAATTCCAATAGTTGGGAGAGTACGCTCTTTTTCTATGAGAGATAGAAAAACTAGGGTTTTGCCAAACACCCATCTTCTTGAATCTTTATTTTTTCTTGGTGGATCACCCCTAGAGGCCAAACACTTGGGTGGCTAACGTTAATCAAAGGAAGGAACCAAACCCGGTGGATTCAAATTGGACGCGAAAGGATTTGGAGGTGAACTCGTACCTGAGTAAGCTCGAATCTTCAAGGGTATGATTCTTTTTCTTCATATCTTTTCATTTAATTAATAATTGTGCATAAAGGATGATCTGGGTATATGGTTTGTAAAAATTTTAAACTCTGATTTTTATACGTTTTCGCTTATTTTGTGCAATTTGATTCGTTCATGAATATTACAAACCTAACACTTAATGGGTTTTATTTAATTATTTTGCATACGAATATCGCAAGATTGATTGAATTGAATAAAAGTTAACTGATCACTTGGGAAAGAGCTTTTAACACTTAGAATTCTTGTTAATAATTCATTAGGCATAATAATTGGATTAGTTGGATAATTGGTTTGTAGTACATAAATTGGGGATATTGTAGTCTTAACCTTTATTTATCTGAATTCATTCGTCGAGTCTTAATCTTTATTTATTTGAATTAATTTTAGAGTAATCTAGTTTTAATTGATTAATTTAATTTTCTTAATTAGAAAAATAACACTTTGCAATTGTTTAAATAAAATTGATTTGATTAAGAGTTAGTACTTGGTAATTTTTATTAAATAATTCCTCGTGGGAACGATACTTTTCTTATCACTTTATTACTTGTTGACCGTGTATACTTGCACGTATTCATTGATTGCGAAATCGATCAGCAAGTTTTTGGCGTCGTTGCCGGGGACTTAATTTAATAATATTTGCCAATATTAATTTTTATCAAATTAGTTTTAATTTAAACGTTTTCTTATTTATTTTTTTCTTATTTAATTCTCTTTCTATTATTTTTCTTTCTGTTCAGGTACCATGGCGGAATGTAATTATCAATGGTCGTATACGAGAATAACTCAGCCAAGGGGAATAGAGATTGATGGACTCGCGGCACTTTCTGTATTGTCAGCACAGATTGAGACACTTTCGAGGAGGTTAGATGCTTTTGCAGCACAACGTCGTCAAAGTGTGGCGGTTACTTATGATTATTATGCTAGAAATCATGTGAGTCATCAATGCACCACCGGCCGAAAGCCGAGTCTGCATTGTATGGTGGTGATTACCCCAACAATTATGTTTATCCCAACAACTATATATTATCAAGATTGGGGGTATCACCCGAATTTTTCATGGAGCCATACTCATCAAGATCAATTTTATGCTCCAAGTCCAATATACCCATCAGATTTCTCGTGTCCACCTCCACTACAACAGGAGGAACATTCAAATTTGGAGGAAATTGTGTCCAAGTTCATAGCTTCAAGTGAGGAGAAAAGGATTAATCAAGAGATATCGAGTCAAAATTTTATGAACCAAATGGCAAAACTAATCAATGCCTCAAACATTTATCCTCAATACACTTGGCCCTATGACATGGATTCCGAGACTGATGATGAGCCCGAACCAAATCTACAATCGGATGTGCCAAATGATATAGATGTTGAAAGAGAGGAGACACTTGGAGAACAAGAAAAGGAGATCGACGAAGATCTAACTTTGAGTACCAACGAAGATGAGCCAATTTTGATAGTGTCCCATGTACCTTCTCCACCAAAGTTCAAGGATCCGGGCAGTTTTTCAAGACCGTGTCCAATTGGTAGTCATGTCATAGTCAAGGCTATATGTGATATGAGAGCTAGGATAACTTTAGAGCCATGGTGGGATGATAAAGGGAATATAGAAGAAGACCCTGTTGTGTTTGATAAGCTTCCATACCACAATTTGATCACAAACATAATGGGGAAATCACTTAGTGGTCTGTCGTACTTAATAGGGATCCTATTTGAAAAGATCATGCTAGGTGACTTAGATTTAATGGCCATTACTAATGGGAACCTCCCAAAAGAGACATTGCTTCTGATGGATGGAGGGTTCCTCAATTTTCGTAGGGGAATTTGATAGAGAATTGAAGAAGTCAGGCTGAGACTATAAAACAAGCGCTTATTGGGAAGCAACCCGAGTTTAATTTTTATTTTTAGTTTTTATTAGGTTTCATATTAGTTGATAGATTTTTTTCATCTTTTTAGGATTTAATAAGCTTGCTTCTTTTGTGTTCACAGGTTAGTTACGTCCAACTCAAGTGTGGTACCCGATTCATTCCAATGTGCTCAATTTATTCTTCTGACTTCAGCAGCAGACAAGGAGATAAATTGCTATATGTCGTGAAGTCCTCTTTTTAATTTTTCCTATCTTAGCCATTGAGGACAATGTCTGTTTTAAGTTTGGGGGTATTTATCATGTTTAGTATTTACTTGGGCAATGTTTTGATGGAATTTGATTTTGGTCAATGATAAGTGGGTGGTTGATGTTGTTAACTCTTAGAAATTTGATGAGCATGCCTAGTCTATATTTTAACTCATTAGTTGGTTTCACAATACTTGTGAAATTTTTGAAAATTTTTACACATATCCATTTGTTTAGCCAGTTAGGATTGAATTTGTTTGGCTAAAAGCTTATGAAAGATATCATTACAACTTGAAGAATCTTATTTGAGCATCATTCAAAGTGAAAATTAGGCACTCACATAAGTTTGGGGGAAATCTTGGGGTATTTTTGAAAAAAAAAATATTGGAACCTTCCCGAGTTGAATAATTGAAGCATGTAGTAGGTCGAGATGGAGCGTAAAACGCACTCCCCATAAACATAGGCACGAGATGGAGCGTAAAACGCACTCGTTCAATGAAAAGTGTTAAACGAGATGGAGCGTAAAACGCACTCGTTCATGAAAAGTGAGATGGAGCGTAAAACGCACTCACTAAATAGAGAAAAGAAAATATGTATGTTTGAAATACTTGGGAAGGGTTCATATGTGCTTAAAAGTTGAATATCCGGTTGATCCTCAAGAAAAAAAATTTGTGCTTTGTCTATTTTAGCGATGATTGATGTGATAAGAAGTTTTGAGAGTTGTTTTAAAAATCTTTTATGAGTGTTGGTTGATCTTAGCTAAATCATGACTAGTTTGAATATATGGATGCACACACGCACTTAAAGGATCATGAGTAGATGTGAAGCTAATGAAAGTTGTTAAAATTTTAGACATGACATTGTTTTAAAATTTTCTGCGGGTTAACATTTGCTGTTACCTTTGAGGCCATTGTGCGAATTCATATTGATTCATTATTTGGGTGGATCATTGCTAGAGGTTGAATTTTTCTAAATTGTATTTTTGTTTGAGGACAAGCAAATGTTTAAGTTTGGGGGTATTTGATGAGTGAGTTTTATACCCATGAATTGAGTGCGTTTGAGCTTAATCTTTTGGATGTTTTTAAGTGTTTGTGTCTATTCATGCATGTTTTACATTGTTTTATAGGAATTGGGACAAAAGTTACTTGGATCGACGTTTGGGGTTGCTAGATTCGCATTTTCGGCTTGCCATTTACATAACAGCTACTTCAGGGCCAATTTTAGCATTGCTTCAAACCTTATTTCGAAAAACTCAAAGAATGAAAGTTGTATATCTACACCTCCTCTTTCCAGAACATCTTGAATCATCAAAATCTAAGTTCGAACGAAGAAGTTATGACCATTTTCCCAAAGGACGTCGGAGTAGAAAATTTTCGGAAATGAGGCCAGCGCCGGGGCGCCCATTTCAAGCCTATTCCCAGCACCGGGGAGCTAGGCGGCAGTGGTGCAGCGCCGTGAACAGTGCTAGGGCATTAAGGAAGGGCTTGCTCAAGCTTAAACGCGTTTTGGGGCAAATTTTGACACTTGTTTGACTCTAAATTGGATTGGGTTTGTTCCTAAGCTAAAAATTAGACTCGTAACCTATAAATACATGCTGTAAGGCATAAAATAAAGGGAGATTACATGGATTAGATTAGAGATACACTCTATTAGATTAGGATATTCATTCATAATTGGAGTCTAATCAGGAATCAAGAGAGATTTTGTGGAGAAGAATTCCAATTGAAGATTGAAGCTTGGGAGATTTTCTTTAAGAGTTTCTTCTTCTTCTTCTTATTTTTAATTGTGTAATTCTTTCAAGATGATTTTCATGAGACTTTTGGTTTTATTTTTCGTTATGAACTAACTCTTTTATTAAGACTACAAATTGAACCTTTTATGTCTATGAATTAATTGTCTAATTTATTCCAATTATTTATGTCAAGGTGAATTATTTATCATGTCTTATGCGTATTGATTAATTATTTGGCCAGTAATTACCGTGTTATTCTAGACAGATTCGGAAGATGAAATTTAGGGTTAGAACTGGACATGATAACATGTATGCTTGATTATTTGCATGAGACGAATAATTAGGGTCGTGAATTGAATAAGAATATCTGTTCACTGCATGTAACAAATTTGGAATTGGAACTTAATGTGTTTAATTTAATTATTTTGCATAGGAATATCGCAAGATTGATTGCATTGAATAAAAGTTAACTGATCACTTGAGAAAGAGCTTTTAACAATTAGAATTCCTATTAACAATTCATTAGGCATAATAATTGGATTAGTTGGATAATTGGTTTGTAGTACATAAATTGGGGATATTGTAGTCTTAAACTTTATTTATCTGAATTCATTCGTCGAGTCTTAATATTTATTTATTTGAATTAATTTTAGAGTAATCTAGTTTTAATTGATTAATTTAGTTTTCTTAATTAGAAAAAGCACACTTTGCAATTGTTTAAATTAAATTGATTTGGTTAAGAGTTAGTACTTGGTAATTTTTATTAAATAATTCCTCGTGGAAACGATACTTTTCTTATCACTTTATTACTTGTTGACCGTGTATACTTGCACGTATTCATTGATTGTAAAATCGATCAACAATAGCCACTGATAAGAATGGGCTTATCTTTAAGTACCGCAGTGGGGTTGAACAGTTTCTCAATTTTACATTTGAGCAAGTCAGCGACGATGAGATCAGATGTTCTTGTAAGAGGTGTGTGAATGAAGTGTGGAAAGAAAGGAGTGATGTCATGTGCGACCTATTTGCGTATGGGTTCAAGAAGGGTTATAGCATATGGATCTATCATGGAGAAACCTGGTTGAATGAACATGAATCTAAAGTGGATTCTAGAGGTGACAACGAAATCTTTGACAGTACTAATATGATAGTCGAAGCTATTGGTTCATTCTTTTAGTGGAATACAAACAAGGATGACGGTAGCATCGAGCAAGAGTCGAATGACACGGCTAAGGGTTTCTATCAGTTATTGCATGAATCAACGATGCTACTGTGTGACGGACACGAAAAACACATCGTCTTATCCACAATGACGAAGCTTTCACACTTTATGAACGAGCATGAATTCAGCGAGAGAGATTTTAATGAACTACTAAATATTTTGAAGGAGTTCTTACCGACGGGCAATAAGTTACTAGAATTATACTATGATGTGTAGGGGTGTTAGCCGAGCAGAGTAGCTCGATACTCGACTCGAGATTGGTTCAGAAATATGATCCAAAACTCGAATTCGAAGTTGATTCGAGTCGAATATGATCCATACTCATTTTCTGTTTAATGATACACGAATCGAATTCGAGTATACCAGTATTCGCTCAGATTAGGGTTCGATTATTTTATTTTTTCTCGATACCTGCTTGATGGATCATATTCGAATACTGGTCTGATCCATACTAACAAGCTAAATATGTGATATTTGTATCAATCTTTATAATTTATAAAGTGTAGTATTAAATTGTGTAAGCTTGTACTTGAATAAATCAGTGAATTGATTGTCAATTCGTATTACATTCTTTGTAATTTCTTTACATAAATATAAGTAAAAAACTTATATATAAACATTAGTTAAATAATCAATTTAGTATGTAGTGGTTCAGTATTAAGTGAAATGGTTCATATTCGAAACTCGATTTGAAGGCTCGTGAGTAACTCGTTTTGTAAACGAGTCGAGTACTTACAAGCCGAGTAGGTCCGAGTAATGACCTGAGTCAAATCTGGCACAAAATTAGAAATTACTTATCGAATTCGAGCTCAATTTTTTCGAGTCAAGCCGGATCTGAGCATTAGAGTGTTCGCTGAGATTCGACTCGTTTTCACCCATAATGATGTGAAGAAAATGGTCAAATGGCTCAATCTAGGGTATGAGAAGATTGATGCTTGTGAGAATGATTATATATTGTATTACGGTAATGTCAATAAAGATAAGAGGTCATGTGATATCCAAACTTAATTAAATGTTTAAACTTGAATTTGAAGACGTCACAATTTGATTTAGAAGAGTGTACGTATATAATAGAGAAGACATACACCATAAAAAGTTTATGTATATATCAATTGTGTTTTTATTTATATATTCGTGGACCTTTTTTATATATATAAAAAGTCATTTTTAATTACTTTGAAATTTTTTAGATGTTTAAAAATATTGGATTCAGTTCGCTTTGGAGTCTAGATATGTAGTTTAATGTTGAGATTTGTTTAGTATATTTTTTTTATAAAAAGAGATTTACTTTTGGAAGATGTTTAAATATATATATATATATATATATATATATATATATATATATATATATATATATATATATATATAGGGAGCCCTTTCATAGCGGTATTTTGTTCTTATAGTCTTGTCTGAACACTCTTTTTGACCGTTGATAAAATGAATTGATGATTTGAGATTAACTTTTCTATTTGATAAGTTCAAGACAGTTGTTATGCCTAATTATCTACATATACCGGCTTCTATTTTATTAAGTGAATATTAACTTGTCAGTATAGTTATAAAAAGTGAATATTTATTATTAAAATAATCCTAAATTTAATACAGTCGATACTTGCTAAGACATTTTTTTAAATTTTTTTATTTCTCCCTACTTAAGAGACAATGATACTGGTTAGCATTAAAATAATAAAATAATTCGCCAAAGATGTCGATACTACCGGTATTAAAAAATTGAAAAAATATCCGTAGAATACAGTTGATACTACCGGTATTAAAAATTGAAAAAAAACCTACTTAAGTATAACTTGTCACGACTGGTATTAAAAAATTGAAAAAAATGATTTTATTCAAGCAATTATTTGCTAAATGATTCGAACTCATAACCTCAAACTCCAAACAATCGTTATATGACCACCCGAAGAGCACCACACTGCCTAGTTATTAATTTCAACCAAGGATATGTCTTCATATTAAAACTTCACCATCCCCAAAATCTATATTCTTGCATTATTATTATATTACGATTTATTATTATTAATAAGTCTATATAATACATATGGGGGTTTGATATTTAGAAATAATTTAATATCTATATTTATTATTATCCCTTTAATATTTTTCTTATTTTTTTGTAATAATATCAATAAAAGAATTATTAATATATTAAAAAAAATATCATTCTTTAATAAAATATAAATAATGATTTTATATTCATGTATTACTATTATTATTATATTCATGTATTACTATTATTAAAATAATATTAATAATGATTTTTAATATTAATATAAATAATGTGATTATTAATATTAGTCCTAATAAAAATATCCATACAGATTCAACAAAATAGATAAATTTTTTTTCAGACATTAATAATATGAAGTGGTTTTATGTGATTCAATAATATTCATATTACTAAGTTATGAATTTGAAAATCCCATAAAGTTCAACCAAATAGACATTCTTATTAATTAATATATACATTAGATAACGTTGGATAAGTTCTATATCTCGTAGGCCTAAGTAATCTTGCGGATTTCTTGTAGAGCTCCCATGCGGTACGCAGAACGAAAAGATCGTGACATCTTCCAAGGACCATTTCTCTTGTAAATATTACCATTGGCCCTAACGAAACAAATCAACATACTTGCATACAAAATGCCACAATCACGAGTTGTTGTGTTGTTTTTGGTGAATCTTTAAGGTATGCATGAGAGGGATTACTCTTTGGGCTACTCACGATTGATCGGATTACCATTTCATGAACAAAATGGTATCAAATGTACCTGCATGTACAAAGTAGTTGGTTAATAATTTTTAATATTAAAGGACATTATAAAATTAAAATATTTTAAAACTAAACATATCGCAACTTTAACGAATTAAAGTACATTTCATGTAACTTAATATACTTAGTGTCATTGTAGTGCGGGTCAATTATGGTAACCATCCAATCTTCAATCATGCGAATAGAACAAGACAAAATGGCGTTGATTGGTACTACACACCCAAGCATGAATATGTATTTGCATTCGTGTAAAGGTGGACCAACATCTTGGTTAACATACGGATCGCAAAAACTCCATGCGATATTCACGTTAGTCAGGAGGCACATAGCCCCCGCCTAAGATGCATGAAGAATGAATTCATGAAACCAAATTGGGACCACCTTTGTATTCCCCGACCCTTTAGTATTCCTCTCCGTCTCGTAGCAACAACATATAAGCGTCGATGACATTCTCGAATATCCAACTCCTGTGGCCCTAAGGATTGCCTTTGCATTGTGTTCTAATTCATATAATCGGCGCGCGGATGTGATAAAGGATATAAATCCCTTTGGTGCCACCACGTTTCCAAACATATGTTTATTTACAAATGTCTCCTTCCAATCTTTAAGTCTTTTGGATAAGGACCCTTTTGGTACATAAGAGATGTGGTCTCCCGCATCTTGTACTTGATTGAGACCCAAATGTACATTATTATTATATAACAATAATAATTAAAACCATCACTATTAACATAACTATATATACCTTTTGTGAACTAGATCTCTTGGCGTCAGAAAGTCTCATAAATGAAGAGTTGGTTGGAATGTAACACTCCTCATAGGTTTAGAAGGTTGGAATATAACACTCCTCGTAGGCTTGGGTGGTGGGAATGGAGCTCTCCTCGATTACTTGTGGGGTGGGTATGTAGCTCTCTTGTACAACATAATCAGCTTGTTTCCCAAGCCCTTCATTGAAGTTGTGTGTATTAGGACCGTGGGTCCAAAATTTGTGGGACCCCCACGAGGTATTTGTTTACCTCTTGCTTGAAGTCGATAGTATGATTGAAATCCCAATTATTTTTTTGCGAGAATCAACTCGGGAGGCAAATGAGTAAGTCTTCAAAATTTATCAAGTAACGACTTTGCACTCTCAACTCATGTAAGATAAACACAAACAAATATTATTAACAATAAATATGAATAAATGTAATATTAAGTATTTACTCCAATACATGATTTATTAAAGAAGAATATAATTTTATACCATTTGAATAAGGTGTTGTTGGTTGTAAATGGCCCGAGGCTCATAACAACTATCATGGGTCGTCAGCTTCTGTCGAGGTCGATGGATTTTCCAACGTGTAATTTTCCTATACCGGACCATGTAATCATCTTTTGGGACATAATCAGAAATTTCAGTTTATTGTTCGAGATGATCCATGTATGCCTCCCACATCGAAATATATTCCCCTCTCAAGGCCATGCAATCCTCGACATCAATAAATTTAAACTTTTTCTCCTTTCTAAGGTCACCGTGGTTTTTGGTCATTGATGATATGCCTTGCATGAACCCGAATCTGCTCTCATCACACCTGGTCAAGATCTGAAATTCCACAATATCAAAGTGGATCAAGGGGACCCCACCGATCCCAACAACCCCCTTTCAAAATTAAATCCACCGATATCATCATCCCACATTATGTAAGGCCGCCAAACCACATCCCACATAGACTTAATATCTAACTCCCTCAGAAAATGACAAATGGTGATGGAGATTCTCACGCCTACTGTGGTAATCTGTGGGCTCCAGAATAGGACCATGCTAAAGCCCTAGGTAACCATAAGGATGATTGTGGCCAAGGGTTTGGCTTTCCAATACTTACACGCTCATAAGCCCAAATTTGTAACAATATAACACAACCATTAATGTATTTAACTCCTTTCCTAGTAGCGTGATATAAAGATCCGTATAAATATGCTAACACTGCCGCGCCCCAAGAGTAAGTTACACAATCTTCAGCGTTGGCAATAAAAGACATATATCGTGGGTGTATACTATTTCTATTCCTATTAGGGAATAATATTGCCCCACACAACCACAACATGTATGCCTTTGTGTGTCGCCTCAAACATCTTTACTTGCATTCTCGGGACATTTATTAAAATGTTCGTACAACCACACTAATGAAATTGCAATCGCGCTTTTTTGAACTAAAATATTCACCAAATTTAATTTATCTCCAAAACAATCCCTAAAATAATTCAAATTGGTGACAAAGAAGGGACCCGTTAAGGGCTTTCCCACCACCGGTAAACTCCAAAAATAAAGTGAACATCCTCTAACGTGATTGTTATTTCTCCACGCTTTAAATGAAAAGTATTGGTCTCCTAAACCATCTCTCTACTAAAAGCGTATATCGCACTAAGATCATTTGGTGTACAACACCTTGATAACTAAATACTCCAAATCCACATTTATCTAAAAGGATTTTTTGTTCTTTTGTCAAAGCCCACCGATTATATTTATGATCGATATATTGATTTGAGAGCTTAGTTTTCCCTATCTCTCCCATGATATATGTCATCTAATACATGATCTTGTTGATCATGCGTAACACTGGATCAATTGGCCCATATTCCCAACTATCCATCTTTTACCTAAAAAATACATCAATTCCATATTAGTATTAAGATGCATGACAAAATGAAGTTGAAAGTAACATGTAAAAAATGACAAAGAATAATAATACAAACTAACATGCATTAAAAACTCGAACAACATGCATGTATAATAATAACATGCATGTATATAATGTAATAATATTAACATGCATTAAAAAACTAGTAAAAAATGAAACTATCAAAAACAAAAACAATAAGAAGAAAAATAAATTAAAACAATAAGTGAACAATTGAGTACAATCGAATAAAATAAAATAATAAATAAAAAATAATAATAAAATAAATACTTATCATCAGCATGCTATCTTGCAAAAAGTTTTTTTTTTTTTTTTACCACGGTACAACTTAAACCCATTTTAGCTTTTTTAATTTTCTTTATCTTCTTTTCTCCATCAGATAATGATGACTCACCAAATTAAAATAAAAATAAATAAAAAGCATCCCACGGGCACAAACTTCATCCCGGCTTTATAAGACTACTTAGACAAATTATTCCACCGACAAATTTGAATAAAAAAAAAATCGGTATCCCAAACTATTCGTTGCTAAACAGATTCGAAATCGCGACCTCAAGCATCAATCCCTCGTCATAAGACCACCCGAGCACCACGGGCCTAGCTGCTAATTTCTACCAAGGATATATCTTTATAGTAAAACTTCACCATCCCCCAAAATCTATTAATTGGATTTGTTAAAATAAAAATAAGTTAATATCTATATTTATTATTATCCCCTTTAATAATTTTTCTTATTTTTATAAAAATATGTTCAATTAGTTTAATTAATATATTAAAATAAATATCATTTTTAATAAAATATAAAGTGATCATGCATTAATGACAACAAAAATTTCCAAAGAATAACATGTATGCATAATATGCAAAGTGATAACATGCATTAATGACAACAAAACAAATACATGCATGGTATTATATCCCTTTAATTCAATAATAACATGCGTTGATAAAAAAAAAAGCGATTGAGTACAATCATAATAAGTTTTTTTTATTTATATAATGTAATAATATTATTTTACTATTATACGAAAATAATAACAACAACAGAAACTATTAAAAACTGAACAAATAACAATAAATAAAAACTTACTTGTTGAAGTTCGGTGTCTTTAGAATCTAATAAATGGAATCCAGCCGCTTCAACTTGTTGAAGTTTTTTGCTCCTCTCTTCCGAAATACTCCCTCTCTCCACTCTCTGTTACTGTAATTTTATCTAGTTATATACTGAACTTTAGTTTGAACAACGTGTGTTCTCAATAGATCACTATAGATGGTTAAATAAGCTCATGCAAGCCGGTACATGAAATACATTTAGGACCAAATTCAAACACTGATACTGTTGTTTAATTCAGCTTTTTAGTTTTCCGAGATTGCAGGTGTTCTTTCCCGAGGCGATGTGGCAGAAAAAGTAGTCAATCTGCAGTACATGCAAGCCGGTGCTTTTTGTCTCTTTGCACCTACTTAAGTACAGCTTCAATCGGCTTAGAATAAAAAATTAAAATATATTATTTATAAAACACTTTCGTAGGTATAGGCTATACCCCATTGTAATAAATAAATTTCATAGTCAGCCGCATTGACATTGCTTTTGTCCTTTTACACTACTTAGTGCACAAAGCCAACCCAATTAGAATAAAAAATTAAATATATTATTTATAAAACGCTTTACTTAAGATAAAGTGCTATACCGGCTTGTAATAAATAAATTACATAGTTACCGAATGTAATTAAACCATGACCTCAAGCTCCAAACATTCGTCAAATGACCACCCGAGCACCACGGGCCTAGCTGTCATATTTTACCTTGGATTTGGATATATCTTAAAACATTCCATTTTCCCCCAAATTATATGTTCTCATTTTTTTATTATAATTAATCGATTATTATTATTATTCTATTATTATTACGAATTGAGTATAAAGCCGTTACATATAGTAGCGGCTTATATACTTTTTATTATTTTATTATTATTATTATTATTATTATAAAGACTGTTTGGTGAATAAGTGATCAAACATAATAATAAAGCACTATGGGAATAGAAAAAAGCTGACATTGATTATATGGAAAAAGTACATTAGTTTTACCTTTTAAATATTGTCTAAGAAGCTGCTATTTTCTCAAGTTATCTTCTTATCCTTCCATAGAATTTGTTTTCCGCTTCAATTTCTCTTTTCACCTCTACTCATAATATGTTTCATCTGGTTGCCCACTTTCACTTCAGAAAATCAAGTTGAAGTTCTGATCGAGCAAAATTCATCACTATTATTCACAAGTAAGTTTTTTCAAAATGTCATATAATACATCTGAATTTGTCACTAAAGTTGACAGTAATAAATCTGATATTGTTCCGTACGTTGGTCAATTATTTTGTACGTTGGAAGAGGTTGAATATTTTTATAGATCATATGCACGTAAAAATGGATTTGAGATTAGAATTGCAACTAGTCATAAACATGCTAATACGAATGATATCAGATCTAGGCAGTATGTATGTAAGAAAGCCGGTACACCAATTGTTGGCAAGAGTTTACCTAATGATGAAGATAGTAGTAATAAAATAACTAGATAGAGAGACTCTATAAGACGAACAATGTGCAAAGCTAGAATATATGTTGTCCATAATAAGAAAGAGGACAATTGGCGTATATCTACTGTTGAATTAGAGCACAATCATCACTTAGTGACCCCCACCAAAGTAGATTTGATCGAGACTCACAGAAATATTACTCTGTTGCAAGAAATTTAATTGACACTTTAAATAAGTCCCAGATTGGTCCTAGTAAGATGATGAATGTTTTGAGCACAATGGGAGGTGGGTTGCAAAATGTTCCTTTCTCTCGCTAATGTTGAGAATGTGGTGCGAGATTTAAGGCGTGATTCTCGCAGATGAAAATGATGCACAAGTCATTGCCAATCATTTGAACAAACTTGCATCCTAAGTGCCAAGAAATTTTTTTTCCGAGTGAAACCTTGGTGAAAACAACCGTAGATAGCTTGTATTTTGTGGGTTGACGCTTGATCAAGGTTTATATATCAACGGTTCGTAGACGTTGTGACATTTGATAGTACATACTGGGACAAATAAGTATGGCATGCCGCTTGTTCCATTCGCCGGGTCAACCACCATTATCGACCTATATTGTTTGGATTTACAATCATACGAGATTTGACGAGAGGACACTTTCGTTTGGGTATTACGAGATATGACTTGAAGCCATGGACTACAAGGCACCTACAACCATCATCACCGATCAAGACAGAGCCATGAGTAATGCTATTACTACGGTATTTCCAACTAGTTATCATTTATTGTGTTCTTGGCATATTAGCAATAAATTTCCTAAAAATTGCATCATGTTTATTCTCGACGAGCACCCATCGCTCAAAAATGATTTTAATAACTCGTGTATAACTCATTGTCCATCGAGGAATTTGAAGAAAGCGCTGGCATATTCTCGATAAGTTCCTATGAATTGTATACTAATGAATGACTTGGAAGTTTGTATGATGTACGACGTAAAATGGATTCCAAAGATATACAAAGAGATATTTTGCATGAAATGACTACCACCGAAGAAGCGCGAACATGAATGCCTTTTTTTATGAGTATGTTAATGCATCAACAGTATGCTATGTTTTGTACTTTACTTGAGTCAAAAGGTCAGTAGAAAGACAGCTTTAACAGGAGAGGAAGGCCAACTACATAACAAAACATCGTAAAAGGATTATGGTACTTTTCGGTTCATCTTTAGAAGTTCATCTTTGCATAAGTGTACACAAAGAGATGTTTAGGCGTATCCAACGTCAATTCGTCGATTCCATGAAATACAATGTTCATAAACTTAGTGAGTTGTGTGTCACTGATACTAAGGTTTATGCAATGTATATATAATGCGTCTGCAAATCGAAAGTGGTGGAAGATATAAAGAAGTTGTCAACAATCGATAACTGGGATCGGTAACATGTAACTGCCAAATGTTTTCTCACTCTGGTGAATTATGCAGGCACATCTTGAGATATTTCATAGCAAAGAGTATTTCACAAATACCGACCGACATGATCCTTCATCGGTGGACAAGAGACGCGAACAAAAGCAATGGTGAAGACTTACTCTTTAACTCCACATCTGCTGACTTCGAACAAAATCAAGCAATGCGCTATAATCATTTGATGGGTGATTACCAGGAGTTAGCGAGCAAAGCGGCTTGCTCAGTCCGAGGTTACAAAACTGTTCTTAAACTGAATGCACGAGGAAAAGAGTTGGTTGACCAGTATGATCCGGATGAGAATATTACTGAACTGGCAGATGACGACATTGATTGCACAGTTGGAGATCCAAATCATGATATGGGATACGATAATGACGATGAAGATGCAGAGGTGGAAGAAGAAGAAGAGTTTTTGCCGCCTAATATTTCTCAAACAAAGGGCCGCAAAAAATAATCTAGATTCAAGAGTGCACTCGAGAAAATCATTCCTTCTAAGACTCAACGAAAATGTGCAATTTGTGGCTTTGAAATCGACTACGATAAAGCGAAATCACTATCGAAAAGTGCTAGGATTCCTGAGCCAAAAAAAAGAAGGCGCTTATTGTATTAATCATTCTATGTTTTTTTATTTTATGAAAATGAACATGTAATATGTACTATTCCTCTTAATGTTATGCGAAGACTAGTATTGATATAATCAGATTTCTAATATTGATAATCACATTATTATTATTATAATAATACTTCACTACTTTTATAAATTCGATAAGTAAATTAATTTCCGAAATGACTTGAAAAATTATCATCATTACTTATTAGACTAATTGAACTAATTTTATTAATAATAAAATCATTGCTTAATATATAAAATCCTTACTAATAATCATTGCTTAATAAATATAGATATTAAATTATTTCTAAATATCAAACCCCATATGTATTATATAGACTTATTAATAATAATAAATCGTAATATAATAATAATGCAATAATATAGATTTTGGGGGATGGTGAAGTTTTAATATAAAGACATATCCTTGGTTGAAATTAATGTGCTAGGCAGTGGTGCTCTCTGGGTGGTCATACGACGAGTGTTTGGAGTTTGAGGTCATGAAGTTCGAATCATTTTAGAAATGAATTGCTTGAATAAAATTATTTTTTCAATTTTTAATACCGGTAGTGACAAGTCAGATCTTACGTAGGTTATTTTTCAATTTTTAATACCAAATTGTATCAAATTTTAGACACTACGGAGAAATAAAAAAAAATTAAAAAAAATGTACCAGATCAAATTATCACTGTCTACGGGATTATTTTATTATTTTAATGCCGGTACCAGATCACTTGCATGTCTACGGAGAAATAAAAAAATTAAAAAAATGTACCAAATTAGACGACTTCTATTCAGAATTCTACGATTATTTTAATAATAAATATTCACTTTTTATAACTATACTGACAAGTTAATATTCACTTAATAAAATAGAAGCCAGTATAGGTAGATAATTAGGCACAACAACCTGTCTTAAACTTATCAAATAGAAAAGTTAATCTCAAATATCAATTCATTTTATCAACTATCCAAAAGGGGTGTTGCATAACTCTATAAAGAACCTAATCAAGTATGGAATGGAAGGCTCATATATATATATATATATATATATATATATATATATATATATATATATATATATATATATATATATATATATATTTACTTTTTTTTATTAGTAGAAGAAGTAATTTAAAAATAGGGAATTATTATTTTCAAAAGCTAATTTGATATTTCCACAAGTGGGTCTCATTTTTAACTAAACCAACCTTTTGTGCAGTAGACTAATTATATGATTTAATTTTTATGTCCAATTTGCCCGTATTTAGTAAAAATTGAATTCTAATTTATTTTAACTATTGTTCAAAAGTCTATTCATATTCTCTTGTCTAACTTTCTTATTCTCTCTATATCAATTTTACTCCTATCGCTATTATTCATCCACTGGAAGATGTAGATGTAGATGTAGATTTTAAATTACGGACATCATATACATGGTGGAGTTTGTAATTATAAGCCTATTTCTCTAAACTACTCCCTCCGTTCCTAAATAGGTGTCGTTTAAAGTTTTTGTATATAGATTAAGAAAGTCATTTAATACTATCATTTAATAATTAAAATTTGTGTGAAATTCCATCACTACCCTTTATGGGAAGTTGAAAACTATTAATATTAAGAGTGAGAATTT
Organism: Panax ginseng; assembly: GCA_020205605.1. Lineage (NCBI taxonomy): Eukaryota > Viridiplantae > Streptophyta > Magnoliopsida > Apiales > Araliaceae > Panax > Panax ginseng. The sequence goes on along the minus strand of CM035133.1, from coordinate 133,182,121 downwards.
CTTGGGACACTGAGAGAAGGTAAGGGTGATATAGAAAAGTAAATAATTAATTCTCTTAGAAAGTTATAAATGGCAGATAAATTAAAATAAATTTTTTCTTTTAAAACGTCATTTATTTAGAAATGGAGAGAGTATCATTTAGTGATGTGGCATATCTTCTCAACTTCTATTGCATTCTTTAAAATCAGTGATGGAATAGTCTTGTTACTTAGTATCAAAATGATCAATCTTATTATGCTCTTGGCTCGACACAACCATATTCTTCCATTCTACAAAATATAAAAATAAATTCATTTTATCAAAATTTTAAAGCAAATCTAGTTTCTTTTCCTGATAGTGAAAATGATATAATATAATCCAATTTATCATTACTATTTCATTATTAAATCATCACTATCATTATATTTAATATTTAAGAATAAATAGGGAGCAAAATTATTTTTAAGTTTGTACTTTTTTTTGGAATAAATGGAGCATTGAAGTGCCTTTCCAACATTTACACAGCTTGACCGTTCAATAATATAATTTTTCTAATTTACTTTTGTGATCACAATTAGTTGTTGAGCAAATAAAAACATATTCCATATTTGGGTGGGTAGATTAGATATAAAATCAAGAATCTATGCGGGGTCTGTCTTGTCTTGGTTCGATTTGAATTGAATTTTGAGTAATAGTTAACATAAATTAAAATTTAATTTTTATTAAATAAATGCGAAAATATCAAATTAACTTGTGAAAATATCAATTCTCTAAAAATATTGAAGACTATGGGATTGCTTTATTTTGTGAGGATATGTTGTGAGAGACTAACTTGTGAGGGAAAATTTCTCCGTTACTACCTTTATATATTATATAGATGTAGATGTGAAGTAATTATTATAACTATTTTAATAAATTTATCTCTTTTACCAAATATTAAGAAAGCAAAGTTATTTAGTAAAATGCTCACTATTGGAATAAAAAGTGTTTACGCAACTAAATTCATGATCCCGTGCGGAACACATTTGTTTAAGCAATAAATAAATTACGGTGATAAAAGAAATTAAGTTACAAATAATATTAGTGACAAAACAAGTAAATAATAAACGAAATATTTATTATCCAACCATTTTATTAATTAAAATTAACTATGTTGTTTAATAAAATGATCAAGTTGGTTTTTTGGTAATTTTGTCACCCTTTAACGAAGTTGTTGATTATTGGAAGGTCTTTATCATTTCCAACCAAACACGCCATTAATTTATCAATAATCAAATCATTTATTTTAGAATTTGTTATGGTGTTATCATCACCAAAATATTAATTAATCTAAGAATGTGAACCTTACACGTCCTTAAAAAAAGAAAAATCACATGGTTAAGGCGTGAAGCTTAACCATATATTGTTAATTAGTCAGTGTTATAAAGTTTTTAATTCGAACTAGGAATAATGAATTAAAAAGTAATTTTCATAAGTGTTATATATTGTTAATTTTTAGTTTTTAGTGTTCATATGTCTCACCAGAACCGGCACTCAGACTTTTGGATGTAGACATCTACATCAAATAAGTTAAATAACGACCCCTCTCTCTCTCTCTCTCTCTCTCTCTCTCTCTCTCTCTCTCTCTCTATATATATATATATATATATATATATATATATATATATGTATGAAGAAACTTTGCAAGCATTGAGAAATTGAAGATCTCCTATGAGAATATTACATTGGTAAGAAGTGTTCATTGATATATTTAATTTCTCATCAAATCTTGAGTTGATGAAAAAAATAAATGGGGTCGCGACTAGTATTTTTATAAATTAAAAATAAATGGGGTCGCGACTAGTATTTTTATAAATTAAAAAAAAGTAAGTAGGACTATTCTTTTTTAATATTATTTTATTTTTTAAAAGAATCTCTAAAATAATATAGTTTTAATAAAAGTATACTATTTAAAATTGGTATGTTATTGAAAAGGAATGTCTTAGATCCGTTATATATATATATATATATATATATATATATATATATATATATATATGATCAATCATAATTTACCAAATAATTAAGATGATTAATTATTTTTTGGCTAATTACAATTTACTACATGAATTATCATCATATTTATGGTTAGGCCCCCAAAGAATTTGGATTTACACTTTATTACATTAAGGTGGTGTTTGATAAAATTGAGTGTTAAGACCTGAACAGTTTAGATATCTGAATAATATAGAGCATCTGTCCAGAATTGTGTCTGAATGAAAAAATGTTGTTTGATAATTAATTTTTTTAAAATGTCTGAATAACATTATTTACCATTTTAACCGTATGTCCAAAATGTCTTCTTTTTTTGTTTTCATTCTCTCCTTACACTTCCCAATGTATCAACATAGATTATACAAGTTTATTTGCTTTTTTGATCTGTCTTCAAAAGCCCTAATTTTTTTTATTGAACTTACAGATCTTCAATCATGGCGAAAGAATTCAACGTCCCACATGTGGATTTTCCGTCCGGTGAAATTCCCGGAACCGGTGTGGAACCCACACACATGTACAAACATGGAACATTCTAATATTTCATCAGGAGATTATAAATATGGAAGGAAAGAATCAATAAACCCGAGAGAAAATTGGAAGAAAAGAAAAACGGGCATTGAAAATGAAGGTTTGTTGTTTGAGTCTTTCTATGTTCATGGTGTTTGTAGATTCTCAAACCCTGGCGTGCTCGACTCCCAACTGCACAATTTCAGCCCCCACGATCTGCAAACCCTGGCATCCCTTTCATGTCATTCGACGTCGGCTCCGATGCCGCCGCTTCATCCAGGTCATTCTCCGCTCCCCAATTCAGTGGCGGAAGCATCAGAATCGGTGCCGACTTCGAAGACGAACCACCTCTCCTCAAAGAACTAGGCATAAACACCAAACAAATATGAAAAAAAAACAGTCTCAATCCTCTACCCTTTTAGAGTTAAAGCTGATCTTCACGAAGATGCTGATCTATCGGGTCCTTTCCACTAATTGATGACATTTGGGTTGTTTCAATTACATTTTGAGGTTATTTTTATCCCAAAAAATATAATTTCGTTCAGATGTGGCTCTTAATGGTTTAGCATTATTTTTGAATCTTATCGATTAAGAGGCATTAAGAGGCATAAATTTTTTTATCAAACAAGTTGTGCCTCTGACCGAATCAGAGGCACACCTATTAAGAGGCTTTAAGACCCAAATAAACACTACCTAAGTGTCTAATTTGATACAATTTAGCAATCAATTTCAGAATCCGACCAAAATTGGCTAGAATACCAAATTTCTCGGCCAGACACGATAAAGAAAAAGGCTATTTTCGACGGAATTATTTCTGACGGAATATATTCTGACGAAATTAACTTATATCTGAGCGAATAATTTGTCGGTCTTAATTCCCTCAAAAATAGTATATTACCGACGAAATTTTGTCGGAAGTAGAAATCCATCAGTGGCGCCAAGCTTCCCACCAACACGAAAGCTAATCTCGACGAAAATATATTTATTTCCGAGGGAATTTTCGTCGAAGTTATGTTGTGACGCCCCCAAAACAGGTATACATCACCCATCTTGGGTCGTCAGATACATGGTACATAAATCAAATACAAACTTAATTATACAACTGTCGTGCAAAATACGACAAAACATAGTTGAGAGTTTAAATAAGAATATTGCCTTCTAGACAATATCCACTCTCAATGGAGTCCTCATTACAATTATTATCACACTATTTCACAGAATAGTGAGCACTACTAAAGCCACTTATCCTGGACTATCACTCCATTTCCCGACTCGTCCCAGCTATATTCTCATTTCCTGAAGAGAACAATGAAAGAAAGGGTGAGCTCAACTAGCCCAGTAAGAAATATTATGACTAAGATAATGTAGAATAAATTATCCTTAGCCTTCAAAAGTATAACAACTGATAGAATACAATAGACAACAAGTTTTAGATCAACAACTGCAGCGGAATAAGTAATCCATTAGAAGAGTCAAGTATAGAATAAAATCTACTATCTTCTATGATTTAAAAAGTTTTTCATCAACTTTATCATTTGAGACTCAAATTTTAATAAATAAAATCGAATCATCCCCGCACTACGACCCAAAGATATTCATGTAATCATCAATGGTCATGATTATACCGAATAATCCCTGGTCATAATCATACCAACAACTGTCCATCAATGACTACAGGTCAATGAGAACTTTTACCACATCATTCGTTACATTACGGTCATGATTATACCGAATAATCCTTGGTCATAATCATACCAAGTCCATCTATGCACGTAAGCCAAAGATGACTTTCATCACAATATAAGCATGAGGATGATGACAATGATATAAGCAATAATCAACCGAAATTAAATCAAACAAAATCAAGGATAAATATTAAAGACTTTAAATTTATCCAGAGTTTAAAAATATCCAAATTGTCAACATGATACTGCTTTGTAGAGTAAAATTCAAGCATAATATTCATGTACCAAAAATAATTTGGACAAAAAAGAATATATTTTTCGGGTAAATAGTACCCCGTGAATAGTACTTTGGGAATAGTACCCCGACATGAAAAGTGTTTCGAATACCCGAGTGAATGATACTAGAGTGAATAGTAATTGGGTGAATAGTAACTTGTGAATAGTAACTCGTGAATAGTACTCTGGCACGAAAAGTACCCCGAATACCCGAGTGAATAATACTAGAGTGAATAGTAACTGGGTGAATAGTAACTGGTGAATAGTAACTCGTAACAGAAAAATACCAAAGAAAATGATATTTCATGATGAGTACAAAAGAAATTATATCCCAGATGAGTATAATAGAATATACGAAACTACAAATGGATTTTCATCCGCCATGCAGTAATCCACGTAGACAGATCATTTCCACAATTTAATAAAGAATGAATACAAAGGATCATTCACCATGCATGCAGTAATCCACATGGCAAAGTTATTCCAATGTAATAATAAAGAATAGAATAACGGAAGAATTCACCATGCATGTGATAGACCGCATGCATGTGCTATTCCCAATGTAATAATAAAGAATGGAACCAGTCATGCGTAATCCATGACGACAGGATATTCCAATGAATAATAAAGAATGGAATAACAATGAGAATTCACCAGCATGCGATAGACCGATGTATAAAGTTATTCCAATGAATAATAAAGAATGGAATAATGTAAGAATTTCACCATGTATGCGAGAGATTGTGATGTATGTATTTATTCCAACATAATAATAAAGAATGGAATAACAACCCTTATGAGTATTGAAAGAAAATAACTCTCTTCATGAATACGAAAGAATAATACCCCTTATCTCAAAAGAAGACTGGATACTGTAATAGTGAGGTAGCAGACTTCTCTTCTTCTTTTTCTCTATAATTTCTCTCTATAATAATTGCTCTATAGATTTAGTGAATTGGTGAGAAATGAAGGAAGAATGAGCTTCTATTTATAGGAAAATATAGTTTCAATAATTACACGTTTTGGGGCTCGAAATATTACAGTATAATACCTTCCTCTTTTCCTTCATTTTTATTTTAGTCCTGCAAGTATTATCAAACTTGCACCACCTCCGCTAATAGTAAATCATGTGACTCAATAGTTCTAAACATGTGAAAAAATTAATTATAGTATAGTACCTTCAACTATACCTCAATTTCTAATTTAGTCATGCAAGTATTATCAATCTTGCACCAACTCCCCTAATAGTAAATGAATGTGAATCAATAGTACACACATGTGAACAAATAGTTATAATCATGTGATCAATAGCAATTAATTGCTCATTTATCTGGTTAATTACCCGATTGGTCAATATAACCTCCAGACATTAATTATTATCGAAATAAATGTCGATTTCCACTAACACTAATAATTCCAACACAATGGAACTATCAATTTCATCTTTAATCAACACGAACTTATTCATCATTAATATTATAACGCACAATATTTAACAACCAGGTCATTCCCAAGAAAGAGGGGGCTTTCCGATAAGGATTTCTCCTTATCGGCGCGCAATTAGGTGACCAAACCTCTACTTGGCAGAACTTCTAGACATTGTCAATATTGCAAATAATAATATGAATAACTTTGCCGTCTCAATTATTGATTTAATAATATAAAATATTATACAGATGATACTGTGACAATAATAGAATCAATAATATGAGAGATATGATGCAGCAATTATTGTAGCAATAATTGAGTATAACTGAGTGACTTCTTACGTAAGCATCAATAATCAATACCGTGTGCTACTATGCAACCACGTGTAATACTGTACTTTTACTACCGGGTAGTTCAACAGTTTTAACGGTAACACTTTCGCCGTTATTTTTATAAAAAGATAATTTTGTCGTTTTTTACTACGACAATACTTCTGTTGTGGGGTCCACCAATGATTGTACCATCTTACGGATATTCCCCGAAAAAAAGAATATTCCCCGATCAACTTGCATACTTTACAAAATTATAAATATTACCCTTAACTTTAACATTTTATCAATTTAACCAAATAGAATAATAATTATAAGAAAATTGAATACTTTCATTTTATAAAATTCGAGGTCTTACATATGTTATTTCTGAGAGACTTAAGTCTGACGGAAATTTCGTCAAAAATAACACTTAAAACCTATTTCATCTGTCTTCTTCACCAGCGCCTCTCACTTTCATTTCTCTCTCTTTCTTCCAACACTCCCCCACCCCCGGTCCCCCTCCACCCCAACCCCTCCACCCGATCCCCCACCTTCCCCCCCCCATGATCCACCTGCTACTGCCAGCCTCCACAGCCCTCCACAACCACCACCCGGGCCTCCTTTTCCCTCCTTCTCCTTCTCCTCTACTACTTCGCAGGTACAAGTAATTAGGCTAAAATTTAATTTTGTATATTTGCTTTAATATGTTAGAATTTGTGTTTAATTTAATGTTTAATATGTTTTGTTATGAAAATGATGAATCTTGGTTGAGTTAGTGTTCAATTTGGGGTTTAATATTTAATTTAGGGTTTAATTTGTTATTAATTGAGGCTGAATAATGTTCAATTTGGGTTTGATATGTAATGTATGAAGAAAAAGGAGTGTCAATTTGGCTTGGCTTATGTTTAGTACTATGTATATTTGATATTTTCGACGGAATTCTTGACGGAATTTCTGTCAGAATTCTTCAATTGCAAAATTTGTGGGTCGTGCATGTGACACCCCCAAAACAGGTATACATCACCCATCTTGAGTCGCCAAATACATGGTACAAAATTTAAATATAACTTAATTATACAACAGTCGTGTAAAATACGACAAAACATAATCTAAGAGTTTTAATAAGAATATTGTCATCTAGACAATATCCACACTCAATGGAGTCCTCATTACACTTATTGTCACACTATTTAATGTAATAGTGAGGACTACTAATGCTATCATCCGGACCGCCACTCCGCTCCCACGACTAGTCCCATACGTTCTCATTTCCTCAAGAGAACAAAGGAAAGAAAGGGTGAGCTCAACTAGCCCAAAGAAGAAATATTATGACTAAGATAATGCAGAATAAATTATCATTAGTCTTCAACAATGTTAAACTGATAGAATATAATAGACAATAAGTATAAATGCAGCGGAACAAGCAATCCATTAGAAGAGTCAAGTAGAGCATAAAATCTACTATCTTCTATGATTTAAAAATTTTTTCATCAACTTTATCGCTGAGACTCAACTTAATAAATAAAATCAAATCATCCTTGCATCACGGCCAAGGATATTCATGTAATCATCAATGGTCATGACTATACCGAATAATCCCTGGTCATAATCACACCAACAGATGTCCATCAATGAACTACAGGTCAATGAGGACTTTTAACACATCATTCGTCACATTACGGTCATGATTATACCGAATAATCCCTGGTCATAATCATACCAAGTCCATCTATGCACGTAAGCCAAAGATGACTTTCATCACAATATAAGCATGAGGATGATGACAATGACATAATAATTCAATAAAATAAGTTCAAGGATAAATTTTAAAGATTTATAATTTTAATTTATCCAGAAATCAATAACGTCCAAATTGTCAACATGATACTTCTTTGTGGAGTAAAATTCAAGATTGCTCAGAAGAATATTTCCATGAAAAGATATTGGATGAAGCGCAAATATCAAGGATATTCTACTAATTTCATGGAGTATAGAAGCCAAAACTTTAACCAACTAAGTATAATAGAATATATGAAACTGCAAATGGATTTTTGCCCGCTATGCGGTAATCCACGTAGACAGATCATTTCCATAATTTAATAAGGAATGAATACGAATGATCATTCACCATGCATGCGATAATCCACATAGGCAGGTTATTCCAATAAAATAATAAAGAATGGAATAACAAAAGAAATCACCAAAGTATGTAATCCGAAATGATAAAAGTTATTCCAATAGAATAATAAAGAATGTAACCAGTCATGCCAGAACTCACTTATGCATGTGATATTCCAACATGTAATAAAGAATGGAACCAGGTCATGCGTAATCCACACAGACAAGATATTCCAATAGAATAATAAAGGATGGAATAACAACATAATTTTTTTTTAGTTCTTCCTTGATGACTGGAAGGGGCATGCGATAGATCGCATACATACAAAGTTATTCCAATGTAATAATAATAAAGAATGGAATAATGTAAGAATTTCACCATGTATGCGATATTAGATGTATGTTTATTCCAACATAATAATAAAGAATGAAATAACAACCCTTACGAGTATTGAAAGAAAATAACTCTCTTCATGAATACGAAAGAATAATACCCCTTACCTTAGAAAAACTGGATACTGGAATAGTGAGGTAGCAGACTTCTCTTCTTCTTTCTCTCCATAATTTCTTTCTATAATAATTGCTCTATAGCTTTTTTGAATTGGTGAGAAATGAAGGAAGAATGAGCTTCTATTTATAGGAAAATACAGTTTCGATAATTGCGCGTTTTGGGGCTCAAAATATTACAGTATAATACCTTCCTCTTTTTCTTCATTTTTAATTTAGTCCTGCAAGTATTATCAAACTTTCACCACTTCCCCTAATAGTAAATAATGTGAATCAATAGTGCAATCATGTGAATCAATAGTTATAATCATGTGAAAATACGAATTATAGTATAGTACCTCCATCTATACCTCCATTTTTAACTTATTCATGCAAGTATTATCAATCTTGCACCAACTCACCTAATAGTATAAGAATGTGAATCAATAGTACACACATGTGAACAAATAGTTATAATCATGTGAATTAATAGCAGTTAATTGCTCATTTATCCGATTAATTACCCGACTGGTCAGTATAACTTCCAGACATCAATTAATATCGAAATAAATATCGATTTTCACTAACACTAATAATTCCAACACAATGGAACTATCAATTTCATCTTTAATCAATACGAACTTATTCATCATTAATATTATATCTCACAATATTTAACAACCAGTCGCTCCTGTGAAAGAGGGGCTTTTCAATAAGGATTTCTCCTTATCAAGCCGCAATTGATTAGACCCAAACCTCTCCTCGATGTAACTTCTAGACATTGTAAATATTGTAATTTAATAATATGAATAACTTTGTCGCCTTAATTATTGATTTAATAATATAACATATTATGCGAGATGATATTGTGACAATAATTGAATCAATAATACGAGAGATATGATGCAACAATTACTATAGCAATAATTGAGTATAACCGAAGTGACTTCTCACGTAAGCATCAATAATCAATACAATAGGTGCTACTATGCAACCACGCCAGACATCGTACTTTTTACTACCGGGTAGTTCAACAGTTTTAACGGTAACACTTTCGCCATTATTTTTATAAAATGATAATTCTGTCGTTTTCTAACTACGATAATACTTTCGTTGTGGGGTCAATCAATGATTGTGTCGTCGTACGAATATTCCCCGACCAATCGAATATTATATAACCACTTGCTTACTTTGCAAAATTTGTAAATATTACCCACAACTATAACATTATATCAAATCCATACCATAATATTCAAAAATATATTTCGAGAAAATTATTCTGTATTCATAACATTTGGGGTCTTACAACCTCCCTTTCTTATGAAATTTCATCCTCGAAATTAGGGTACGTACCTGGTATATCGAAGAGGTGAGGATATCTTGACTTCATCTCAGATTCTAACTCCCAGGTCATTTCTTCCACATCGTGGTTTCTCCACAAAACTTTGACTTGAGGTATAACCTTGAAGCGTAGAATATGATCTTTCTTATCCAAGATTTTAACAGGTAACTCTTCATACGTTAAATCTTCCTCTATCTCGTCTGGTTCTAGTTCAATAATATGGTTCGGGTCTTTCACATATTTACGTAACGTAGATATGTGAAAAACGTTATGAACACGAGACATACTTAGCGGTAAGGCGAGTCTATAGGTCACAGTTCTTACTCAATCGAGGATTAAAAATGGGCCAATGAATCAAGGATTGAGCTTTTCTCTCTTTCCAAATCTCATAACTCCTTTCCATGGAGCAATACGTAACAACACATGGTCTCCAATATTGAATTCCATGTCCTTTCGATGAAGATCAACATAACTCTTTTGTCGATCTTGTGAGGTTTTTATACGTTGTCGGATCGTTTGAATCTTTTTCGTAGTCATACATACCAAATCCGGTCCCAACAATGTTGTTTCACCCACCTCATCCCAACATACTGGAGAACAACACTTTCTTCCATACAACGCCTCAAATGGAGCCATGCCAATACTTGTTTGATAACTATTATTATAGGAAAACTCCACCAATGGTAAGAACTTGTCCCAACTTCCCTTGAAGTCAAGGACACAGAGTCTTAATAAATCCTCAAGTGTTTGAATAGTCCTTTCCGACTGTCCATCCGTTTGAGGATGATATGCTGAACTAAATCGTAAATCTGTGCCCATAGCTTTTTGCAAACTAACCCAAAATCTTGAAGTGAATCTTGGGTCTCGATCAGAAACTATGGATATTGGCATACCATGCAATCTTATAATCTCGTTTATGTACATACTAGCAAGACGTTCAAGTGTAAAAGCTTCTCGTATCGATAAGAAATGAGCAGACTTGGTCAGTCTATCAACAATGACCCAAATCGCATCTATGCCTTGAGAAACCTTGGGAAGACCAGTAACGAAATCCATGGTAATGTGCTCCCACTTCCATTCTGGAATTTCAAGTGGTTGCAATGGACCTTTTTGCACTTGATGCTCCGCCTTAACTCGTTGAAAAGTTAGACACCTTGAGATAAACCCCTCTATCTCTCTCTTTATATTGCTCCACCAAAATGTAAGTCGAAGATCACGATACATTTCGGTACTCCCAGGATGGATTGCAAACCGTGTGTTGTGCGCCCCCATCATGATTTTATATTTCAAGTCAGAATCGTTAGGAACACAAAGTCTGGAGTTGACTCGAAGTATTCCTTCTTCATCGATTCTTGCTTCCGGAATAGTGCCTTCGTGTACTTTCTTCCTCATACGCATCAGCTCCAGGTTTGTAGCTTGAGTAGCTTTAACTTTATCAATTAAAGTCGGTTCTACTTGTATATTCGCCATCATCATATGGGTCCCTGGAGTCTTTAACTCTATCTCCATCCTTTGTAAGTCATACAAAATGGGCCTTTGCGTTGAAAATATCGCACTCGTACCCGCATATGATCTTCTACTCAATGCGTCAGCTACCACGTTCGCTTTTCCAGGATGGTATTGGATGGTATGATCATAATCTTTCAACAGCTCAAACCATCGTCGTTGTCGCATGTTGAGTTCCTTTTGAGTGAAGAAATATTTGAGGCTTTTATGATCCGTATAAATCTCCACCTTCTCTCCATACAGGTAATGCCTCCAAATTTTAAGCGCAAAAATGACTGCTCCCAACTCTAGATCATGAGTAGGATAATTTCTCTCATATTCTTTGAGTTGTCATGAGGCATAGGCTATGACTTTCCCATGTTGCATGAGAACACATCCTAACCCTTTTCCCGAAGCATCACTGTAGATGACAAATCCCTCCGAGCTAGATGGTATTGTCAGAACAGGTGCTGAAATGAGTTTTCTCTTGAGTTCTTGAAAACTCTTCTAACATTCCTCGCTCCAACCAAATTTTGTATCTTTTCGAGTCAGCTGAGTTAATGGAGTAGCGATTCGAGAAAACCCTTCTACGAATCTCCGATAATAACCAGCTAAACCGAGAAAGCTACGTACTTCGGTCACTGACTTAGGTTTGCTCCCAGCTTTGAATTGATTTAATCTTTGCTGGGTCAACAGATATTCCATGATTTGATATTACGTGCCCAAGGAATGCAACTTCCTCAAGCTAGAACTAGCATTTCTTCAACTTGGCATATAGCTTATTTTCACGAATCTTTTGGAGTATCAGCCTCAAGTGTTGCTCATGGTCTTCACGAGTTTTGGAGTATATGAGGATGTCATCAATAAAGACGACCACAAAGTGATCCAAATATTCCTTGAATACTCGGTTCATCATGTCCATGAAGCCAGCAGGAGCATTAGTCAATCCAAAAGAAATGACTAGGAATTCATAATGCCTGCATCGAAGTTCCGAAGCGGTCTTTGGAATGTCATCGCTTTTAATCTTCAACTGATGATATCCTAATGAAGATCAATCTTTGAAAAGAATTTGGCTCCTTGCAATCGGGTCAAACAGTCATCAATGCGAGGCAACGGTACCTATTTTTGATGGTGACATGATTCAACTCCCGATAATCAATACAAAGTTGCATACTTCCATCTTTCTTCTTCACGAATAGAGCAGAGCACCCCAAGGAGACGTCTTAGGACAAATGAAACCGATGTCTAACAATTCCTCAGTAGTTGGGTTTTTAACTCCTCGAAGTTCAATAGAGCCATTCGATATGGGGCTTTGGAAATGGGTTTTGTCTCAAATTCAAGGTCGATACAAAATTTAATTTCACGCCTGGGGTAGGCCAGAAGTTCTTCGTGAATACGTCAGAAATTTATTAACAATAGAAATATCATTCAAATCGATTTATTTTTATTTAAATCCGTGATATGGGCTAAGAAAGCTTGACATCGCTTTTTCAATAAACGAATAGCTTTATGACTTGATGAGCGATGATTGATTTTAGTGGTTTGGTTTCTTGAATTCGCATAATAGGTTGGTTAGGAATATGAAAGCTAACAACCTTACGAAAACAATCGATTTTAGCATGATGAGTATTAAACCAATCAATCCCTAAAATCACATCAAATGCAAGTATTTTCAAGGAAATAAGATCGACAGGTAACGTGCGGTTACCGATTTGAATCAAACATGACTTATAAACAGTGAATGTAATGAAGGTTTCTCCCAACGGAGTTTCAACAGATAAGTCAAAGTCTAATTTCTCCGGAGTCAAATTTAAACGTTGAGCGCAAGTAGGAGAAATGAAAGAATGGGTAGAACCGGTATCAAATAAAGTATAAACTTCACTAGAGTTTATGATTAGCTTACCCATGATCACCTTATTCAGATTCCTCGCTTTTAGGGAGGTTACGACAAATGCTCTCCCTTGAACTACCGGTTTTGTCTTGTCTGGGACACCCTTTGATGCCTCCATCCCAGCTGGACTTGACTTTGGTGCACGACAAAATCGGGCTAGGTGACCTTCTTTTCCACAATTGTAACACGCTTTGGACTGCATCGCGTAGTTTGGACTGATATGTCCTTCCCCTCCACATTTATAACATACGACCAACGGTCGTTCTCCTTCCTTAACAACAGGTGCTGGTGTTGACGTCTTTTCATCATTGTTGAATCTCTTCTTCTTGAAATGTCCACTATTATTGTCATGGCCATGATTACCACCGAAGTGATTACCATTTCTAGCATGTTGATTCCCTCCACGTTTGTTGTCACCGCTTCGATGACTGCTACCGCTGGTGTTATCAACTTGTCGACTGCTCTCTCTTGGTTGGGTTGACTCATTATCGCGCTCCAATAACTGAGTCCTATTCACAACATCTGAATACAAACACAGTTTGTGAGAAATTAGGTATTGACGTATCTCGGGTTTCAAACCTCTTAGAAACATCCGAGTCATTATCTCCTTATTATCAACCAAGTGGGACGCAAACCGAGACAACTCGGCAAACTTAGCTTTGTACTGCGCCACGGTCATATTGTTTTGCTCAAGCTTGATGAACTCTACCTCCTTCATGTGACGAATACTTTCAGGAAAGTACTTGTCGTTGAACAGCTCTTGGAACTTCTCCCAAGTCATCTTCAGTGCGGCAGGTTGAGTACGCTTTACAGATTCCCACCAGTTATCTGCCTCTGCTCGCAACATGAAGGTGGCAAAGGGAATATTTTGCTCCTCGGAGCATCCCAAGACATCAAATATCTTGTTGATCTTCTTTATCCACGTCTCCGCCTTAAGTGGTTTTGGCTCTCCAAAAAACTTCGGTGGTCCCAGCTCCTTGAACTGCTTAGCGGTGACCGTCCGAGAGTTGTCCGTGTTTCCAGCTGCATTTGGGACAGGAGCCGCCCTTGTCTGATGTTGCATGAATTGCATAAAACCTCTGAACATCCCATCGTTCATCATTTGATCGTTGTTGTGTACCGGAGGATTATTGTCTTCCTGTTGCACATTATCCTGGGTATTAATCTGTGGTGACTCAACGGTCTCATGTGCTTCATTGCTTATCTAAACATTTTCGGATGCCATTTTCAAATACTGCCACAAAATAAGGGTTAAATAACATATCACATATTATCCCTATACTCTGACTGACCAATTAAATACCAAATAAACTTAGGTAGGTCATACTAGCGAAGGAATTCCCCGTCTCTCCCCTCCTAATTCTTGTCTCACATCTCAGCTAGGGATCATATCCCTAAGCTTTTATACCAACTGTGACACCCCCAAAGCATGTATACATCACCCATCTCGAGTCACCAAATACATGGTACAAAATTCAAATGCAACTTAATTATACAACAGTCGTGTAAAATACGACAAAACATAATCTAAGAGTTTTAATAAGAATATTGTCATCTATTGTTGGAAGAATGCATATTGTGATTTGATGTTTTATGAAAATACTCATGATTATGTAAAGTCCTTCAAAGAATATATGTACAAGGACTTAGTGATAGTTCAAAATTGTTAGGTTGATCTTAGCCTTTAATGTTCACTTGTATAGATAAAGAGATCAAATCTGTTAGGTTGATCTATGGCTAGAAAGAAATAGATAGGCTCGTAGTCTATCCGATCGATCAATGAATCACGAAGCTAAAGGCGGGATCGTAGTCTTTGAGATGATCGCAGCAGTATCTCGCCTTGAAGGGCCTCTCCAAGAATCGTAGAGTGGTCCAGACGTTTCAAGCTAACTCGGAGATCGTAGTGTGCTCTCGGAAACGCAGAGTCTGCAAGACGAGCAAGTGAAGATCGTAGTGTTAAAAGATCGTAGTGTGCAAATCTTTGTGAGAAATCGTAGTGATCTCTTAAGATCAAGCACCAATATGACACTACGATATGGATAGTAGAGTGTCATCTGCCTTGTGTCAGAAACATCAAGCCCAATCGTTCATTTGAGGATAGACTCCAACAAATATGGAATGGGTTTTAAACGTTGAAGCTCTCACCAGTCCCAACGGTACAAAATATATTCTTAGTATTGATCAAAAGAAACGTATTCAAGAAGCTAAGAAAAGGACCATTAGGCAGAGGAAAACACCTTTTGAGGTGTTAGGTGAAAAAGCAGTCTGCTGTGTCAGTGGGCCAGAGTGAAATTCAGAAGATGTGCAAAAAAGTCTCCATCAAAGCTCAGAAATGTCAAACGCATTTAATGGCTCATCAGATGACTTCAACGGATAGATTTCAAGATCACATATATACAGATCAAAGACAAATGAGAAGAGCATGCAAGCATTAACCAAAAATGCACAAGAACACTCAACTCTCAACTCTACGATCTGAGAAAAAGAGGAAGTTTGCTCAGCTACTCAGTTCTTTCGAACAAATGCTTAATAGCAACTGAGTAGCATCAATCATGATCAAAATAACATTTCAATCAACTGAAATAAGAGAACCAAGTTAGCAGGACTTGAAGAGTTCTAAGTGAACTGTGAGAAACCAAGTCTGCTGGACTTGAAGAGTTCAAGAGAACTAAGAAGTACTGGGCTCGCCGGTCCAAAAGGAATCAGTGAGATTCAAGAAGTGTAACAGTACATCCTTAGTGGATTTCCTACCAAGGAGTAGAAGAGTGGATTATGAGCTTTAAGTGCTCAAACCACTTAAAATTGTTGTGTTCATTATAAACTGTTATAACTGCTATAATCGCTATAACTCGCTATAACCGCTTTACTCTCATTAACTCAAGATATCTAACAGAATGTTTATTAAATACTCATTTCGTTGTGCATTGATTATCATCAACCTAAATTAGTTAAAAGAAAAAGTTTTAAATATCTATTCACCCCCCCCCCCCCTTCTAGATATCTATCGTGCCTCCGGGAACTAACAATTGGTATCAGAGCAGGTTCTATAATATAAAAGCTTTAGTAGATCCAATGGCACACTTACCAAGCGAATCAAAGAATGGAGGAGGCAGCAAGCCACCTATGTGAAACAAAGATAAATTTTTTAACTGGAAGGTTAGGATGCAAGCTTACATGGATTCAATAGATGAAGATCTATTTGATACTGTTCAGAATGGGCCCTATGTTCCTATAAATCTTGCACCAACTACAGATGACGCGGACAGAGTACAGATTAAGGTCAAAGGAGAATGGACAGAGAACGAGGAGAGAGCTGTCTAACTTGACAAAAAGGCCAAGAACATCTTATTTCAATCATTAGAAGATGATTTATTTGAAAACGTGGTCAACTGCAAAACAGCAAAGGAGGTTTGGGAAGCACTACTCATTATGCATGAAGGAATAGAAGAAGTCAGAGAAAACAAACAATCTCTCTTGACTCAACAATATGAGATGTTTGCCCATGTTCAAGGAGAGAACGTCACTGCTACATACGAGAGATTCAATATTCTGCTCAATTCTCTACGAGCCTATGGAAAGATCTATCCAAATAAAGATCTGATCATAAAGTTCATGAGAGCTTTACCAAGCAAGTGGGATGCCAAAACCACTGCCATTAGAGAATCAAAGAATCTACATGAAATGACTGTTCAACAGTTATATGACAACCTCTTCACGTATAAACTGGAGCTGACACAACGAGCTGAAAAATTATCTGAAGGAAGAAAGAAGGACAAAGGTGGTGCTCTCAAAGTAACTGAAAACACCTCCAAAATCAACACTGAAGCTGATTCTGACTACGATGAAGATGATGATGAGGATTTTCCAATGCTGGTTAAAAGACTAAGAAGATTCATGAGATAAGGCGAACCAAAGAAACCAAAAGAAAGTTAGCAACTATAAATGACCGAGGGAGCAAATGAATGACCTATGCTATAACTGCAAGAAACCTGGTCACTTCATTTCCAACTGCAACAAACCTCTCAGAGAAGAAATCAAAAAGAAGACACATGCAAAGAAGGAATACAAAGGGAACAAAAGGACAGTAAAGAAAGACAAAGGTCTTGTAGCTGGAGGATCGTGGAGTGACTCAGACAATGACTCGACTCCTGAATCTGGAGATGATGAAGATTCTCAAAATAGCAAATCTCTGCTTAATGGCCAAAAACGCAAGGGGCAAACAGAACTCCAACATACATGAAGTAAGTATCGATGAGGTATTTGACTTTAACTCTCCTAATATAGATATTGATGATCTTAGAAAACTGCATTACATGGCATAACATCTGATCTACACTAATATATGAAGTGGTTTAGAGTTCTGTCTAAAGATTATTCACTTCTTCAAAAGGAGAAAGAAAAGGTTCAAGAAGAACTGAAACAAATTCTTCTCAATTACTAATTCTTTCTCGAGGCTTGAAGTTTGAGAATAAGCTCTTGAGACAAACAAATGAGCTCAGTGCAAAAAGAGAGTCTAGTCTAACCTCAAAAATTGAGGATCTAGAAAAGACTATCTCTACATGGAATAAATCTTCTTCATCCATGGGCTCTTTAATCTCTAATTAGAGAAGCGTCTCTGATAGAACAGGTCTAGGCTTTGGGAGATCTACCTCAGAGTCATGTGTGGAAAAAGCAAAGGATGTTAACACTAGTAATGCCTCAGGTTTTAGTAGAGGCATTATACTTGTAAAATCCTCACAGAGGGGTGAGCCTGTCAAACCCTGCTCTGCTGATTCAATCCATATTCCTAAGAGCAAGGGATCTCATGCTGGTCTAGATTTCAGAAAAGAGAAGAGTAACCTAGCTCCTACTCACCAACCTCGAAGGATCGTAGAGTTCAATGAGATTAACTCGAGGAACCAACCTGGAAGGTACAGTAGAAGTAGGACATACTCTTCACAAACCATGAAACATGAGAACACATGGAAGAATGAATATCAGCCCAACAGGAGGATGACCAATATCCCACATAAGTCCAAATGGAGGAAGAGCTTTCACACACACACAAACATGCATCATATCAAATGTTTTGTGTGCTACACTACTGGTCACAAGGCTGCAAAATGTTACTACAATATGAGACCCAAAATCAAGCAGATTTGGGTCCCCAAGGGCACTAATAATGTAGGACCCATGCAAGTATGGGTACCAAAATGAAGGCTTAATATTTTTTCAGGAAAAGAACTCCACGATCACAACCTGGTACTTGGATAGTGGATGCTCAAGGTACATGACAGGGAACAAAGGCCTTCTGTCTAACTACATAGAGAAGGAGGGCCCCTCGGTCATCTTTGGAGATAATGGCTATGGCAAGACAAGAGGCTATGGCTCAGTAGGAAATGGTGCAGTATCCTTTAGTAAAGTGGCCTATGTGGAAGGACTACAACACAACCTTCTAAGCATTAGCCAACTCCGCGACAAGGGTCATCAAGTAACTTTCCTCAACAACCAATGTTAAGTCCGAGACCTGAAGACATCTACAGTAAAGCTAACCGGGACAAGAGAAGGAAATGTCTACACATCAAATCTTGGACAACTAAGCTCATACGAGACAATATGCTTTCTGGCTAAAGCATCTGAAGAAATGAGCTGGCTATGGCATCGAAGATTATCTCATCTCAACTTCAAAAGTATGTCCAAATTAGCTTCAAAAGATCTAGTTGCAGGCCTACCTAAGCTCAACTTCGTTAAAGAAGGGCCTTGCAATGCCTGTCAACTTGGAAAGCAGACCAGAAGCACATTCAAGAGCAAAACTATCAACTCAATTGACAAGCCTCTGCAGCTGCTACACGTGGATCTATTTGGACCAATTCCAACAACAAGCCTTGGAGGAAAGAGATACTCTCTAGTCGTAGTCGATGAATTCACCAGATTTACATGGGTGTTCTTTCTAACCTCAAAAGATGAGACAAGCTCCCAGCTGATCAAAATGTTCAAGCTTGTGATGAACGAGAAGGGAGAGAAGATCAAGGTTATAAGAAGTGATCATGGTAGAGAATTTGACTTCTCAGAAGTGGACCAATTCTTTCGACAATGGCATCGATCCACAACTTCTCGACCCACGAACTCCTCAACAAAATGGAGTTCTTTGAAAGAAAGAAACGAGAACATTAATAGAGGTGGAAGGACTCTACTAGCGAGAAACTCATCTGCACGAGTACTTACAGGCGAAGCGGTAACACCAGTATGTTATACTCGAATGGATCACTCATACACTCTACGATTAAGAAGACTCCTATGAACTGTGGAAAGGAAGAAAACCTAATGTCGGCCTATTTTCATATCTTGAATTATGTGCATGCTACATTCTCAACAATGGAAAGCAATACTTGACAAAGTTTCAACCAAAATCAGATGAAGGAATCTTTCTTGGATATGCCACAGACAGTAAGGAATACAGAGTATTCAACAAGAAGACACTAAGTGTTGAAGTCTCGATTCACATCATCTTTGATGAAATAGACTTAGACAAAATAATGCCTCAAGACACTGCGACTAATAGTTCAGACACCACGAACGAGGTCGTCGTGCCCAATACTATGATCGTAGTGCCTGATAATGAAATCGTTGAGCAAGAGAATGAGATCGTAGAGAGGCCTATGCCAGATAATGAACCTCCACATCAAGAAGAAGAAATAGATCTTGAAGATCTGAGACAACAAGGCATAAGAACTGATGTCCCAACAGGAAGCAGATGGGCAAGAGATCACACTCAAGATCTAATCATTGGAGATCCAAATGCAAGAGTCAAAACCAGAGCTGCTACTTAAAATGAATGCTTCTATCTAAGCTTTCTATCTCAAATAGAACCAAAAAAGATAGAGGATGCTATGGAAGACTCCAGCTGGATAGAGGCCATGCAAGAAGAACTTAATCAGTTCGAAAGAAGTAAAGTATGGAGATTGGTTCCAAGACCGAAGAATCATCCTGTAATTGGAACCAAGTGGGTTTATATAAATAAGATGGATGAAGATGGAGTCATCACCAGAAATAAGGCAAGACTAGTGGCCAAGGGCTACTCTCAGGAAGAAGGCATTGATTACGATGAGACATTTGCACCTGTTTCCAGACTAGAAGCCATCAGAATATTCCTTGCCTTCGCTGCTCACATGAAGTTCAAAGTCTTCCAGATGGATGTCAAAAGTGCATTCTTGAATGGTGAACTTCAAGAAGAAGTCTATGTAGATCAGCCTCCAGGTTTCATCAATCCATCTCTTTCTAATTATGTCTTTAGATTAGACAAAGCCTTATATGGTCTTAAACAAGTACCTAGAGCATGGTATGAAACACTGACTAATTTTCTTATTGAAAATGGGTTCACTAGAGGTAGAGTAGATACCACACTATTCCTTAGAAAGCATAAAGATAAAGTCCTATTAGTTCAAATCTATGTTGATGATATCATATTTGGTTCTCTTGATGAAAAGTTATGCAAGAGATTCTCCAAGCTTATGCGAGCAAATTGAAATGAGCATGATGGGTGAGTCGAACTTCTTTCTTGGATCGCAAGTAAAGCGGTCGATGAAGGAATTTTCATAAACCAAGCCAAGTACATTAAAGACTTTGTCAAGAAGTATGGCATGGAATCGCTTCTCCCATGAAAACCCCAATTGCTCCTACAACCAAGCTTGACAAAGATAAAAAAGGTAAAAGTATTGATATAACTCAATACAGAGGTATGATAGGCTCTCTTTTATATCTTATCGCCAATGAGACCAGATATAATGTTTGCAACATGCATCATGCTAGATTTCGTGCTTATCCTAAAGAATCTCATTTAATCTACTTTGAAGAGGATTTTCACGTACCTCAAAGGTACACCCCACTTGGGGCTTTGGTATCCCAAGGAATCCTCATTTGAGCTAATAGGATACACAGATGCTGATTTTGCAGGTTGCAAAATAGATAGAAAAAAGTACCAAAGGACACTTATCAACTACTAGGTAACATGACTTGTGTCCCGGTTTAGCAAAAGCAAAACTCAATGATTCACCTCAACTGCAGGTTTGGTACATTCTTTGCTTGGCGCTTGTTGTGCTCAAATCCTATGGATGAAAAATCAACTAGCAGATTATGGGTTTGAATTCAAATCCATACCTATTCATTGTGATAACACAAGTGCAATTGCTATAACTCATAATCTTATCATGCATTCTAGGACTAAGCATATAGAAATAAGATATCACTTCATTAGGGATCATGTACAAAATGGAAATATATCTTTACAATATATCCCTACTGAAAATCAACTTGCTGATGTTTTTACAAAACCTCTAGATGAATCCAGATTCAACAAATTGATAAGTGAGCTAGGCATACTTAACTTATAAACCTGAAATATGATGCTCTAGTTTGTGCTAACCATACAGATTTAAGGGCTATGTCCGAAATCAAAGACATGATCATAGGAAGTCCATGATCAAAGAGCCAAAGTGTCATAAAACTCAACGAATGCTGAACAGAATCAACGATCGTAGTACAGACTCAACGATAGCACAACTGCATCAACAAAACCAAAGGAGGACCCTATGATGATCAAGCATAAATCAAAGCATTCTCTCTGATAAGTGCCTCAGGGACAAACCTAACCCTTGTTTCATTCAAGAGGTTAGCCCTTCCTGAGCTACCTTAAACCAAGAAGAATGCTAAACCAAAGGTTCATAACGAGAACTTGATCAGACTCTACGATTGCTAGTCAGACTCAATGATCGCAGCTTCGTACTATACGCTTACAAATTTCGGAACCGACATTTAATCGCTACAGACTCAATGATGGTAGAACAGACTCGACGATTCCAAGGACCATCTCAACCATCGTAGTCCCACTGAAGAGTACATTAGCCAAGAAGGAGTTAAGGGAAATTTAGTACAATCCCTCTCTATCAAAATTCGTAGAGCCAAGAAAAATTCGACACCTGTCCCACTAAGCAAAATAGAGAGAGGGAAGTTTCAAGTACAAATTAAAATCATCTTTTTGAAATCTGAAGTTCAAAAGACCATCTCTCTCTTCCTCTCTCAAGCAGAAACCCTAAATCATTAGCAAGCTCAGTCAGTCTCACTTCCTACAAAGAAATTAATGGCAGCTTCCAGTGTTGTCTCCGGCTACAGACTCTGTTTTGACGAGTTTAAAACAGCTGAACCCCAATTTCACAAGACATTGTCACTACTGAAGAAGGCAGGTCTCGAAGAAGTTTTGGGTACAGACACATTGATCTACCCAAAGCTGGTAAAAGAGTTCTACAATAATGGGGTATTTGAAAGCAACACTATCATGGCGAAAGTGAGGAACGTTCAAATCAGGCTAAAGGCTGAAGATATCAATCTAGCCCTAGGCCTCAAATCCGAAGGGTATCCTTCCTTAGATGGCATAGACTTCCATAAAGGTCTCAAGAAGATGCATTACAAGAAATCACCCTCTGTCAAAGGATACAAAAAGAAGGAGTTTCCACAGAGGTATGAGTTTCTAGCTGATATTGTTGGAAAATGCATATGTTGTAAGAGCGCAGGTCATGACTCTATGAATGAGGTCCAACTCAAACTCATGACTGCCATATGTTACAAAATGCAACTCAACTATAGGGCTCTATTACTTGAGTGGATTGGAAAATGGTTAATTAGCTCAAAGAAAACAAAGAGCTCACAGAAGATGCTCTACGGACAATTTATCAGCATTATCATACAGGCTGCTCTTGGTGACCTAATTGAGGATGATGAAGGAGAAGCCATAAATCCAAATCGCCGAATGACCCAACAGCTGTTTAAAAACTGGAAAAGAAATCCAGCTGAAAATGTGAAGATGATGTCTAAATCCAGTGGTCGAACTGGTGAGATAAAGGGAACAGGAGTGCCAGGAAATATGTATGCTATCAGAGAAACTAAAGAAGAAGAAGAAGAAGCTAGCAAGGAAGAACCCATTGCTTTGGTCAGAAAATGCAAGGGTAAAAGAAAATTGAAAGCCAGAAGTATAGAAGAACCTCAGGGATCCACTACCAACAAGCCTGTAGAGTCCTCAGATATTGAGACTCTAAGGATCCTAAGAAGAAAGGAACAACAGGCTGAGGCAGAAGAAGATAGAGAAACTATATCTCAGCTGCTAAAGATGAGTAAGATTAGCCACAAGAACAAAAATCCATCAGTCTCTTCGATCGTAGAGTCTCTTCCGATCGAAGAGCCCAGACCAAATAAGGAAGCAGCTGTATCAAATATTTTGGCTGATCTGAAGGACAAAACTGAAGAAAGTCCTGAGGCTGTGGCACAGCCTAAAAAGCTAAGAAGGAAACTGGTCAAAAAGTATATTATTGTCAATGAGAAAGCTCTAAAGAGGGAAGACAAAGAACTGTCTGCTGAAAAGGAACCAGCTGAGGGGGAGACACCAAAAGATCTGATGATAGAAGATACTCCTGCTGAGGGGGAGATGCCTGAAGATCTCCTGCCAGAGGATGCTCCAGTTGAGAGGGAGCTATTGACTTTTCAAAAGGATGATCAAGCTGAGGGGGAGGATCATGACACCTCCATAGCAGAAAAAGAGACTTCTAGATGAGATAATGAAGAACCAGTGCAAGAACGTCATGAAGCCATTGACATAATGGAATACTCCAGTGACAACAAAGAAGAATATGATGAGATTGAGATCATAGTCAGAGGCATTGATGGGCATGTAAGAGCCAACTATGAGCAATCGTTTGCATATCTTCCTATGATGCCCTTCCACCGAGCTCAAATTCAACTCTTGGGATCACATGTTACGAGTTTCAAAGAATATCCTCGCTATCTCAGTACTAGCCAATGGATTCCCAGGGAAATTCAATTTTGCCAAGAAGCTTCTCACCAACAGTTCTTCCTCAAAGAACAAACTTGAGGTACTATCTACCCCAACTCTTTTCAGAGTTAATCACTTGCCATCATCCTCATTTAATCAATTCTATGACTTCTCACGATGGTTGGAAGTGATTCTTCATCCACTAAATCAATTTCCAGTTACAGGATCCCAAAATTCTGTAACTAAGGAACCAAATGTGACCAACCTCTTAATGCTCCCAAATCCCATTATCTCTACGATCACTGACTCTAGCCCCATGGTAGAGTGTCCACCTCAAATCATAGAGTCACCAAGCTTCACCATCCAAACCCAGGCCCCTCCATCAGATATTCCCTCCTCATCTAGAAATGAATGCTTCAATCTTGAACTTGCCCTCTACTCACTGCAAGATCAATTCAAGAACACATCACCTCCCTCACAAATTCCAAATCTAAATCTGTCAGAACTATCCACAAAGGCTGATTTGTCAGCAATGTCTGAGAAAGTAATCAAGGAACTCGATGAGAGTCTTGAAGATCATACTGCACTTATACAGCTGAGATTGACATTAATGATCAATGCTGCAAACAATCTCCCAAGCTCTCTAAGCTCCGAGCTTTCTAAAACACTCAAAGAGATCATCAAAGAAATGCTTCAAAGCATAAAAGACAGGGATGATATTCACTTTCTCGCAGCTAAAAGGCATCGGGATGTTGTCTTGATATTACAGAAAACACAAGAATCTTAGAACAATTTGATGATACAGAGCATCAAAAGTCTTCAAACTGCAATCAAAGAGTTTCAAGACTTCTCCATGGGTCAAATGAAGCAGACTGAGACTGTCCTCGACATTCTTCAACAATGAGAAACTCGTTCTGATGCTTTGATCCAAGAGAATCATGAGGACATTGCTCAAACTCAGAGTCAAATCAACGAGCTTGTCCAAGGAGTCATTCGCCTCTCAGAAGACATTCGAACCCTTGATGCTGACATAAAGGGGGAGAATAAAGGGCAATGAGATCAGGGAGGCAAGAGTATAGGCAGAGGACAATTCCAATCAAGGGCAAGGCAAATCACTCAACAGACTCCACGATCCAGCCATCAGAATCAACGATCTGATCAGTTGGAAATTTTAATGGCTCAACCATTAAGGAGTCAAGGGCCAACTACCAAATCTCATGTGGTGACAACAACAGCCTAAGAATGCCAATTGAGATCCCGTGATTCATGAATAGGCATGATCACAATCCTAGACTAAGCCCAAGTGAGTCCGGAAGATTTGGCCGTAAGAGATGAAGCAAGCAGAAAGACGAGAGCTGAGGAATATGCAAATCCTCCAAGAAGCAAAAGGCCAAAGAAATTGAGATAAGTTGAATTTCAAGTTGTATTGATGTAGTCAATCTTAAATGTAATATCTGTCTCCATACATCAATAAATTCATGCTTATTCTCTAGAAATTTCAGCTGCTCACTGAAATACTAAGTCATGTTTACTTTACTGCAACTGCATATAAAATTTAATAATCATGACAACAAATCTCCTTGGTTATGTCAACATCAAATAGGGGGAGATTGTTGGAAGAATGCATATTATGATTTGATGTTTTATGAAAATACTCATGATTATGTAAAGTCCTTCAAAGAATATATGTACAAGGACTTAGTGATAGATCAAAATTGTTAGGTTGATCTTAGCCTTTAATGTTCACTTGTATAGATAAAGAGATCAAATATGTTAGATTGATCTATGGCTAGAAAGAAATAGATAGGCTCGTAGTCTTTCCGGCTGATCAACAGAATGCAGAAGCTAAGGCAGGATCATAGTGCTGAGATGATCGTAGTGTATCTGCCTTGAAGGGCCTCTCTAGGAATTGTAGAGTGGTCCAGACGTTTGCCGAAGCTAACTCAGAGATCGTAGTTTGCTCTTGGAAACGCAGAGTCTGCAAGACGAGCAAGTGAAGATCGTAGTGTTAAAAGATCATAGTGTGCAAATCTTTGTGAGAAATCGTAGTGATCTCTTAATAACAAGCACCAATATGACAAGACACTACGATATGGATAGTAGAGTGTCATCTGCCTTGTGTCAGAAACATCAAGCCCTATCGTTCATTTGAAGATAGACTCCAACAAATATGGAATGGGTTTTAAACGTTGAAGCTCTCACCAGTCCCAACGGTACAAAAGATATCCTTAGTATTGATCAAAACAAACATATTCAAGAAGCTAAGAAAAGGACCATTGGGCAGAGGAAAACACCTTTTGAGGTGTTAGGTGAGAAAGCGATCTGTTTGTGTCAAGGGCAGAGTGCAATTCAGAAGATGTGCAG
Organism: Panax ginseng; assembly: GCA_020205605.1. Classification (NCBI taxonomy): domain Eukaryota; kingdom Viridiplantae; phylum Streptophyta; class Magnoliopsida; order Apiales; family Araliaceae; genus Panax; species Panax ginseng. The sequence continues at coordinate 133,155,417 of CM035133.1, read as the reverse complement.
AAAAGTCTCCATCAAAGCTCAGAAATGACAAACGCATTTAATGGCTCATCAGATGACTTCAACGGATAGATTTCAAGATCACATATATACAGATCAAAGACAAATGAGAAGAGCATGCAAGCATTGACCAAAAATGCACAAGAACACTCAACGCTCAACTCTACGATCTGAGAAAAAGAGGAAGCTTGCTCAATTTCTTCGATTCTTTTCAACAAGTGCTTAATAAAGAATCGAGTAGCATCAATCACGATCAAAACAACATTTCAATCAATCAAGTAAGAGAACCAAGTCAAGCAGGACTTGAAGAGTTCTAAGTGAACTGTGAGAAACCAAGTCTGCTGGACTTGAAGAGTTCAAGAGTGAACTAAGAAGTACCTAGACTGTTGGTCTAGAAGGAATCTGTGAGATTTAAGAAGTGTAATGTACATCCTTAGTGGATTTCCTACCAAGGAGTAGAAGAGTGGATTAGGAGCTTTAAGTGCTCAACCACTTAAAATTGATGTGTTCATTATAACCGCTATAACTCGCTATACCGCTATAACTCGCTATAAACGCCTCACTCTCATTAACTCAAGATATCTAATATAAGGTTTATTAAATACTCATTCCATTGTGCATTGATTATCATCAACCTAAATTAGTTAAAAGAAAAAGTTTTAAATATCTATTCAACTCCCCCCCCCCCTTCTAGATATCTATCGTGCCTCCGGGAACTAACATAGATAATATCCTCACTCAATGGAGTCCTTATTACACTTATTGTCACACTATTTAACAGAATAGTGAGGACTACTAATGCTATCATCCGGATCACACTGCGCTCCACGACTAGTCCCGCCACGCTCTCATTTCCTCAAGAGAACAAAGTGAAAGAAAGGGTGAGCTCAACTAGCCTAGTAAGAAATATTATGACTAAGATAATGCAGAATAAATTATCATTAGCCTTCAATAATGTTAAACTAATAGAATATAATAGACAACAAGTTTAACTGTAGCGGAATAAGCAATCCATTAGAAGAGTCAAGTAGAGCATAAAATCTACTATCTTCTATGATTTAAAAAGTTTTTCATCAACTTTATCGCTGAGACTCACCTTAATAAATAAAATCGAATCATCCCTGCTTCACGACCAAGGATATTCATGTAATCATCAATGGTTATGACTATACCGAATAATCCCTGGTCATAATCACACCAACAACTGTCCATCAATGAACTACAGGTCAATGAGGACTTTTAACACATCATTCATCACATTACGGTCATGATTATACCGAATAATCTCTGGTCATAATCATACCAAGTCCATCTATGCACGTAAGCCAAAGATGACTTTCATCACAATATAAGCATGAGGATGATGAAAATGATATAATAATTCAATAAAACAAGTTCAAGGATAAATTTTAAAGATTTATAATTTTAATTTATCTAGAAATCAATAACGTCCAAATTGTCAACATGATACTTCTTTGTGGAGTAAAATTCAAGAATGCTCAGAAGAATATTTTCATAAAAAGATATTGGATGAAGCGCAAATATCAAGGATATTCCACTAATTTCATGGAGTATAGAAGCCAAAACTTTAACCAACTGAGTATAATATAATATATGAAACTGCAAATGGATTTTTGTCCGCCATGCGGTAATCCACGTAGAAAGATCATTTCCATAATTTAATAAGGAATGAATACGAAGGATCATTCACCATGCATGCGGTAATCCACATAGGCAGGTTATTCCAACAAAATAATAAAGAATGGAATAATGTAAGAAATCACCAAAGTGCGTGTCCGAATGCAGAAAGTTATTCCAATAGAATAATAAAGAATGTAACCGTGTCATGCGTAACCAAAGATGCATGGATATTCTAATGTAATAATAAAGAATGGAATCAGTCATGCGTAATCCGCATGCAGATGTGATATTCCAATAGAATAATAAAGAATGGAATAACAACAGAATTCACGAGCATGCGATAGATCAGATATACAAGTTATTCCAATGTAATAATAAAGAATGGAATAATGTAAGAATTTCACCATGTATGCGGTACTTGGCAGACAAAGTTATTCCAACATAATAATAAAGAATGAAATAACAACCCTTACGTAGTATTGAAAGAAAATAACTCTCTTCATGAATACGAAAGAATAATACCCTTACCTTAGAAAAAGCGGATAATTTGGAATAGTGAGGTAGCAGACTTCTCTTCTTCTTTCTCTCCATAATTTCTCTCTATAATAATTGCTCTATAGCTTTTGTGAATTGGTGAGAAATGAAGGAAGAATGAGCTTCTATTTATAGGAAAATATAGTTTCGATAATTGCACGCTTTGGGGCTCAAAAATATTACAAAGATAATACCTTCCTCTTTTTTTTCATTTTTAATTTAGTCCTCGCAAGTATTATCAAACTTGCACCACCTCCCCTAATAGTAAATAATGTGAATCAATAGTTCAATCATGTGAATCAATAGTTATAATCATGTGAAAATACTGAATTACAAGATAAGACCTCCATCTATACCTCCATTTTTAACTTAGTCATGCAAGTATTATCAATCTTGCACCAACTCCCCTAATAGTACAAGAATGTGAATCAATAGTACACACATGTGAACAAATAGTTATAATTATGTGAATTAATAGCAATTAATTACTCATTTATCTGATTAATTACCCGACTGGTCAGTACAACTTCCAGACATCAATTAATATCGAAATAAATGTCGATTTCCACTAACACTAATAATTCCAACACAATGGAACTATCAATTTCATCTTTAATCAACACAAACTTATTCATCAATAATATTATAACTCACAATATTTAACAACCATGTCGTTCCCAAGAAAGAGGAGGCTTTCTGATAATGATTTCTCCTTATTGGCGCCAAGCAATTAGATGACCAAACACCTCATCCTCGATGTAACTTCTGTACATTGTAAATATTGCAATTTAATAATATGAATAACTTTGTCGTCTCAATTATTGATTTAATAATATAACATATTATACATATGATACTGTGACAATAATTGAATCAATAATATGAGAGATATGATGCAGCAATTACTATAGCAATAATTGAGTATAATTGAGTAACTTCTCACGTAAGCATCAATAATCAATACCGTAATGCTACTATGCAACCACGCCAGACATCGTATTTTTACTACCGGGTAGTTCAACAGTTTTAACGGTAATACTTTTGCCGTTATTTTTATAAAATGATAATTCTGTCGTTTTCTAACTATGACAATACTTCCGTTGTGGGGTCCACCAATGATTGTGCCGTCGTACGAATATTCCCTGTTTAAACGAATATTCCCCGACCAATCGAATATTATATAACCACTTGCTTACTTTGAAAAATTTGTAAATATTATCTACAACTATAACATTATATCAAATCCACACCATAATATTCAAAAATATATTTCGAGAAAATTATTCTTTTTTCATAAAAGTTGGGGTCCTACAGTGCAAGTATATTTATTTATTATTTAATTAGTTCCCAATATTAAAATAAATTAATTAGCATTTACTTAGTTTCTTACTAATAAAATAAAATATAAATGAACTAATTAAGTAGCATTTATATAGTTTCTAATTACTAAAAATAAAATAATTTAACATAAAATAAATTATAATAAAATAAAAAATAATAATAAAATTAAATTAAATTAAAATTAATTACTAAAAATAAAATAATTTAACATAAAATACATTTAAATAAAATAAAAAAATAATTAAATAAGATTAAATTAAACAATAAAAATTAAAATTAAACAAAATAAAGAAATGAAATAAAATTAAAATAAAGTACTAAAAAATAAAATAATTTAACATATAATAAAATAAAATAAATACTAAGTTTGAATTTGCTTAGTGTTCCACTACTAAATTAGATCTGAATATGTTTGACACATGTAAATACGTATGACCTTTACTAAACTAAGTATTATTTGCTTAGTGATCTACTTCTAAAGTAAACTAAATATGTAATACACTTATTAGAAACTTTAGTAAACTAAGTAGCATTTGCTTAGTATCAATAATACTCTCTCTTCAATCTTCAATATTTCTCATAAACTGAGTAGCACTTACTTAGTTTATATCATTGGAAAAATAAACTAAGTAGCATTTGCTTAGTTTTCCACAATTACATTAAACTGCATATATACTTCATGTGCATGTAGTATTAATAGGAGCTTGGAAACTCGTTTAACATTCACTCTGTAGGAGTGAATGTCGAATAGTCCCCAGTTTGGGACTATTATTGAATGTTATGTCTCTCACTTAGGCTGGTGCCAATTGACAAGGTACGTTTTTTTGTTTTGAGGATTTTTCAGCTGGTTATCTCTACATGTTCTCTGAGTGCATACTTAGACTAAGTTGTCTTGGTCTATTTCGTGTACTTGGAGGCCATGGGGAGGTGCTGCTGAAATTTTCTTAAAACAGAAGAAACGTGCTCAAGATTGGCACTGGTGAGGAGACGTATTCAGGAACGGGATAGAAGCTTAACACTTGTAGAGTGGAGATATATATTAGGAAAATATAATTCATGCATGGACCACATACATGAATATTCCCTTTCTAATACAGGTGTATTATCTTTGATTAAAGATGTCATCCGACCGGAGTTGGATGTACCGTATGATACGAGTAGATGGAAAGGGATTAGTTGATGCGTATCGTGATGGGGTCTGTAATTTTATAAACAAAGCAATAGAACATGCTGATGATCCGAACGAAAAGATGAGATTTCCGTGTGTTAAGTGTAAAAACATGACCTGGAAGAAAGCCGATGAAATTAAATTTGACTTGTTTTCACGTGGGTTTGTGGATGGGTATTCGATATGGATTCATCACAGGGAATCAATTGAGTTAAGGGATGTGACCGGCAATACTGAAGACCAACCAATTGAACGGGATTCATACCCCGATAACTATGATGTCGTGGAGATGTTGGTCGATGCCTATGGCCCTTCCAATATCGATCAATTTGAAAAGGAGAGTGTCAAATCAGTAGTGCTCAAAGACGTGTTAAATGATCTGACTCACGCCTTTTACAAGATATTATATGAATCAGGGGTCACACTGTTTGTTGGAAATGATAAGCACACTAGGCTACCATATGCGATCATCAGCCTCGCATAGTCTCCGATCCTACATGGGCGTCTATGTGTGCACACTGGGACGCTGATGACTTCAAGAAAAAGTCTGAGCAGGCAAAAAAGAATCATAACCAGCTCCGAGTCGTATACACTACTGGCTCACGTTCATTTGAGGAAATAAAGTCGGTAAGTTTCTCAATTTAGTTCTTTCGTTACTCGATTGTCATTATCATACTTAGAAAATGTTATTTGCATGTATTTATTAGGCCGTGCAGGATAGCTTGGGCCGACCTCCTACCATGCTGGAGTTTTGGGATAGAGCCCACATGACGAATGATTCTAGCATATCTCCTGCAGCATTAGCTATCTGAGTAAGACTAAAAAAAATTAATGTATATAATTATTAATATTAGGTAGTTGATAAAATGGTTTCATTAACTCGTATGTCGCATAATAAATTATAGGACCAATTTCAGCAGCTTCGGGAGAAGCGTATAACTAAGTTGGAGGCTGCTAGGGGGGTACTGAGCCGTTAGATTCCACTGTCCCTCCGCCCGAGATTGTATTATCTCGGGATGACGAGCTGAGACTATGGATCGCGTCTTAGAATCCCCCTAGTAGTAGTACCAGCAGGTATCGAGTACTGGGTCTGCCGAGGATACCGACGTATACATTACTTGAAGGTAATATTATTTCTAATAATTAATTAAGTTAATATAATTTAATAAGGTATATTATTAGTAATAATATATATTTTTTTCATAGGTTCTAGCCAGCGCCATCGTCTGAGAGCACCTGTTGGACCATCTTATACAAGCTCTGACTTGGACGACCAAATTTTCTAGAGGGTCATGGCGGCGGTGTCGGAGACGTTTCGTACGGATCCGGTTATCCGTCGCCAGGAGTTACCCAGTCGAGCTCTCCTTCACCAGCTAGCTCAGGATATTGCAACAGGGGCCACCTCAGAGAGTACGGGTATCTCGCAGGAGCAGTTCGTTGCGATATGCGAGGAGATGCTCTGGTTAGTTGTTACTTTACTCTCTAAGGCTTTTGGCCCGATAGAGAGTCTGCCCCCACCTACTCAGGTTTTATATTTATTTTAAGTTAATTAATCTGCATGTTCTTTAATTCTATCGTACATACTAATGGATTATATTTTCAATTGTATCAACAGGGTGACGATCATCATGCGATGGTGATGACGAAGGGATTTTTCGGACTCTTAGAAAGCGACATCGTCGACCCATTGAGATATACTTGATCCTACTGGTGGTAATACTAGATTAGGTTGATATATAGTGTCTCTTATATATCTGTTTAGATGTTTTGTAAAACATTGTATATGTTTTCATTATAATTCTTTAATTGTCATATCATTGTTCGTTGTAGTATATAAATTAAAGTACACTCTACATATAAATTAAACACCATTATTATCTCTACAGGATAATTGTTTATATCGTATTTTTGTAGTTTTATTTTGCATTTTAGTTTTTATCGAAGTTTATAAGATCGATACATCATTTTAGTTTATAAGTTTTGTGGATGTGTTTTGTTATTCTTTGTAGTTTAGTTTGTAATTCACATTGTTATTTAACGTTAGAATGTATTCGAAGAAAAATATATACAACGTTGTATTATATGGGTTGATTATGGTATATGTTGTTGCTGGTTGTTGGATGTGTGTATTGTTGATATAAAGCAGGTTACAGGTACAAAAAAAATGGTTTAAAAACCTGGAAAATAAAAAAATAAAAAAATTAATTTTTTTTTATTTTCGATGGAATAAGATATAATCGACGGAACTTCAGTCGGGATTAATAAATGCCATTTATTAAAATACAATTTATTTTCGACGAATGAGAGCCTACTTCCAACGGAATTTTCGTCGGGATTAATTATCTACTCATTTTACAGCATGTCCACGTGGCACGTTTTATGCGACGGGTTGTTTGCGACAGATACCACTCCGTCGAGGTTGACGTACTACCGACGAAAATTACGTCGGAAATAAGTCCGTCGAAAATAACTATTTCCGACCGATTTTGCAACAGAATTAAGCTCGATGACCCTAATTATGATCAAATTATCGACGAAATTTTTCATCTGAATTAACGTATGGTCGACGGAATAACCTTAATTCTGAGGGAATATTCCGTCGAAAATAGCCTTTTTCCTTGTAGTGAGATAAGCATTGTATACAGTTTGACCGTATACAATACGGGCTAATAACGCTTATGTTACATCAAGTACCACCAAATTCATAATTTACTACATCAAGTACCTAACTAATTCATATAAAATTTGTATAAATACTTATTTTAACGTATTAAATCTGTATAAATCTTTATGAATAATTATTATATGTTAAATTATTAAAATTAAATATGAATACAAAGATTACCAAATATAATTTTTTTTATTTTAAAATTTAAACAGACTTAATTACCAAAAAAATCAATAAAATTTTAAAAATACAAATTATATTTTAACACGAATAACATTAAACTTTTAAACAATTAACAAAAGTGTCCAAAATTTAATTAATTAAATAATACCCTTTTTATATTGGGAGAGCATACAAAAGGAGGAAAAAATTAAAAAAATGACCCATTTGTTCTCTCTCCTTTCTCCTTCTCCCCTAATCCTTCAAATTGTTTTGTTCCTTCTTATTTGAAAATTTCAGCGCCTTGAATTCTGTCCAGTAACTATGATCGACTGCAGAAAATAACCTGAAATTTAATGTTAATTCAAAGATTTTTTTTGACGAAAAAAGGCTGATTATCATCATTGAAGAAGGAGGAGAGAGGAGATGTTGTGTAAAAAGTGCAAAGAGAAAAGGTATATAAGACCACATATGTACTGTATTTTGGATTTGGAAAATCAGTTGTTTTTATTTAGTAAAAAGATTCTTCAAACAAATAGTAGTTAATTAGTTTATCCAACAACACTTTTTTTTCGTTCGTTTTTTTGCTTTATTCTTCACACAATCAGTAGTTAATACATATATTGTATTTATAAAAAAATTAAGTTTAAAATTGTATTTATAATTTAACAAATTGTATGTATAAATTTTACAACTTAAATCTTGCAAATTATAAATTATATCATAAACTATAAATTTTACAAATTGTATTTATAATTTTATACCGTATTTCTATGTTATTAGTTACTTTTTTTAATGGCAAAAAATTATTACATTTATAATTTTTTTATAATTTTTTTTTCGTTTTGGGGGCCGAATCATGAAAATGGTGGTACCTGATGTAACAGAACTGTAAATAGCCCTTTTTTAAATTAAGTCAAGCCGTATATTTATACGGTCAACTGGTATTAAATACACAAAATCTGATTGAATTCTTGGACCAGTCAGGTATTTGGGCCAATTTTGGTCGGATTTGGAAATTGGGGGTTAAATTGTCAAATTAGATACTTGATGTATTAAATTATAAGGTTAAATTTTTTGAGAACCGAATTATGAATTTAATATTACTTTATATAACATAAGTTTAATTAGCCCATTATTTTTAGTAACCAAGTTAGGATTTTATGTTACAACGGACAAAAGCATAAACTTTTTTTATGTGACAAAGTTATAAATTTTATTTGTAGTAATTAGGGACAAATCTCCATAATGATAAAATTTGAGACCCTTTTCACAGTAAAAAAAATATGACATGCTATACTATAATTTAAAAGAAAGACTTTTATCTATTTTATTAAAAAGAGTAACAAAAATAATTATTCTATTAAAACTGTGTCACATTTAATCTCTTTTTCTATCTCACATTTATTTTAATTTATAGATTATGTTCCTCGGATACTTATATTAGAAAAATTCCACCAGACATAATGATTTGCCTCTCTTATGTTACACTTTGATATTATAAATAAAAAAAGAAAAAGAAGGATTGTAAATTTTCTTTTTTTGCTTAGATAAATGTGTATATATCTAATAACCAAATTAGTGACAGCACAAACGATATGGATTATAAGAAAGAAAATTATGGAAGGTTCAAGCGATCGAGGATCAATATAAATGGTTTTATTTATAAATATTCAATTTATTATATTATAAAGAAGGAAGTAGATTAGGCCACCCAATTCTATCTATATGCTGTGATGAACAATATTAACGTTCAAGTTCTTTAATTATATCACTCTTGGGTCACAAATTTAATAAAATTTATGTTATTTGTTGTTGCAAAAAAAGAAGAAGGTCTTTATACAATCAAAAATTACATTTTTAAAGAAATTTAAATTTAAAAATACAGAGCGATGCAGTGGACTACAAATACTTCAAAATTTAAAACTTTCAATTTGTGAGTATTTGATAACATAATAATTAAAATTACTTTTAGCATTTGATGTGTTGGGCGTAAATAATTGTGTAAAAAGAAAAAAAAATTGTAAGTACTTTTACAGTTGACCTTTAAAACTAATTAGATTAATTTGCCATATAAAATAATAAAACGCTTGTTAAAAGGTACTTAATTATTTTAATTCTTTGATTTTTCTATAGAAACAATTTTTTAAATATCTCAATTAGGAAAACTGCTTCATCTCGCCTCCTAAAATCCGTCAAGAAACACTAAGTAATAAGTCACCTTATTTAGTGCTGCTATACCTACTTGTTACTATAATTTTGTGGCATCAGTTACGCATTGCGTCATGAAGATGAGTGGAAGAGCTGCTGAGCTTTTGGTCAATAAGGAAAGCACAACTCAAGAAAATGTTATTTACATTATATTAAAAATTAACTTCATGTTAACCATTCATGTTTTGTTATGTTTAGTACGTTTAAGAGTCTATACAAACACAGATGAAAATCTTGTTCAACTGATAGAAATTTATTTTAGACGTAAATGATACGATGCGTTTAAAGTTTTAAACCCTGCAAATACTATATCACCGCAAAAATTATTAAAGTTATAGTTGTAAACGGTAGCCAAATAAACCCGTATTTTTTTAATAATCTTTTGTAAACTCATTTTTATTAACGTGATAAATACCTTTGCTCTTGGCTCTTTTTTCTTAGGAACCAATACTATTATATTTTAGGGAGAACTTAGAGATTTTTATTAATGTGATAAATACCTTTGCTCTTAGGCCTTCGCTCTTTTTTCTTAGGAACCAATACTATTATATTTTAAGGAGAACTTAGACAAGGTCAAGAGGAAAATTAGAGAAAAAATTTACCAGCTTTGCTATGCATCACCTATGGTGACTTTACAGGGGGTAGATTTGATCATGTGACCGTACACAATAATTGGAGAGATTTTAGTCCTATATAAGACTCACCAGATTAATCAAAGCTTTTATTGTGTTTGGTTACACTTCCACTATAGAAATACTTTTGACAATAAAGTTTTCCCGGCAAAAACAAATTAATTTGACAAAAGCTATAATTTAGTATTTTAAAATTACTTTCCACCTAAAATTTAAAAATTACGAAGTAAATATTTTGCAAAAAATCAATTTTATTTTCTATATATAAAAAAAAATCAGTTACATAGTTCTATTAGTAAAAGTTTACATCACTAAAAGCTACCATGGTACCACTATCTTTAAATTTTCAAATCTTCAAAAAGGGAATTTTGCAAATTTGTCATTTTATCCTATCTTTTATTTCCTTTTCTTCTTTACCCACTTTTTTTTCAATAAAAAACCATGGATATATATTCGATTTAATGTCATTTATTCATGTTCTTATTAGTGATCCGATTCCACGCCGATAACTCTTTCTATATATTGACCTAGTTATAACTTGCCATTACTAGAAGATCCTGCCCTATAAATTAACTCAAAACAAAGAATCTTTAAAAGTATAAAAAAATGGTCAAAAGGTGCTTACTTTATATAAACCATATATTTTCAGCATATCACGGGAAATCAGATAAGAACTTCTTGGGGAGTTACCTATACTTTCTCTATAAGGTTAGCTACATTTTTGTTCACCATCCACTTTTTGAGCACCAAACTTCACTACCCCCTCCCCTTTCTGCTACAAGAAAAGCAAGCAGCAGCTAGCACTAGGTTATTCTCCAAACCCCATGATTCTTTTTTTATGATTTCAAGAAAAATTTATCATTTCTATATATGTTGTCTTGTCGTACTTCGTGCTCAACATTTGAGCAAATAGCATGATCTAGAAAGGATTAGATGTACGCAGACTTATCTTTTTATTGTAATATATACAGTACCCTTCTCCAGCGTATCTTAAATAGCGACCTGTTATAGTGACGATTTTTTGAGTTATAGCGACGGTTCGAACCGTCGCCATATCTATATCTTCGGTTTTGTATATTATAGCGGCGGAAAAACGTCCTTAAAACCGGTTCGCTTTTGGTTAATTACCGATTTATATATATAATATATATATATATATATATATATATATATATATATATATATATATATATATATATATATTGTCTATGACATAGAAGTGTGCATAGAAAGGGTTAAATGTACATAATCTTATCTTTTTACTGCATTTGTATATATATTCTCTATATCACAGAAGTGTATACAGAAATGGTCAGATATACGTAGTCTTATCTTTTTGTTAGAGTTATTTATATATTGTCTATGCCATAGAATTGTGCCCGGCCTTGGCATTTAATATGTTGATTATACATATGGTTAAGCATTATGAATTTGATATATTTTCGAGCTTTTTTATACGGCAGGCCGACCATAGACATGCAAAAATTTGTCTTGGTTCTAATTATATATATCCACTGTCATTGTGTAACTTTTTATTATTTCAATTTGATTTGTTTTAAAAAACTAACCAATGGGAATATTTAGCCTAAAAAGAAGAACAAACTTTTGTTGTTGTATATTTTTGCAGAAGATTGATGGAAGCACAAGGTTGTGGTGAAGTGAGGAGACTTCATATAATTTATTTTATCAGTCGGAAGGGTCGTATTGAACATCCTCATCTCATTCGAGTTCATCATCTCTCCCGTAATGGCGTTCGATTACAAGGTCAGTATCATTTTTATAATTTTTTGTAAATTTGTGAAAATCTGTGTTTTTGGTTAATTTTCTGATCTGAATTAATGGGGTTTGTTTGGTTTAATTTTTATGGCTGAAATTTTAAAGATATTAAGAGATGGCTGTCGGAGGTGCGAGGGAAGGATATGCCGGATTCTTATGCTTGGTCATACAAGAGGTTTGGTTCTTAGTTCTCATCGCTGACATATTTTTTTCCCCATAATGTTAACTGAAAATGATATTTTTGTCTAGTAGTAGTAATTATAATTAGTGTACATAATTAAAAAATAAAATAAAAAAGCCTCTTTATTAAATGAAAATTTCATGACAAAAAGTGCATTAATTAGTTGAGTAATTAAATAGTAGTCATAACGGTGACATTCGACTATTACTATAAATGAACAATTGCACAGTGATAAATAAAGATGTTATCAGTGTTGTGTTTAGCACATTTTAACATATGAACATGAATTTTTGTTCATATATATTATGTATATAGTCTGTATATAGATGATGTATATCAAAGAAATTATTTTGAATGTTTGGGTGCAGGAGATATAAAACAGGTTTTGTATGGCAAGATTTGCTGGATGAGGATCTCATCACCCCAATCTCTGACAATGAATATGTCCTCAAAGGATCCGACATTTCCTCTTCCACCTTTGATGATGGTAAATTCAAAATAACTTCCAAAATTTACTCCAATTTATTTTTAAGGAAGGAAATATAATTAAATAAATTTAGCATTATAATTTCCTTTACAAAACATTATATTTAGAAACTCAAATCTCTAACAATTAAATTCTTCCACATTTACAGATCTTACTCCATTTGCTGATAAAGAGTCCCCTAGTGTTGAGGCCAAGGCCAAAGATCAAAAACCCTCATCAAAAGAAACAATTCAAGAACACCAAGAAACCCCAATGGATTTATCAACAAAACAATTACCCGAAATCATAGAAGAATCTCCTCCTTTCGGCTCAGAGACTTCAACACTGACCAATGATTCAATCATGCTAGAAGAAGAGGAGCATTTGATTACAAAAAAGGGCGAAGAAAATCAAAGAGAAAAATCTGCCAACGCGCCTTTTTATTCCATCTTCTTGAATAAGAATCCGAAGAAAATAAATGAGAAAAAAATAAAGGTTGAAAAGGCTAGTGCTATGCCGGATTCATCAGCATCAAAATCGACGTTTACAAGGAGTAAGAGTTACTCGAATAACACATCAAATATGTTGCGAAATTTGATCACTTGTGGTGGGGTGGATACTACTGATTCGGGCATGGTGGTGATCAACCGGCGGAGTACAAAAAGTTCTAGTAATATGGATATGGCTACTTATAAGCCTACTAGGGGTAATAAAATGGCAGAGATTTGTAGAGGGGAGGTTGTGGGAGGGTCTGAGAGGATCTCTAGAGTTTTATGGAACCAACCACAACAAAATCCTGGCAGGTAACTCTAATATATTTCAACTTCGTTTTATTTTTGATTCATAATTAGTTGATATGTTATTAAAATGCCTACCTGTGCAGCCTCTGGAGGGGCTAGTTTGTCTATTGTCTCGATTTGGTTAGACTGAGTATCGCTCTTGTAATGTTTTTGATGAATTTGTAATGTCTTAAAATATTTTTTTGACTAATTTTTCATGTAAAATTTACAATCTTTGTGTCTATAATATTCTTTATAAAGTGTATAAATAAATAAATACAATAGAAATATAGGTATATACCATAATATCTTTTCCCATAGGCTCTAGGCTCCCTTTCTCCTCTTAATTCTACCCAACGATTTTTAGAATTCTAAATAGTAGTTTTTTTTTATCTATTTATTATTTGCAAGCAACAGTATAGTTTATTCATTTTGAATTGGAAATTAATAAATTGGCTGCATATATACCATTTTCCTTCTTTTCTTCAACACAACAAATTTTTTTCCCAAAAGAAGAATATTTTGAAAGATATATTAATATAGACAATTCAATTTCAAGATGATAATTCACTTTCTTAAAACATTATAAGTATTTGTTAATGAGAGTTTTTCATGGTGTCACATTAAAGAACCAAAAACATATGCATTGTAATGCTATTAGGTTTATCTTGGTGTTTCAATATATTGTGATTATTACTGATCATTTAAAATATGGCTTTTTCCATTGACTATGTATCGTGTAATAAATAAAACATTATTTCTATACCCTCTTATTATTTTTAAGATTTGTTCTCAATTATAATGTCAGTGTGTGTTATTTCTATTATTCAATTAGTATTAATTTGAATTTGTTGACAGAAAAAGTTGGGATGGAGCATCAAAGAAGAATAAGAAGAGTCTTCTTCCTGCTTACAAGCCGGTCAATGGCCCTAATTGTTCGTAAGTTCAACTACCCAACAAAACCATTAATTTACTTCTTTTATTCTACTTACTATTACTAGTCTCATGGGCACACACTTCGTGTGTTAATTATTTTTAATTATTAATAATTAAAAATAGTAAAATAAAAATAAGCAATGGAAGAAACTTGGGATAAAAAAGAGAGATAAAAAAATAGATAAGCACATAAATGGGAGTAATTGAGAGAAAAATAAAAAAAATCTTAAACTCTGTTAATAACTATGAAATTATAATATTTTTAGTTAAAAATAGAGGATATAATTGAGATTATAGAGTAAGCACACCAAGAGACCAAATACCTTTGCTCTCTCTTTATAAAATAAATATAGATATATTCCAAAGTCCAAGAAAAATGAACATGGTAACAAAATAAATGTCTATATGTCATTACTTGTCATATTGGGATGTCCCTAATTGTTTGTCATAGTCAAAATTTCAAGACAAAATATTGAGACAAGTATAATTAATTTGTAGTTGAGAGAAACACTTCTGAGTTTACTAGACAATAATATCATATGATATTTTTTTTGTCTATTATAATATAATATATACTACCTCCGTTCCATAATAATTAACTTTTTAGAAGAATAAATTTGTTTTAATTTATTTGTTGTTTACAACTTATTTATTCATCTTCTTAATAAATTATTTACTTTTCCATAAATCACTTCTTACTATCTCTCATTATCCCAACAAAATTTCTCCTTCTATTACTAGTTTTAACTTTCCAAAAAGGGGTAATGATAGAATTTCATACAAAATTTAATTATTAAATGATATTATTAAAATAATTTTTTTTTTTATTCACGTGCATGAAGCTAAAAGCGATTATTATTATGGAATGAAGATAGTATATATATATATATATATATATATATATATATATATATATATATATATATATATATATATATATAATTAGGATCGGGTAAGGGATCCTTACTTTCTTAAAATGAGGCATTTTTTTTTTTTTTTTTTTAAAAACAACTAAAAAAAAAAGTTTAATATTTATGGGCTGAAATTTTTTCATATCTGATGTTTTGGGTGTGATTTGAGTGCGTTATAACAAAACATGTACGTACACGTAATGTCTATGAATACCACCACTTTAGGTATAAGTATTCAAAACAATTAAAACATTTGTATTATGGAAAATTTCGATTCCATAAAATATTAAACTTTTTTTTATTGTTTTAAAAAAGAAGCAAAAAAAAAGTCCTCATTTTAAGAAAATAAAGGATTCTACTTGATCATTTTGTATATATATATATATATATATATATATATATATATATATATATATATATATATATTTGAAAATCAACATCAACTCTCTTATTCAGAATCAATAATCACTAACCTAACATATGAAGAAATACAACATGTCTCACATTTCTTGTGAGAATTGAACGTGGGACATAAATTTTAAATTTATAGTATATCTTTTTAAAAATAAATAAATGTTTGGTACTTTTTCATTTGCTATTATTTAACATTGTTGGCTGCATTCTTTGATTATTTGTATTTGGTTCAAGCATTAGACTCAACCACATATTGCTGACAATTGGCTTTCTGCTCAAAAAATGACTCCTTAGTTTGCGTAATAAGGCATAATCTATCCTCATAACACATAAACATCTCCCCAACTCTTTATATTATAACTCTAATTGTGTTTAATTGGTCAACTATATTTCTTTAATGCATTTAGTTCGAGTCCAACATAAGATAGTTGTACCAACTTTAGTGATCATGACACAAAAAGAACAAAGAAATAAATAAAAAAAACACTTCATCTGTTTCAATAAGGAGTCCCACTAGAATTGTTTCATAAAAAAAATCTAATTTTTATTAATACTAGTATAGAATTGTTCCCATGTTTGACTATAGAAATACATTCTAAATATTTATAAAAAAATTATAAATATAACTCTTTTTGTGAAAATTAATAAAGAAAGTGTAATCTTTAATACTTAAACTTAATTATTTTGTGAGTTACTTAAAATAAGTGTAAAAGTCCAAGGCAGTGTTGGGATATAATAAAACCAGGAGATACCCAACTCAACTGGGAGTTAGGTGGTGTTTGTTTGGGTCTGATTGTCTCTGTTCAGTATAACCTCTTTTTCGGTAAGATGATAATTTTGTTTGACAAATTTATTTATGCCTCTGAATGATTCTTTCCCCTCCTTTTCGTTTAGACTTCAACCCAAGTCTAAATTATACAGAGGTAACCAAATTCCTCTGTTGTCCCTCACCTCTCCTCCTTCGTCGACTCCAACCTCCCTGCTCGCTCTCTCCCTCCAACTCTATTAACAAATCTAACCAAGAAGCCCAATCAGATAAAGTTAATAAATTTGGAATTTTGTTTTGCAATAAAGAGAGATTTATAGAGAGAAAGAAAATAGATAAAATTTGGTAACAATGGTAAAATTGGGGCGAAAGGAAGAGAGAAGTTGTGTACAGGTCTGCATATTTGAACTACTCGTTTTTCACCCACCGTTCCAAATAGAGACTCCTCCTTCACCTTCTATGGCAAACCTTGTCCAATTAGAAGTGAGCTTTTTACCTTTGCCACAGCTAAGGCACGGACATGACTTTTCTCAAAGACTCCTCTAATTGTTTTGCCTTTGCCCTCTCATTTAGTCTGTTAGAAATCATGGCCGACGAGGGAGAGGCGCTGAACAAAGTGAATTAAGCTATCTGTGTAATCTTAACTTTGAACTATTTACCGGAAGCTATCTGTGTAATCTTAACTTTGTGTTCTGATAATGGCTATGTAGGTTGTTTTACTCGTAGATTCATATACATAATGGCTATGGCTATGTAGGTTCTGATAATGGCTATTATAAATATGTATTTAAAATACTATTCAGACCTTTTGATTATCAAACAGGTTTTGTTTAAACTGTTCAGAGGGTTAAAATGGTAAAATACGGTTATTCAGACATTTTGAAAAAATTAATTATCAAACAACATTTTTTTCATTCAGACACAATTCTATTTAGATGCTCTATATTATTCAGATGTTTAAACTGTTCAGGTCTTAACACTCAATTTTATCAAACACCACCTTACTCTTCTACTTCTCGAGCTTAGTTATTGTAGGCATCTGCTCAAGGTACAACACTTGATACATGAGGTACAACATTGTTGTCATTATTTAAAAAATAAAATCAAAATTTGTATGTATGTTAAATTATTTAACACAACTGTAATAACATTTTCAATATTCAAATATTCAAATTTTTTATTCAGGCAATGTGGGAAGACATTCAAGCCAGAGAAGCTGCACGCACATATGAAATCTTGTAGAGGAATGAAAGCCTTGGCCAAGGGTGGTGCATCCTCTTCACGTCGGACGTCCACCGATTCCCCTCCGCGAGGCTCAATTTCCAGCCATTACTTGACTAATAAGTAAATTGGAATAGAAATTAGTTTCTATTTTTTTTCTTTTAGGTTATGAATGAAGGTAGGAATGAAATGACTCGTTATTTTGGAATGAAAAAAATTATGTTTGGTTCCTCAATTGAAATTGAATGAATCATTTCACTCTTCATTTCATTCCCTCCTCTGTTCCATTCACTCATCTATTTCATTCCTTCAATTGAAACGTAGCATAAATGTAAAGTGAACATATATTGGGGCATGTTTTTGGAGATAAAAATATGTAGGAGTAATTTCCTGTTTCTTTTTATTTTTAATAATGAATTTAATCAAATACAAACGTGATTGTAAATGGCATTTGCACATAAGTAAATGTCTAAAAAAAGGTAACCAGAAATAGAAGCAAGATCTATATAAACAGCTTGGGGCTTAATTAATATGATATTTTCGATGCATATTTTTCAATTCAGAGAAATATTGCCTATTTTCACACAATTTAAAAAAAATAGAGAGAATAATTAAGTTTCCCACATAAGTATATTTATAAATATTATTTTTCTTAAAATTAGTACTGAATGTTACTAAATTACTTTTGATGATAAAAGAAATTACTTTTGATGATAAAAGGAAATCCTGCGTTGTCTACTACTAGTAGTGCACAAATATGATTACAAGTTTACAACTTTGCTTATGAGTTATAAATGAGGTAGGTTAATTGTAAGACCCCGAATTTTATTAAATGAAAGTATTCAATTTTTTTATAATTATTATTTTATTTCGTAAATAGTTAAATTGATAAAAGGTTAAAGTTAAGGGTGATATGTGAAAATTTTACAAAGTAAGCAAGTTGTTATAAAATATCGGTTTGGTGGGGAATATTCTTTTTATCTTTAATATCCGTCTGACAATGACAAATCATTAGTGGACCCCACGACGAAGTATTATCGTAGTTAGAAAATAATGCCAAATTATCATTTTATAAAAATAACTTGCCGAAAGTGTTATCGTTAAAAGCTGTTGAACTACTACCATTAGTAAAAAATACGATGTCTGGCGTGGTTAGCGTAATAGCACCACGGTATTGATTATTGATGCTTTACGTAAGAAGTCACCGGTTATATTCAATAATTGCTAAGTTGATATCTTATATCATTGATTCAATAATTGTCATTGCACAGTGTTTCAAATTATCAAATCAATAATTCATATTATTTGAATAATATTATTATTTGCATTATTGACAATGTCTAGAAGTTCTGTTAAGGAGAGGTTAGGTCATCTAATTGTACGCCAATAGGGAGAAATCCTTATCGGAAAGCCCCATCTTTCCTGGTAACGACTTGGTTGTCAATATTGTAGTTCTGTAATATTATTTGTCATTAATTAAATGTTGAAATATATGATAAGAAAATATTTATTCAATGGGGATTTAAACGGAGGAATTTTGTTAGCATGTGACATTTGTTGAAAGTTGGTATTTTATCTTTTCCGATAAAATAATTTATTTAAATATATTATTATAATATTACATTATAGTAGTATGATGTGATTATATAATAGTATGCTTTTTATAATTTGAATGGTAACATTATTATAGTAAATTCATGTTATAAAAATAAAATGAGGTGGAAGAGAACAAATTGAATTTGAATTCTGATGATGTAAGCGATGATGTCATCGGAACGATGAGGCAAACAATGATGTCATCAGAACGATGATGTAAGCAATGATGTCATCGGAACGATGATGTAAGCGTTGATGTCATATGATCGATGATGTAAGCGATGATGTCATAAATTATGGCGAAAAGACTATTTTACCCTTACTCTGCCAAGCCTATAAATAGAAGCACATTCCTTCATTATTTTTCACCAATTCACTAAAGCTATAAAGCGAGAAAGATTAGAGAGAATAAGAGAGAAAGAAGAAGAATCTTCTATTACTACACTACCGCGGTATCCAATTTCCTACTAAGATAAGGGGTATTATTTCTTTCGTATTCATGAAGAGAGTTATTTCTTTCAATACTCGTAAGGGTTGTTATTTCATTCTTTATTATTCTGTTGGAATAACTTGTCTACGCGGACTAGCACATGCATAGTGAAATCTTGTTGTTATTCTATTCTTTATTATTCTGTGGGAATAACCTATCTACGCGGACTACCGCATGCCTGGTGAATAACCCTTCATATTCATTTTGTATTAATTTATGGAAAGGATTTGTCTACGTGGACTACCGCATGACAGTTGAAAATCCATTTGCAGTTTCGTATATTGTTCATTTTGATTCTAACTCTAAACTTACTATGGTAAGTATTGCTTATAATTCTGAAAATGATCGAGAAATTCTTTGATATTTAAGGCTTCATCCAATATCTTTCCATGGAAATATTATTTTGAGCGGTCTTGATCGGCTTTTAACCTTTTAATCTGCAAGGTACTATTCATGACAAAAATTGATTTCTTTTATGTCCAAATCATTTTTGATACGATATTATTCTTGAATTTTACTCCACAAAGAAGTATCATGTTGACAATTTAGACTTTATTGAATTCTTATATCATTGTCATCATCCTCATGTTTATATGGTTATGAAAGTTATCTTTGGCCCGTAGTGCATAGATGGACTATTGATGGGTATGGTTATGACCAGGAATCATTCGGTATAATCATGACCTGTAATATTATAAATGATGTGGTAAAAGTCCTCATTGGCCCGTAGTGCATTGATGGACAGTTGTTGAGATGAACATGACCAATTGTGATAATAATGAATATCCTTGGCCCGTAGTGCATGGATAATTCAGCGATGTGGATTATTTATTAAGATGAGTCTCAGCGATAAAATTAATGATAAACCTTTTAAATCATAGAAGATAGTAGATATCATGCTCTACTCAACTCTTCTAATGGATTGCTTGTTCCGCTGCAGTTAAACTTGATGTTTATTATATTTTATCAGTTTAACACTGTTGAAGGCTAACGATAATTTATTCTGCATTATCTTAGTCATAATATTTCTTCTTGGGCTAGTTGAGCTCACCCCTTTGCTTTCATTGTTCTCTTCAGGAAATGAGAATATAGTTGGGAATAGTCGGGGAACGAAGTGACGGTCCAGATGTTTGCATTAGTAGTCCTCACTATTCTGTGAAATACTTTGATAATAAATGTATTGAGGACTTATTTTGAGTTTGAATCTTTGTCTAGAAGACAATATTTGTATTAAAACTCACATTTCATGTTAATATATTTAAGTTTGTATTTGTATTCTGTACCATGTATTTGGCGACTTAGAATGAGTGATGTATACATATTTTGGGAGCGTCACATTAATCCTCAATATATATATATATATATATATATTGAGTTTTTCACAATAATATGAGTTTAGAAAACTTGTTCTAACAATACTAGGGGTGTAAATGGATATATACGGATTCAGATACAGTAATATTCGTATTCATTTATTTGTGGATACCTTTAAATCGAATACGGATAATATCTATTTTTTTCGAATACGAATAATATCCGTTTTTTTTCGAATACGGATGCGAACGGATACGAATTTTTCGGTTACCATTTACAATCCTAACTATAACTAGAATAAAAAAATAATGAGTTTTAAAAAATGAATGAATGTTAATTTATTTATTTTTAATAAATATTTAATTACAATAATCAATGTTCTAAATTACAATTCAAATAAGTTTTCATCATTTTTGAAATCCTAAATTTAAAAATAAATTCTCTACTTATTAATGTTTATATGTCCATTTTATGTGTGTGGAGTAATACTGTAGTGTGTGTGCATATTTATAATTTATAATTAAATTCAAAAGTTTACATTGAATATTTAATTTTTTTGTCAAATACTTGATTAAAACTTCAATAATATGTTTATGGGAACTTTTATTTATAGTTTATCCTCAATACATAGATTACAATTTACATAGTTATAAAAATTTTATTTTATTTTATTTTATTTATGGAGACTGTGAGTTATAATGTATATATGTGATAACTGACAACTAGTTAATTCAACTTGATTCAAAATTTACTTTGGACTTACTTTAAATATTTGTACTTCTAATTTTTAAATAATTGGACAAATAAAAAGTGATAAATACTCCGTCCACCCGAAAATTCATAAATATGAATTAATTATTCAACCCTCTTCTAGATTAATTCTAAATTAATTCGGATTTAACACATTTTAACAATAAAATTATATTGTTCATTGTTCCCGCTTCCCAACATTGCAAGTAAGTTTTGAAAGTAAAAAATTTATAACAAACTAATAACTTTAGTTTTGTTCTTCTAGTATATAATTTTCTTGATAAATAATACATTTTAGATATTTTAACTTTATAATAGTAAAAATATATTAACTATACTTAAATAAATTTATTTAAGTTTATTAATATTAAAATAAAAGTGTTATTTACTACTTTTTAGAAGTGAAATGATATATTTTAAAATAATTTTCATATGATAGTGAAAACTAATTATTATATAAGGAATGCCACTTTAAAAAAATTATTTTTCTTATTATAATATATATATATATATATATATATATATATATATATATATATATATATATATATATATATACTCGCTATTTACGGATCACGGATTGAATCCGGATATCCGCTTCTCTGCTTGGATATATCTACGATTTGGATGTTAAGCGAATATGCCTATATCCATATTAGTATCCATTTATTCTCAGATACCTTTAAACCGAATACGGATATATCCATTTTTTTCGAATATTTAATAATATCCGATTTTTTCAAATACGGATCTTGATTTAATCACGAATTTTTTAGTTACCATTTACAGCCCTAAACAATACATAGTTCAAGAATAAATCAGTGATTGTCCATATACTTAGGGGCACAAAATAAACCATATGATTATGATTCACAAACTTATCATAAAGCGTGCGTTTTAAGAACTCGCACATAATCTTATTATTCTCTAATTATCAAATATACATATGAGAAAAGAATCACCTTCTCACCATATATATATATATATATATATATATATATATATATATATATATATATATATATATATATAATGCCCCAATCCATAATCAATTAAGAGTCATTAAAAAGAATTTTGTGTTAGATTGGGATAACTTAGTTAAAGATTTTAATTCAAAATCTAATAAAGAAAAAAGACATCTATTCAGATCTAATCATCCAACTCAAAAGGAAAGAGATAAGATAGTTCTTGGGAGGCGAGTGCGGTGACTAAAAATTTCTTAAAAGCAGTCTTTGGTGGCCGAAGTGGAGAATCACATCTTCACTTTGATTGATTAGAGAGGGCTTAAGAAAATGGATCTTGAGCATCTCGAAGAGCAATTGTCTTGCCGTAGGGGTCACAATCACCTTCGTCTTTAAGGTCTTGACTAGAGTTATCTCCTCCGGATCGTGAAGAAGCTTTGTCGACTCTTCTCAGTGTGATCGATCAAGTCTTGAATGAATAAGCGTCGACAAAAGACGCCTTAATTGAAATTAGAGTAGTTGAAAACATCGGTGGATCAAGCGGTGAAATGGCGATTTTGTAATCGACATTTCAGTAGTATTAGAGGCCCGATTCTTTGGAAGATGCAACGACGAGCAAAGCCGTAGTAGTTGTATTAGGCGTTAATCGGAGGAGATAATAGAGGAGAAGGCGGAAATTCTTTTTGAACTTGGCCAACAATTCATATATATATATATATATATATATATATATATATATATATATATATATATATATAGCGACACCAACATTTCAACGATTATCAACGTGATAAACTAAGTGATCGTTAAACTAAGCACAAATACTTTGCCCATACAAAGGTTTGTACAACTTCGTTATCACATGAATCCTCAATTTAAATCTCACAAAATCTTAGTCTTCTCTTTACTCAATACAAATGTTCTTTAATCCATATTTCATCATTTACAACTCTTTCTGAGTTTATCTCGTACTATTTCATAGTACCTTTTCTTTATAGCGTCAGACTATTACTTTTCAATCGTTTAACAGATCGTTTGTTATTTCACAATTCAATCTGATCACGGTGTGATATTATTTTACAATCATTTTACATTACAATCTTTCTTACCCTACGATCATTTTGCTCTACTATCTTCTTACTTTTCCTTTAATCATGTTATATTACTATTTCAGTTACGATTTTTATCTTATAGATCTCGTCTATTTATCATCACTTATCATCTTTATTACTGGAGTCAGGTAACTCCTGATTCTTATTTTTTATAACTCTTCAATATTCTTCTTTGAATCATTACATATTAATGTAACTCATACTTTATGAACTTTCTGAATTCATTTACTATCCATTATGTTCTGTTCGAGTTTATTCTTATCATCTTCATCATTTTTCATCCTTCTTCTTTATAGTTATAGCCTAAGGTACTTTTACCTAAGGTTTATTACCTACAACTTTGATATATACCAACTGTAATACCAAAATTTGACCTATTTTCAAACCTGATCTTGAGCATTATAATACATTCTCATTCTAACTCTACTTAATCAATCAATACTATAATTCATAAAATGAGTATAAATTTAAAACTTTAAAACTTTCTTTCACTTCTTGAATCGCAACCTTTACAATTCGTCTTATCTCAAAATCATATATATATATATATATATATATATATATATTATGATTCATTTGAACAGATTAATATGAGTATATCAAACTTAAACTTCCATGCTTGACTTATTCTTTTGTTCAATATTTCCAAGTTTAATACAACTTCATTCATATTCAATACAATATTTATGAATAATCACAATTCATATTCTAACTTTAAACATCTTTTGTATACATTTATAGTATCTGATCCAATTCATATTCTAACTTTAAACATCTTTAATAACTAGTCCTATCGACTTTCACATTTTTCTTTATTAAAAACATACAATTTAACATCAACAATGTCTATATCATTTTCATAACACAATATGCGTTTATTTCCATGTAACATCTTAACATGTGCCCAGTTGAAAGAATTAGCACAGACTTAATCATAAACTTAACTCGTGCATTAATAAAACTGTAACAACTTAAACAGTTCAATAACATAACAATTCATGGCTAATTAAAAACCTAGTACGATTATAACATGTTTGCACAAAGACGTGAAACTTGCATTCAATTCAATAATCTGAATAAAGCTAAGAAACTTGCTTAATATCAACAATTAAACATGAATTAGAAACTTATTCAATAAAATTCGAGTAAGTTTAGGAAACTAGCCTTAAGCACTGTTTTATAACTTACAATATATTGCTCTTCAAACGACCTACATGTATTATTAAGGTCGAACATACCAATTAGTCAAGTATTAACCCCAAATATTGATTTACTTCAGCTTATCTTAGCTTATTTCATAATTTACGATGTCCAGGTTTTATAACTCGGCACAATGTACTTAACTTTATATACTTTGGTATATTTCTCTTTTAACTTTGTTCATAATTTAGACTTTAATTCTAAAGTCCCATGATGCTCATATTTCACAATTTAAGACATCTTAAATCATTCTTTAATTAATTTTTATTATGCTTGTCTTATATAGTTCGGAACAACATAGCATAATGTTGTCTGACTACTCAGCTTGTTTACTTCCTGCTTTGCCTAAATCATAATTTAGACTTACATTTTAAAGTCCTTTAATAAATTTATTAATTCCATTTCATCTCTTATAGTTTGCATTTTATGATTTAATTAATACACCCAAATTTTGTTTTTCATTCTTCATTATAGGTATAAAGCAGATAGCTTAACATGTATGTTTTAGCTTTAAAATCCCTGTCTGTCAATCTAGACAGGACACGATGTGTCAGCTTTAGCTTAAATTTTTCTTTCGTTATAATCCAGATAGTACAACCCGTCTACTTTCGAGTGTATGCATTAGTTCAAAACTCCCTGATCATGAAGCATTAGCTAGTAGTTTTTCATGCTCGTCGCACCTACTTTGCAACGTCATATGTGAGACACCGAAATTTATGAAATGAAAGTATTCAATTTTCTTATAATTATTCTATTTAGTAAATGGTTAAATTGATAAAGGTTAAAGTTAAGGGTGATATTTGAAAATTTTGCAAAGTAAGCAAGTTGATATAAAATATTAGTTGTTGTGTCAGGAATATTCGATTGGTGGGGAATATTCATTTTAACAGGGAATATTCGTACGACGACACAATTATTGGTGGACCCCACAACGGAAGTATTGTCGTAGTTAGAAAATGACATAATTATCTTTTTATAAAAATAACGGCGAAAGTGTTACCATTAAAACTGTTGAACTACTCGGTAGTAAAAAATGCGATGTCGGCGTGGTGGCATAGTAGCTACGGTATTGATTATTGATGCTTACGTAAGAAGTCACTCGGTTATACTCAATTATTGCTCTGATAATTCTTTGCGTCATATCTCTCATATTATTGATTCAATTATTGTCACAATATCATCCGTATAATATGTCATATTATTAAATCAATAATTGAGACGGTAAAGTTATTCTTATTATTTTTTGCAATATTGAAAATGTCTAAAAGTTCTGTCAAGGAGAGGTTTGGTCACCTAATTGCGCGCCAATAAGGAGAAATCCTTATCGGAAGCCCCCTCTTTCTTGGGAATGACCTGGTTGTTAAATATTGTGAGTTATAATATTAATGATAAATAAGTTCGTGTTGATTAAAGATGAAATTGATAGTTTCATTGTGTGGGAATTATTGGTGTTAGTGGAAATCGACATTTATTTCGATAATAATTGATGTCTAGAGGTTATATTGACCAATCGAGTAATTCACCGGATAAATGAGCAATTAATTGCTATTAATTCACATGCTTATAACTATGTGTTCACATGTGTGTAGTACTGTTGATTCACATTCATTTACTATTAGGGGAGTTGGTACAAGATTGATAATACTTGCATGACTAAGTTAAAAATGGAGGTATAGTTGAAGGTACTATACTATAATTAATTTTTTCACATGTTTAGAACTATTGAGTCACATGATTTACTATTAATTCACATGATTTACAATTAGGGGATGTGGTGCAGGTTTGATAATACTTGCAGGACTAAATTAAAAATGAAAGAAAAGAGGAAGGTATTATACTGTAATATTTCGAGCCCCAAAACGTGCAATTACCGAAACTATATTTTCCTATAAATAGAAGATCATTCTTCCTTCATGTCTCACCAATTCACTAAATCTATAGAGCAATTATTATAGAGAGAAATTATAGAGAGAAAAAAGAAGAGAAGTCTGCTACCTCACTGTTCCAGTATCCAATTTTCTTCTAAGGTAAGGGGTATTATTTCTTTCGTATTCATGAAGAGAGCTTACATTATTCCATTCTTTATTATTATGTTGGAATAACTTTTGTCTGCTGATCCGCATATACATGGTGAAATTCTTCATTATTCCATTCTTTTATATTATGTTGGAATAACCTCTCTGTCTGAAATCTGCGCATACATGGTGAAATTCTTTTCTTTATTCCATTCTTTATTATTCGGTTTGAATATCACATGCATGCGGATTACGCATGACACAGTTCCATTCTTTATTATTACATTTGGAATATCACATGCATGCGTATTACATGCGTGACACAGTTCCATTATTTATTATTTTGTTGGAATAAACTGTCTATGGGGTCTATCGCATGCCTGGTGAATTCTTATGTTATTCCATTCTTTATTATTATGTTGGAATAACCTGTCTACATGGACTACCGCATGCATGGTGAATTCTTTTGTTATTTCATTCTTTATTATTCTGTTGCAATAACCTGTCTACGCGGAATACCGCATGCATGGTGAATGACCTTTCGTATTCATTCTTTATTAAATTGTGGGAATGATCTATCTATGTGGATTACTGCATGGCGGGTGAAAATCCATTTGCAGTTTCGTATATTCTATTATGAGATACCATTTCTTTTGTACTCGTCATGAAATATCTTTTTCTTTGGTATTTTTCTTTTAGGAGTTACTATTCATGGGTTACTATTCACCCGGTTACTATTCACTCTAGTATTATTCATTCGGGTATTCGGGGCACTTTTTGTGCCGGATTACTATTCACGGGTTACTATTCACTCTAGTATCATTCACTCGGGTATTCGGGGCACTTTTCGTGTCAGAGTATTATTCACGGGGTACTATTCTCGAAGTACTATTCACGGTACTATTCAATTCAAAAATATATTTCTTTTCTCATCCCAAATTATTTTTTGGTACATGAATATTATTCTTGAATTTTACTCTACAAAGCAGTATCATGTTGAAAATTTGGACGTTATTGATTTCTGGATAAATTAAATTATAAATCTTTAAAATTTATCCTTGAACTTGTATTTTATTGAATTATTATGTCATTGTCATCATCCTCATTCTTATATTGTAATTAAAGTCATCTTTGGCTTACGTGCATAGATGGACTTGGTATGATTATGACCAGGAATTATTCGGTATAATCACGACCGTAATGTAATTAATGATATGATAAAAGTCCTCATTGGCCAATAGTTCATTGATGGACAGTTGCTGGTATGATTATGACTAGGGATTATTCGGTATAATCATGACCATTGATGATTACATGAATATCCTTAGCCCGTAGTGCAGGGATGATTCGATGATGTGGTTTATTTATTAAGTTGAGTCTCAGCGATAAAGTTGATGAAAAACTTTTTAAATCATAGAAGATAGTAGATTTTATGCTCTACTTGACTCTTCTAATGGATTGCTTATTCCGCCACGATTGTTGATCTAAAACTTGTTGTCTATTGTATTCTATCGGTTGTTATCTTTGTTGAAGGCTAAGGATAATTTATTCGCCTTATCTTAGTCATAATATTTCTTCTTTGGGCTAGTTGAGCTCACCCTTTTCTTTCACCGTTCTCTTGAAAAAATGAGAATATAAATTTGGGGATTTAGTCGGGGAATGGATTGACGATCCAGATGGTTGCATTAGTAGTCCTCACTATTCTGTGAAATAGTGTGATAATAAATGTAATAAGATTGAATTTGAGTGTAGATATTGTCTAGATGACAATATTCGTGTTAAAACTCTCAGATTATATTTTGTCGTATTTACACGACAGTTGTATTATTAAGTTGTATTTGAATTTATGTACCATGAATCTGGCGACTCAGAATGGGTGATGTGTACTTGTTTTGGGGGCGTCACATCATAACTCAACCCTTGTTATAGAATGAGTCTGTTCTAGCGTTATTTTATTCCTTAACATCTACTACAAATCCCCAATGGTGAATGTTTTTTCCAGGTTCATTCTCTGGCCAAAATAGTAGCACAAACGTCCCTACCTGAAATAGTTTTCCAATTTTTGGCAGTTTTGACTAGTTTCCTTTTGAAGAGCATATCTCCCACCTCTGGACTCGGAATGAGGTCATTCTTACATCCACGGACTCATTACTTAATGTACTACAGAACCCCTAAAACAGAAATTTTTCTAGCAAACCATTTGAAAAAGAAAATTTCTTTAGGGTAAGGGGTTACACTAATTTCTTTTTTAACTTTTTAACTAGTTTTACTTAAAAATTCTCCATGGCTTCGCTAAAAAAGCTTTTGCTTCCGTTCCAATAGGGTGATGCTCATGGCTCATACGAGTATATAATGACACCCTAGAACTTAATTTTTACATTTCATAAGCTACCTCAAAAGGCCATCAAAACAGCCCCTTTTTAACAGTCCACTATTAGTTCGTTCTTGTATTCCTTTACGCATATGTTTGCATTTTTAGTTTTGATTCCATTTTTCATGCAATTTAACAAGTAGTTTAAGATGTTTAAACTACACACATTCGTATTACTCCAAGATCTTTCATGATCTTCCAATAAACAACAACCACCAACAATTACTAATTTAAAGAAAAAGTAATTCAAAGAGATAAAGGGTTAGGGTTCATGGTCTTACCTTTACTTATTGTTCTTGCTTCTTTTTAGCTTCACTTAATAATCAACTTGTATCGTGCTCTTCTCTTTCTCCTTCTTAGTTATGTATTTCTCTCTCTCTCTCTCTCTCTATATATATATATATATATATATATATATATATATATGCTCTATTGTTTTTCTTTTCTTGTTCTTTTTTTTTTTCTCTTCCTAACTTATGGAATGAAATGAATTAAGTGGCTAAGTGTTGGATGATTAATTAAATCATCAAAACCTAACTTAACCATGCTTAGGTTAGGCTACTTAAGGTTAGACCACTTAAGGTATGTTTGGCTAATTAAATGGATTAAAGGGAACAAAGCATTTAATTATTTGCTTGTGGGATCAAAACTTACCAAATATAGTAAGTGACTCACCCCCTTGTCCCCCCACTTGTCCATGCCCGACCATCTCCCTTTCTCTTCCCTTTTCCCACATTCATTTCACCTCACGTTAAATTATACGAGCAAGACACATGACCCTTATCTTATTTATCAAGTGACACATGTAATTTTCAAGGCTTTAGCTCCAAAACATGTCTCACTTGTCTCCATCTCCAAGCCATGGCTCACACACCTTGCCTCAATCCAAGCCACATTATATTCACTCTAGCCAAGTTATCTTAAACCTTAGCCAAGCTATTTTAAATTCCAAGCTAAGTCATTTCAATTCCTTAGCCAAACTATTTTAATTCCAAGCCAAGTCATTTTAATTCCAAGGCTTCACTTGGTTTGATTATTTCTTAACTTATTAATTTCTTCTAATTTCTTTTTAGTCAGTTAGTCTAACTTTTACGTTTAGTCAAAATATCTACTTTCTTTTTTTTCAAGCTTCGTTTTCACTTTTTGTCTCCATTTTCCGAACAAACAATATGTCAAAGTTCAAAAATTCGAATATTTGAAAACGCGTTTTTAGCGTGAATAGTGATTTTATGCCTTTTCCAATAAAAATATTTTTATTGGAGATTTCTTCTCCTTTTTCCAAATAAACACTATGCCGTAATTTGAAAAGTTCAAAAAACAAAAGAACTTTTTTTGTGTTTTATGAATAGTGATTTAGCATTTTTCTCGGAAAAATTTATTTTCTTTCAAAAACTCCCAACACTCGTACATAATCATGTAACACATAAACTAAGTCATTAATTGACCTAAATCACATAACACGTAATAATATCAATAAAATTTTATTTTATTAGATATTCACAATAAAAATATATTACAAGGTCACCCGATTTCTATATGCATTATACATTTCTTGCAGTGCATCATAAATTTCATGATGTGAAATTAGTACATACTTCTCATTTTTCATACTTCGTATTCAATCACGTAACATTTAGTATACGTTCAACACGTTATCATATTTATTAAGTTCAACAACACGTTTTAGCACATTTCTCAAATAATGACAAGTTCTAAATAAGTTTCATGTAAGATTGAAAGAAACTTACCTTGATTTGCGTTTATATGTTCATCAGACGTTCATGATTCAATTTCTATTCATCGATTGTTAATTCCCGTACAATTTCTATTCATCGATTGTTAATTCCCGTACAATTTCATTTGCAGCACGACCTATATATTACAAGTAGGTTATAACATGCTTATGATCAATCCTATTCTAGATTTCAATCTCATTTGAGACTTAAGAATATTCCTAGAATAACTTAGTAATCTTTACTTTATTCTATGTTCCTAGGTACATTTAACACATAATACATCCAATACTTCATTTCAAAACTTTAATCTCTTTACATATAGATTTATTCACCCGACATGTAAACATGCATATATGTTAAAATCAGAAATTCAAATAATAACCTCACACTTTCATAATCTTAATCTCTTAAGATTTCATCATCTTTATATGTTGTGTTGTATTTATGTTATGTTGCTTATTTTCTTTTAAAACTTTTTGTGGAGTGACTAATATAATTAGAATAATCAAATTAACAAATTGGTTGGCCACCTAGTTGATTAGAACACATGAGGTGTATAGGCTATAATGAGAATTTTTAAAGTAATCCTTAATATTTCACAAAGCTCATTAACCTGCCCACTTCTCATCTTGAATCCCTTAACTACTATCATGTTGCAAATTCATATCATACACTTTTGAATTTAAACCTTTCAATTTTTGAGGCTGCATTGTCCTATTAAAGTGTTCATTTTACGCAATCCCCTAGTCCTCCCAATTTTCTTCTCATCTATACCAACTACTCTCGAATCCAACCCATTAATGGTATCACTCACTAAACAAATCCTTCTCATGATCTAAAACAGAGGGTCAAAATCTGTGTATAACTTGTAGGGATTTCGGCATAGAAAATGCAGCAGAAATAGAACAATTCAAAGTAATTTCCGAAACCCTAAAATAGGATCCATGCAAAAAATCAATTAATTCAGAGGTTAGAAATTATACCGATTATTAAAGTTAGAATCGATGCGGTCGAATCTCCAACGCAATTCAAATGGACTGCGTCTCTACGGTATCCACACGAACGCTCCGCATGAATCGTCCTACGATCTGCAAAAGAAGGAATTGCGGTACTAGCCACCAAGGATGAGAATTTCGGAACATTTCTCTCTAGTCTCTCTCTAAGAGCGGCTAGGTTTTTGGTTTGTGAATTAATTCCTAAAGTGGTTGCTGTTAGGTTTGTAACATTCAAGAACGCAATCAAATTGCATAAATAAGCGGAAATGTGTAAAAATTAGAGTTTAAAAATTTTACAAACCATATACTCGGATCACCCTTTATGCACAATTATTAATTAAACAAAAAGAAAGAACAAGAATCATACCCTTGAAGATCCGAGCTTCCTCAGGTACAAGTTCACCTCCAATCCTTTTCGCGTTCATCTTGAATTCACCGGGTTTTTCCTTCCTTTGATCAACGTTAGCCACCCAAGTGTTTGGCCTCTAGAGGTGATCCACCAAGGAAGAAGACGAATTAAAGAAGATGAGTATTTGGCAAAACCCTAGTTTTCTATCTCTATAGAAAAGACGTACTCTCACAACTATTAGAATTACGTATTCACGTGTTGTGAAAGTGTCAACCCCTTCACCCATAATAAGACTCCTCTTATTTATAGATGTAGGCAACCCTCCTTAACAATTAAGGAATTGGGTTTTATTTAATTAATTAAATTATTTTAATTAATTAAGCTCCCTGATCTTATTAGGGATAATTAATTAAACTCTTTTAATTAATTTAACCTCCTAATCCTATTAGGATATTTGAGAATACTTTTATTAATTAATTCCCAAACTCCTTTAGGAATTAAATAATAATAATAGTAATAATAATAATAAGACTCCTCTTATTAATTTATATTTAATATTTCAAAATATTAAATAATAAATATTAAGCTATTTAATTTATTCTATCACCATAGATTAAATTAAATATACTTAACTTATTATTACGATTATGCCATTTACTTCTTAAATAATTATTCTTCCTTTTATGGTGTAACCCTTTAGGTTCTCCATATTAAACCGGTTGTGAATAAATCAATTAAAACAATTCTAATCTTATTTAAATAAACAAATTAAACCAATAATTTATTTAAATAAATAATATTTATTCTAAAATAGGGATAAGCCTCCCTAGCGATTAACGACTTTCCAGATAATATGATTTCAACATTAATCATAAAAGAACCTTTGAGTAAATAGTTACTGCAAATGCAATTCAATCCTTCCACCATACAATGTCCCAATTAAATATAAGACATGGAATTCTTGTCGAGCCTTATTTTATTTAATTATATGTATTTCGACTCTTAAATGCACAACTCAAATAATGCAAATTAGAAACTCCTTTCTAATTTCATTCTCCTTTAACCAAGGACTCTTGAGTTGTCATTTATCGAATCACATAGGACATTTCTCTTCTTTTACTAAAAGTGGTAGATTCTTTATTGATCATACATTATCTCCATGTACAACTTATTATACCCAAGCATACCCTTTGATATACCCTAAGGGTCTTAAGGAATAAGTCAAAGTATAACTCATCATACACAAGATACTATGATGATCTCAAGTCCAAGGATCACTTGTACTACTATCACTACAGGAATTCCTATTGACAGGCAAGTAAAACTCCATTAGGTATTCCTTAGCGAGCCACGTTCAGTGAACTTATTCTCTAATAAGCACCTACATACTTGCTTTAGTGTCTCCACACAAATGATCATGAGATCAATCATCCTCATCCAATGAGTAAGCAACGTATGTACCAATTTATCCGGATTTACTAATCCCCAATTTAGTAATCCAACGATTGGGAACTATTTTAGTTTTAAGCTTTCTAAGAATTTAGATCTCATTAGAATGATCATCATCATTATTCTAAAAACATTGCTTAAAACTATGGGTTTATCACATATTATAAAACAGCATCATGTAGATAATTAAAAGCCTTTAATAAATTAATACTTTTTATTAATAGATGAATAAGATTGTTACAAAGTATATGCTTTATCATCAAACATGATTGGCTTGTGTGCATACTACTTTCAATCTCCCACTTGCACTAAAGCCAATCGCCATGATATCTCATACTCTTCTTCTCTAAGTGACGATTATCCTGTTGTTGGATAAGCTTCAGTATATGGATATGTAATGTTTTTCTTGAGAGTCCACTATCTCTATAGTGATTTTCCATCTTTCAATGATTCCTATAATCAAATGAAAGTGCCACAACACATGTTTAGATACAAGATGAGACTTAGGAACTATTCCTAGTTCTGTAATGAACTTATCATCCAAATAATCAACTTGTAGCTTTATTTATAGCTATATACCTTCTCTTGTGCAGTGCCTTAAAACCTCTGTTTGCCTCGACTGCTCTCAGATACTGATGGCTTGACTCTTTACTCTGGTCCTTTCTGAATAATAAGACACTTCAGATTTGTGGCGTGTCTAGCTCGCTTTCTCCTTGTGATCTCCCGTTCACTTATCATCAATGGACTGACCCAATGCTTAATCACTTTAACCTTGTTCTTCAGAGGCTAACCAATATCTCTGTGTACACTCCATCAGTTCTTTCTTTGTTTGGCAAACACTACGATCCTTGTGCTTCCAAGATCGTTGTCATCTTTCTTCTTGACATCTACTGCATATGCTGACTTTTCTTAGTCAGCTACTGGAGTCTTCTTATGATCATCTTGTGGAAGACTTCATCTTAAATGGCTTCACAACTCAATCTGGATGCTAATTGTGTTGATGCTTAGATCTTCTATTAGCTTGCATGTCATTCGTTGAGTGCTCTCTAGCTTCCTTTAAGGTGAAATGTATCTTTACAGTACCAACCAGAGGCTTCATTTCTTTGGATATTCTGGGAGTGCTCAATTGTTGAGAATCGTGTTTGCTCTATGATTCTACCTTGGCTTTGTGAGCACATCTGTTGAGGTCTCAGCTCTGCACTCTACGATTCAGCTTCAGCTGTGCAGACACTACGACTCCGAGATCAAATCTTGACACTACAAATTTTGTCGTTGTGCTTGTTGTCTTCATCTGATTTTGCTCGACTATGATCTCTTCCTTTGATACGATCAGTAGACTCTATAACTCTGAGTATAGTCTATGATTCTTTATTTGGCTTTGACATTAGTAGACTCTACGACTCTGGGTGTAGTCTACGATTCTTGACTTGGCTTCGGCAGATGCTTGGTCGACTCGTAGTTAGGTTGTCTCTACGATTCTGAACATGACTTCCTCAGCAGATTACGGCTCCGAGGAAGCTTTACTCGACACACTACGATCCTTCCTCATCTCTCATGGCAGTCTACGAACTCCGAGATCTATTATCTTACAGACTACGATTCTGCGTTGATAGCTCTCGAGTTATCCTTGACTCTCTGGCGGATTCACGATTTACAGTGCAGCTTCACGGCGATCGAGATAAGCCTATCTATTACATCATAAGATCAACCTAACAAGCTTGATCTTTCTATATTTATAGTCCTTGTACATCATTTCTTTTTAAGGACTTTACAAAGCTGTTTAGCTTATGTAGGATCAACCTAACATATTTGATCAATTCATTTTAAGTCCTTGTACATATGTTTCTGTAATCTATCAGAGAACTTTACAGCTTTTTTTAATGCAAGCATACTTGCATATTCATTCATATATATATATATATATATATATATATATATATATATATATCATAATCAAATCATATGTAAATAGGAATATCATTCATATGTTTATTCCTAACAATCTCCCCCTATTTGATTATGACAAAAATAATAAGTGCATATGCATGTTATGAATGGATCTTATATACAGTGAGCAACTGTATTACTAAAACAGATAATCATGAATGTCATTTATAATGATGTAAAATTTAATACACTGACATCTTACATCCTGGATCCAGAACATACCTAACTAGTTAGAGATGTACCTCTTTGGCTCTATGTATGCTTCCAGAATGTTTGTTGATCAAATATTCATCTGTTTGGTCTTCTTGCACCTGCTCACCCTGGGATGTTGACTACATTTCTTTTGTCTGCTCCCCCTCAGATGTATGCTTCTCTTCTTCTTCTTTTGGCTCCCCCTCAGCCTTTGGCTCCCCCTCAGATGATGACCCAGCTTCTTCTTCTGTTGTCTTCTTCTTTTCTTTCATTTTTCTCTTCTTGCCCTTTCTAGAGTGCCTCTTACTCTGCCTCTTACTCTGCCTCTTTTTCTCCCCCTTTTTGTCATTAATCACTTGGGAGAGCTGTTCTATGTTGGACATAAGCTGCTCCATCAGATAAGAGAAGTTACCGACTTCAATCTTGAGTTCTTGGCTTAAATCAAGTTGCATAGAGAAAGACTGATTCATGTTGTCAATCTTGTCAGAGAGGACTTAGATTTGCTCTTTGTTAGCCTTCTGTGCTCGTAGAGCTTCTTCCTTCTGTTCATTTATAGTCCTCAGATAGATTTAATCTCTTTCTTTGATTTTGAGAGATATGTCAGACATAGCGACGTGTAGTCTATCTTGAACCGCATTATCTCTTGCTTCTGTCAACATCTTTGCCTCTTCAGTGATGATAGACATCTTCTTAACCAACTCATCAGAATTCTTTAGTAGCTCCAACTCTGTGGGAATTTGGTCATCTGGTTGGGCAGCCTCTTTTTGAACACCAGATTGGACTCTACTATTTTCATTCTTGGACAGATTTTCGAAAGTGTTGAGAATCTAAAAAATTGTTGAGTACCAATTACTGTTGGAGGTTGAAGAAATTTCAGGCAATTGAGCTTGAGCAAATGGAGGCTTCTCATTTTGGATTTGCATATCATCAATGGTAGAGTGAACTGACTCTACGATTATTTCCTTGGTCATAATCCTTCTGCCTTCAGAGTCCACTCTACGATCATAAGGAATATAGTGGTTGCCAGCGTGTCTGTATACTTTGTAGTGGGGATGGTCTTTGATCATCATTTTTGCATAATTCTTTCCCTTTGGGAAGTTCTGAGACACCAGTTCTAGGCTTGGAATTTCAGGAAGTACTTCTTGTGATTCATTCGAGCCTTCCACTATTATTCATTTATTAATCTTGGCTGGAGAAATGGTAGGATGGTCTTCTGGTTCCACTGATTCCTGATGTGCAGAATCAGAATCCTTCTCCATTTCCTCTCATTCTGAAACATTTTGATCGGATCCATCAGTGAATCCTTCTTGCTGTATTTCATTTTGAGAACCTTCTCCAGCAAGATCTTCCTTGGACTCATCTTCTTCATCACTATTCCCATCTTCAGCACTTTCTTCCAGTGATTCAGATTCATCATCGCTTAATTTGATGACTACAGTAGAAGATTCTCCTTTCTTCTTTAAATGTACTCGCAAAAGCGATGCATTGCTCTTTCTTCTCCTTGGGGGTTCAACTATAAGAGTTTTAGACTCTTCTTCTTCTTCAGAATCTAAAGCTTCTGTATCATCAGACAGACTAGTTTGATTTTTAGCAACAGTAGGGGCATGTTCTTCTTCTTCAGACTCGACATCTTTTGAGTTTGTTGGAGCATTAACAGTAGAGGATGTTGTTGTGTCAACTTACAACCTTTCTTCATCATCAGAGTGGATGCTCTAAGAGTTAGCCATAGGGCTTGCACAATCTTTTTCTTCACCATTAGACTTGGCTCTTCCTTTCATAGATTCAACTTCTTCCTCATTGCTGGACTTGCTCTTTAAGGGTTCAGTCTTAGAGCTTTCAGTTCCCTTCCCATCGTCAGACTCTACATTTTCTTCTTTGTTGGATGGACTTTCTTGGGGAACTGGAACTGATTTCTTCATCCCTTTTGCTTTCTTCTTGGGTGGTTCTTGGAGTAGTCTGTTACTCCTTCTTCTTTTTGGGGTTTCAGCAGTTGATGCTGGTTTTTCTCATGCTCCTTGTTTCTTCTTGTCAGTGGAGACATGGCTTGATGAAGCCTCTGCATTCTTCTCATTCTTAAACTTCTTCTTTGCCGATGTGGCAGTAACTGATGCAGAGTTATTAGATTGAGAGTTTTCTACTTCTTGTGCCTTCCTCTTCTTAACCGAGACCTTGTTGGTGCTTCCAGTTGTTGTTAGTCTCTTGTTCTCCTTGGGATTTTTCTTCCAGTTTATAAACAACTGTGGGGACATTACTTTATGAACATTAAGAATTTCGTCCTCATCATTCTTAATTTTATTCTTCAACTTTTTCTTCAAGATGATACTTAAAAATCTCCCATGAAAAACCTTTGTGAGTGGTTTTTCAGTTAACCTTTTCTTTTCTTCCTTATCCAGCCACTTAGACATATGATCAAGCAGGATAGCTCCAAAGTTGATGTGTTCCTTCAGGACTATAGCAGACATGATCTTCAGCTGTTGGTCAATCATAGTATCATGTGCAGTGTCTTTGCATAAGATACATTTACCCACTATTTCAGCAAGGAACTTGTATTCTTCAGGAAACTCCTTTTTCTTCATGTCCTTCAGACTAGGGTTTCTTTTGTACTGCATAATCTTCTTAGCTTTTTCAGTGTCGATCTCTTTCAGGCTTTTCAGATCTTGGTCAGGAAGACCTAAGCATTGATTGATGTTAGAAGAATTTAGCTCCAGAATCTAACCCTTAACCTTGGTGGATAGAATCCCAGAATTTACGGTTGCGTTTGAATGAAACTCCTTGACCAGGTCACCATATATTCGTGTATTTGTTTCAAGACATTCTGAGAACCTAGCCTTCTTCACAAGTTCAAGAATATCCCTAAACTTTTTCTCGGATTTTTCGAACGTCTTGGTTCCTAGCTGAATACCAGTGATTACTCGCCAACCTGACATTTGAGGAGGTCAAAGAATATGGGTATTTATTTTAGGGAGTCTTATGAGAGATGGTTGAGTGTGATTTGGGCAAGGATTTAGAGGGTTAATGGATTTAGTATGTGAGGAGGCTTTTAGGGTTTATAAAAGAGAGGGAAAGAGGTTCGATAGTTTCTGATAACCATTTGAAAATTTTGAATTTTTCTTTAAGACAGTTCCTTCTCACTATGCATATGCTGTGATGTGTGTGACGCCCCCAAAATAGGTATACATCACTTATTCTGAGTCGCCAAATACATGGTACATGATACAAATACAATCTTTAATATACAACAAAAGAGTTGTGAGTTTTAATACAAATATTGTCTTCAAGACAATATCCACTCTCAAAATAAGTCCTCATTACATTTATTGTCACACTACTTAACAGAATAGTGAGGACTACTAATACTATCATCTGGTCCATCACTCCATTCCCCGACTCATCCCAGCTATATTCTTATTTCCTGAAGAGAACAGTGAAAAAAGGGTGAGCTCAACTAGCCCAGTAAGAAATATTATGACTAAGATAATGCGAGAATAAATTATCATTAGTCTACAACAATGTTAAACCCGATAAAATACAACAGGACATCAAGTTTAACGGCGGTATGAACAAGCAATCCATTAAAAAAATTAAGTAGAGAATAATATCTACTATCTTTTTATGATTTAAAAGGTTTTTCTTCACTTTTATCATTGAGACTCGACAATAAATAATCCACATCATCGAATCACCCCTGCACTATGGCCAAGGATATTCTTTAGTATCACGACCACAAATTATCCATGCACTACGGGCCAAGGACATTCGTGTATTCATCAATGGTCATGATCATGCCAACAACTGTCCATCAATGCACTACGGGCCAATGAGGACTTTTACCACATCATTTGTAACATTACGGTCATGATTACACCGAATAATCCCTGGTCATAATCATACCAAGTCCATCTATGCACTACATGCCACATATGACTTTCAATAAAATATAAACATGATGATGATGACAATGATATAAGAATTCACTAAAACAAGTTCAAGAATTAATTTATCCAGGAACTAATAACGTCCAAATTGTCAACATAATACTTCTTTGTAGAGTAAAATTCAAAAATGCTCAGAAGAATATTTCCATAAAAAGATACTGGATGAAACACAAATATCAAGGATATTCCACTAATTTCATGGAGTATAGAAGTCAAAACTTTAACCAACTGAGTATAATAAAGAATGGAATAAAAAAAGAAATCACCGGCGTGTGTTAGATAGCATAGGCGAGTTATTCCAATGAATAATAAAAAGATCAACCAGGTCCGGCGTAAAAACGCATGCATACATGATATTCAAATGTAATAATAAAGATTTTAACCGAATTCATGCGTAAAAACGCATGATGGGATATTCCAACGTAATAATAAAAAGCGGAACCGGTCAAATGCGTAAAAAACATGATGGGATGTTCAATGAGAATGGTAAAGAATGAAATAACGAAAGAATTTCACCATGTATGCGGTGCTTGCATGACAAAGAGTTATTCCAATAGAATAATAAGGGATGGAATAACAATAGCTCTCTTCATGAATACGAAAGAAATAATACCCCTTACCTTTGAAAAAAACTGGATATAGGAGTAGTGAGGTAGCAGGCTTCTCTTCTTCTATAGATTTTCTCTCTACAATTTTTCTCTATAATAATTGCTCTATAGCTTTAGTGAATTGGTCAGAAATGAAGGAAGAATGAGCTTTTATTTATAGAAAAATATAGTTTTGATAATTGCACGTTTTGGGGCTCGAAAAATTATAATACAATACCTCCAACTTTTCCTTTATTTTTAATTTAGTCATGCAAGTATTATCAAACTTGCACCACCTCCCCTAATAGTAAATAATGTGATTCAATAGTAAATCATGTGAATCAATAGTTCTAGACATGTGAAAATACGAATTACAGTATAGTACCTCCATCTATACCTCCATTTTTAACTTAGTCATGCAAGTATTATCAATCTTGCACCAACTCCCCTAATAGTAACAAGAATGTGAAACAATAGTATACACATGTGAACAAATAGTTATAAACATGTGAAATAATAGCAATCAATTGCTCATTTATCCTGGTTAAATACTTCATTAATCAATATAACCTCCAGGACATCAATTATTATCGAAATAAATGTCGATTTTCACTAACACAAATAATTCCAACACAATGAAACTATTTTTATCAACAATATAAATTTTGAAATTTTGAAGTTTGACTTTTCTGAAAAAGTCAAACTGTTGACTTTTTGACCAAATAGTTAATCCCGGAAAATTTTGTTTTTATAGTCTATTTTTACTAATTTCATCGTTCTGGACTCAAATATCAAGGATATTCCACTAATTTCATGGAGTATAGAAGTCAAAACTTTAACCAACTGAGTATAATAAAGAATGGAATAAAAAAAGAAATCACCAGGCATGTGTTAGATAGCATAAAAGGTGTTATTCCAATGAATAATAAAGACAGAACCAGTCCGGCGTAAAAGCATACGGACATGATATTCCAACGTAATAATAAAGATTTTAACCGTGTCATGCGTAAAAGCATGCGAGACGAGGATATTCAACGCAGAATAATAAAAAGCGGAACCCGAATCAAATGCGTAAAGCCTGCATGTGGATGTTCCAATGAATGGTAAAGAATGAAATAATGAAGAATTTCACCATGTATGCGGTACTTCGCATAGACAGGTTATTCCAATAGAATAATAAGGGATGGAATAACAATAGCTCTCTTCATGAATACGAAAGAAATAATACCCCTTACCTTTGAAAAAAACTGGATATAGGAGTAGTGAGGTAAGCGAGCTTTCTAACTTCTATAGATTTTCTCTCTACAATTTTTCTCTATAATAATTGCTCTATAGCTTTAGTGAATTGGTCGAAATGAAGGAAGAATGAGCTTTTATTTATAGAAAAATATAGTTTTGATAATTGCGCGTTTTGGGGCTCGAAAAATTATAATACTGATACCTCCAACTTTTCCTTTATTTTTAATTTAGTCATGCAAGTATTATCAAACTTGCACCACCTCCCCTAATAGTAAATAATGTGATTCAATAGTAAATCATGTGAATCAATAGTTCTAGACATGTGAAAATCTGAATTACGATTATAGTACCTCCATCTATACCTCCATTTTTAACTTAGTCATGCAAGTATTATCAATCTTTTGCACCAACTCCCCTAATAGTAACAAGAATGTGAAACAATAGTATACACATGTGAACAAATAGTTATAAACATGTGAAATAATAGCAATCAATTGCTCATTTATCCTAAGTTAAATACCATTAGTCAATATAACCTCCAGACATCAATTATTATCGAAATAAATGTCGATTTTCACTAACACAAATAATTCCAACACAATGAAACTATTTTTATCAACAATATAAATTTTGAAATTTTGAAGTTTGACTTTTCCTGAAAAAGTCAACTGTTGACTTTTTGACCAAATAGTTAATCCCGGAAAATTTTGTTTTTATAGTCTATTTTTACTAATTTCATCGTTCTGGACTCAAATATCACGTCCGCGTCTCCAAATTCAACTCCAAACTCAACTTCGATTTTCAATAACATTTATCATTAATATTATAACTCACAATATTTAATAACTAGGCCGTTCCCAGGAAAGAGGGGGCTTTCCAATAAGGATTTCTCCCTATTGGCGCACAATTAGGTGACCAAACCTCTCCTTGACAGAACTTCTAGACATTGTAAATATTATAATTTAATAATATGAAAAACTTTGCCGTCTCAATTATTGATTAATAATATAACATATTATGCAGATGATACTATGACAATAATTGAATAAATAATATTAGAGATATGATGCTGCAATTACTGTAGCAATAATTGAGTATAACTAAGTGACTTCTCATGTAAGCATCAATAATCAATACCATGTGCTACTATGCAACCACGCGTATTCTTCGTACTTTTACTACTGAAAGTAGTTCAACAAGATTAATCAGTAAAACTTCCGTCGTTATTTTTATAAATATATTTTTGTCGTTTTCTCAATCCGACAATAATTACATTTATTAGGGTCCACCAATGATTCTTGTAGTTATGCGAATATTCCTGCTAAAACGAATATTCTCCGACCAATCGAATATAATATAACAACTTGCATACTTTGCAGAATTTATAAATACTACCCACAACTATAACATTATAACAAATTCATTCCATAATATTCAAAAATGATATTTATAGAAAAATCATCTTTATTTATAAAAGTTGGGGTCTTATAACCTCCCCTTCTTATGAAATTTTGCCCTCGAAATTAGGGTACGTACTTGGTATGTCGAATAGGTGAAGATATCTTGACTTCATCTCAGATTCTAACTCCCAAGTCATTTCTTCCACGTCGTGGTTTCTCCACAAAACTTTGACTTGAGGTATAACCTTGGAGCGTAGAATATGATCCTTTTTA
Organism: Panax ginseng; assembly: GCA_020205605.1. Taxonomy (NCBI): domain Eukaryota; kingdom Viridiplantae; phylum Streptophyta; class Magnoliopsida; order Apiales; family Araliaceae; genus Panax; species Panax ginseng. The sequence continues at coordinate 133,111,704 of CM035133.1, read as the reverse complement.
TCCAAGATTTTAACAGGTAACTCTTCATACGTTAAATCTTCCTCTATCACATCCGGTTCTAATTCAATAATTTGGTTTAGGTCTTCCACATATTTACGTAACATGGATATGTGAAACACGTTATGAACACGAGACATACTTGGCGGTAAAGCGAGTCTATACGCCATAGTTCCTACTCGATCGAGGATTAAAAATGGGCCAATGAATCGAGGATTGAGCTTTCCTCTCTTTTCAAATCTCATAACTCCTTTCCATGGAGCAACACGTAACAACACATGATCTCCAATATCGAATTCCACGTCCTTTCGATGAAGATCAGCATAACTCTTTTGTCGATCTTGTGAGGTTCTTATACGTTGTCGGATCGTTTGAATCTTTTCCGTAGTCATACGTACCAAATTCGATCCCAACAATGTTGCTTCACCCACCTCATCCCAACATACTGGAGAATGAAACTTTCTTCCATACAACGCCTCGAATGGAGCCATGCCAATACTTGCTTGATAACTGTTGTTGTAGGAAAACTCCACCAATGGTAAGAACTTGTCTCAACTTTCCTTGAAGTCAAGGACACAGAGTCTTAATAAATCTTCAAGAGTTTGAATAGTCCTCTTTGATTGTCCCTCCGTCTGAGGATGATATGCCGAACTAAATCGTAAATCTATGCCCATAGCTTTTTGCAAAATAACCCAAAATCTTGAAGTGAATCTTGGGTCTCGATCAGAAACTATGGATACTGGCATACCATGCAATCTTTCAATCTTGTTTATATATATACTAGCAAGACGTTCAAGTGTATAAGTTTCTCGTATCGGTAAGAAATGAGCAGACTTGGTCAATCTATCAACAATGACCCAAATCGCATCTATGCCTTGAGAAACCTTGGGAAGACCAGTAACGAAATCCAATGTAATGTGCTCCCACTTCCATTCTGGAATTTCAAGTGGTTGCAATGGACCTTTTGGCACTTGATGCTCCGCCTTGACTCGTTGACAAGTTAAGCACCTTGAGATAAACCCCGCTATCTCTCTCTTTATAATGCTCCACCAAAATGTATGTCGAAGATCACGATACATTTTGGTACTCCCAAGATGGATTACAAACGGTGTGTTGTGCGCCTCCATCATGATTTTATACTTTAACTTTCGTGGTCGTTAGAACACAAAGTCCAGAGTTGACTCAAGTATTCCTTCTTCATCGATTCTTGCTTCCGGCATAGCACCTTCTTGCACTTTCTTTCTCATACGGATCAGCTCCAGGTCTGTAGCTTGAGCAGCTTTAACCTTATCAATTAAAGTCAATTCTACTTGTATATTCGCCATCATCATGTGGGTCCCTGGAGTCTTTATCTCTATCTCCATCCTTTGCAAGTCATATAAAATGGGCCTTTACGTTGACAATATCACACTCGTACCCGCATATGATCTTCTACTTAATGCGTCAGCTACCACGTTTGCTTTTCCAAGATGGTATTGGATGGTATGATCATAATCTTTCAACAGTTCAAGCCAACGTCGCTGTCGCATGTTGAGTTCCTTTTGACTGAAGAAATATTTGAGGCTTTTATGATCCGTAAAGATCTCCACTTTCTCCCCATAAAAATAATGCCTCCAAATCTTTAGTGCAAAAATGACTGCTGCCAACTCTAGATCATGAGTAGGATAATTCCTCTCATATTCTTTGAGTTGTCGTGAGGCATAGGCTATGACTTTCCCATGTTGTATGAGAACACAACCTAACCCTTTGCCCGAAGCATCACTGTAGATGAAAAATCCCTACGATCCAGATGTTATTATCAGAACAGATGCTGAAATGAGTCTCCTCTTGAGTTCTTGAAAACTCTTTTCACATTCCTCACTCCAACCAAATTTTGTATCTTTCTGAGTCAGCTGAGTTAATAGAGTAGCGATTCGAGAAAATCCTTCCATGAATCTCCGATAATAACCAGCTAAGCCGAGAAAGCTACGTACTTCGGTCACTAATTTGGGTTGCTCCCAGCTTTGAATAGCTTCAATCTTTGTTGGGGTAACAGATATTCCATAACTTGATACTACGTGCCCAAGGAATGCTACTTCCTCAAGCCAGAACTCGTATTTCTTCAACTTGGCATAAAGCTTATATTCACGAAGCTTTTGGAGTATCAGCCTCAAGTCTTGCTCATGATCTTCACGGCTTTTGGAATAAATAAGGATGTCATCAATAAAGACGACCACAAAGTGATCCAAATATTCCTTGAATACTCGGTTCATCATATCCATGAAGGCGGCCCGGAGCATTAGTTAATCCAAAAGACATGACTAGGAATTCATAATGCCCGTCATCGAGAGTTACGAAAGTCGTCTTTGGAATGTCATGCTCTAATCTTCAATTGGTGATAATCGGAACGAAGATCAATTTTTGAAAAGAATTTGGCTCCTTGTAACTGGTCAAATAGGTCATCAATACGTGGCAATGGGTACTTATTTTTTATGGTAACATGGTTCAACTCCCGATAATCAATACAAAGTCGCATACTCCCATCTTTCTTTTTCACGAATAGAGCGGGGAGCACCCCGAGGAGACGTCTTAGGGATGAATGAAACCGATGTCTAACAATTCCTGCGATTTGGGTCTTTAACTCACGAAGTTCAATAGAGCCATTCGATATGGGGCTTTGGAAATAGGTTTTGTCTTTGGGTTCAAGGTCGATACAAAATTCAATTTCACGCTCTGGGGGTAGGCGGGAAGTTCTTCAGGGAATACATCAGGAAATTCATTAACAATATAAATATCATTCAAAACTGACGTATTTTTATTTAGATCCATGACATGAGCTAAGAAAGCTTGACATCCGTTTTTCAATAAATGAATAGCTTTATGGCTTGAGATGATAGTGATTGATTTTAATGGTTTGGTTGCTTGAATTGGCATAATAGGTTGGTTAGGAATATGAAAGCTAACAACCTTACGAAAATAATCAATTTTTGCATGATGAGTAGTTAACCAATCAATCCCTAGAATTACGTCAAATGCAAGTATTTTCAATGAAATAAGATCGACAGGTAATGTTTGGGTACTGATTTGAACTAAACAAGACTTATAAACAGTGGATGTAATGAAGGTTTCTCCCAATGGAGTTTTAACAGATAAGTCAAAGTCCAATTTCTCCGGAGTCAAATTTAAACGTTGAGCGCAAGTAGGAGAAATAAAAGAATGGGTAGAATCGATATCAAATAAGGTATAGACTTCGCTAGAGTTTATGATAAGCTTACCCGTGATGACCTCGTTCGGGTTCCTTGCTTTTTGGGAGGTCACAACAAACGCTCTCCCTTGCACTATCGGCTTTGACTTTTCTGGGACGACCGTTGGTGCCTCTATCCTAGCTAAACTTGTCTTCGGTGAACGACAAAATTGGGCTAGGTGACCTTCTCTTCCACAATTATAACATGCTTTGGATGGCATCGCGCAGTTTGGACAGATGTGTCCCTCCCCTCCATATTTGAAGCATATAATAGGTGGTCGTTCTCCTTCCTAAACAATGGGTGCTGGTGCTGACGTCTTTCCATCATTGTTGAATCTCCTCTTCTTGAAATGTCCATTCTTATTGTTTTGGCCCTGATTACCACCGAAGTGGTTACCATTTCTGGCATGCTGATTCCCTCCACGCTTGTTGTCACCGCTTCGATGACTGCTCTCACTGGTATTATCATTTTGTCGGTTGCTCTCTATTGGTTGGGTTGACTCGTTATCGCGTTCCAATAACTGAGCCCTATTAATAACATCTGAATACAAACATAGTTTATGAGAGATAAGATATTGACGTATCTCGAGTTTCAAACCTCTTAAAAACATTCGCGTCATTCTCTCCTCATTATCAACCAAATGGGATGCAAACCGGGACAGCTCGGCAAACTTGGCTTCGTACTACGACATGGTCATGTTGTTTTGCTCCAGTTTAATGAACTCTACCTCTTTCATATGACGAATACTTTCGGGAAAGTACTTGTCGTTGAACAGTTCTTGAAACTTCTCCCAAGACATCTTCAGTGTGGCAGGTTGGGTACGCTTTATAGATTCCCACCAGTAATCTGCTTATGCCCGCAACATGAAGGTGGCGAAGGGAACCTTTTGCTCCTCGGAGCAATCCAAGACATCAAATATCTTGGTGATCTATTTTATCCACGTCTCCGCCTTAAGTGGTTTGGGCTCTCCAAAAAACTCCGGTGGTCCCAGCTCCTTGAACTATTTGGCGGTGACCGTCCGAGAGTTGCCAGTGTTTCCACCTGCATTTTGGACAGGAGCCGCTCTCTTTGATGTTTCATGAATTGCATGAAGCCTCGGAACATTCCATCGTTCATCATTTGGTCAGTGTTGTTGTTTGTATGAGGATTGTCGCCTTCCTAATGCACATTGTCCTGGTTATTAATCTGTGGAGACTCAACGGTCTCTTGTATTCCATTGATGTTCTCAACATTCTCGGATGCCATTTTCAAATACTGCCACAAAACAAGGGTTAATTAACATATCACATATTATCCCTATACTCTGACCGACCAATTAAATACCAAATAAACTTAGGTAGGTCATACTAGCGAAGGAATTCTCCGTCTCTCCCCTCCTAGTTCTTGTCTCACATCTTAGCCAGGGATCATATCCCTAAGCTTTGATACCAACTGTGACGCCCCCAAAGTAGGTATACATCACCTATTTTGAGTCGCCAAATACATGGTACAGAATACAAATACAATCTTTAATATACAACAAAAGAGCTGTGAGTTTTAATACAAATCACATCTTCAAGACAATATCCACTCTCGAATAAGTCCTCATTACATTTATTGTCACACTACTTAATAGAATAGTGAGGACTACTAATACTATCATCATCTGGTCCATCACTCCGGTTCCCCGATTTGGTCCGGCTATATTCTCATTTCACGAAGAAACGAGTGAAAAAGAAAGGGTGAGCTCAACTAGCCCGATAAGAAATGTTATGACTAAGATAATGCGAATAAATTATCATTAGTCTACAACAATGTTAAACGATAAAATATAACGAGACATCAAGTTTAAGCTGCGGTGAACAAGAAATCCATTAAGCGAGTCAAGTAGAGAATAATATCTACTATCTTTTATGATTTAAAAGGTTTTTCTTCACTTTTATCATTTGAGACTCAGCTTAATAAATAATCCACATCATCGAATCACCCCCGCACTATGGCTAAGGATATTCTTTAGTATCACGACCACAAATTATCCATGCACTACAGGCCAAGGACATTCGTATATTCATCAATGGTCATGATCATACCAACAACTATCCATCAATGCCCTACGGGCCAATGAGGACTTTTATCACATCACTTGTAACATTACGGTCATGATTACACTGAATAATCCCTGGTCATAATCATACCAAGTCCATCTATGCACTACAGGCCATAGATGACTTTCAACAAAATATAAATTTGAGATCCCAAATTTTATGAAATAAAAGTATTCAATTTTTCTATTTTGGTAAATAGTTAAATTGATAAAAGTTTAAAGTTAAGAGTGATATGTGAAATATTTTTCGAAGTAAGCAAGTTGTCATAAAATACCCGGTAGTAAAAGTACAGTAATACGCGTGGTTGAGTAGTAGCACACGGTATTAATTATTGATGCTTACATAAGAAGTCACTCAGTTATACTCAATTATTACTACAGTAATTACTGCATCATATCTCTCATATTATTGATTCAATTATTGTCACAGTATCATCTGCATTATATGATATGTTATTAAATCAATACTTGAGACGATAAAGTTATTCATATTATAAATTGCAATATTTACAATGTCTAGAAGTTCTGTCAAGGAGAGGTTAGATAATCTAATTGCACGCCAATAGGGAGAAATCCTTATCGGAAAGCCCCCTCTTTCCTGGGAACGACCTGGTTGATAAATATTGTGAGTTATAATATTAATGATGAATGTTATTAAAAATTGAAGTTGTGTTCGGAGTTGAATTTTGAGACACGGATGTGATATTTGAGTCCGGAATGACGAAATTAGTAAAAATAGTCTATAAACACAAAATTTTCCAGGATTCACTATTTGGTCAAAAAGTCAACAGTTGACTTTTTCGGGAAAAGTCAAACTTCGAAATTTCAAAATTTATATTTTTGATAAAAATAGTTTCATTGTGTTGAAATTATTTGTGTTAGTGAAAATTGACATTTATTTCGATAATAATTGATGTCCGGAGGTTATATTGACCCGATCGGGTATTTAACTTGGGATAAATGAGCAATTGATTGCTATTATTTCACATAATTATAACTATTTGTTCACATGTGTATACTATTGTTTCACATTCTTGTTACTATTAGGGAGTTGGTGCAAAATTGATAATACTTGCATGACTAAGTTAAAAATGGAGGTATAGATGGAGTCTTATCTTTGAAATTTGTATTTTCACATGTCTAGAACTATTGATTCACATAATTTACTATTGAATCACATTATTTACTATTAGGGAGGTGGTGCAAGTTTGATAATACTTACATGACTAAATTAAAAATAAAGGAAAAGTTGGAGGTATTGTCTTATAATTTTTCGAGCCCCAAGCGTCTGATTATCAAAACTATGTTTTCCTATAAATAGAAGCTCATTCTTCTTCATTTCTCACCAATTCACTAAAGCTATAGAGCAATTATTATAGAGAAATTATAGAGGGAGAAGCTATAGAGAGAAAGAAGAAGAGAAGTCTTCTACCTCTCTACTCCAGTATTCAGTTTCTTCCTAAAGTAAGGGATATCATTATTGTGATAATGGATATTATTTGTTGTACTCGTAAGGGGTGTTATTCTTTCGTATTCATGAAGAGAACTTCTATTATTCCATTCTTTATAATTATGTTGGAATAACTTTGTTTATCTGAATCTGCATACATGGTGAAATTCTTTTATTATTCCGTTCTTTATTATTACATTGGAATATCACATCACGTGCATTCTGGCAGGACTGGTTCCGTCTTTATTATTACATTGGGAATAACTTTTGTTTGTACTGCGGTCTCTATCGCATGCATCGTGAATCCTTCTGTTATTCCATTCTTTATTATTCTGTTGGAATAACATGTCTATGTGGATTACCACATGCATTGTGAATGATCCTTCGTATTCATTCCTTATTAAATTGTGGAAATGATCTATTTACGTGGATTATGATGAAAGTCATAATAAAAGCATTGGACTGATGAAAATCATGGGTATATGTGGTATTAGTAAGTGTTATGAGAAGTTATGTTGATTGTTATGTGAAAACATGAACGTTTCTTAGAAATCACAAAGGGTTGAAAATCAGATTTTGGTGAAAACAGAACCTGAAATTGAATTGACCATATCTCCTATTATATTTCGAATTTTTGAGTGAGGTCAAGTTCTAGAGTTAGGTATATGAGTTTTGTAACTTATCCAAGTAGAATCACTGGAAAAGGTGTTGTAGATTTTTGTGTGGCCTGATTTTAGCAAAGGAGTCAAAAACTGAAATTTACCAAAAAGCTACTGCCCATTATTTTGTAAGGGCTGTTTCGACCACTTAAATTATGAGAAAAATTTCGGCCTTTTGGGACATGAAAATATATGGTATGAAGTACCTACTGTCCAAAACTGAGCTCATTCCGACTTAAAATGAGCAAGTTATCTGTTAATTAAAGATGATAGTTACATGTTTCTATGATGTGTTACCTCGTAGAAACAAGTACCTTTTTCCTATAAAGTATCAAATATTAAGTTTGCATCAGACACTTGGATATAATATCTTACATGATTTTCGTTTGATATTAAACTTCAGTGAGTAAAATTTATTATTAGGAAAAAATATTGAAAAAACTATTTATGTGTGTCATGTAAATCTTGATATTCCAAAAACAAAGTCAATAACGGAAATAGGTCCCTCGGGTCAAAGAACAATGTCAAGTAGACAGTTTATATGGGACATATACCTCCCACAAGATAACAGTGGCGTGCAAAGGTCTCCTCAGTCAGGACAAAATTTCTGGAAGTAGCAGTTGATGAATGATTGCAACTGTAGAGGTCAACAACACACCGTGATAAATGTTCTTAATTTCAATTGATTTGTAAAGAGATTGATTGACAGAAGTTCTTCATGCACCTTTTTGATTTATATGATTCAAAAAATTTATGAGGTCATTTGATTCATAAGTTAGTGAATAATAATATAAAGGAAAAAATGTATATACTGTTGTTTGTTTAGCACACGATGCTTTATATTTGTTTTTTAGGTTATAGCGAAGGTTCACCCGTCACTATAGCTATTCTGGGTTATGGCGATGGGTAACCTATGGCGATAGGTCTGAGTAGCTATAAATCAAAAAAATCATGTAGTAGCGCGTATCTTTACACGTATATGTGTATTACACAACTATGTATATATGTATAGTCCATAATATAATATATGACGGTCAATTTGCGTTATTCTTATTATAAGTCCCACACTGACTGACCATTGAACAAGAGAATGGTAATAAGGGTTTAAGTACGATGTGTATTCTCATTTACAAATTACTTATCTGGATGGGGTGAATGGGTGATCAAGAAGACCCATTGCCTAGGTTAATGACCTCCATTGCACTTTAGAGAGTTGCTATCCTAAGTTCTACCCAAGTGGTGGAGCTTACATCATATTTTGTGGCAGCAAGTGCTTGTGTTCGGGCAGCCCTTTCCAAATTAGTTTTAATGGTTCTCATATTTGAATTAAACTTGCTTGGTCATGAATGACTCTTTGAATTAAACTTAGACATAATTAGGATTGCCAATATGGGCTGAAACTTTTCCAAAATGTATGGCTGTCATGAGGCCTATTTATCCACTCATTATCAAAAGTTTACTCATTTTAAAATTGTAACTCACTTTTTACACTAAATTTTTTTTCACTCTATCTAAATTTTTTACTAGTTCTCTCTACAAATTTTATATTAGTTTGTGTTCTTCAAAAAAATTGTTCTCTTTATAAATTTATCACTTTTTTGGTTAATTGTCGTAATCATCTTCTAGACTCGTACAATTAATAAAGTTGAAATACACCAATTTTGAAAGTTATTATTGTACAAACTTTCATACTTGCATTGCTTAGTATATTATCTATTTAAAAAGATTAAACTTATTTCATGATTTTAGTTATGTTATTAATTGGGAAGCAACACAACTAAGCAATGAATAAAAAATATCACAAAGTTAACCAATGAATAAAAAATATCACAAAGAATAAAACTCATATTAAAAAGATGATAGAATATGTTAATAAATTATATAAAAAATAAACAAACATATTAATGAGTAAAAAGTATGTTAATAAATACAAACATATCAATTCTTTTGCTTAATTATTCTACATTCATCTAAAATGAATAATACCGATAAAACAATCACGTGTCAAAATTATGCAAGAATAGGCCCACATGCAGCATGGTGTATAATTAATCAAAATGAAATATTCCAAAATATTTTTCAATAAGAAATTGTTAAATCCACAACAGAAAATGTTATTTCCACAACAAAAATATATAGCGACAGTTTTCACCGTCGCTATACATCTACAACAACATTTTTGTTGTGAAAATAACAAAAAATATTGTGGATCTAACAATTCCCTTTCCAATATTATTCTCACACCTCATTCCCACACTTCACTCCTAGTTTCCCACCTCCCCTTCTCACTACTTTCTCTCTCACTCTCTCCTCTCTCATCTCTTTTCTCTCTATTCTCAGTATATCAATGGAGTCAGTCTTTCGTTCTTTTTCTTTTTTACAACCATGTTCTTACTCTTTTTTTTAATTTTATTTTACAATGATTATACAAACCTTCAATCAAAAAGATGAAATTTCAAAAAAGTTACTTTTTTCTTTTTGATATTTCTCTATTTTACATGAATAACCTTTGATTTATTGAAATAATATCAAAATCTGAGTTTTTGAGTTGCTGAGTTCAACCGAGTTGGTTCTTTCGCAACCAACCGGTTCATCGGTTTTCTAAAAAATCTGTTGGCTCGAGAAGTTCAATGTGGTTCGAGTGCACATAAGATATATTACCGAAATCAAACCAGCCTACGCTCCAGTTTCCGGTCCAACCAGTTGAACTGACTGGTCCGGTCCGACTTTAATAACTATGATCCAAACTGTTAAAATTGGAATCACATGGTGGTTCGTTATTAGCCTATCCAATTTCATTATTCATTTCCAATAAACTATTTTATATATTATTAGCACATGTGTATGTAAATGAAATTTTAATAGTTTGATAAAAATAACGTTACATCTTTTAACTATTAACCCCCAACTATCACATGGTTTTCACATATCACCACGCGAGAGGAAAAGAGGGAGAGATAAGAGAGAGAGGTTGGAAGTAATAAAATTCTAGAAAGTGATAGTTTTATAAAATTTTAGAAAGAGAAACTAAAATATAAATATAGAGAAAGTGAGTAATCTATATATACTTGTACTCAAATTTGATATATGGGTTGATCCATATTCATTTATGATCGTTCACTTAATTTTCAACTCATTTAAACTCGAATTCATATAAACTCAAACCAACTTTATGACCGTCTAAACCCGCTCACATGTCCATTTACCCTGGTCTAGCCATGACTAATAAAATTTGGAAAATGTAAATTATAAGGACATCTTTTTCAATGAAATTTGTAAATTATAGGGACATTTTTTGTCAATATTTTTTATAAAACATAAAAAGTGTTTAGTTATTCTAGTGTTGGCATGGTTTGTGTAATTGTGTTGTTGTTTAATCACGTTGTATTTACACAGTGTGATAATGTTAGTTACCCGACCTTAACACAATACCCCTATTTATAGGGTGGTTCATTGTGACGCCCCCAAAATAGGTATACATCACCCATTCTGAGTCGCCAAATACATAGTACAGAAACAACTACAACTTTATTAATACAATTGTCATGCAAAATACGACAACATATAAACTATGAGTTTAAATACAAATATTGTCTTCTAGACAATATCCACACTCAAATAAGTCCTCATTACAATTATTGATACATTATTTTATAAAAATAGTGAGGATCAAGAAAATAACTTTCTAGAACCATTATTCCATACCCGATTAAGACTTCGCTATATTTTACGCCTCACGAGAGGAAAAATGGAACAAAAAAAAGAAAAGGTGAGCTCAACTAGCCCAAGAAAAGAATATTATGACTAAGATAATATAGAACAAATTATCGTTAGTCCTCAATAGGAAAAATGCGATAGAATATAATAGATAACAAGTTTTAAATCAATATTCACAGCGGAAATAACAATTCATTTAGAAGAGTTAAGTAGAGAATGAAATTTACTATCTTCTATAATTTTAAAGTCCATCATCAATATTTTATCCATGTAATATCAATTAATATACATTTTGAATCAAATATTCATCTTTGCACTACAGGACAAAGATATTCATCAGTTGGCCATGTTCATCTCAACACCTATTCATCTTTGCACTATGGGCTAAAGATATTCATCAGGAAATCATTCATCTTTGCACTACAGGCCAAAGATATTCAGTAATATCTTCATTTAGGACTGAGGATGATGAAAAATATTTTTAAAGAAACGAATCCAGTGAAATAAAAGGACAAAGATTAGGGATTCGTACTTTAAACAATTCAAGTTCAAAAATACTTCTTAATAAACCATAGTGGAGTAAAATTCAAGAATAAAGATCAAAACATGAATACAATCAAAGAATAATAACTATGATCCAAACTGTTAAAATTGGAATAACATGGTGGTTCGTTATTAGCCTATCCAATTTAATTATTCATTTCCAATAAACTATTTTATATATTATTAGCACGTGTGTATGTAATTGAATTTTAAATAGTTTGATAAAAATAACGTTACATCATCTAACTATTAACCCCCAACGATCACATGGTTTTCACATATCACCATATATAACCATGCGAGAGGAAAGGAGGGAGAGATAGGGAGAGAGATTGAAAGTAATAAAATTCTAGAAAGTGATAATTTTATAAAATTTTAGAGATGGAAACTAAAAAATGAATATAGAGAAAGTGAGTAATCTATATAAGTATATTCTAATTTGATATATGGGTTGACCCATATCCATTTATAACCGCTCACTTAATTTTCAACTCATTTTAACTCGACTCATATAAACTCAAACCAACTTATAATCGTCTAAACCCGCTCACACCAGTCCATTTGTCCGGTCTAGTCATGACTACTAAAATTTGGAAAATGTAAATTATAAGGAAATTTTTTCAATGGAATTTGTAAATTATAAGGACATTTTTTGTCAATATTTTTTATAAAAAACAAAAAGTGTTTAGTTATGCTAGTGTTGGCATGATTTGTGTAATCTTCTTGTTTAATCACGTTGTATTTACACAGTGTGATAATGTCGGTTACTCAACCATAACACAATACCCCTATTTATAAGGTGGTTATAACTTCAGGATCCGCATCAAAACAATTTGGATTGGATTAACATATCACCAAAGAATCATAAATAGTTTAATAAATTGATAGAAGCATAACAACTATGTTTAGCTGAACAAATGGCTTAAACTCCTTCATAGACGGTCCAATAAATTTTTCAGAAAAATTTATAGTTTTAATAATGAGCAAAGTTCAAATGCACGGGAATGCGGGAACTTGCCTGTTGTGAGCGTACTTTTCTCGAGTAGGGTAATTCCCGTCTCAGAATAGTAACCTACACCATCCAAAAGGATTTATTTAATTATTAGTTATAGTCGATCGGTAACTATCTATAACTTTGTTTCGGTATTTTCGAATACCGTTAATTTATTTTTTACACCATAAAAAGCTCATTACAATAATTATTTATTATTCATATAGCCTCATACGTCCCTTTTTGACGGATTTTAGCCGGTAAAAATATATTACTTATTTCCCGACTTCATTTTAATTAATTTTTCATAAATTTTTATACTTTACTTTCTCCATTAAATCACATTAATTATTTTATTATTTTTCCTCCTTCTGGTCCCACCTAGATAATTATAATTTAGTTAGTTTCATATTTTTTTCCAGATTTTTCCCAGCACTATCACTATTCTTTTTAAGCCCATTTCTGTCCAAATTTGTGAATTCTTTAAAATTCAAAATTAAGTCCAAAATTACGAATTTTGGACAGTATCTCAATTACATCAAAATATACCTCTACCCAAAATTTTATACTAATCTGAGATACAGAACTCAAGTTATGACTGTTTGTATCTTTTTCTTGTTTTTTTTGTTCTTTTAATTTTTCCTCCATAATCTATGGTATATCAACATATATATGTTTAACATGATCTAAAATATACATAAAACCTAATTGTTTCTCCTTCTTGGTTGGAATTTTTTTCTCACTTTCTCTCTTCCCTCTAAGCTCTGTCCGAATGCCTCGTTATATCTTCTCTTGTAGCTTTTATTTGTGTTAGATGAAAAGAAAAAAGGTGTGGTATTTATAGACCACAGTTGAAAATTTTTCCCGCAAAATATTTTGGCCTTCCTTATCCCTTAACTCAGCCGAATCCTTATCCTCTCTTTCTCGATCTCTCTATTTTTTTTCTTTTCTTGCTTTACTTGGAAATTGAAAGAATTCTCTAGAGATTTGACTTTTTTACCAACTTATCCCACTTATTTTGTTTGCTTACTATATATATATATATGGAAAATTATATATATATACAGTTGTGTAGTACACAGTCGCCTGTGATGTCAATTTTTTTGGGTTATTCTGGTTTATAATGACGGGTGAACCGCCCTATAATCCAAAAAAACGGGCGTCATAGGCGACTGTATATTACACCAAAAGAAATAGTTGCATTTAAAATCGACTTGACTTTCTCCAGCCAAAAATCAAGGGGGAAAAATACTGAAGAAAATAGAAGATAATATAATTTAAAGAAAATCTGACACTGAACAAAAATACAACTTAAGAAGTTCTGATTCAAAATGATACAATCTAACCTCCTATCTCTTTTGACCCAACCAGTCCAAAATTTTCTACATACGCTCCATAATAGCAGAATTTTTTATATACGCTCCATAAATAAAAAAATAGAATAAATTTTATTTTACAATGAAATTCAAATGAAAGAACTTAAAACACAATCAAATCTAGGTCGCTACTTGAGGTTGAAGAATGATCACAAAAATCAAGTTATTTATTTACTAAATTATTTTCTACAAACATTTTATATTTTTAAACATCATGAATTTACTTCAGAGACTTCCCTTTGTTGATTTCTTTATGGATTAATTTTCTTTTGTCCTATATAGAAAATTGATATTTTCACATAAAAAATAATATTTCTACATGAATCCCTCGCGTATTTCTATATGAAATAAAAATAATAATATTTCTACAAAAATTTTGACATTGACCAAATTTTTAAGACGTTTTCAAACTATGCAGAGTCGCATGATACAGTTGTCTCCTCTCAGTCGTGCAGTTGAAAGAAGCACTCCAAGCGTCAAAAAATATTTTTTTTTACTGATATATTTTAACCCCCTCTTTAAAAACGTTCTAGTTCCGCCACTGATTAGCATATTAACCATTCAACCCATCGAGTGGTTACATTTAAACTGAATCTAACCACACCACTGTTTTCAGTTAGTACAAGAATGTGCTTCCATTAGTGTTTTGTTACAAATTGCTCTAAAAGCTTAAGTTGATAGAGAGAGAACCAACAATTTAACATATGGATGAAAAATAAATGACATAGCATTTTGACTCGGGCAAACATCATGGAGCACAAAGGTGAATTTCAACCGTAGACATTCATCATAAAATCTGTTGGGTCATGATATTTCTCTTATTTGGACCGGGTAGATTGGGCTCATTTATTAATTTATTCTATTGGACTTTTATAATTAAGTCATGGGACTTGTTGAGCCCAGTCACTGTGTTAACTTAATTTAATCCTATAGGACCGGGTCGGTTCGTTGGATTAAACCATTGGGTCATTTAATATCTATTACTTTGACTTGTAATGATGATATAGCATGACAGGTTAATGAGATATCTCTCTATGCATTAATGTGGATGGGATTATAGCCATTGCGGTAAATAAAGATGACCAAAAGCGGTGGATAAGTTCCATGCAGTCGGCAGAACCAGTCAGATCAGGGGGATATGTCAGATGGTAGTAGGTGGCACAGTAACCCAGGCAAAGATATTATTTCTTGACGAGTAAGTCTTCACAAAGAGGTACGTTTTTCATAGATTCACATACACACAACTGATAATGGATATATAATCTCTCAACACACTAGATTTTATTATCCTCTCGAGTTAACCTTGTGAACAGACATACTTACTCTCACGCCTGAGCTATCCCCGTGGTTCGGTACCACGAAGCTTGTGGTGTTTATGCGTGTTTCTTCGTCTCGCAGATCGGGACGTCTTTAAATGATTGGGACGTGGAGAAAGATCCCATGTTAACATTGGCGCTAGAAGGAGGGTCATTCTAGTGTTCTTGAAGTTTTCAATCACAAATTGTAGGCTGCTTCTGCGTTCGGAATCCATGGTGAAGAAGAGTAGAACAGTTACCTCTAAAGAATACCCTATGGCTATGACTTCATCTACACAATAAGTATCTGTCAAGGATTGATTGGGTCCTTCAAAGAATGCTCATGATGGTACTGCTTCCAAGCAGGTTTCTTAGGGTTCTCGTTCGAGAGCCCAGGATGATGCTGGAAGAAGATTGATTTTCGCTGCCCAGAGAATACCTGACCATGGTCGGAAAAGGGTAGAAGGCATCTTGCTTAGAATCCTATACCGTGGTCGGGGAATCGATGCACCGATCAAGTTAGAAAGAAGTCTACACTTTAAAGACATGTCTCGATGCCTTCCTCGGGATCGAAGCAGACCCAACAGCCATTTTCCTAATTGATTGACTGAGAAGGGTATTCTGCCCTATTGGTCTTCGGGATTATGGTCGGAGCAGAGTAGATGAAGACCCAACAGCCATTTTCCTGATTGATTGATCGAGAAGGGTATTCCGCCCTATTGGTCTTCGGGATTATGGTCGAAGCAGAGTAGATGAAGACCCAACAGCCATTTTCCTGATTGATTGACTGAGAAGGGTATTCCGCCCTATTGGTCTTCGGGATTATGGTCGAAGCAGAGTAGATGAAGACCCAACAACCATTTTCCCTCGATTGATTGGCCAGAAGGGTATTCGCCTATTGGTCTTGAGGATTATGGTCGAAGCGAGTAGATGAAGACCCAATGCCATTTTCCGATTGATTGACCGAGAAGGGTATTCCGCCTATTGGTCTTTGGGATTATGGTCGCAGCAGAATTTAAAGCTCACCACAAAGGATGTAAAGTTTCATCAAGTAGATCCGTAAATCACACTCCACGAGAATCCACCGAGGGCACACCGCCTCAGACACACTTGTCTTGGAGATGCCCATCTAAAATCGTCATCGAGTTCAGATTCACAGACACAAAATGCACCCATATTCCTAAGCATCCGAAGAAGGTACCTCATCCTAGGGGTTCTCGGGACTATGGGGCAAGCAGACGAGGGAGTAATTCAAGAATATATTCACCCGAGAACACAAAAAAGGCACTCTGCCTTGAGTGTTCTCGCAATGAAATAAGGACTCGTCACCAAAGCGCGCAGATCTATAAGCCGCACTCCTGGAAATCCAAACACTTTGGTAAATATTTCCAAGGTCGGTTGACATTGTGGTCCAAAGCTGATAATAGTTAAAGAGAAGCTGAGGAGTCCGACAAAGCCGTTGCAGTTCTTCGGCAGAAGCAGAGTTCGTGGGTATTGCATGCAGATGGATATTCTATTTCGGACATCAGTATAGCAGGCTATCAAGGAGTCGATCACAATAACAATTCCACCGCCGGTGCATTATCGAAGCTGGCCACTACAGATGCTTATAACTTTGATGGCAGATGGCGTCTTTCCTTCGGATCAGATGCTGGCAAAGAAGACCAAGTACAAGAGTGTCCATTTTGTTCTCATTGATGAGAATCTTTATCGAAGGACCTTTTTCGTCATCATTACTTAAACATTTTGTTCCATCCGAAGAAGGGTGTGTTCTTTGGGAAGTTCACAAAGATATTCATGACAATTATTTGGCCTGAAGTTGTTGACCTACAAAGCACTTCGGCAGCGATATTCTTGAAAGAACTGGGGATTCAGCACAGAAAGACTTCGGGTATTCTACTTTGGACTTATCTCCCACTATTGAGGAATTTCGGGCGCCGTCCGAAGCTGCAAATGTTGTTTGGAGGGTTCATGTGGATATTTGTCAGCCAAATGGTTTTATCCCACATCAGCCACCAAAAGGCTATATTTCGATTTTATCTCCTATACCTCTTGTTGTCTGGGGGATAGTCGTACTGGGTCCATTGCCTAGGGATCAGGTTAACAAACGCCAGCTCATGGGATCAAAGTTTAAAACATTCATAAAGAACTTCCGTAGCTCATCCATATTCTGACAGGCACAACAAATGCCACCTCGGAGTTAGGAGGTTCGGGAGGACTCGCTGACCATTCGATGGTAGCCTCTTGGCAGGAGGTCACTTTGGCATTGTCCGGGCCCTTCGGGGTAGGCAATTGTCGTCACTTAGACTTCGTCAGCCCTTCGTGGTAAGCGAATGTCATCTTTTTGGTTTCGATAGGAGGTTCGGGAGGACTCGCTGGCCATTCGATGGCAGCCCATTTGTTGTTCTACCCCGAGTGGTAGACAAATGATCCTATATTGATTTTACCAGGGTGGTAAATCAATGGTCACTATTAGTCCCGGTCCTATTTGTCCTATGGTCACTACTGGTTGTAAGGAGGTATGGTAGGACTCACCGCCATTCGATGGCGACCCATTTGTTGTTTCTACCCCGAGTGGTAGACAAAGGATCCTATATTGATTTTACTAGGGTGGTAAATCAATGGTCACTATTGGTCCTGGTCCTATTTGTCCTATGGTCACTACGGTGTAAGGAGTTATGGTAGGACTCGCTCGCCATTCGATGGCAGCCCATTTGTTGTTTTACCCCGAGTGGTAGACAAAGGATCCTATATTGATTTTACCAAGGTGGTAAGTCAATGGTCATAATTGGTCCTTATATCTTGGTCCTTATATACTTGTTCTACCCCGAGTGGTGAGCAAGATCTTGATGGTACAAGGAGGATCGTGAAATTCACTTCACATATGACCGATCTCACACTTCTGATGAACGATAAGTATGCATTACTTTATTTTGTTCAAGTGTTGAGTTCGGATTATATTATCATTGTTCTTAATCATTATATAGTTTGCTTAATTATTGACTAACGGTTTAAAATAAGAGGCACTTGCACAGTTTTCAAATTGATTGATGATTCATTATTGACAAGAAATGGTCACACAGAAGTAATAAGGCATGAAGTTGATATTTCATTAAATATTAATTGTTTACATAAAGTTAGAATTTTCACATAAAGTTTTTACAAGTATTTTTAAATAAAACCGAAGAGAAACATAAGCTGTTGCTTCAGGCAGCATCCTCATCATCTGAAGAGTCGAGCAAGTATGGATCTAAGTTGGCTTTGATCAGCTTTTCCTTGCCACGACTTCGGCAGAGCTCGTAGCTTTCCGTATGAATCCTCATTATTTCTCCATTAATTTCATCCGAGTTACGATACTCTTCACATATCTCTTTGAGAAGGGCATCAGTCAAAGGAGGCCCGAGGTCCCGAAGAGCCTTGAGTTCTCGGATTTCTTGTTCGAGCTGCAGCCGTATATTCTTCTGACGGGTTTCTTCCCGCTCCAGCTTATGGATCGTCTTGGTCAAGATCTTAGCGTCAGCCTTCAACTCCTTGATCTTGTTCATCCTTAGTTCACTCCTCCGAACCAAGTCGACGCTCATATTAACGATTTCAAATCTGCCGCGCTTTTAGTCGACTTGATTTCTTCCTTGAGGCCTTCACATCTTCCTTGGCTTGGGCCAACTCTTTCTGAAGTCCTTCATTGGTATGAAGGATGCCTTCACGTTGGGTCCTTTCCCGAGCCAAGGCAGACTTCAGGATGGAGTTCTCCTTCCTCAGCGCCTCCTCTCCGGATTCAGCCTCGAGAGATCTTGGACGCAGGCGCCCGAATACAGCATTTGCCTGTACATGTTCAGTATGATTTGATCAGTTTTCAGATATATGAGTACGAAGATAAGTATGGAAAGCAGAGGAAGGAGAGAGCCATTTACCTTCGCCAAGTAGCTCATGCCTTCGCTAAGAAAGTCCCCATTCGTACTGTTCCCGAATCGATGGTCATCGGTCTCGCGAACGAAAGCCTCGAACAGTTGAAAAGGAAAGTTGGCGTTGAATCGGGGCCACATAGTTGGCGAGCCCATGGCATCCTGCTGAAATTCGGTAGTCGTGTGTCTCGGAGGAGAAGGCACAGGTTGACTGCGAACCGGTGAGGGATCCGCATGTACCGCCTCTGGGAAGGAGATCGGGCAGGTGTAGGCTCGGGAGTAGACGAAGGCGAAGGTTGAACTGGTGGGGTCATCCAAAGGTTATTTTTTTTTCGACAAGATGTAGAGGTCGGCTTCAACCAAATTTCGAGATCGTGTGTTTGGGTTTCGGTTGGGGGGTCAATTGTTGAAGTTGGAGGGACGCGGAGTTCTTCAAATGTGAGGGAATTATTTTGATCTTTAATTTTTTGGCACGAAGGACTTTCGCCCGATCGTGTAGAGGTATGTCGAGTAGACTCCTCTTTATCTGAGCCGATTCGAAGGTGTGGGGGACGAGCCACTTGGAGGGTTGATTGTGGGTTTGCTTGGGAAGAACCTCCTCGTCACTTTCGTGATATATATCTCATGAGGTAGTTCTGCCTTTTAGCGACCTTTCTTCCTTCGTCGAGGTCGGAGGACTTCTTCAGGAATGAAAGGCTCGTCGGCTTCAGGTTCATCATTCCGAAGGGGGGTAGGTGCTGGGTCGGAGGTAGGGGGGTCGATTCGGGAAGGCTCTTCAGTAGGAAGCTCTTCATTCGCCTCCGAAGTCCTCCCTGCCAGAAAATCTCCCAAATCTTTCACTTCCGAAGAAGTTGGTTTGATCAGGGATACTACAAATAATCACATATTAAGATCCTTGCCACATAAATACCTCAGAAATTATATTGCCAAGTTATTCAAAACTTACATTTATGATCATACAGCCAGGCTTGTTTGGTCAGCAGGGTAAAACTCCATTCTTGTGGAGGGATCTTCCTTAGAAAATCTCCCATTTCCCTCACACGCTCTTCGGGAATGTCACCAAAGTCAGCAGAGATCCGGTCTAAGGTGGTCCAATCTGGAAGAGAAGAGATCTCTGGTCCAGTGATGAAGAACCATTTCTCGTGCCAGCCTTTGTTGCTCGAAGGGGTGCTCATCAGGGGACTCTTTTTGAATTTAGAGTTTGGGCGTGGAGATTGTTTGCTCAGCATCTTAAACCCTCGTTCTCAGGATCTACCGACCGAGAAAAGGGTGAAGAAAAGGTCGACGGAGGGAGTAACCCCTAACTCGTGGCAGAAGGCAATGAATGCCAGTTCGTGGATATAGGAGTTGGGCACCAGCTGAGCAAAGCCCACTCCTATGAATCCTAGGAGGGTGACGACAAAGACGTGAAGGGGTAGGCTAATCCCCTTTTCTAGAAAAGTAGCAGGCATGGCGACCCAGCCGTCTGGTCGCTGGTACATTCGCTCCTCCGGAGCAAGAGCCCCCTATATGTAATTGTGCGGAATCTGCAATGCAAATCTGGAGGCACGTATCTCGGGATCCGTCCGAATGGTAGTCGGGATGTTGGCATGAGGAAATTGTTCCCCATCCTTGAAAAAATCAGCAGGAGATGGTGGGTTTGCACTCGAACCCTCTTGGTTAGGGTTTGAGTGAGATGAACTTGAAGGAATCTGGCTTGGATTCACCATTGTTGAGGTCCCGAAAGCTAGAAAAAGAATTTCTGAGAAGGAGAAGAAAGCTCAAAGGTTCGAATTTCAAATTAGCAGGTAAAACCGTCAAAATTGGTAAAGTTTACCTTTTATAATGTGATTTACACGTGGACGCAGGCCAAGCGCATTAAAAATGTCAGTAATGATGAGAATTCGAATGGGACATGTTTGGGACGACCTTTGGATATCTTATCAGATTGGGCCTAACTGTTGAGTTTCTAACTATTGGTCCATCTTGTTCAAATTCAAATCCTTTATCCGATTGGGCTTGTTGCTATGGGCATCCAGCCATCCCTCGTCCCATTTCTTGCATTAAAGTGGGTATGCCTCAATTATTTCCTATTTTAGACCTCTAATAAATTCTGATATCGTGGACCGTTTATAGTTTTCCATTAAACATCCTGTTTAACAAAAAACTAGGGGGTAATGTTGGGTCATGATATTTCTCCTATTTGAACCGGGTAGATTGGGCTCATTTATTAATTTATTCCATTGGGCTTTTATAATTAAGCCATGGGGCTTGTTGGGCCCAATCACTGTGTTAGCTTAATTTAATCCTATAGACCGGCCTGGCCTCGTTGGATTAAACCATTGGGTCATTTAATATCTATTACTTTGACTTGTAATGATGATATAGCATGACAAATTGAACGAGATATCTCACTATGCATTAATGTGGATGGGATTATAGCCACGTGCGTGGTAAAATAAAGGACAAAAAGAAGTGGATAAGTTCCATGCAGTCGATAGAACCCATCAGATCAGGGGGATATGTCAGATGGTAGTAGGTGGCACAGTAACCCAGGCAAAGATATTATTTCTTGACGAGTAAGTCTTTACAAAGAGGTACATTTTTTATAGATTCACATACACACAATCGATAATGGATATATAATCTCTCAACACACTAGATTTTATTATCCTCTCGAGTTAACCTTGTGAGAATGTACATACTTACTCTCACGCTGAGCTATCCCCTGGTCCGGTAAACCAAGCTTGTGGTGTTTGTCGTGTTTATCGTCTTGAGATCGGGGCGTCTTTTCGTGATTGGGACGTAGAGAAAGATCCAGGCGTTAACAAAATCCATAGACATTCATCATCGTAGACATTCATCATAAAATTCATAGACTTGAGTAATCTGCACATAGGTACATAAACAATCTTCAGCTCATTGCATTAATTGCATAGAATTTACAAGACAATTTGATTATGAATATGAGGCCAGTAAGGAATTCAAATAATACAATTACGCAAGTGCTCAAGTGGGTGTAAATTTAGCCCCACCTCGACCAGTTGTGAAGAACTCGTAAGATAACTAAGCGTTAAAAGGCGAAGCATATTATAAGATTAAACATACCTTTTTCGGCCTTTTGGCTAAGATCAAGTGTAGTATCTGTTCTTATCAATTTAATATCTGATATGTGGGCTATTGGCTCACACGATATTAAATTTACTTTTTAAGGGGGAGAGTCCATCATAGTAACTTGTTGCTGGGACTTTCAAGTGTTGCTTTGGTTTTGCACTATAGCCATGACTTGGCGCACCCCACCAAATTAGTTTTAATGTTTTTGCACTATAGCCTTGGCTTTAGCGAACACCATCAAATTAGTTTTAATGTTAATACTAATATTACACTTACAAATGCAACTTTTTTGTATATGAAATGAAACTTGCTCTAAGATGTGCTAGTTAACAACCACCAAAAAAAATAAACTATTACTACTAAAGGTAAAGGTGCCTAAATTTTGCTTCACAGTTTATACAAAATTCATATTTTTCATACATTGCATTTATTCAGGCATCATAATGCTCATACTCAGCAATTATCATATATCTCATGTCATGAATATAGTAAGTTTCCATAACTCAATCTACATCAATCATTAACTTGATTCAATAGATTTATATCACAGTATATCACATAATGCACATCTCAATTTATTCAATAGTACAGGGACTGTGCACATTACAATTAATAAGTTCACATATAAAAACAAGTTCTGAAAAACTTGCATGTATCAGCGTTTTTACCATTATGCTAACCTGTCGTGTTCGTCTGCATGACCTACATGGTATGTGAGATTGATAATAAACACAATCAATACTTGATCTCATGGTTAACCTTACTTTAATAACCTACTTTAACTTATATTGTCATTGTACAACCTTTATATTCAACCTCGTTATTTATATAACTCAGCTTTATTTTCCTTTTTATCGCTACTTGTGCTAGCTTATCGCACTTGTAGTTTACTATGTGTGTATTACACCACCACAACATACCATATTTGGTTAAACATTACTCATCTAAGTTCCTTATACTTTGATTAGGCATATAGCCTTCGTTCATCACTTTGTGATCATACACACATGGTATACATTACATACTTATTTCTTATACATTCTCAAATATACTCATTTTGGTTCAATCATAAAATGATACAAATCATTGGTCATTATACACTTCAAATATCATCTTACATTATGTTGTGATATTTCTAGGAATCAAATTCCATTATTCAATCATAGTTCAAAAATAGAAAATATGATTTTCTAGGGTACTTTGGGGATTTTTATGAATCTTTGTAATGAGCTTTTGACTTTTATGTTTGAACAAGCTTTTAGACCATACATCATAGTATTTAATTCCATAGCGAGTCAACTGAAACAACCTCTTAAGGCTTCCTAAGATAGTGCCTCAAAATGGGTATTTTACATTTCCACTCTACTACCAACTGCATCAGAAGTTAATTTTTAGGCCACTTTGATGATGCTTTTGGACTTTATGAGTTAGCCCATTTGATCTTTTGTTTGTGCAAGCATTTAGATCATATATCATAGTATTTTTATCATGAGTTTGGTTTTTTAAATTCAGTTATTGAAGTTAACCAAAACTGGGCACAAACTAGGGTGTTTACCCATTTTTACTCTATGATTTTCAGAGTTCACTCTACTATTTTTACTCTATGATTTTCAGAGTTCACTCTACGATTTTCACTCTACTATTTTCACTCTACAATTTTTAAAATTAACTCTACGATTTTCAGAATTCACTCTACGATTTTCAGAGCCACTCTACTACCCAATTGTTGCAGAATTGAGTTTACTGCCTACTTTGATGATTTGTTAGAATTTCTTGGTTAAGCTTTTTGCTCTACCATCTGGCCCTTATTCTAGACCACATACCAATGTATTTTAATAAGGGTTTAAGTTCCTCATTCATATCAGTTAGGCCTACTTTAATTGAGGCTCAAACTAGACAGTTTAACACTTTTTCCCCAAAACTGATTTTGACACTTCTTAAATTTCTTTCACTTCACGAGATTACATTTACGCTATCTCTTTAACAAAAAGATCCGAAAAGCATCCTCGCATAATCATCATGGCAAATATACTTTTTAAAGGATGGATTTAATAGTTGGAAAAAATGGGCGTAAGTAAAAGGATGTGAAGAATTGTGAAATTTTTGAATCAATCATGTGGAAAAGAACCAAATTCATTACATAAAATTGCTCAAAAATCGTGCGATAATCTAATGAATAAATCACACCATATTCAAAAAGTTATTGAGAAACAAACTTCTGAACAACATACAAACAATCGGTTACAACTTAAAGCCTCAATTGATTCAGTTCGCTATCTTACACTAAGGTTTGGCTTTAAGAGGTCGTGATGAAAGCAAAAGTTCTATCAATCGTGGTAATTTTCTTGAATTGATAAGCCTTTTTGCTGAGTATAATGAAAATGTTGCAAATGTTGTGTTAGATAGGGCTCCTCAAAATGCCTCATATACGTCATCCCAAGTCTAGAAAGAGATTTTACTTGTTTACTCGATGAAAATCAAAAAAAAAATTGTGAGGAGATCGGTGATGCAAAATTTTTTATTCTTGTTGATGAAGCTCGAGCCCAGTCAAAAAGGGAGAAAATGGCTATTGTTATTAGATTTGTTGACAAAGATAGTTTTATTCGGGAGCGCTTTTTTGGTCTCATACATGTATCAGATACGAAGGCGTTAACTCTAAAGAACAAGATATTTTCTACTCTTTCTCATTATGATCCTAACTTTCAAAATATTCAAGGTCAAGGATATGATGGAGCAAGTAATATGTGAGATGAATGGAAAGGGTTACAAGCTTTAGTTGCTAATGAATGTCCGTATGCATATTATGTCCATTATTTTGCTCATCGTTTGCAATTGGCATTAGTTGCAACATCTAGAGAAGTTATTTTTGTACATCAATTTTTTTCAAAATTGAGTTTTATTGTAAATATTGTGGGCGTTTCTTATAAACGTAACGATGAATTGAAAGTTGCCTAATCTTTCAATATTGCTCAATTGATTTCCATTGAAAAGCTTGAGACCGGGACAAGAATGAATCAGATTGGTACTTTACAAAGGGCTGGAGATACATATTGGGGTTCTCACTTAAATGTCTCTTTCTAGCTTGATAAAGATGTTTAGTACAACTTATATGGTATTATTGAACATCATAGATGATCGAACTTGGGATCAACGTGGAGATGTTGATTCGCCTTACACTTCTTTGACTTCTTTCGAGTTTTTGTTCTTCTTGCATCTTATGAAATCAATTATGAAAATCACTGATATGTTTTCTTAAGCTTTGCAACGAAAGTCTCAAGATATTTTAAATGTTATGCACCTTGTGAAAACCACAAAGAAACTTATTCAGAAGTTGAGAGATGATGGATGTGATTCTTTTATAGTGAAGGTGAAGTCTTTTTGTGAACGAGATACAATAGATGTCCCAGATTTAGATGCTTTATATGTTGAGAGAAAAGGTCGAGTTCGACATCAACAAGATAAATTTACAGTGATTGAGCAATATCGGATTGATATATTTGCAGCTATAATAAACTCTCAGTTGCAAGAGCTAAACAATAGTTTAGTGAGCATGTGGTGAAGTTACTTGTTCTCAGCTCTACATTGGATCCTCAAAATGAGCATACGTCTTTCAGTATTGATGATATTTGTAAGCTTGTGGATGAATTTTACCCCCAAAGACTTCACAGAGCATGAGAAAGAGGACTTAAGGATACAATTACAACATTACGAGTTTGATGTACTCCAACATCAAGAATTTCAAAAGTTATTCACTATTTCTGATCTCTGTCAATGGTTGGTGAAAACTAGAAAGTCAACAATCTATCCACTAATCGATAGACTGATCAGGTTTGTTTTAACTCTTCCAGTTTCTACTGCAACTACAGAACGTGCATTTTCAGCTATGAGTCATGTCAAATCTAAACTTCGAAACATGATGGATGATGAATATCTTACAAATTCTCTTATTGTCTGCATTGAAAAAGAAATTGCGAAACAGTTCATTACAAAATCAATCATAGATGGATTTCGTGATTTGAAAGAGCGTTGGGTGCAATTCTGCCGAAACTTTGATATGTTTTAAAATACTTTTTTTCCCTATGTTTTGTTGTCTTTGACAAAGCAAATTCTATTACTACATTATCTTTTTTTTTAATAAAAATATGTTTTATAATGGTGAAACTTTACTTTTAAGTGACGAATATATATTACGTTGTTAAAAAATTTATCCCCCACCCCCACTCCAAAATAAAATCAAATCATTTTTCTTCATTAACTAAGGTGAGAAGACCACATCGAAAGTAGAGACGAGAAATTAGACCGGACGTTTAGTTCAAAAAGAGTGATTGGGGTTCAGTGAAAGGCATGATCCTTCAGGCAGTTAACGGGATATGACGAGTGGTCAAAAAATCGCACTTAATTATGTATGCGAAATGGGTGCCTGCCCAAGCCTGGTTACGACAATTGGGCACTCTCAACTTTACCAATCTGATCCCTATATCATCTTTTAAATCAATTCTAAACTTCTTCACTTACAGTTCTATAGTTACTTTTTAACTTGCCATTGCTTTACGGGCACTACTAAATTTATTTGTTTTTTATTGATGGTGACAAGATAATAAAATTAGAATGTTAAAATTAAAGACATTATGTCATTTTATACTACTAATAATTAAAATAGTCATATTTTGTGGAATAAAAATATTGGCAAATGACACGCACTGTGTTGAACAAAAGGAGTACCCATCCATTTTTGTTTATCCAATTTTCTAACTGGCATTTCTTCTATTCATCAAATCTTTAGTATTCTTGTAAATTAGAATAGCCTAGTGGACATTTCGAATTGTCTCGTGGCTGTTGATTTTATTTTTTTTCCTAAGCAAAGAGAAGTATATTAATAAACCAGCAAATGTACAAACAGCAAATTGCCCAAAATGACTTGGTCATGCTTTTAATCCAACTTACAAGACATTACAAGCATCAACAACAAAGCCAAAATAATACAAAAAAAGACCCATCTGATATAAACTTAACAATCTATAGCCAAGCAAAAAGGATCCATATCACCTCTGTATACTTGATTTCTAAAGAAATCCACGTTAAATCGTAACCATGTCTCGTGGATGAACCATGACACTGAACTTTTAGAAGCTAATGGCTAGAAATGTTTTGCAGTGATTAACAGCTCTAATTAATCAACCTCGCCTAAAAGTCCTTGGACCTCTAGAATCATAATTAGAGGATCGTTCTCAGCCTAAAGTACCTGGCCTGGGGTCTAAATAGATAGGTAACCATGTTGTCTGACAGACGTTCTCGGCAAACTTTTTTGTCTGTTTTTTGAGAATATGTGGGGTAAAATGAGACCTTGAGCAACCAAAACTTGGGAATAAGATGCACAAATTCACAAATGTCCCTTCGATTCCAACTAAAAATTTATCAATCTTTTCTAAATTTTCCCAACTGACTGACCAAAATAAACCCAAATTTGATAATTCTAAGCTTTGCAGGAGCCAAAATAGAGATAAATCTTACTACATCAATGAACGAGAGACTTTTTTCAATCCTATAATGTTTTGTTTCTCAATATTCTTTATTAGCATACTTTGAGAGGGCTAATAAATGAGTTCAGTGTTGGCTAATAGTCCCACAACGGGTAAGAGCCATGGCAAAGACAGAACGCAATAGGGTATATGCAATCTGAGACGGTGAAGAGGCAAGCAGCCATGCGGTGAGCACAAAGCGAACTATTCTTTCGCCTTTTACTAAAGAATACCGTGTGTTCGCCGCAATTAGTGGCGTAAGCCTATTTTTTGGAGGGTGTCTCTCTTATTTAGACTTGACCCCTTCAACTCTAGTTAAATGATTTCTGACCGCCATTTATAAAGAACTTTAAAATGAGATATTTTACTACTGCATAGGTGTTGATATGATTCTTCCAAAATAGGTCCACACAACACATTTTGAGTTGCCAAATACATGGTACAGAATTTAAATACAAATTTCTTATATATAACTATTAATTGTCGTGTAAAATATAATAAAACATAAACTGTGTTTCAATACAAATATTGTCTCGTAGACAATATTCAAACTCAAATAAAGTTCTCATTACAATTATTGTCACACTTTTTATAGAGTAGTGAGGGCTACTATAGTAACCATCTTGGACCATCACTTCATTCCCCGACTAGTCCCGGCTATATTCTCATTTCTTGAAGAGAACAATGAAAGAAAAGGGTGAGTTCAACTAGCCCAGTAAAGAATATTATGACTAAGATAATGTAGAACAAATTATCCTTAGTCCTCAACAGAGAAAAATCTGATAGAATACAATAGACAACAGATTTTAGATCAACAACTGCGGTGAAAATAACAATCTATTCTATGATTTAAAAAACCATCATCAATATTTTATCCATGTAACATCAATCAATAATTATTTTTAATCAACGAATTATCTATGCACTACGGGCCAAATATAATCGTTTGTATAACCAGTGGTTATGATCATGTCAAACACCTGTCCATCTATGCACTACGGGCTAAAAATGACTTTCACCACAAACCTTTATTTGTAATATTAAATATCATGATTATACCAATACACAATTTCTGGTCATAATCATACCAACCAACAATCCCTCTTTGCACTACAGGCCAAAGATAACTTTTACAACAATATAAGCATGAGGATGATGACAATGATATAAAGAATGAATCAAGTAAGATCAATGATAAACATTAGAGATTTATAATTTAATTTATCCATAGTTCAAGAATGTTCAAATTGTCAACATGATCACCAATTGTAGAGTAAAATTCAAGAATGATATTCAAGATTCATATTTCAAGATAATTTAGACAAAGAAAGAAAAAAACTAATTTTGTTGTGAATAGTACTCCAGCATGAATAGAAACTCGGGTGAATAGTACTCTAGCATGAATAGTACTCCAGATGAATAGTACTCCGAAATAAAAAGATTAAAATTTAATAAGAAAGTTCAGACTAATATTCCAATGAAATGATATTAGATGAAGTGCAAACTATTAAAGATATTCTACTAATTTCAGGGATTATATAAAAAGCAATACTTATCAAAGTAAGTGTAAATTTAGGAATATGAAACGAAATAATATTACTTACATACTATAGAGTATGGAAGAAAATAATATTTCTTACGAATATTGAACGAAAATAATATCCCTTACCTTAGTAGGAGACTAAATCTGACTGGTATAGCACATATTACCTTGAGAAAATCTTGCATTATTTGCTACACTTAAAGTATCCTTATACTCAAAAGAAATACCCATAATATTATAGAAGAAGAATTCTCTAATTCTGGTGTGATTTTTATTTCTTAACTAAGTATCCTATTTATAGGAGAATGGCAGGGCACTATTTAATGAAATCACAGACCAACAGTAAGAAAAAGCACAAACAAATTTACAGGCGAAAATTTGATTTTACTATACAACACTATGCAATAAAATATTCTAATAAAACAAATAACTTTATATATATTATAAAAAGTATTTTATTTTATATAAAAAGTTTTCTATTTTATTACTATTATAATAATAATAAAACAAAACTGAGATAACTTTCTCCCGAAGGTTTGACAAATTGGCACATGGGGATCCATGGAATAATAAGTCAAACTTACAACAAACGTCTCATGACAAATCCCTATTTATATCAAAAATTGAATAAATATCTACCACAAATCACTTATCTTCAATGTAACAATCCAGAATTTTTATATGTAATTTAAAATATTTATTGAATTAAATAGATATTTTAGTTGATGTGTTTATTGTTAAATAAATACTTGATTGGTTTGATTATTTATTAGTTAAATAAATAATTCATAAATTGTGGTGGTGGATAAATTTAATTTAGTGTAATTTATTAATTAAATTGATGTCGGTAATTTTATGATTTGGAATTTTAATTTAATGAGTTGATTAAATTAAATGAATTGTTAAATTTATCATCATATTACATAATGGTAATATTCTAATTTAATTTAATAATTAAATTAGAGAGTTATTAATTTGTTAGATAAAATTATAATTTATATTAAAATTATTATTTTATAATTATTTGATTTATGAAGCAATTTGATCTACGTGGCTATATGATTTAATAAGTTGACGTTAACTTTAGTTAAATTTAAATATTAGAATTTAACTAAATAAAGTGTGACCATTAAACTATATAGTATGTGATTTATTAAAATAAATTAAAAGAGGTTTAATGTAGTTTTACCAAACAAGGCTTAGGGCTTGTTAATCATTATTTTTAATTTTGTTTTGTCAAACAAGCCTTAGTGGCTTTTTAATTAAAAAAAATAACTGATATGTATTAAGTAGAGTTATTATGGTATATTTCAGTTGATTTGCCATGAGAAATGTTCTTAATTTCAATTAATTTGTAAAGAGATTGATTGACAGAAGTTCTTCATGCACCTTTTTGACTTATATGATTCAAATAATTTATGAGGTCATTTGATTCATAAGTTAGTGAATAATAATACAAGGGAAAAAATGTATATACCCAGCTGTATAGCACACAGTCGCCTATGACGATTCTTTTTTTGGGCTATAGCAATGGTTATTCATCCGTCACTATAGCTATTTTGGTTTATGGCGAAGGGTGAACTACGACGACGGTACCCGTCGCTATAGTCCCAAAAAAATATCGCCATGTATTTATGTCAGATTATACAAACACCAACATATACATATAAATTTATAATATAATATATGGCAGTCAATTTGCATTATTCTTATTATAAGTCCCACATTGACTAACCATTGAACAAGAGAATGGTAATAAGGGTTTAAGTACGATGTGTATCCTCATTTATAAATTGCATACCTTGATGGGGTGAATGGGTGATCAAGAAGACTCATTGCTTAGGTTAGTGACATCCATTGCACTTTGGAGGGTTGCTATCCTAAGTTCTACCCAAGTGGTGGAGCTTACATCATAATTTGTGATAGGAAGGGACTGCGTTTGCGTAGCCCTTTCCAAATTAGTTTTAATGGTCATCATCTTTGAATTAAACTTGCTTGGTCATGAATGACTCTTTGAATTAAACTTGGACATAATTATATCCACTCATTATTAAAAGTTTACTCGTTTCAAAATTGTTACTCACTAACACTAATTGGCTCTGTGTAGACTCGTTTCAAAATTGTTAACCTTTTGAAACGCACACCTGTGTCTCTCTAAAAATTTTATATTAGTTTGTGTTCTTCAAAAAAATTGTTCTCTTTATAAATTTATCAATTTTTTGGTTATCTGTCGTAACCATCTTCCAAACTCGTGCAATTAATAAAGTTGAAATACACCAATTTTAAATGTTATTACTGTACAAACTTTCATATTTGCATTGCTTAGTATAAATTCAAGAGTGTAGATGAGTTAATAAGTATGGTGGAGTCTCAACCTAATTGATTAACCTTTTAGGTAAAGTGGTGGTCCAACATACTTATTGGGTCAGTCTACACAGGTGTGCGTTTCATTTGTCATGAATTGATGTGGGATGGATCGTACAAATTCGCATTGCATTGGTCATGAATTGATGTAGGATGGACCGTACAATTCCGCTATAAATGGTATCAAAGCTCATGGTTCAATGGGCCCAATTATCAAGGTTGATACTCTAGGGTGGAGCATTTGCAGGCTGCGAATCCGCGCGGTGGAGCAAATAGAGTTGAATCAGGTGGAACACAAGATAATTTGAGTCGAGTTGAGCGGGCTCAAGATGACTCTGAAAAAGTATAGCTCAGGGTGAAGGGTTCACAAGGAGCAAAGTTGAGTCGAGTTGAGTAGGACTGATCAGGATGACTCTGGAAAAATTGCTCAGGGTAAAGGTTTACAAGGAGCAAAGGTTGTACTCCCACGTTTGCCTCAGTACTCTAGTATTATACTTGTAATGGATATTCAAGTGAAATATAGAGATTGTTAGGATATTTCACATGAATCCCACATCGGATAAATTCAAGAGTGTAGATAGGTTAATAAGTATGGTGGAGCCTCAACCTAATAAGTTAACTTTCTAGGTAAGGAGATGGTCCAACATGCTTATCGGGTCAATTTATACAAGTGTGGGTTGAATTGGTGATGAATTAATGTGGGATGTATCTTAAAATTTTGCTACAAGTTGAACTGGTTAAGTTTAATTATTATATTTAAATATTTTTTTAAAAATATTTTATATAATAATATGAGGTACAAAATCATACATTTTATATGAGGAACACAAATTTTTAGTATAGACCAACGATAATAGACCTCTATTACATTACAAATAAATTGAAAGGAGAAAAATAAAGAAATGAATTTATCTCAAAATTTAAAGTTAAAAAAAGAATAAAAATATATATTGATAATAGCAATGAATAAAAAATATCACAAAGAATAAAACTCATATTAAAATGATGATAGAATATGTTAATAAATATAAAAAATAAACAAACATATTAATGAGTAAAAAGTATGTTAATAAATACAAACATATCAAGTCTTTTGCTTAATAATTCTACCTTCATCTAAAATGTATAATACCGATAAAACAATCATGTGTCAAAATATGCAAGAATAGGCCCACATGTAGCATGGTGTATAATTAGTCAAAATGAAATATTCCAAAAAAGACCCATCTGATATAAACTTAACCATCTATAGCCAAGCAAAAAGGATCCATATTCCACATAAGAAAATTATTGCTCAGACCCTTGACATTCACTGAGTTACCATTTGATCACATGCAGCAGGTTGGACCGATTTCATATTCCACTACTTGAAAACTGCATCACACTTAGAAATCCACGGACAATGTATCAAAATATGCTTATGATCTTCAATGGCCCGGGCACATCAAACACAATGTAAATCGGAAGATGCATCTAAAATACCCGTTTTGAAGGAATTTTTTAACATATATTTCCTTGGAACAACCAACCAAACAAAACACTGAACTTTTAGAAGGAACTGTTGATAATCATATCCGAGGCAAGTTTTGGCTGCAAATTCTAAAACCTTACATGCACATAATTAGCAACCTCGCCTAGAAGTAAAAAAGGCCATGAGCGCAACCGAGTCCAACATCGCCTAATTGCACAACAAGAAAGCAGTATTTATAATCCTCACTCATACAAATATTTCATGACCTTACTTGAACAGGATCTGTTCTATAGGCTCGTACCTCTTTATTCTGGATTTCTAAGGAGATAGGTAACCATGTCTGGTGGATGAACCATGGCTTCTTTGCTAGTGCTTGATTAGCTGCTTTCTGGTCCTTGGACCTCAAAAATCATAGAGGATCGTTCTCAGCCAGAGTACCTGGCCTGGGGTGGCCACGCGGTGGTTGTCTGACAGAGACAACATTTTAACCAGAAAACATTTTTGTCTGTTGAGAATATGTGGGGTAAAATGAGACCTTGAGCAAGCAAAACTTGGGAATAAGATGCACAAATTCACAAATGTCCCTTCGATTCCAACTAAAAATTTATCAATCTTTTCTTAATTTTCCCAACTGATTGACCAAAATGAACACAAATTTGATAATTCTAAGCTTTGCAGGAGCCAAAACAGAGATAAATCTTACTACATCGATAGACGAGAGATTTTTTTCAATCCTATAATGTTTTGTTTCTCAATATTCTTTATTAGCATACTTTGAGAGGGCTAATAAATAAGTGAGTTCAGTGTTGGCTAATAGTCCCACAACGGGTAAGAGCCATGGCAAAGACAGAACGCAATAGGGTATATGCAATCTGAGACGGTGAAGAAAGGCACGCAGCCATGCGGTGAGCACAAAGCAAACTATTTTTTTGCCTTTTACTAAAGAATACCGTGTGTTCGCCGCAATTAGTGGCATACGCCTGTTTTTTGGAGGGTCTCTCTCTTATTTAGACTTGACCCCTACAACTCCAGTTAAATGATTTCTAATCGCCATTTATAAAGAACTTTAATATGAGATATTAGTTACATGTTAAAAAGGTAATGATATTTTACAATTGCATAGGTATTGATGTGACGCCTTAAAATATGTCTAAATTTATTTTGAGTCGTCAAATACATGGTACTGAATTTAAATACGAACTTCTTAATACATGGTACATAATCCAATTACAAACTTCCTATATACAACTATTAACTGTTGTGTAAAATACGACAAAATATAAACTGTGAGTTTCAATACAAATATTGTCTCGTAGACAATATTCAAACTCAAATAAAATTCTCATTACAATTATTGTGACACTATTTTATAGAGTACTGAGGACTACTATAGTAACCATCTTAAACCATCACTCCATTCCCCGACTAGTCCCAGCTATATTCTTATTTTTTGAAAAGAATAATGAAAGAAAATGGTGAGTTCAGCGGAAATTATATTTAGTCCTCAACAAGGATAAATCTGATAGAATAAATAGATAATAAGTTTTAGATCAACAACTGCAGTGAAAATAACAATCCATTAGAAGAGTCAAGTAGAGCATGATGTCTACTATCTTCTATGGATTTAAAAGTCCATCATCAATATTTTATCCCTGTAACATCAATCAATAATTATTTCCAATCAACGAATTATCTATGCACTACGGGCCAAAGATAATCGTTTGTATCACTAGTGGTCATGATCCTGTCAAACACTTGTCCATCTATGCACTACGGGCCAAAGGGAACTGTCACCACAAACCTTTATCTGTAACATTAAATGTCGTGAATATATCAATACACAATTCTTGATCATAATCATACCAACCAACAGTCCACCTTTGCACTACGACCCAAAGATGAATTTCTCCACAATATAAGCATGAGGATGATGATAATGATATAAATAATGAATTAAATGAGATCAAGGATAAATATTAGAGATTTATAATTTAATTTATCCAGAGTTCAAAAATGTCCAAATTGTCAACATGATAATCAATTGTGGAGTAAAATTCAAGAATAATATTCAAGATTCATATTTCAAAGATAATTTAGACAAAGAAAGAAAAAAAAACTAATTTCATCGTGAATAGTACTCCGACGTGAATAGTAACTTGGATGAATAGTACTCCGGTATGAATAGTACACCGGATAAATAGTACTCTAGCATGAATAGTACCCCGGATGAATAGTACTCTGAAATGAAAAGATTAAAATTTAATAAGAAAGTTCAGACTAATATTCCAATGAAATGATATTAGATGAAACGCAAACTATTAAGGATATTCCACTAATTTTAAGGATTTTAGAAGTAATACTTATCAAAGTAAGTGTATATTTAGGAATATGAAATAAAATAATATCACTTTCATACTATAGAGTATGGAAGAAAATAATATTTCTTACGAATATTGAACGAAAAGTATATCCCTTACCTTAGTAGGAGACTAAATCAAATTGGTATAGTGGAGATTATCTTGAGAAAATCTTGCACTATTTGCTACACTCAAAGTATTCTTATACTCAAAAGAAATACACACAATATTATAGAAGAAGAATTCTCTGATTCTGGTGTGATTTTCATTTCTTAACTAAGCAAAATATTTATAGCAGAATTGCAGGACACTATTTAAGGAAATCATGGATCAACAATAAGAAAATCCAATACGAATTCACGGGCGAAAATTTGATTTTACTATACAGAACTATGGAATAAAATATTCTAATAAAAGAAAAACTTTATATATAAATAATATATTCTTTTTATATTCTAATAAAACAAATAACTTTATATATTATAAAAAGTATTATGTTTTATATAAAAAGTGTGGGCAAGAAAATTGTGCCTTGCAAGTTAGGGTTTCGTGTTGGCTGAGGAGGAGAGAAATCCACGAAGAGCACGAAATCGGTTGATTGATTGAAGAGGGGAGAAGAACAGGTGGACGATTACTTCAACGAAACGTGGCAGAACTCCTAGAATTCAGGAACCGTGTTAGGGTAGCAGGGATTCCAAGAGCCTTCTTGAGTCCTTCGAGTTGAGAGAATGTCCAAACCCTTTAGTGCTTTTAGCTGGAATATCCAGCCTTAAGTCACCAAAAGAGTCCTCCTTCTTCCTAGAATGGAAGGGGTATTTATAGAGTTTCCTGGAATTAAGTAGTCACATGTTAGGCACATGTTTTTCAAGAAAATTCTAAAAATACCCTTTAGTCATTAGAATAATGCCCATATTGCCCTGTCCTTCTAGCCACCAATCCAATCCCTCAATCAATTTCCAAAATGAGCCGCCTCCACGAGTCTTCTGCCTCGGGACACGTGGAGGCTTCTCCTGGGTCTAGCACATTTATTTCTGACTTTTCTGTCTTCTTTTGATTAGGTTATGTGAACCCTAATTTGCACATTTAATGAGGTCGTATAACCTTAATTGTGCATTTAATTCAATTAGGTCATGTGAACCCTAATTTTATACTTGGGCCCACATTTGCTCCATGCGCGAGAGTCACATTCACAAATAGACGATCGTGCAAGAATACTTAGCTTTGAATGATTTTGCGGGACTTCACTTTACAGGTCTTGAAGACAATGGTCCTAGTAGAGGGAACCCCTAGGGAGCCAAACCCTTAGGGTTAAACCCAAGCGAGGCAAATCCTAGCAGGGCTCTTCCTTGGACATATTGAGAAATCCTCCAAAAATCTTTCCATAATTTGCCCAAGATTTGTTTCCTTTTTCTGAATGCTCTGCAGAACCAAGAACTACCCAGGAGTCCCCATTCCTATCGCATTCCCCGTATATGCATAGAGAGGCAAGGATACCCTTTCAGTCATCTTCGCTTCCTGTCTGATTCATCTGGTCGCCTTCAAGGATAGCAGGATTAGACCGACGAGATCCTTGGAAACACTGATTACGTGCATATACTCAAGAGTACGAACAACTTTTGTTGTATTCAACTATGCAGAGACCTACGTATCCAACAAGACCATAACGCCCTTGTTATATTGATCTCACAATGGTGCTCCTCTACTTGCACATTCGTCACTACCTGGGGGGGGGGGGGAATGCACCTCTATGCTGAAGGATGTCTATGCCATCTATCAGTAAGCATTTTTTCCCCTGCGCGTGAGTCACGCCTTTGGTGAGATGATCGCGCAAAATATTTTAAGTGCTGAAGTCTTAATTCCAGTTTCTGAACACTTCACGGGCTTGATGTTTTGCAAGCCTCGAAAATGAAAGTCCTAGGAGAGGGAACCTCTAGGGGAGCAAACCCTAGAAGGGCGAGCCTTAGAGGAGCTCTCCTGGGATATTTTGAAAATCTTTGATCTAATCCCATTGGGCTTTTTTGCGAGTATCGCAAATGGGGAAGCGGGTATCGAGTCTTCTTCTCCACATGATGATTGTGTCAGTCTTGATGCTAGGGATTCTTTGTCTAATGTAAGCTCGGATGACCTGCTGTGGGTGATGCAACGCTCTCTTCACGCCTTTTTATAACTTCTCCACATGACAGTTTTGAGACTCCTGCTTCTTTGAGGCAGAATCCTTCTGAGACTATTGCTGATGTTCATCCTCCCAAGGAGGATTCCGCCGAGTTGGTGATTG
The DNA here is from genome assembly GCA_020205605.1 of Panax ginseng. NCBI lineage: Eukaryota > Viridiplantae > Streptophyta > Magnoliopsida > Apiales > Araliaceae > Panax > Panax ginseng. The sequence goes on along the minus strand of CM035133.1, from coordinate 133,073,845 downwards.
CTCGGGAGGGTATTATGGATATTACTTTGGGTGGGTTGAATGACCTTCCATCTCCCGTGGCATCTCCTAACTCTCTTTGGACATGTCTCCCCTCCATGCTAGGTTGGATATTTTATTTTCAATCATCATGTTATTGCACTTCGTTCGGAAGTCACTTCACGTCACCATGAGAATAACTTACTTTATGTAGAGCTTTAGGAGATTCAAGATGCCATGGATAAATTGAAGACCAAGCTTTTGGGAAATTGAGTTAGCTACCCAAGACCTTGAAGGCCTGATAGCCTCGAAGGCCTGATAACATTGAAGGTTTGATATCTTTGAAGGCCTGATAGCATTGAAGGCATGATAGCCTTGAAGACCAATCTTTAGCTATTCCCCTCTCTTCAGTTCGATAGGTCATGGCCTTTAGATCATGAACTTTCGTAGTTTTTTTCCATTTCCTGTATCAGAAAATTCATGTACATATATTTCATTCATCAAATTATTGTTTCTTTTATCCTTACTGATTGCCTTTTAATTTGAACGATTCCCTAAAACTCAATATTCAACATTGGATCTTAAGTTGTCCAAATTAATACTCCAAGACAATAATAGGGCTCATAAATTTTGTTAAAGAGAAAACATGTTTTTTTATACAAACCAACTTGAATCTATACTATTCTTTTTAATAAATCAGAAAAAAAATTCTAGTATAAGTGAAGATTTGACAAATTTATTGATAATCAAATTACTTTTAATGAAAAGCATAATATTTTATATAATAACTCTTGCTTTTTGTCAGAGAAAGCATAACGTTCACCACGTTTAGAGATAAAGTGTAACTTTTTCAGGGTTGAGGGCTTATACTCAGATGCCTCAATTACTTTTAAAGTTAAAAGTCTAACTTTTTGGGTCTGAGGACTTATAGTTAGGTGCATCATTCACTTTTAATGGTAAAGTGTAACACTCGAGTGCCTCGTCACTTGGGTCATCCAATTTCTTGGCAAGTGTGGTCTACGAGGACTTAAAATCGGGTGCCTTGTCACTTGGGTCGTCCAATTTCTTGGCAAGTGCAGTCTACGAGGACTTGAAATCGGGTGCCTCATTACTTGGGTCATCCAATTTCTTGGCAAGCGCAGTCTACGAGGACTTGACCACCATCCTGGGTGGATTTTATTATTATTATTATTATTATTATTATTATTATTATTATTATTATTATTATTATTATTTTAATTTGTCAATTCTTGTGCCTCCTCCCTTGGTCATCCAATTACTTGGCAAGGGATACTCCTAAGGACTTAAACCACCATTTTTGGTGTACCACCATCTTGGGTGAATTTTTAATTCATCAACTCTTGTATCTGTAGTTCAGAGTTCTTTCGATGGTAGAGCTAGTATTTGGGTTCTTGACTTCCGGGACTGCACCATGGGTGATAGTGTTGCATGTTTCTTTTCCTAGTTCAATCTCCCCTGCTGCCAGCTTCTCATGGTATATCCTCCTCAAACTGTAATAGTCCATAGGGGAATGTCCTGCGTATTAGTGGTATACACAGAAGTCCGCTCTTCTTTTTATCTCTTCCGTTACGACCAACCGGGGCCTTGGAGGCTTCACCACTCCGTGCTCAACCCATTGTTTGTACAGGCCCCTAAATGCCTTCTCGCTGCATGTGATAGCCTTCAGAACTGGCATTCTGGTATACTTGTCCCCATGCTTTTCTCTACTTCGCTCAAATTTCTCATTCTTCTCCCTCTAGGCCCCTTGTGGTTTTGACTGAGAATCTGCCAAAGCCATAGTTGTTGTCCTCTTGCCTTTTCATGTAACCATCGCATGGCTAGTAGGCAATGTCATGATTCCTCCCAAGTCTTGTGCAAAAGATGATAGGGTCGCAAATGAATCACAAGCCTTAGTAATGAGGTGGGGCTTGAAGACGTCTAATGCACCATTGTTGCATATGCTAACCAAGTTCTTTTCTTCAATTAGCTCTGCACACTTCTGTGCTTGGGCCCCGAACCTATCCACATAATCTGACAGCTTCTCGTTCGGCTTCTGCTTGAATCGCATGAGCTCTACGGTGGTTACATGTTTCTGCACATAGAAAAATTTCTTAAAAAATTACAATTTTAGATCATCCTAATCATGGATTGATCCATTCTCCAAGTTATAGTACCAACTGAAGGCATTATCCATCAAAGTCTAATTGAATTCCTGCATCAATAAGTTATGGTTGTTTACTTCATCATACCCTAACCACGGAGACATCGACTCAACAAACCTGGCAATATGTTCCCTGGCATTTCCTTTCTCCCCGTTGTATTTTGGAAATTGTGGGGGATGCTCAATATACCCTGTCGGGTAAGGTTGCCTCCGAATATGTGCCGGGTAAGGTGGAGTAAAGTTTAACTCTGAGGGTCAGGATGTCTGCCTGCGAAGTTGATTGATCACATCGATCATATCATCCTTCGTCACATACTGGCTCATGGCGTTAACTCTCTGGGATGTTGTGTATACTGCTGTATTGGCGATGTGTATGGTAAAGAGATTGGTTAATGCACACTTGCATCGTGCAAAGCTGGCGCTTGTGGTAGTTGCTGGTTCACTCGCTGGACATGGCTTAGGATGGTTTGCATCTGCACTTGTGAAAATGTTGGAAGAGCGGTTGGGATGATGTGTGTCTGAGGTTGGCTTGCTTCTAACATGGGTTGTGCCGCATCACCACTATTTTGGGGCTCCAAGTTGATGATTGGAACCGACTGATTCTCCGTTGATGGAGGTACAATCTGGTTCTCTTTGTTGTTGCCGCCATTGTTGTTGTCTTCCACTCCTGCTTGTTCCCCCTGGGAACTGCCTGGGAACATAGCCTTGAAGGTGGAAATCTGCATCAACTGCTGGCGAAAATTCCCCATTTCCTCTTTTTTCCTCTGCATCTTTAGCATCATGGTCATCATCATCCCTTGTCCTTCTTGTGCTTCTTTTAATGCCTTGAGCATCTCCAGTTGCACATCATTCGTTTGCTCTCCATTTGCATCCTCGCCTTGCTTTCCTGCATTGGTTTGTTTTTGATTAGACATGTATGGTGGTGTTGAACTCCCTTCTGAAGCATCTTCAATAAGTGGTTGGTCTAAATCCAGGTTTGTGCCTTGGAAGTTTGAGTTGCTTGCCTTGGAACTGGATCCGGTGAGGTAATGCTATTTATTGGTGAATCAGCTCTTCCTGTAGTTCTCCCACTTTGAGTTATGGGCATACCCTTCACGAATTCTACACCTCCCTAGCAGAGTCACCAAAGAAATATGGGCAAGGAAATTATGCCTTGCTAGTTAGGGTGAGCACGGAATCGGTTGATTGATTGAAGAGGGGAGAAGAACAGGTGGACGATTACTCCAACGACGCGTGCCAGAACTCCTAGAATTCGGGAACCGTGTTAGGGTAGCAAGGATTCCAAGAGCTTTCTTGAGTCCTTCGAGTTGAGAGAATGTCCAAACCCTTTAGTTCTTTTAGGTGGAATATCCAAGCCTTAAGTCACCAAAAGAGTCCTTCTTCTTCCTAGAATGGAAGGGGTATTTATAGAGTTTCCTGGAATTAAGTAGTCACATGTTAGGCACATGTTTTTCAAGGAAATTCCAGAAATACCCTTTAGTAATTAGAATAATGCCCATATTACCCTGTCCTTCTAGCCACCAATCCAATCCCTCAATAAATTCCCAAAACGAGCCACCTCCACGAGTCTTCTGCCTTGGGACACGTGGAGGCTTCTCCCGGGTCTAGCACATTTATTTCTGACTTTTTTGTCTTCCTTCGATTAGGTTATGTGAACCCTAATTTACATATTTAATGAGGACGTGGAACCTTAATTGTGCATTTAATTCAATTAGGTCATGTGAACCCTAATTTTGCACTTGGGCCCACAAAAAGTTTTTTGTTTTATTACTATTATAATAATAAAACAAAACTGAGATAACTTGCTTTTTTCTATCTACAGATCGACATCTTTTGTGTCTTGCACAAAAAATAAATTGATGTGCTATTTAATAGCCACAAAAAAAAACTATTACCTATTATAGGTAAAGGTGCCTGAACTTTGGGATGGACATTAACATATTGTAAGAATGATAACTCCATCTGTCTGGAAAACATGATCTTATTCTTTATGTTGATTTTCTTTCTCAAATATTAACATTTGCATTAGACTGCTACATATAATTTTGTACATGATTTTTTTCGAACTTCCGTGAATAAATTACGTCTAAATGTGTCAAATGCAAACCTTAATATTCAAAATAAAATTAATACAAAATTAGGACTTCCATTTCCATATGTAGTACGTACAATCTAATGAACCCGAGCTTAGAGTTTGTAAATTTTAACCTATGATAAGTTATTGCATACACAAACCATTGCAGTTTTTGAAATTTTGAATTTTTGGGACTTGGCATAAACCAGTTGAGAGGACAAAGTAATGCTACAGATGAAAAGATGTGCCATTTCAAGCAAAACCCTTATACTTGAAGTTATTGGCTTTTAAGAAATTACATCAGTTGAAGTTAACACAACACCAATAATTAGCCAAGTTTTTGGCTCGTTATTTTAAGATCTTTACAAAAGCAACCCCACCTAGAAGAGAAGACACCATTAGTGCCGCAGATTCCCACATGGACAAAATGCAAAAAAGAATGCAGTATTTATAGCCCCAACTCAATTTAAAAAATTAACAACCTTACTGTTGGAAGACTTAGTCGTGGTTGTTGCTGTTTGTTGCTTGAAAGTAGGAGACTTGGTTATCTAGAGTCTCGGTCAAATAATAGTTGTTAGTATCAGAGTACACTAGGGGCCTGATTACGAGTGAGTGCAAACACGAGTGAATAGTAAAAATAGAGAGTGCAAAAATAGCAGCAGAGAAGGATGCTATACTGGGAATTCCTAAGTTTGATACTATGAGCATTGGGAGATGCTCATGGAGAATTTGATATGATCAAAGGAGTGGTGGCATTTGGTGGAGACAGGTTACACCGAACCAGCGAGAGGTGCGATCCTGAATGGTGCCCAGAGAGCAGAGCTAGCAGACTTGAAGCTGAAGGATTTAAAGGTAAAAATTACCTTTTCCAAGCCATTGAAAAGATAACCTTGAAGACTATCACCCAAAAAGACACAATTAAGCAGCTTTGAAAGTCAATGAAGACAAGGTTCCAAGGAGATGAGAAGGTGCACAATTCACAACTGCAGACTCTACGAAGAGATTTTGAGGTACTTGAGATGAAAATTGGCGAGTCAATTACTGATTTTTTTCAAGAGTGGTGTTAGTCTGCAATAATATGAGCAATCTAGGAGAAGGCTTGGAGGATGCTAAGATTGTAGAAAAAATTCTGCGTACAATTCCTGAGAGTTGGAATTTTGTTGTATGTTCCATTGAGGAATCGAAAGATATCAAAAGTCTTTCGGTGAATCAACTTCGAAGCTCCCTGTTGGTCCATGAACAAAAGTTTCAGAAGAGAAAGAGTACTGATGAGGATCAAGCTTTGAAAGTTTCATATGAAGGTGGGAGAGGACAAGAAAATCGAGGAGTTTTTCGTCGAAGAGGTAGAGGACGAGGCCGACAAACACTCAATCGTGCAACGATTAAATGCTTTCGATGTCACAAGCTTGGGAACTTTCAATATGAGTGTCCAGGAGCAGAGAAAGAAGCAAACTATTCCAATATAGATGCAAGTGAGACTTTGCTGCTTATGTCTCATGTTAAAGTCACCAAAAATTATGCAAGAGGATCAGCAGTGGAACTTAGTTATGAAGAAGAATTGACATTGATGGCACAATTAGAGGCAAATGGAGTTAGTATATCAGATGTTTGGTTCGTAGACTCAGGTTGTTCTAAACATATGTGTGGGGATAAGAAAATGTTTTCAGACTTTGACGACGAGTTCAGACACTTTGTGAAGCTCGAGAACAACACCAAGATGAATGTAGAAGGAAAAGGCAGCGTGTAAGACCCCGAATTTTATGAAATAAAAGTATTCAATTTTTCTTATAATTATTATTCAGTAAATGGTTAAATTGATAAAAGTTTAAAGTTATGGGTGAAATATGCAAATTTTATAAAATACGCAAGTGGCTATAAAATATTCATTGTTGTCGGAGAATATTCATTTGGTTGTGGAATATTCTTTCGTCGGAGAATATTCGCATTTACTGCCAGTAGCCCATTTGTGGGCCCATAATGAATAACCGTCTTGATGAAGAAAACGACAAAATAAAGTTTTTATAAATAACGGCGTAATCGTTACTGCTAACAATCGTTGGAATACCCGGTATTGGTAAAATAAAGTAATACGCGTTGTTGCACGTTAGACACGGTATTATTACGGATTTTTGAATTATTGATTCTTACGTAAAAGGCACTACTCAATAATTGTTACGATAATTACTCGCTCAATATTTTATTTTATTGATTCAATAATTGTTTGCGTTGATATTTTATATTATTGTTATTTCAATAATTATCACTACACAATATTTCTCATTATCGGATCAATAATTCAGTATTATTTGAATAATATTATTAGATAACATTATTGGCAATGTCTAGAAAGTTACATCAAGGAGAGGTTTGGTCACCTAATTGCATGCATGAATAAGGAGAAATTCTTATTGAAAGCCCCTCTTCCTGAACCGCTCAGTTGTCATTGTTGCGATTCTGTAATATTATTTGTGAATAATTAATTATTGATTTATATGATAATGAAATATTTATTTGATATGGATATAAATGATGGATTTATTTATGTGGTTATAAATGAAGGAATTAACGTTGATGTGTTTTATCAGTATTTTGTCGGATTGGAGGTATTAAAAAACTCAAATCGATTTTCTTAAAGCTTTATTGCATGAGTTATAATTTTGATCTGACCGTTGGATCGTTGTAATTTTTGGATATGTTATACATATATAAGTAGATTATATGTCCACAAATTTTGAACCGTTAAAATTGAACGTATAATTTGTTATGAATTTTAAAGTGTTTAAAATCATCCGTTTGTGGATTTCGGATAATTTCTGTTTGGAATTTGGAAAAGTTTTCTTCTGCAAAGTTGTATAGAATTGAAATTCCTATAAAAAGCCGCGAGATTCGAATTTTCTGATAAAAGGGCTATTTATTATGAATTATTGAAGTTTCGGAGTTCCGAAATAATTGATTTTTGAAAGTTTTAATTATTTTATTTAAGAAAAACGTTTTTGTGGTTGTTGGCACATGGGTGGCTGATGTTTTTGACCAAAGATGACTACTGGTGGCTTTCTCAATTGGTAGGTGGCATAGGAAATTAAAGGAAATAATAGTTTTTTTATTATTTTAGTCTCCTTTGGCGTTCTGGCATTTTCCTATAAATAGAAGCTTAAGTTAGAATTGAAAATCACATCAGAAACATAAGTTTTCTCTCTCTATATTATCAAGCATATTTTTGAGAGTATTTAGATACTTTGGGAGTTGTTATTCGGTGCAAGTTCCCTCCGGCTTTTCATCCGATATTCCGGTCAGAAATACTGCTGTTTTGAGGTAAGGGATTTTAAGGGTTGTGATGTTTTTCATGTTTCGTAACTTTTCAGACCTTTAAAAATTCTAGAAAAATTTAGAATGATAATTTGATGAGTTTTATTGATTGTGTCCAAAAATGGCGATTTTTGGATGTATAGATTATGAGTTATGAATTTTATGGGAAAAGACTATTTTAAAAGAAAACCCTTATAACTCCTTGTGGTTAACTCCAAAATTAGTAAAATTTTTATTGGGAGTACATGTATATAACATGAGTATATTCTGTAAATTTCAGAATTTTTGGATAAAAGTACAATTTATGATAAATGTTTAAATATTCGGTGGTTTTGGTCATATGAAAAATAGTAAATGACTTTAAAAAATTCTGAAAAAAATATATGTTCAACATGGGATTATATTGTGCTAAATCCCAGAAAAGAAATAATTTTGAAACTGATTTGATATTTTTCATGAAAATATTCTAGTTATGAGTAAATGAATTAAATATGTTATATGAATGAAGAAAATTGGAAAATATGATTTTATGGCTTGAGAATCATATATGAGGTATATGCAGATTTTTGATGAGGATTTTGATTATTGGTGATGAAATCTTATGTGTTTGGCATTTTATGATGATTAAATGCATTAATTAGTAAAGTGTAAACAATTTAAATAAATTGTTTATAAGTTTAAGAAATTATTAAATATTGTTGTAATGTTAAGAATATTAAGATTTTGATATTATTAAGTGATTTATAACATTTTGATTAAGGTGTTATAAATATTATTGATATGGATTTTATTGTGAAATTTTATCTCTTTTATGTAGTGGGTTACTATTCACGAATACGACACTATTCATCGAAAAATGAAATTTTTCTTTTTGTTAAAGATGACAATTATGGTTACTATCTTTGATTGAATCCATATTTTGATAATATTATTTTATTATCATATATAACATTTTATAATTCTAGTGTTGAAATTTCTCTTTTTACTTGAGTATAAAGATGGGTAAATTATTGGTATGATCGTGACTAGGGGTTCTCTTTGGCCAGTAGTGCAAAGTTGAATCGTTGACTGGTATGATCATGACCATTGAATATATAACTGAATATCTTTAGCTTAAGTGCAAATGTGAAATGATCAACATGGTTATAATTATTGTTCATATAAATTCTGAAATGATTATATATTTCTTTGAGATAATAATATATTTGGCCTATAGTGCAAATATGAATCTGTTGAGGAATATCTTTGGCTGTAGGTGCAAAAAGATGAATTATTGATGAATATCTTTGGCACATAGTGCAAAGATGAATTATTGATGAATATCTTTGGTCAGTAGTGCAAAGATGACATGTTGTTGAATATCTTTGGCCAAGAAAAAAAGATGAACATGTGTTGAGATGAACATGACCAATCTGGTGATACAAATGAATATCTTTGGCCGTAGTGCAAAGATGAAATTATTAGTATGATTATGAACAAGAAATGTGATTTGGTGTAACCATGATCTTTGATGTTTCAGGTAAAGATAGGTGATGAAAATTATCTTCGTCCTAGATGAAAAGAGGAATTTAGAACTACAATTATGATTATGAGTTATTCATATGATTGTGGACCAGAATTGTTGATTGATGTTACAGGGATAAAACATTGTTGGTGGATTTTAACATGGAGAAGATAATAGACTTTATAGTCTATTTGACTCTTCTAATGGATTGCTCGTTCCACTGCAACTATGGTTGAAATTTTTATCATCTACCATATGTTCTAAATCTCTGATTTATTATTGATGGAGGCTATTGATAATTTAATTATCTTTAGTCATGATATTCTTTATCGAAGCTAGTTGTGCTCACCCTTTTGCTTTACAATTCCTTTCGTGTAATAAGAGTATAGTCGGGTCGAAAGGGGGGGTAATGAGGGAATAGAAATCTATGGTCATCGTTTAGTAGTTATATTTGGTGAATCTAATAGGGTGAGGCGAACCCAACGTTGGAAGGGTGTTTTGTCACTATCATACAAGATGTCTAATGACATATAACCACGTATCATCATAAGACAGGGATGTGCTCATCCACTTGCTGAGTATATATACGAGCACTACCTATATAATCTTGGTGTTTGTTTGAAGTATAATTCTCAATTTGAGATAGTGGAGATAATGATAAATCAAGAGAAGACTCACCATTGGGAAGAATATGATAGTAATCTTCTCGTTTTTCTTTGGGGTCTATTAGGTCAAGCAAAGATAATTCTCTGGACATATGATATCTATCATAACCTAGACGCATGGCCTCCCATGTACGAAGGTTTCCTTGAGCACTTCCCAAAGATTTTAGTTTCTCAAACAGTCTTTGACTATACCTTTATGTAAGGTGTCACTGTGAGGTGTTGTCCACGGTTGGGACATGTGTCACATTTGGTATATATATTTGTATCCAAACTCACACAAGATATATGTTGTTGTATTTTTTATTACGACAATTGTTGTAATAAAGTTGTAGTTGTATTCTCATACCATGTATTTGGCGACTCAGAATGGGTTGGATTGAATGGACCTATTTTGGGGTCGTTACACAGCGTGCAATTGTATATCAATGGAGTGAAGCATGTAGTCACAGAAGTTTATTATACACCAGAGCTCAAGAACAACCTATTGAGTGTAGGTCAATTACAAGAGAATGGTTTAGCTATTCTGATGCATGAAGGGAAGTGCATAATTTATCATCCAAAAAGAGGGTTGATCATTGAAACAATAATGAATGCAAACATGATGTTCGTTATTATGGCCGGAGCAGTTGCAAATCCTACCAACTGCTGTCTCACTTCAACACTTGACCTGCCACAACTCTGGCATTGCATGTACGGTAACCTGAGCTACAAGGGTCTAAAGACTTTTTAGAGTAAGAACATGGTTCATGGGATGCCAAAATTTGATGTTGCGAAGAGGGAATGTGTAGACTGTCTCATTGGAAAACAGCATAGAAATTCCTTTCCAAAGAAGAATACTTGGAGGGCAAAACAGAGGATGGAGCTAGTTCATGCAGATCTTTGCTGATCGATCTCACCAGAATCCAACAGTAATAAAAGGTACATACTATGCTTTATTGATGACTTTAGTCAAAGAGCATGGACTTTTTATTTGACAAACAAGGCAGATACATTTAGCTCCTTTGTAGCTTTCAAAAGAAATGTTGAAAAAAAAAACAGGTCTATCAATTAAGTGCTTTCAGACTGACAGAGGTGGAGAGTTCAATTCAAATAATTTCAATGAATTTTGTAAGGAGAATGGAATCAAAAGGCAGTTGACAGCAACATACTCACCACAACAGAACGGAGTTACGGAGAGGAAGAACAGAACAAAACAGTTCTAAACATCGTGAGATCGATGCTTTCAGAAAAAAAAAGATGCCGAAGACCTTTTTGGTCAGAAGCAGTCAATTGGACGATGTTTGTGTTAAATAGATGCCCTACAAGTGCAGTGAAAGACATGACACCTCAGGAGGCCTGGAGCGGAGAGAAACCTTCTGTGGAATTCTTCAGAGTCTTTGGCTGTATTGTTTTCGTTCATGTTCCAGAGGCTAGAAGAACCAAATTGGAGAATAGAAGTGTGCCTTGCGTCTTACTTGGAGTAAATGAAGAGACAAAGGCCTACAGACTCTACAATCCAATCACCAAAAAGATAGTGATTAGTAGAGACGTAGTGTTCGAAGAAAACAAAGAGTGGGACTGGAATACAAGCTATGGGCAACAAATGTCAATGGAGTTGGAGTGGGGAGAAGATCAAAGTAACACTGAAGAGATAAAAGATGAAGCATCTGACAGTGATGATGAGAGCAAAGATCAAGAAGTTGAAAATTCTGGAGAAGGTACTTCGAACTTAAGAAAGGCAGAAGAAAATATGGAAAACTCACATATGGGTTATTAGACACCAGAAGCAAGGGAGGCCAGAGAAAGAGGACCACCAGCTTGGATGAGTGATTATACACCAGGTTCGGGACTTTCGAACTTAGAGTTACAAACTAATATGGCATTAGTGATGTTCGATGATCCTGCAAGTTTTGAGGATGTAGTAGAAAGTGAGAAGTGGAGAAAGGCCATGGATGCAGAAATTGAGTCCATTGAGAAGAATAATACATGGAAGCTGGTTAAGATGCCTCTAGGAGCTAAAAGGATAGGAGTAAAATGGGTTTTCAAAACTAAATACAATGAGACAGGGGAGATTGATAAGTACAAGGCTCTGTTGGTAGCAAAAGGCTACTTGCAAAGGCAAGGAGTAGATTTTACAGAGGTTTATGCTCCGGTGGCTCGAATGGATACAATTAGAGTGATGCTTTCTCTTGTTGCACAGAGAGGCTGGATTGTGTATCAACTCGATGTTAAATTAGCGTTCTTGCATGGTGAATTAATTGAAGATGTCTACGTCAAGCAACCTTTGGGGTATTAGAAGAAATGAGAAGATGATAAAGTTTACAAGCTTCAGAGAGCACTGTATGGGTTAAAGAAAGCACCTCGTACTTGGTTTAGTCGAATTGCTACTTACTTCAACAAAGAAGGATTTTAGATATGTGGTAGTGAGCAGACTCTATTCTCTAAAGTTAGTAGTGGAGGTAAAATCTTGCTAGTAAGTGTTTATGTTGATGATCTTATCTATACTAGCAATGATGATGTGATGTTGAGAGAATTTAAGACTTCTATGATGAAGGAGTTCAAAATGACAGACTTGGGGAAGATGAGGATCTTTCTTGGTTTAGAAGTCTTGTAAAGAGATAATGGTATTTTTGTGTGTCAAAGGTAGTATGTGATGGAGGTGCTTAGGAGGTTTAGGATGGAGGAAAGCAAAGAAGTGAAAAGTCCAATAGTTCCAGGTTGTAAGTTGAGTAACAATGAAGGAGGAGAGTTGGTGAATGAAACCTACTACAAACAAATTATAGGGAGTTTGTTGTATTTGACAGCCTCAAGACCAGATCTGATGTTTGCAGTGAGCTTATTGAGCAGATTCATGTCCCAGTCAACAGAAATGCATTTTGAAGCTGCTAAGAGGGTGATGCGATATCTTAAAGGTACCACAAGTTATGGTATATTCTATAAGAAGTAGGAATATGAAGAACTTGTTGCTTTTACGGATAGTGATTATGCCGTAGACTTGGATGATCGGAAAAGCACTTCCGGTTATGTGTTCTTAATTGGGGGAAGTGCAGTGTCTTGGGCATCAAAGAAGAAACCTATAGTCACATTGTCAACAACAGAGGAATAATATATTGCTGCGACAAATTGTTCCCAGCAAGCCATTTGGCTGAAACAAGTTCTAGAGGAAATAGGAATCAAACAAGATGGAAGCATTGTGATTTGGTGTGATAATAGTTCAACCATAAAGCTCTCGAAGAATCCAGTGTTCCATGGACGCAACAAGCATATTGTAGTCAGGTTTCATTTTCTTAAAAATTTAACTCATGATGGTGTTGTTAAATTAGTTCATTGTGATACTAGTGAGCAGTTGGCAGATATTTTCACAAAACCTTTAAAACTGGAAGCCTTTGAGAAACTTAGAAAGGTGTTGGGAGTTTGTGATTTAAACAACATAAGCTGAGTGCTTGAACGCACTAACTTAAGGGAGGGATTGTTGGAAGACTTAGTCATGGTTGTTGCTATTTTTTACTTGAAAGTAGGAGACTTGGTTATCTAGAGTCTCAGTCAAATAATAGTCCTACAAGTTAGGATGTAGTTGTTAGCTTTGAATTTCTTGATTCCTGTTAATTTACCACTATGTTAGTGGGCTGCAATTTCTCTTTTCTGTTATGTTGTATGGTTATAAAGCTAGAAGTTTGCATTCAATAAATAAGTATTCCAGCAACCTTTGTTCTCAGATACCTTGATACTAATTCTCAACAACTTGGATAGGATATGTTCTATAGGTTCGTACCTAAGATGTGCTATGGTTTGGAATGCACAAAAGGAATGCAGTATTTCTAAGACGTGCTATGGTCAAGTAGGCTGATTAAGAGAGAAAAAATCTACAATATATGGCCAAAAGCTCAACCAATCTCAGTCACTATCCCAAAATACTAAGCAAGAATCGAAACAGCTATATAGAGTATGAGTGGAAGAGCTTCGACAAAAAGGGGAGAAAAAAGTTTCAACAACTTGCACTATTAGAGCCTAGCAAGGTAAGCTAATTCAGGCGCTTTCCAATCCTTTTCCATTCCATTTTATTGCTACTAGTGATCTGTAATGGCCGAGTGGCCTGGGATAGACATAGAGGGTTGTTACATCAATACAATGACTGTTATGTTAATTTTTGGCTACTGTGAGAAGCTATAACTATTGTTGTGATTTTTGCTTTGTGTGGATATGGTAATATAGTTGTCTTCTGGTTGTTTTAATGCCATAAGGCTGGATCAAAATGGTTAAAGATATATGTACTGTAGGTATGTATATAAACTGCACACTACCTGTTTGATTAAATGACCAAGAAGAGGCTGTTTTGATGTCAAAGCATATTAACTATGAATTTAAAATCAAATCAAGCCTACTTGCTCATATATTGAAATGAATGCCTCCAACATGCTTCTATGCTTAAATTTACCTTGTTGTAATATAACTTGCATATTATGATAACTTTGAATATGAGAAAAACAAAGTAAATTCCAACTAAAATAACTAGAGAGTTGAATGTTGACTGATATGCCTTGCATTTGATGTTGTTTCATGATACAACTTGGTGTCTAAAAGACCAAACCTTGAAGGATAAGTATTATAAGTCTAAGATAACATTTTAAAGGTGGAAAATAACTCAAAACATGGCAATCTGTGTCTGTTAGAAATGGGCCAAACCAGGCCATTGTTTTGAGAGTTTGAATGGCTAGTTTAAAGGCCTTGTTGTGGACTATCAATATGTAACCTGATATAGGTCATCCGGATGCAAGATATACTTGTTAAATGTTATGTAAATAGCTATTTAATGTTTGCGTGTTACATAATCATGTTATTTGTTTTCATGCAAGTAAAAAGCTTAGAGATGTGCTGTTTTGAACAAAGAACTTAAAACATTGCCTCCTTAAGTTTTAAACCATAAATGTAGTATATATGTGTGTGTGTGTGTGTATATATATATATATATATATATATATATATGATGTGAAAATGCTTGTGCTTAAGAGCTTAGGACTGTTATGATAATTAAACATCTAAGCATGCTTAAAGTGCCTTATATGGATTGTTTTGGTATTTAAAAGATCGTTGACTTTTAAGAACATGAATATAGATATAATTCTATGTTATAAACATGTTTTAAGAATTGCTTGAATGCCTAAAGTTCTCTTTTACCTACAAATGAACTATTATGGATATTAGTGTTAAATCATGCTTAAAATGCTTAGCTATGACTGTTTTAACTATAAAAATCTACACTAACTATTCGAGAATGTTAGAGTATGTGATACATTGGAGTTTGTAAGAATGCTTAAATAACTCTTGAAACATAGTTTTGGGACTATGTGTGTAATTAAGAGCCAAAACTGACTGTTTTGGTCAAGTTTAGAACTTAAACTTATGGGACAATATAGAGGCCATAAAATGTCCATAAGAAACATTTAAAAAGTGACCCTTAACTTATTTGAGGTTCATAGTGAATGATACTCAATTTTCATGTCTAAAACATAAAAGGTAAACTTTATAATAGCAATAAACACTAAAATGAAGTACCACCATATTTGGGCTATATAGGCAAGTTTCAATAGTTATAATGTAGCATAAGTGAGCTACACAAGCTAATGAAACCAAAACTAAACTGTTTTAAGTGTTAGACTTGTTAAAAAATACATTTTAAGCCCAAAAGTGGATTGTTTTGGGTAATTTTTAACACCTAAACTTGTAAGACTTTAATGAACTCATATAAAGTTCCTAATGCATGTTTGTAATGATTCCTAATCATTTCTATGACCAAAACTAGTAAGAAAACCAAGTTGGGACTTATTTTCAAGCTTAAAGTGAGCTTTGATAGGTCAAAATTGGCTAGATGACTAAGTAAAGTGAGATGATGCTGAAATGAAATGAATAAGAAACCTAAACCTTGATTAAAATACCTTGATGTATGGTCTAGAAGTAGGACCAAATGGTTGAACAAAGAACTTAACCTAGAAATTCAAACAAATCACCAAATTAAACTAGCCTATAAAATAAACAAAACTGTAGATTCTGCAGAATTTTTGAAGTGTAAAATTATGATTTTGCCAACTTAAAACTCAGTTTTAACACCTTAGAAAAGTGAGTTAGAGGTATGCTAGGCTATTCCAAGTATTGGAATGCTAATTTATACAAAAACTTGAGAAATTATTAGGTAAAAACTTGAAAAGGCTAGGTTTAGAAGGTCAAAACAAAACTTATGCTTAGAAAAGTCAAGGGAATACTAAACTAGACTTAACTAGTAATAATTCAAGTGTTGGAATGAACCTAAGAGGCCTGAAATGAAATTGACAAAAATTAGCCAAAGTTATTAAAACTAGAAACTATGGTGAACCACCTAGTTTGAGCAGCAGTTTCAAGAAGAATAAAAGGCATACTTAAGAACCTAAAGTAATACAAAAATATTTTGGTATATAGTCTAGAAGTGTGTCCATAATTCATGTTCAAAATCCTAATACAAAAATTCATAAAAATCATCAAAGTAGCCTTGAAATTCATAAAAACTGCAATTTTGGCCAAGTAAAAAAGTGTAAAACAACCCATTTGGGGCATGTTTTTAAAATTCTTAACTTGATAGTTTTAAATACCTTACCATAAATAAAATACTTTGATATGAGGTCTATAAGATTGTTACAACCCAAATTTTCGGGAATATAAATAAGAATTTTAAAAAAATATATCTTATTATGTAATATGTTTTGTGATATTGAACCGCATATGTGATACGTGCAATGTGATATAAATGTTTGCAATAAGGTGAATATAATATTTTATACATAAATAAAATATTATATATACTGTGTGTAAATAAATTGTTTAAAAATAATTTATAATGTGGGAAGGAAATAATTAGTTTAAGTATACTGAAATTTATTGTATACATTAAATAAAGGTATTATTAAAATAATTTATGAAATTAAATTATTTTAATATAAGGAAATTATCGCATTGCATATATTGTCTTATCTTATTTAAAAATGAGGTAGTATAAATAAAGAATATTAAAATAATTTATAAAAGTAAATTATTTTAATAAAGGAAAATTATCATACTAAATATTATTTTCATTTGTATGGAAAATATTATGTAATATAGTATATTATTTATTTATTATTATTATTATTGTAAGTCCCCAACTTATTATAAATGAAATTGAATTTTCTCTATTTATTATTTTGAAATAGTAAGGGTTGATTTGATTAATGTGGTTAGTTATGAGTAAAATGCGCAAATATCTTAAATAAGCAAGTGGTTATAAAATATTCATTGTTGTCGGGGAATATTCGTTTGGTCGTGGAATATTCTTATTGTCGGGGAATATTCGTATTTATGCATGCAGCAATTTTGTATGTGGGCCCCATAACTGAAAGCGATTGAATGAAGAAACGACAAGTATGAGTTTTTTATAAATAACTGGCGTAGTTATTACAAATTAACACTTGTTGGAATACTCTATGGTTTAAACACAAGAATACGCTGGCGGTGTTGCAAGATACTTTGCGGTATTGCACCAATTATTGATTCTTACGTAAGAAGGCACTACTCAATAATTATTACAGTAATTACTGTTTCATATTTTATTGATTCAATAATTGCTATGTTGATATTTTATATTATTGTTGTTCAATAATTGTTACTGCACAATATTTCCCATTATCAGATCAATAATTCATATTATTTGAATAATATTATTTGATAACATTATTGATAATGTCTAGAAAGTTCTGTCGAGGAAAGGGGTTAGGTCATCTAATTGCGCACCAGTAAGAAAAAATTCTTATCGAGAAGCCCCCTCTTTCCTGGGAACAGCCTGGTTGTCAGTATTGTGATTCTGTAATATTATTTGAGAATAATTAATTATTAATTTATATGATAAGAATAATATTTATTTATGTGGATATAAATGGTAGAATTTTTAGAAAAGTGACAATTATTGAAAATTGATATTTTATCTTTTCTGATAAAATAATTCATTTAAATATATTATTATATTACAATAATATAATAATGGTGATATTTTTACAATGAATGTGTGATATATGAATAAATAAGGAGAAATAGTATTTTTGTTACAATAAATGCTAAAAACATGTTAAACAAGTTGGTGGGCCCCATTTTTGACTGAAATTTGATTATAGCCTGCAAAATCGTCCATATGTGGATTTCGGTCAATTTTTGCTTGGAATTTGGAAAAACTTAAACTTAAAAAGTTGTAGAGAATTGAATTTCCTATGAAATGGACATAAGATTTGAATTTTTCTGATAAAAGGACTATTTATTATGAATTATTGAAGTTCCGGAATAAGTGATTTTTGGAGTTTAAAATATTTATTTTAAGAAAAACATTTTTTGTAATTGGGTGGGCCCCACATGAGTGGTAAACATGCTGAATTCAGATTTTCTAAGGTGGACGTGAAATTTTTTAAATATATTAATATTTTATTAAATTTTCTGCTTTGGTGTTCTAAGCATTTTCTTATAAATAAGGTGCTTAGGTTAGAATTGAAAATCACACCAGAAACTGAAGTTTTATCTCTCTATATTATCGAGCGTATTCTTGTGAGTATTTTGATACTTTGAGTGTTAATATACAACTTCCCTTCAACACTATATCCGGTATTTCAGTCAGAAGTACTGCTCTTTTGAGGTAATGGACGTTATTTTCTTCGTAAATGATATTATTTCTTTCAATATCATTATGCCAAAATATTAGTATAATTTTTCTTGTAAAATTTCTTACTTTTTGTGTTGGGATTACTATTCACGTATACGACACTATTCACGAATACGACACTATTCAAAAAATAATAATTAAATTTTCGTTCTTTGTCCACGATGTCTATTATGGGTACTATCTTTGATTGTATCCATGTTTTGATCTTTATTCTTGAATTTTACTCCACTGTGGTTTATTAAGAAGTATTTTTAAACTTGGATTGTTTAAAGTACGAATCCCTAATCTTTAATTTGTCCTTTTATTTCACTGGATTCGTTTCTTTAAAAATATTTTTCATCATCCTCAGTCCTAAATGATGATATTACTAAATATCTCTGGCATGTAGTGCAAAGATGAATGATTTCCTAATGAATATTGTTGGCCTGTAGTGCAAAGATGAACAAGTGTTGAGATGAACATGACCAACTGATGAATATCTTTGGCCTGTAGTGCAAAGATGAATATTTTTTTCAAAATGTATATTGATTGATATTACAGGGATAAAATTTTGATGATGGACTTTAAAATCATATAAGATAATAGATTTCATTCTCTACTTAACTCTTCTAAATGAATTGTTATTTTCGCTGCGAATATTGATTTAAAACTTGTTGTCTATTATATTCTATCAGATTTTTTCCTGTTGAGGACTAACGATAATTTGTTCTATATTATCTTAGTCATAATATTATTTATTGGGCTAGTTGAGCTCACCCTTTTTCCTTTTTGTTCCATTTTTCTTCTCAGGAGGCGAGAATGTAACGAGTACTAGTCGGGGTATGGAATGATGGTTCTAGAAAGTTGTTTTAGTGGTCCTCGCTATTTTTATAAAATAATGTATCAATAATTGTAATGAGGACTTATTTGAGTGTGGATATTGTCTAGAAGACAATATTTGTATTTAAACTCACAGTTTATATATTGTCGTATTTTGCACAACAATTGTATTAATAAAGTTGTAGTTGTTTCTGTACCATGTATTTGGCGACTCAGAATGGGTGATGTAACGACCCCAATATTCATACAATTTAATTCTCGACTTCTGTCGTTAATAATACAATCAACCTTTAATTTTATATCATTAAACGGTAATACAACCATTGAAATTTGCAGAATAATTAAAACTTTTATACATTTCCTTCTTTATTGCCCTAAATCACAACCTTTACATTACATCTCTTCACTTCAAATTTATATCGTGAATCGTTACAACAAAATAACTATACAAAGTCTTACATCATAAATAGGTATCCATATACATCGGATAACTCAACTTACAATTCAACAACATGTTACATTCAAAATATTAAATACATTTCCCATAAAACATAAGCAATCTTCGTGAATATGGATCTCTATATTTCACGTAGCACATATCCTTACCTTAAATCTTTAACCTGCAAAAGTGGTTATTTGCAAGGTTGAGCTCGACAGCCCAGCAAAATCTAACAGTTTTCATGCATCACGTAGCACATAATAACATGCTCAACATATATCTCATGAACATCGGACTATCAAAACATACATGCTACAATTCATATAACAATTATACAGATTGAGTTCCTTACTCAATCAGCATGCTTTAGTCAAACAACGTAGTCATAAATTGACTTTAACATTTCATACATTCAACATATATATAACGCCTCATACTCTTTGCAATAAATATTCAAAACAGTTAATCATCAAGCTCACATAGCAAATAGGAACTGAAAGACTTGCCTTGATCGTTGTTTACCAATAAACGTTTAACAGCTTATAGTTATCTGTACTTCACGTGCCCTACACAATTATATAATCATACACATCAATTATTAGTCACATAACAACACATAGTAATTGTAATGTAAACTATACTCCACATCTCATAATCTTTCCTATTAGCTAGCACACAATGTTAAATTAGATTGTGTTAACTTTTCGACTTATGTAATATTCAAAATTCATTTTAAGTGTTTAAATCTTGCTAGGTATCATTATTGGTTTTATATTAAACCCATTTCATATTTTATAATATCTATTTCATTTGACTTAAAACACTTTTTACGCTCATTAACTGACGTGTCACTGTCACGTTTTCGGCGCTTATTAAATCACGCCCGATTTGCCTCTCTTGTGCATGGTTACTATGCTTCTATAACGTATCTAATACATTATTATATTAATGTTAAACATCATTATATTTACTAACATTCATATTTTATAATTTAGAACAACATCTTTTATCGCCAAGAGCACTACACTAGCATACGTACATGCCCGACGCCCTCCAATTGCCTCCGATTACGTAACAGTCACAAAGATGACTGTTTTTCCCCTTCCTAACGACCTCAAATTGAAAAACTTAAAAAACAAAAGTTGTAGGTCTATTCGGCCTCGTTCCAGATCATCTTGAATCACCTCAATCGGAGTTCGTATGAAAACGTTATGGCTATTTTAGTAAAACATGTCCTGTCAGATTATTTTTTTCCAAAAATGGCTAGGCAGACCACCCCACCTTCGCCGGGCAGGGGGTCCCTTCTTCTAAATCGTGAATTTCGATCCCGAACACTACAGAAAGCCAAATTAGGCCTACAAACTTCTTTCTAACAACCATACCAACATACCCAAGGTGTAATATGTTTATAGAAACATCAACTAATGTTTCTAACACGTTTCTAACCACGTAAACAACATAAACATCAAAGATTACAACCTTTAATTTTACTATTTCTCTTATTACCTCTTCTTTTGACATTCATAGCAAAATTCTTCACTGTGAATTCGTTTTACATCCGTTTTGACTCGTTCAACTTGGGTTGTTTTCGTTTTTCCAAGCACTATCAAAATACATCATCAATTTTAGGTTTTCATCATGATTTCATAAATAAACTTTGACTCCAACCAAGCTGTAACATACATAACATGAATTCATTGACTATACTCATATATAAACTTATGAAAATAGTCTCACAACAATTAATTTATCATATAAACTATATATAACAAATAATTCAACATCTACAAAGATTTTTCAGAGAATTTTGGAAGAGAAGACAACCACAACTTTTAGAATTTTAAAAGGGTAAGAGGATACCTTGTATGCTAGAAGGTGAAAATTTTCTTCCTTTGATCAACAAGACTTCTTTTCCCCAATTCCTTTCTCAAAATCTCTCTAGGATTCTCTCAAGTTTTCTCTCAATTTCTTCTTTTCTTCTTTTTCTTTCTTCTAAGTCTTTCTCCCTAACTTCTAACTTACACACTAACAAAAATATAACGTATAATAATAATAATATAGATATTAAGTATATAACTTTAATCAGTTATCAAACTTTGAAGATCAAAAGTCATAAGGCTTGTTTGGCTAACATAATTAAAATTAATCAATTAATCCTTATACCTTGTTTGGTAAAACCACTTAAAATAATGACTTAATCATTCCTTAAACCTTGTTTGGCAAAACAAGATTAAAATAAGAATTTTAAAAGCTCTAAGGCTTTGTTTGGTAAAACCAAATTAAAACTCTTTTAATTTATTTTCATAAGTCATTTATAATATAGTTTATTGTCCCGCATTGTTTACTTGGATTTCCATATTTAATCTTAATTAAATAAACTAATTACCACATATTAAATAAATTTCCCACTTAACCAAATATCACAAAATTATAATTTCAATATAATTTTATTTAATAACTTAATATACCACCTTAAATTATTAAATTAAAACAACAATATAACATCTCATGTTATATTACAACTCTCTAAATTATAAAGTAATTTAATTTAGAGTATTATCTAATGAATTTAGATTCATAAATATTTACTAGCAACCATTACATCAATAAAATATTTATCTCATCAATTTCAACAATAAACACATCACATAAATATTTATATTTTAATAAATATTTAATATTACAATTTGAAATTCTGGATCGTTACAGGTGATGTATACCTATTTTGGGGGCGTCATAGTTGGTATCAAAGCTTAGGGATATGGTCTTTAGCGGAGATCGGGGAATAGAACTAGGAGGGAAGAGACGAGTAAATCATTCGCTAGTGTGTCCTACCTAAACTTATTTATTGTTTAGTTAGAGTATAGGGTTATTATGTTGCATGTCAATTTCTTTAATTAACCCTTGTTTTGTGGCAGTATTTAAAAATGACAGCTGAAAATATTAATGATGGAGTGAATGAGACCGTGGAAACACCTTTAATCACCAACCATGAGAACGTGTAACATGATGGCAATGTTCCTCCTGTAAACAACACCACTGAGCAGACGATGAACGATGAGATGTTTAGAAGTTTTTTGCGGTTCATGCAAAACCAGATGAGGGAGACTCCTATTCAAAATGAAGGTAGAAATAATGGCAACGCACAGCTGGTCACTGCTAAGCAATTCAAGGAGTTGAGACCACCGGAATTCTGGGGAAAACCGGATCCAATTAAGGCAGAAACGTGGGTCAAGTAAATTACCAAGATATTTAATGTCTTGGGATGCACGGAGGAACAGAAGGTTTCCATTCGCCACTTTTATGTTCCGTGGTGAGGCAGATTACTGGTGGGAATCTGTGAAGCGTACCCAGCCAGTCGCACTCAACATGTCTTGGGAAACATTTTAAAAACTGTTCAATGATAAGTACTTTCCTGAAAGTATTCATCATATGAAGGAGGTAGAGTTTATCAGACTGGAACAAAACAACATGACTGTGTCCTAGTATGAGGCTAAGTTTGCCAAGTTATCCAAGTTTGCACCTCATTTGGTGGAAAATGAGGAACGTATGACGCGGATGTTTTTGAGAGGTTTGAAACCCGACATTCGTCAATACCTCATTTCTAACAAATTTTCTCTATATTCAGATGTTGTCAACAAGGCTCAATTATTAGAGCGAGATAATGAGTACGTTCAACCGACGGACAACAACCAGGGTCATACCGGTGGCAACAGTCATCGGAGCAATTATAACCAGCGGGGAGGAAAGAATACGGACAAAAGAGGTAACCACTCTGTTGGTAATCGTGGACATGATAATAGAAGAAGCGAGTCGGGGGGAGATTTTAAAATGAGAAGGTACAACAATGACAATGTGAAGACATCAACACTAGCATTAACTGCTTCTAAGGGAGGAGAACGACCACCGGTCGTATGTTATAAATGTGGAAAAGAGGGACACAATAGCTCAAACTGCCCACAATAGTTCAAGGTATGTTATAATTATGGAAAAGAAGGTCATATCGCTCGAGATTATACGGTAGCGAAACCAAGTCCAGCGGGGATGGTGACTCAAAAGGCTGTGCCAGACAAGTCAAAGTCAGCGGTTCCTGGAAAAGCGTTTGTTGTGACTGGCCAAAATGCAAGGAACCCGAATGAGGTGATCACAGGTAAGCTAATCATAAACTCTTACGAAGTTTATACCTTACTAGATACCGGTTCAAACCATTCTTTTTTCTCTCCTACTTGTGCTCAACGTTTAAACTTGACTCTGGAGAAATTAGACTTTGACTTATCTGTGGAGACTGCGTTAGGAGAAATTTTTATTGCATCCACAGTTTATAAATCTTGTTTGATCTAAGTTGGCACCATCACATTACATGTTGATCTTATCTCTTTAAAAATACTTGCATTTGATGTGATTTTAGGGATGAATGGTTAATCACTCATCATGCCAAAATTAATTGTTTTCGCAAGGTTGTTAGTTTTCATATTCCTAACCAACCTGTTATGCGAATTCAAGTAACTAAACCACTAAAGTCAATCACTGTCATATCAAGTCATAAAGCCATTCATTTATTAAAAAACGGATGTCAAGCTTTCTTAGCCCATGTTATGGATTTGAATAAAGACACGTCAGATTTGAATAATATTTATGTTGTTAGTGAATTTCCTGATGTATTTCCTGAAGAACTTCCCGGTCTACCCCCAGAACGTGAAGTTTAATTCTTTATTGACCTTGAAACTGGTATAAAACCCATTTCTAAAACCCCATATTGAATGGCTCCTATTGAACTTCAGGAGTTAAAGGTCCAACTACAGGAGTTGTTGGACATTGGTTTCATTCATCCTAGTACATCTCCTTGGGGTGCTCCTATTTTATTCGTAAAGAAGAAAGATGGGAGTATGCGACTTTGTATTGACTACCAGGAATTGAACCATGTCACCATCAAGAATAGGTATCCGCTACCTTGCATTGATGACATGTTTGACCAGTTGCAAGGAGCACAATTCTTTTCAAAGATCGATCTTCGTTCTGGATATTATCAGCTGAAGATTAGAACTGATGATATTCCGAAGACTGCCTTCAGAACTCGGTACATGCATTATGAATTTTTAGTCATATCTTTTGGATTGACTAATGCTCATGCGGATTTCATGGATATGATGAACCGAGTATTCAAGGAAAATTTGGATCAGTTCGTTGTTGTCTTTATTGATGACATCCTCATATATTCCAAAAGTCGTGAAGATCATGAGCACCATTTGAAGCTGGTACTTCAAAAGCTTCGTGAAAATAAGCTATATGCCAAGCTGAAGAAATGCGAGTTCTGGCTTGAGGAAGTAGCATTCCTTGGGCATGTGGTGTCAAAACATGGAGTATCTGTTGACCCGGCGAAGATTGAAGCAATACAAAGTTGGGAGAAACTGAAGTTAGTGACCGAAGTCCGTAGCTTTTTGGGCTTAGCTGGTTATTATCAGAGATTTGTGGAAGCATTTTCTCGAATCGCTACTCCGTTAACTCAACTGACTCGGAAAGATACAAAATTCGTATGGAGCGAGGAATACGAGAAGAGTTTTCAAGAGCTTAAGAGGAGACTTATTTCGGTAACTATTTTAACAATACCATCTGGTTCGGATGGATTTGTTATCTACAACGATGCTTCAGGCAAAAGGTTAGGGTGTGTTTTCATGCAACATGAGAAGGTCATAGCCTATGCCTCGCGACAACTTAAAGAATATGAGAGGAATTATCCTATTCATGATCTAGAGTTGGCAGCAGTCGTTTTCGCGCTAAAAATCTGGAGGCACTATCTATATGGGGAGAAAGTGGAGATATATTCAGATCATAAAAGCCTCAAATATTTCTTCACCCAAAAAGAACTCAACATACGGCAATGACGTTGGCTTGAGCTGTTGAAAGATTACGACCATACCATTCAATACCATCCTAGAAAAGCAAACGTGGTAGCTGACGCATAGAGTAGAAGATCATATGTGGAAACGAGTGCGATGTTGTCAACACAAAGGCCCATTTTGTGTGATTTACAAAAGATGAAGATAGAATTCAAGACTCCAGGGACCCATGCGATGATGTCAAGTATACACATAGAACCAACTTTAATCGATAAAGTTAAAGTTGCTCAAGCCACAGACCCGGAGCTGAGGATATGAAGAAGAAAGTACAAGAAGGTGTTATCCCAGAAGCAAGAATTGATGAAGAAGGAATACTTCGAGTCAACTCCAGACTTTGTGTTCCTAACAACTCTTATTTTAAATACAAGATCATGATGGAGGCACATAATACACCGTTTGCAATTCACCTTGGAAGTACTAAAATGTATCATGATCTTCGACATACATTTTGGTGGAGAAATATGAAAAGAGAGATCACGAAGTTTATCTCGTGGTGTTTAACTTGTCAACGTGTAAAGGCAGAGCATCAAGTGCCAAAGGGTCCATTGCAACCACTTGAGATTCTGAAATGGAAGTGGGAACATATTACTATGAATTTCGTTACGGGTCTTCCCACGATTTCTCAAGGCATAGATGCTATTTGGGTTATTGTTGATAGATTAATTAAGTTTGCTCATTTCTTGCCGATACGGGAGACTTATTCCCTTGAACGTCTTGCTTGTATGTACATAAATGAGATTGTGAGATTGCATGGCATGCTAGTATCCATAGTTTCGGATCGTGACCCAAGATTCACTTCACAATTTTGGGTTAGCTTAGCGAGAAGCTATAGAGGCACGGATTTATTTATTCTACCGGTATACCATCCTCTCAGAATACACCCCCAAATCCAGGTACTTCATTCCCACAGGATCTAGTGTTCACTTGATTAAACATTCATAACTAACTACCCAATCATAATAAAACTGAATAAATAAAAACCTTCCCCATTAAAGGGTTACATAATAAAAATCTCCCAGGTTGTCTAACCTTTAAATATAATCATTCAAATGCGGAAAATAAATAAACTTCATTACAACCATTTAATTAAAATCTGAAAGTAAACTATCAACATATTACAAGTCTTCAATACTTGTTCATCTTTCCTTTCACTTTATTGGTGCTAGGTACATCAACCTTCTCATATTTAGCTGTAATTGTTATATAGGCAAGAGTGAGCAAACAAAGCTCACTTGAAACAATAATGAATGAAAATCTTTACAAATACTGTCAAATAAGAGGCTTGATAGAGTTAAACAATATTATTCATCAACATTCTGAATCATATAACTGATGGTCCTAAGACCACGAACTATGTCCATAGGTATAAGTAATTTTTCAACTTAAACTTTAACAGTCAAAAGGCTATAGGGATTCCTCGTACTTAGGGGGATCAGCCCTTCGTACAATGTATTGTGCACAAACATTTCAACGCTAAGCGTAAATTTCCCCTAATAATAGGGTTGTTCATCTCAGTATTTAGAGTACAAGTCCGCCCCAAAGTGAGTTTGGTTTGGATACATTTCAAGATAATTTGGGATTCAACGAACATCAACTAAGGGATTAGTTGAATAAAATTAACTACATCGTGCTATGGAATAATCATAACTGAATCGACATGGTAAGTTAAATCATGCTATAGGAATGATCTAATAGCATACATATTGAATAACTATAACATACCTTGCTTGAACAATATTAAGCTAAGGTTATTTAGAATTGAATACTAAGCATGCATAACAACTTGAATAATAAAACTGTTCAATATTAGAATATTTCTTTTGATCATCATATTTCTTTTGTCTGTCTTGAGCAGCTATCAATCTTGTTCTGATGAGTTGGACAACCTCAATAGTTTGTTGTACCAGTTCTGGTCCTAACAATTGACGTTCACCGACTTCGTCCCAACACAGTGGAGTTCTGCACCTTCTGCCGTATAATGCTTCGTAAGGCGGCATGCCGATGCTTGCGTGATAACTATTATTGTAGGCAAATTCCACCAATGGTAATTGTTCATCCCAGCTTCCTTTGAAATCCATGACGCATGCTCTTAGTATATCTTCCAATGTCTGGATCGTTCTTTCGCTTTGTCCATCTATTTGCGGATGATATGCCGTACACATTCGCAACTTTGTTCCCATACATTCTTGTAGTCTCTTCCAAAAGTTTGATGTGAACCTCAGATCTCTATCTGACATAATTGACACTGGAACTCCATGTCTCGACATGATCTCTTTAACATATAACTTTCCCAGCTGATCAAGATTGAATCTAATCTTTATTGGTAAAAAGTGTGCAGATTTTGTCAATCTGTCCACTATCACCCATATCGCATCGTATCCTTTCTGAGTTGTTGGGAGACCTACCACAAAATCCATTGTGATATGTTCCCATTTCTATTTCGGTATCTCTAATGGTTGAAGTAATTCGCTTGGCCTTTGATGCTCAAATTTCGACTCTCCGACATGTCAAGCACTTTCAGAACGATTCTCGCAATGTCTCTTTTCATATTTGGCCACCAAAATGTTGCTTAGTAAATCTTGATACATCTTCATTACTTCCCGGATGAATCGAATATCTCGAGTTATGAGCTTCGGTCAAGATGTATTCTTTAATCTCCGTACTCACCGAACTCATATTCGCCTCTCAAATCTCAAAGATCCCCTCAGATCAACCTTGTACTTTACTTCTTTCCCTCGCCCACACTCTCTTTTATTTTTCTCGCATTCCTCATCCTGCAGTTGAGCGTTCTTCACTTTGTCCACCAAAGTTGGACTGGCTTCCATCTGGTAACATTTTTCATCGGATTCTTTTGGAAATTTGATTTCCAACTCTAACCGTGCCATTGCTGAAATAAGCTCCTCCTTATCAGTTAACAACATTAACTTTTCTCTGCCTTTCCTACTCAAGGCATCTGCAACCACATTTTCTTTGCCTGGATGATAAAAGATTTCGTAATCATAATCCTTTATCAATTCCATCCATCTTCTTTGACGCATGTTCAGGTCCTTCTGTGTGAAAATATACTTCAAACTTTTATGGTCTGTGTAAATCTAACATTTCTCTCCGTATAGATAGTGTCTCCATATCTTCAATGCGAACACAACCGCCGCCAACTCTAAATCATGAGTTGAATACCCTTTTTTGTAGTCTTTCAGTTACCTTGATGCATATGCGATGACTTTTCCGTTCTATATAAGGACACATCCTAATCCTTTGTGTGAAGCATCACTGTACACCACAAAATTTCCTGTATTATCTAGTAATGACAACACATGTGCCATACTTAACTTCTTTTTCAATTCTTGGAAACTCCTTCACATTTCTCCGCCCAAACAAATTTTACAGATTTTCTCGTCAAATTTGTCAACGGAGTGGCAATCTTCGAGAAATCCTGGATAAACCGTCTGTAATATCCTGCTAATCCCAAGAAACTTCTCACTTCTGATTGAGTTCTTGGTTGTTCCCAATTTATCACAGCTTCGACCTTTGATGGATCCACTGAAATTCCATCCTTGTCAATTACGTGCCCAAGAAATTGTACACGTTCCAGCCAAAATTCACATTTAGGGAATTTCGCATACAACTTTTCTTTTCTTAGCGTCTTCAGCGTTAGACGTAAGTGTTCTACATGTTCCTCCTGAGTTTTAGAGTACACCAAAATATCATCGATGAACACCACCACAAACTTGTCCAAAAATAGTTTAAACACCCTGTTCATCAAATCCATGAACGCTGCAGGGGCATTTGTCAAACCAAAAGACATTACTAAAAATTCGTAATGTCCATAGCGAAGTTCGAATGTCATCTTGGTACATCCTTCTTCCTTACTTTCTACCGATGATACCCACTTCTCAAATCTATTTTTGAGAAATATCTAGCACCCTTCAACTGGTTAAACAAATCATCTATTCTCGGCAATGGGTACTTGTTTTTAATAGTGACTTTTTTTTAACTCCCTATAATCAATGCAAAGATGCATTGACCCATCCTTCTTCTTTATTTAATAACACCTGCTCTCCCTATGGTGACACACTCATACCGAATATATTTCTTGTCCAACAACTCCTGCAGCTTGTACCATCGGCCCTTCATCTCTCACGAGCCATTCTCAGACGGGCTTTTGATATCGGAGCGGTTCCTGGCGCTAAATCTATCATGAACTCAATTTCTCTGTCTAGCGGAAGTCCTGGCAAATCCTCCGGAAACACATCCACAAATTCCCTAACCACTGGTATTTCTTCCAGTTTCACACCCGTCTTCTGAGTATCGACTATGTAGGCTAAATAACCCACACAGCCTTGACTCAATAACTTTTTGGCCTGCATAATTGTCAGACATCTCATTTGTCTAGGCGATTTGATACCATTGAATACTACCTTTGACGGAGTCATAAGATTTACACATTTCTTTTGGCAGTCAATTATCGCTCCACAATTGAACAACCAATCCATTCCCAAAATAACATCAAACTCTCCTAGCCTAATCGGAATCAAATCTACCATCAAAATATTTCCCTTAATATTCACCCTACAGTTCTTGTATACGAACCTAACAGGAATTACTTCCTTATTCGCAATTTCTATGTTCAAAGGGAAACTCAATTCTTCACTAGGCAATCCTAATCTCATAGCAAATTCATCAGATATAAATGAGCAAGTAGCACCCGAATCAAATAATACATAAGCATCAATATCATTGATCGGGATAATACCTGACACCACATCCTTTGATTGCACAGCATCTTGCACAGTCATGTTGAAAGTTCTGGATGTAGGTTTGTTTGATGTGTTGGTCCAGTAATGGCCCAAGTACCTCCACTGCTACCTCCCTTGCTTCCCGTTGTCTCTCCAGCTTTCTTCTTAGGGCACTCACGAGCAAAGTGATCCTTGGACCCGCAAGTGAAGCAAACGTTCTTCTTGGGTTGATTGCAATTTGGGGCGATATGACCCTCCTGGCCACAGTTAAAGCATACTCGTTTCCTCATTAGACATACACCCTTGTGAAACTTCCCGCATGTAGCACATGCTTCAAACTTTTTATTCTGCTGGTTACCCTGCTGATTTCCAGCACCCATATTTCCATTCCACTTTCTTTTCAGATTATTGCTACCATTTCCACCCCCACTACCTCCATTCTTAACCTCCACTTCATTCTTCTTCTTTTTCTGTTCTTGATTGAACTTGGTTATAGCCTCGCCTCCACCTTCAGCGAGTATTGCCTTTTCCATTACGGCTGCAAATGTCTTCAACTGGAACAAGGAAACCCTACTAAACAACCAGGGCTTCAGTCCCTGTTTAAATCTCTTTGCCTTGCGTTCGTCTGTGCTGACTTGATATGGCGCAAACCTCACCAACTCGTTGAATTTCTCGGCATACTCTGACACCGTCATCGTTCCCTGCTTCAGGTCTAAAAACTGTACTTCCAACTGACTCTTCGAACTCTCTGGGAAATAGGTCTCGAAGAACATCTCCTTGAACCTATCCCAAGTCATAACCCCTGGTCCTCCTCGAGTTTTATTGGCCTGCCACCAATAACTAGCCTCTGCTTTCAACATGAATGTTGCAAAAGCAGTCTTCTGATCTTCACCTACTCCCGCAACATCAAACACTTTCTTTATCTCCATGACCCAAGTCTGGGCCTCAATCAGGTTCATGGACCCACAGAATTCTGGTGGTCCAACCGCCTTGAAGTCCTTAAACGTTGTAGCCTAATTTTGTGGTTGATTCTCAGCTTGATTTTGCAAAGGCACTTGTCAAGAACGCCACCATTTCACGCAGGGGTTAGCTTCAAAGATTATTGTTGTTGGTTTCTTCAGTGGTTCTCTGTCGGGGTGGTTGACGTCTTGGAGGCATTTTCTGTTAAAAATACACCCATTAGATTATTACTCAACTCTTTTAAGTAATTTCTACTTAACTTGCCCCCAAAGAAGTAATAATCACATAACACATAACACATTGGAATAATAAGATAATTAACTTTTATTCATTCATAATTTCTTTGAAAACATCATAACAATAGCATCACCGCTTATTTACATTATTTTCTGAACTACTAAAGGTTCAGGACATCATCATCATATCCCACAGGTTACATGACACTGGGGACTTCCATATTATTTATCATATCATAATTTATAAATCAAGTACACTCCCTACGATGTCCTACTAAGATACTGCATAGCCTTACGACGCTCTTCTTCCATAATTCGGAACATGGTTCGATGATCTAGTATGTACGATGGCAGCATCTCAAACTGAATCGGATAACCCATGACCCGATCCTGAGCTCGATTAATTACTGTGTTGAACATGTTATTCACTTCTTGCATCTTCATTCTCTTTGCTTGTGCGTCTCTCTCTCGCTATTTCATTTCGTTGTTCCGCCTCGTCAGACGCATCTTCTGGCTCTTGCCTCTTAGTAGATTCCTCTTTCAAATTGTTCTTCAACTCAAAATCTCTCGCCTCATTCGCTCGTTCTTCCTTCAAGTGTGAGTCACCTTATCTTCAACATTGCTCAGACGTTCTTCTTGGTCCTGAATTTCGTCGTCCTTCTGTGCCATCGAGAGGTCCATTGTTCACTACTATCTCTTGTAATTCCTCGACAGATCTTGAAGTTCCACGTTATGGCCATGCACCTCATCGAGCATATATCTGACCCCCATCGAGTTAAGTGGAATCCTTTCCTCCTCATCCTCTTCATTCGTCTGTGGCAGCTCCACGGGATCTTCTTCATCTGTTTCTACATCATCATCATCATCATCTTCTTCGACCACTGTGAGCAATGGGGCTGACTCTCGTGGAAGCAGTTGTTCCCAAACCACTTGAATGTCACGAGATTCCTCTTCTGTAGGCATCTGAGGTCCTTCCTCCCTATCCTGACTGGATTCTCCGACATTAGTCATCCTGATAACAAGATTTTTAAGTTTTAGTTATTAATCATCATTACTCGACACTCACGAACACATAAGTTGTAATCATGTATGCACATAAGTGTTTTATTACTTTCTCCTTGAAACTCGATAAAAGCTCATCACTATCTTTTCGAAGGTTACTTTCTAAGGCTTTTTCCCCCACCTAAGGTTCATAACCTAAGGCTTTGTTACCAACTTGTAAAACCCCCAAATCCAGGTACTTCATTCCCACAGGATCTGGTGTTCACTTGATCAAACATTCATAACTAACTACCCAATCATAATAAAACTGAATAAATAAAAACCTTCCCCATTAAAGGGTTACATAATAAAAATCTCCCAGGTTGTCTAACCTTTAAATACAATTATTCAAATGCGGAAAATAAATAAACTTCATTACAACCGTTCAATTAAAATCAGAAAGTAAACTATCAACATATTACAAGTCTTCAATGCATGTTCATCTTTCCTTTCCCTTTACTGGTGCTAGGTACATCAACCTTCTCATCTTTAGCTGTAATTGTTATATAGGCAAGAGTGAGCAAACAAAGCTCACTTGAAATAATAATGAATGAAAATCTTTACAAATACTGTCAAATAAGAGGCTCGATAGAGTTAAACAATATTATTCATCAACATTCTGAATCATATAACTGATGGTCCTAAGACCACGAACTATGTCCATAGGTATAAGTAATTTTTCAACTTAAACTTTAACAACAAAAGACTATAGGGATTCCTCGTACTTTGGGGGATCACCTTTCTTCAGACAATGTATCAGTGCACAAACATTTCAACGCTAAGCGTAAATTTCCCCTAATAATAGGGTTGTTCATCTCAGTATTTAGAGTACAAGTCCGCCCCAAAGTGAGTTTGGTTTGGATACATTTCAAGATAATTTGGGATTCAACGAACATCAACTAAGGGATTAGTTGAATAAAATTAACTACATCGTGCTATGGAATAATCATAACTGAATCGACATGGTAAGTTAAATCATGCTATAGGAATGATCTAATAGCATACATATTGAAAAACTATAACACACCTTGCTTGAACAATATTAAGCTAAGGTTATTTAGAATTGAATACTAAGCATGCATAGCAACTTGAATAATAAAACTATTCAACATTAGAATATATATATATATATATATATATATATATATATTTGTATGCTAGACAACAAGTTAAATACAAGAATAACTTGCTCAATGTCAAATTAAAGTTTAGAAACCTTGCATCATTATATCGTAATCGAATTAGAAACAATAATTGGCTCAACAAGATAATAGATTAGAAAACTTGCCTTGCTCGTAGGCTAAACAGAACAATTCGAATCACAATACCCTATAAATATATATGTCATCATGACATAGTTAGTCACTACCACTTTACAAACATAACTAAATACATTCATCATATCGAGTTTAATTTTCAATCACATAATCGAATTACAAACAAGTTAATTGTTAATAACATGCTGATTCATGGTATAGAAATATTGAAATCATAATTTAGCAGTCCTAATATTAACACATAACAATTCCTTCAGATTTTGTGTACAAAAAGTACACTGTTGGACTATTCTCGCTTAACTTGCGTTGCGGCGACGCCACGATTTATATCATGGTCATAATTATATGGCTACCACAAATGTATTTCTAGGTCAATGCAACTGTACATATACTATAATATCAAATACCACAATCTATCTTATGTCACAATGCCTATGCACAATAACTACGACTTCTAACAGACAACTTCGACAATAGCATGAACAAAAGCCAATTTTGGCCTACAAGCTACTTTCTAACAGCCTAATTATCAAGTAATTCACATAGAGACTTCATATAGACATAATTCAAAGACTCTTAACATGATTATACTCATAAAGCAACTCAAACAACGAATTTAAAACATCCAATTTCACTGTTTTGGCTAAATACTCCCTTTTTGATATTTTCAATGAAAATCAACACTGTAATTTTGTTTTTCAACCAAAACAGTTAATTCAAAGTATCTTTATCAATATTTATACATACTCTATCAATTTAAATAGTCAATTTATCAACTACAAAACTAATTAGCCCTCAATTTCTACTTTAAATTAAACCATATTCATTCACATAAACTCTCTGTAAAAAGGTTTTCTTCACAAACTATATACATAACAACAATTCATTGATTATAATCATATATAACTTATGAAAATAACTTTACAACACTAGTTTATCATATGAATACACATAAAATCAACAATTTACCCTATCACAAGAATTTTACAGAGAAATAGGAGAAGAGAAAACTAAAACTTTAAAACTTAAAAAGGGTAGGAGAATACCTTGATTATCAAACTTCTTTTCCCCAATTCTTTTCTCAAATTCTCTAGCCTTTCTTCCTCTCTTCTTTTCTCTCTCACTTTTCTTCTTCTCTTCTTCTTCTTCCTCTGAGTCTTTCTTCCTAACACTAGCTAGCGTACTAACAAAACATAACGTATATAATATAATATGTACTAATTATATAATATAAATAATAGTATAACTGATATCAATTATAATAGTTTTGAAAATCAAAAGCCATAAGGCTTATTTGGTTAACTAACTAAAAATAACTCATTAACCCTTACACCTTGTTTGGTAAAACACAATTAGATTAAAGACTTAATAGGCATTAGGCCTTGTTTGGCAAAATTGAATTAAATTCCCTTAATTTATTTTAGTAACTCCTTTATAGTAAGGTTATTTGTCCCACTTTAATTTAATTAAATTAATTCTAAAAACAATTTATTAAATCACTTTAACACATAAATCAATACCACAAAATTATAATTTTCTTTATAATCATAACTTTTTTTAATCCACTAGCACATCCTTTTAATTTACAAATTCAATTTAAAATATAATAATTTATTTAATCAAAACTCTCTAACTTAATAATTAAATTAAATTAGAATATACTAATTAATTTCCTTAATTAATTACTTAACAAATAATTAACCACATCGAATCAAATTTGAACAATTATTTATTCAACAATAAACACATCCATTAAATACTTATATAATTCAATAAATACTTAATATAACAATTTATAAAATTCTGGAATGTTACATCCTCAAACTCTTGAAGATCTATTAAGACTTTGTGTCCTAGACTTCAAAGGAAGTTGGGATAAGTATTTATCATTGGTGGAATTCTCCCACAATAACAGTTATCAGGCAAGTATAGGTGTGACTCCATTCAAAGCATTGTATGGATGAAAGTGTCATTTTCCAGTATGTTGGGATGAGGTGGGTGAAGCAACATTGTTGGGACCAGAATTGGTATGTATGACTATAGAAAAGCTCCAAATGATTCGACAACGTATACAAATGGCACAGGATCGACAAAAGAGTTATGCGGATCTTCATCGAAAGAACGTGGAATTTAGTATTGGGGATCATGTATTGTTGCGTGTTGTTCCATGGAAGTGAGTTACAGGATTTGGGAAGAGAGGAAAGCTCAATGCACGATTTATTGGTCCATTTCAGATTCTTAATCGAGTAGGAAATGTGGCCTATAAACTCGCGTTACCTCCAAGCATGTCTCGTGTTCATAATGTTTTTCACATATCTGTGCTTCGTAAATATGTGAAAGACCCGAACCACATTATTAAGTTAGAAATAGACGAAATAGCCGAAGATTTAACGTACGAGGAGGTACCTGTTAAGATCTTGGATAGGAAGGAGCATGTCCTACGCACAAAGGTCATACCACAAGTCAAAGTTTTGTGGAGGAACCATGCTATAGAGGAAATGACCTGGAAGTTAGAAACGGAAATGAAAGCGAGGTATCCTCACCTTTTCGAAATACCAGGTACGTACGTCAATTTCGAGGATGAAATTTCATAGGAGGGGAGGTTGTAAGACCCCAACTTATTATAAATGAAATTGAACTTCCTCTATTTATTATTTTGAAATAGTAAGGGTTGATTTGATTAATGTGGTTAGTTATGGGTAAAATGCGCAAATATCTTAAATAAGCAAGTGGTTATAAAATATTTATTGTTGTTGGGGAATATTCGTTTGGTCGTGGAATATTCTTGTTCTCGGGGAATATTCGTACGACGGCGAAGCCTTGTATGGGCCCCATAACGGAAAGCGGTTGAATGAAGAAAACGACAAGTATGAGTTTTTTTTATAAATAGCGGCGTAGTTGTTACCGTTAACACTGTTGGAATACTCGGTGGTTTAAACACAATAATACGCGGTGTTGCACAGTAGCACACGGTATTGCACCAATTATTTATTCTTACGTAAGAAGGCACTACTCAATAATTGTTACAGTAATTACTGTTTCATATTTTATTGATTCAATAATTGCTATGTTGATATTTTATATTATTGTTGTTCAATAATTGTCACTGCACAATATTTCCCATTATCAGATCAATAACTCATATTATTTGAATAATATTATTAGATAACATTATTGACAGTGTCTAGAAAGTTCTGTCGAGGAAAAGGGTTAGGTCATCTAATTGCGTGCTAGTAAGAAGAAATCCTTATCGGAAAGCCCCCACTTTCCTAGGAACAGCCTGGTTGTCAGTATTGTGATTCTATAATATTATTTGTGAATAATTAATTATTGATTTATATGCTAAGGAAAATATTTATTTATGTGGATATAAATGGAGGAATTTTTAGAAAAGTGATAATTGTTGAAAATTGATATTTTATCTTTTCTGATAAAATAATTCATTTAAATATATTATTATATTATAATAATAGTAATATTTTTACAATGAATGTGTGATATATGAATAAATGAGGAGGAAGAGTATTTTTGTTACAATAAATGCTAAAAACATGTTAAACATGTTGGTGGGCCCTATTTTTGACTGAAATTTGATTATAGCCAGCAAAATTGTCCGTAT
Organism: Panax ginseng; assembly: GCA_020205605.1. Taxonomy (NCBI): domain Eukaryota; kingdom Viridiplantae; phylum Streptophyta; class Magnoliopsida; order Apiales; family Araliaceae; genus Panax; species Panax ginseng. The sequence continues at coordinate 133,036,449 of CM035133.1, read as the reverse complement.
GTGGATTTCGGTCAATTTTTGCTTGGAATTTGGAAAAACTTAAACTTACAAAGTTGTAGAGAATTGAATTTCCTATGGAATGGACATAAGATTTGAATTTTTCTGATAAAAGGGCTATTTATTATGAAATATTGAAGTTTCGTAATAATTGATTTTTGGAGTTTAAAATATTTATTTTAAGAAAACCATTTTTTTTGCAATTGGGTGGGCCCCACATGAGTGGTAAACATGTTGAATTCAGATTTTCTAAGGTGGGCGTGAAAAGTCTTAAATATATTAATATTTTATTAAATTTTCTGCTTTGGTGTTCTAAGCATTTTCCTATAAATAGAGTGCTTAGGTTAGAATTGAAAATCACACTAGAAACTGAAGTTTTCTCTCTCTATATTATCGAGCGTATTTTTGTGAGAATTTTGATACTTTGAGTGTTGATATACAAGTTCCCTTCAACACTATATCCGGTATTCCAGTCAGAAGTACTGCTCTTTTGAGGTAAGGGACGTTATTTTCTTCGTAAATGATATTATTTCTTTCAATATCATTATGCCAAAATATTAGTATAATTTTTCTTGTGAAATTTCTACCTTTTTGTGTCAGGATTACTATTCACGTATACAGTACTATTCACGTATACGGCACTATTAACCAATATGGCACTATTCACAGAAAAATTAAATTTTCTTTCTTTGTCCAAGATGTCTATTATGGGTACTATCTTTGATTATATCCATATTTTGATCTTTATTCTTGAATTTTAGTCTACTATGATTTATTGAGAAGTATTTTTGAACTTGGATTGTTTAAAGTACGAATCCCTAATCTTTGTCCTTTTATTTCACTAGATTCGTTTCTTTAAAAATATTTTTCATCATCCTCAGTCCTAAATGATGATATTACTTAATATCTTTGGCCTGTAGTGCAAAGATGAATGATTTCCTGATGAATATCTTTGGCCCGTAGTGCAAAGATGAATAGGTGTTGAGATGAACATGATCAACTGATGAATATCTTTGGCCTGTAGTGCAAAGATGAATATTTGATTCAAAATGTATATTGATTGATATTACAAGGATAAAATATTGATGATGGACTTTAAAATCATAGAAGAGAGTAGATTTCATTCTCTACTTAACTCTTCTAAATGAATTGTTATTTCTGCTGCGATTATTGATTTAAAACTTGTTGTCTATTATATTCTATCAGATTTTTCCCTGTTGAGGACTAACGATAATTTGTTCTATATTATCTTAGTCATAATATTCTTTACAGGGTTAGTTGAGCTCACCCTTTTCCTTTTTGTTCAATTTTTCTTCTTAGAAAGCGAGAATGTAACGAGTACTAGTCGGGGTATGGAATGATGGTTCTAGAAAGTTGTTTTAGTGGTCCTCACGATTATTATAAAATAATGTATCAATAATTGTAATGAGGACTTATTTGAGTGTGGATATTGTCTAGAAGACAATATTTGTATTTAAACTCACAGTTTATATGTTGTCGTATTTTGCACGACAATTGTATTAATAAAGTTATAGTTGTTTCTGTACCATGTATTTGGCAACTCAGAATGGGTGATGTATACCTATTTTGGGGGCGTCACAATTATTTTCATGTGTATTTTGTAATTGAGTATGGTGAAGTTGTTCATTTTAAGGTATTTTGTTTCACATCACCTTCTATTAAGTTTTTCTTGCTATTATTTGTATGGAGTTGGTGATTATCTTGTCCTTTTCTACGTGTTGGGCCATGATACTTTAGACATGTTGGGCCGTGGTCTTGAAAGTATTGGGCCAGATCATTGGGCCAAACCATTAGGTGAATAATGGCTTTAGTTGGGCTTTGACCGGTGATCATTGCAAAGATAGAACTTTGACAGTTATTCCAGCATTTCATTAATGAGGATTAGACAGAGCCTAGTCTGTGGTGGACTGTGATGGGATTATCCGGTGGGCTGCGTGCAGTTGGCTGATGTCAGAGCAGGTTGGCGGCATGCAAAACAAAACAAGGAGTATATGAGGATCGGACAGGAAATAATAGAAGGTAACTGATATTTCTTTTATCAAAATACTAGAGATAATAACCTCCATTATTATCCTTGTATCTGCCTATACTGATTCTTACACCGGAGCTATCCTCCGACGGTCCAAGCCATTAAGCTTTTGGTTTTGACATGTTTACTGTGCAGGATTGAACCCGTTTTTAAGTGATTGAGGCGCGTGGAAAGATCTTGGTGTTAACATTGGCCCTAGAAGGAGGGCGGTTTTCCTAGTGTTTCTTGAGTTTCAATCAAACTAGTTATCTGTTTTACGTCAAAAGTTATTGTAAAGATTAAGACAGCTACTGCCGAAGGACAGTCGATGTCTGCAAGTTCATCTGTGCAACGAATCTCTGTCAAGGATCGGTTGGGTCCTTTAAAAAGTATTCATGATAGCACCGCATCCAAAGATGTTTTAGAAGGCTCTCAAGCAAAGGCTCATGGTGATACCAGGAGAAGGTTATTTTATACTACTGATAAAGGACCTAACCATGGTCGGGGAAGGGTAGAAGGCACACCGCCTAGAACCCAACACTGAGGTGGTCAGACCGATAGAGCATCCAAGTTGGCCAAGATAGCCGAAGAAGCTGACAAAGCCTTAGAGGTTCTTCTAAAACAAAGGGAAGAAATTGCTAAACAGATGGTTCGGATGGCGAAAATGAAGGATGAAGCGTCAAGTTATGCTCAGTCCAAAGAGCATAGCAAATCCATGGAAATGTGGCCAAGAAGAGGAAATGAGCTTATGTACTTTGGTAATATATCTCGAGGCCACCCTTGGGACCGAAGAATGTCAAGGAGCCATACTCCTGAGGGACCGGAGAGAGTACTTCACCCTATCGGTTCTCGGGATCATGGTAGAAGCAAACACCGGAATAGGTCCAAAGGATACACACCTGAGAATACAAAGAATGCACTCCGCCTTGAGTATTCTCACCATAGTGACAGAGCTCCACACCGAAGCAGATCCAGAAGTCGTACTCCTGAGAATTTGACGAGGGCACAACGCCCTGTAGATACTCATCAATGGAAAAGTCTGTTTAGAGCTGCAGGTTCAGATGGAAAAGGCCAGTCTACTCTGAAGAAGGAGAGCTTTCCGAAGAAAGAAGTCTCTTCACAACCGGAAGGAGTGGAATTCTTGGTCAAAGAATTAAAGGAGCTTCGAAAACAGCTAGCCAAAGTTCAACAAGTGAAGACACTTTGGGTAAAAAGGCATCTCCTTTTTCCTCGGAGATTCTTACAAAAAAGGTTGACTCTACTAAAAAGCTTCCATATATGGAGAGTTACGATGGATCAGGTGATCTATATGACCACAACCAGGCATTTGATAGGATGATGGATTACTATGATTTCTCGGATGCGGCCAAGTGCTAAAATTTTATGACGACACTAAGGAAGGATGCGAGGCATTGGATGGGAACTCTACCTTCAGATTCGATTTTTTCTTGGGTAGATCTATGTAGCAAATTCCATGCTCATTTTGGAAGAAACAAGAGGAGAGGAAGCCTACTGGCTCGTTGGCTCAGGTTCGACAATATTCGAATGAGTCTTTGAGCCAGTATGTGAAGAGATTCAGAGAAGCTGTTGGCCAAGTGTCTGATCTCAATGATCTTCTGGCTGCTAGGCTATTTCAAAATGGCCTAGATCTAGTAAAGTCGGAGAAATTGGTGAAAAAGTTGATGTTTCACCACCCGAAGAGTTTCGCCGAAGCCTTTGATAAAGCAGAGGGCTATATTATGGTGGAGGATGCTATGAATAGCTTGAAGCATCCTTCTTCGGATAGGCTGAAAGACAAAGATAAAGTCGATGGTGATCAGAAGAAGAACGGTGGTAACAATGATCGTACAGATGGGAATCCCAAGAGGTACAATAGTACTTGGCGTTCGGGAGGAGTTCGCCCTCCTTTTTCGAACCAGAAGGTGAACAAAGTATACACACAGTTGAACACTGATCGAGCTACTATTCTGGATCGGATCAAGGACCAATCTTATTTTGAACCTCCTCGGGATAATCTTAAGCCCGGGTCTGGTAATTCTGGTAAATATTGTGATTATCATCAAGCATCGAGGCATGGAACTAATGACTGCAGGAGTTTGAAAGAGTTCATTAAAAGGAATGTATAGAGTGGTACTATGGTTCAATATGTGGCTGGAAGAGAGCCTCGAGAAGAACAGCAGAGGAACGCCACACCTGTTTCTCTTAGTATCTCATGGAATATATTTTCTTTGTTATAAATATTTCATGTTCCATTATATTCAACTGTTTATTTCTTTGCTGAGCAAGAGTTTGCTCACCCTTGCATTGAATATAATGTTTTCTGTTAAAACTGAGAACGCTGGTATATCAGGGAAAGATAAAGGAAAAGGTAAGGTTGCAGAGTAGTTTATCATTAAACGTCTATGCTTAATTGAATTTAAAAAGTTATTGTAATAAATACATTTAGTATTATGTTTTGTAATATTAGTTGGTATTCAATTATGTAAAGGTCTATAGAACCTGAAATTTAAGTCAGATTATTACATAATCTAAGACATGTTTAGTTTAGTATATTCAGTGATGAATGAATAATTATATTATCGTGTGTGACGCCCCCAAAATAGGTATACATCACCTATTTTGAGTCGCCAAATACATGGTACAGAATACAAATACAATCTTAAATATACAACATGAGCGGTGAGTTTTAATACAAATATTGTCTGCTAGACAGTATTCAAACTCAAAATAAGTCCTCAATACATTTATTACCACACTATTGCATAGAATAGTGAGGACTACTAATGCTATCATCTGGACCGTCACTCCGTTCCCCGACTAGTCCCTGCTACATTCTGAAGAGAACAACGAAAGTAAAAGGGTGAGCTCAACTAGCCCAGTAAGAAATATTATGACTAAGATAATGCAGAATAAATTATCATTAGCCTTCAATAGTGTTAAACTGATACAATATAACAAACATCAAGTTTAACTACAGCGGAACAAGCAATCCATTAAAAGAGTCAAGTAGAAAATAAAATCTACTATCTTCTATGATTTAAAAGGTTTTTCATCACTTTTATCGCTGGGACTCAGCTTAATAAATAATTCACATCATCCCTGCACTATGGCTAAGGATATTCATTAGTATCACAACCACAAATTATCCATGCACTACGGGCCAAGGATATTCGTGTATTAATCAATGGTCATGATCATACCAACAACTGTCCATCAATGCACTACGGGCCAATGAGGACTTTTACCACATCATTTGTAACACTACGGTCATGATTATACCGAATAATCCCTGTTTATAATCATACCAAGTCCATCTATGCACTACATGCCACAGATGACTTTCACATAATATAAGCATGAGAATGATGACAATGACATAATAATTCAATAAAACAAGTTCAAGAATAAATTTTAAATATTTATAAATTAATTTATTCAGGAACCAATAACGTCCAAATTGTCAACATGATACTTCTTTGTGGAGTAAAATTCAAGAATGTTCAGAAGAATATTTCCATGAAAAGATACTGGATGAAGCGTAAATATCAAGGATATTCCACTAATTTCATGGAGTATAAAAGCCAAAACTTTAACCAACCGAGTATAATAAAGAATGGAATAACAAAAGAATTCACCGTGCATGCGATAGATCGCATGCATGTGTTATTCCAATGTAATAATAAATAATGGAACTGTGTCATGCGTAAACGCACGCATGTGATATTCCAACAGTAATAATAAATAATGGAACCAAAGTCATGCGTAAACACACGCATGTGATATTCCAAATGTAATAATAAATGATGGAATAATAGAAGAATTTCACCATGTATGCAGATTGATTGCATAGACAAAGTTATTCCAATGTAATAATAAAGAATGGAATAATGTAAGAATTTCACCAAGTATAGGGTAGTCCACATGATACAAGTTATTCCAATGTAATAATAAATAATAGAATAACAAAAGTTCTCTTCATGAATACGAAAGAAATAATACCCCTTACCTTAGAAAGAAGAGTATTCCGACTGGTAGGGCGAGGATATTCTTGAAGAAAATTTATACTGTTTTCTACGCTCAAAGCTTCTTAAAACTCTAACGAAAAAAACGCCAAGATTATAGAAGAAGAATTCTCCCTAATTTCTCGTGTGTTTTCAATTCTAACTAAGCATCCTATTATAGAGAATGGAAAGGATACTATGCAATAAAATATAATATATTCTATTTATAATATATATATATATATATATTATTTAAAATCTAATAAAACAAATAACTTTATAAAAGTATTCTGCTTATATAAAAGATTTTACTATGTAGGTACTATGCAAAACACTATGCATAATAGAATATTATATATTCTATTTATAGTCTAATAAAAAAATAACTTTATAAAAGTATTCTGCTTTATATAAAAAGATTTTACTATGAAAACACTACGCAGTACCTTATGCAAACACTATGCATAATAGAATATTATATATTCTATTTATAGTCTAATAAAATAAATAACTTTATAAAAGTATTCTGCTTTATATAAAAGTTTTCTCGCTTTTATTACATTTATAATAATAATAAAACAAAACTTATCACCTTTATTATAATTTACAATTAATCGACCGTGTCGCTCCCGAGAGAGAGGGCTTTCAATAAGGATTTCTCCTATCATGCGCTTGATTAGGTGACCAAACCTCTCCTCGATGTAACTTCTATACATCATTAATATTGCAAATAATAATATTAATAACTTTGTTATCTCAATTATTGATTTAATAATATATAAAATATCGACAATAATTGAATCAAATAACGTGAGATACTATGCAACAATTACTATAGCAATAATTGAACAAAACTGAGTGACTTCTCACGTAAGCATCAATAATCAATACCGTGTGCTACTATGCAACCACACGTATTACTGTACTTTTAACACCGGGTGTTTCAACAGTTAACGGTAAAACTTCCGCCGTTATTTTTATAAAAAGATATTTTTATCATTTTCTCAATTCGACAATAATTCTATTGTGGGGTCCACCAATGATTGTGTCGTCGTACGAATATTCCCTGTTAAAACGAATACTCCCCGACCAATCGAATATTATATAACAACTTGTGTACTTTGCAAAATTTATAAATATTACCCACAACTATAACATTATATCAAATTCACTCCATAATAGTCAAAAATGATATTTATAGAAAATTCATTTTTATTCCTAAAAGTTGGGGTCTTACATCGTGAGCACCAAACCCGAGGTAAAGGTAACCCGGATTTGTTGGCGTCATAGGTTGGTATTAAAGCTGTTAGGTTATAAACTTTAGGAATGGGGAAAAGCCTTAGGATTATGATCTGAAGAGAAGTATTTAAACTCATTTCGAGTATAAATGGTGAATTGTGGAACTTCATCTAAAAGAATATATTAACAGATAAAATTTTAATTTATGTGATATATATATGATTATATAAAAATGTTATATAGAGACTTATTAAGTTTGTTAATGTGGTAGAGTGAAGAAAGAAGTAACCCGAGACCTAGCTGAGGATAATGAAGAGATGATAGTTACTTGTTTCTATGATATGTTACCTCATAGAAACAAGTACCTTTTTTTCTATCAAGTATCAAATATTAATTTTGCATCAGACACTTGGATGTAATATCTTACATGATTTTCATTTGATATTAAACTTCAGTGAGTAAAATTTACTATTAGGAAAAAATATTGAAAAAATTATTTACGTGTGTCATGTAAATCTTGATATTCCAAAAACAACGTCAATAATAGAAATAGGTCCTTCGGGTCAAAGGACAATGTCAAGTAAACAGTTTATATAGGACATATACCTCCCAAAAAGTAACAGTGGCGTGCAAAGGTTTCCTCAGTACGGACAAAGTTTCTAGAAGTAGTAGTATTCGATCTAAAACCAATTAGAGTTTGTAAAGTTGATGAATGATTGCAACTATAGAGGTCAACAGCACGCCGTGAGAAATGTTCTTAGTTTCAATTGATTTGTAAAGAGATTGATTGATAGAAGTTCTTCATGCACCTTTTTGACTTATATGATTCAAAAAATTTATGAGGTCATTTGATTCATAACTTAGTGAATAATAATATAAGGGAAAAAAATATATATACACAACTGTGTAGCACACATTCGTCTATGATGACTTTTTTTTGGGGGGTTTTAGCGACGGTTCACCCGTCATTATAGCTATCTGGTTTATAGCGACGGGTGAACTAAGGCGACAGTACCTGTAAGACCCCAAATTTTATGAAATAAAAGTAATCAATTTTTGTATAATTATTATTCTATTTAATAAATGGTTTAAATGATAAAATGTTAAAGTTATGGGTGATATGTGAATTTTTTTGCAAAGTAAGCAAGTTGATATAAAATATTCGTTGTGTCGGGGAATATTCATTTGGTCGGAGAATATTCTTTTTATCAGGGAATATTCGTTCGATGACAAAATCATTGGTGGACCCCACAACGAAAGTATTGTCTTAGTTAGAAAACGACAGAAATATCTTTTTATAAAAATAACTACGAAAGTTTTACCGTTAAACTGCTGAACTACCCTGGTAAAAGTAAAGTAATACTGTGGTCGTTGCAGAAGACACACGTATTGATTATTGATGCTTACGTAAGAAGCCACCCGCTTATACTCAATTATTGTTACAAAGAATTGTTGCATAAGATATCATGTTATTTGATTCAATTATTGTCACAAAGATTATCTCGCATATTATTTTATATTATTAAATCAATAATTGAGATTTACAAAGTTATTCATATTATTATTTGCAATATTGATGATGTCTAGAAAGTTCTGTCGAGGAGAGGTTTGGTCACCTAATTGCGCGTCAATAAGGAGAAATCTTTATCGGAAAGACCCCTCTTTCCTGGGAATGATATGATTGTTAAATATTGTGAGTTATAATATTAATGATGAATAATTGTTAATAGATTAAAAATGTGTTTATTAAAGATAAATGATTTGTGATATATATTTATTCAATTTTTGATATAAATATAGGGATTGTTATGAGTCGTTTGTTATAAGTTTGACTTAGTATTCCATGGGAAGATTTACTAATTTTATGGACCATCGATGGTGGTTTTAATAGATAATCAATTTGGACCATTGATGGTGGTTGTAATAGTAAATCAATCTGGACCATTGATAGTGGTTTTAATAGTAAATCAATCTGTACTATTGATGGCGGTTTTAATAGTAAATAAATCTGGACCGTCAGTGGTGGTTTTAATAGTAAATCAATCTGGACCGTTGGTGATGGTTTTAAAAGTAAATCAATATGGACCGTCGGTGGTGGTTTTAAAAGTAAATCAATTTGGACCGTCGGTTGTGGTTTTAATAGTAATCAATATGAACCGTCCGTTCTAATAGTAAATCAATCTGGACCGTTCATGAATTAGTTACTATTTAGTCCATTCTCCTATAAATAGAAATTTAATTCTTCTTTCATTCTCACCAATTCACTGAGATTCACAAGAGACACTATAGAGAGCAATAAGAAGAGTATTCTGCTACTTCACTATTGCAGTATCCAGCCCTCTACTAAGGTAAGGGGTGTTATTTTTTTTGTATTCGTAAGGGGTATTATTTCTTTCGTATTCATAAGGAATACTATTTTTTATATTCATCCTTTAATATGTCGGAATAACCTGTGGAATATCCTTGAGTTTTGCCCTTCATCCAATATCGTTTTATTGGAATATTGATCTGAACTTTCTTATTAAATATCAATATTTTCACTCGGGATACTATTCACGGGTTACTATTCACCCAGTTACTATTCACTATAATATTATTCACTCGGGTATTTGGGACACTTTTTATGCCGGGGTACTATTCACGAGTTACTATTCACTATTGACTATTTACCCAGTTACTATTCACTCAAATATTATTAACTCGGGTATTCGGGGCACTTTTCATGTTAGGGTACTATTCATGGGGTACTATTCCCGAAGTACTATTCATGGAGTACTATTCACCGAAAAATTTATTTCTTTTTTCTGTCCAAATTATTTTTGATACATGGATATTATTCTTGAATTTTACTCCACAAAGCAGTATCATGTTGACAATTTAGATATTTTTAAACTCTGAATAAATTTAAAATCTTTAATAATTATCCTTGATTTCGTTTGATTAATACTTATATCATTGTCATCATCCTCATGCTTATATTGTGATAAAAGTCATCTTTGGCTTACGTGCATAGATGGACTATTGATTGGTATGATTATGACCAGGGATCATTCAGTATAATCATGCATGACCCGTAATGTTACAAATGATGTGGTAAAAATCCTCATTGGCATGTAGTGCATTAATGGACAATTATTGGTATAATTATGACCAGGGATTATTCGGTATAATCATGATCATTGATGATTACATGAATATCCTTGGCCCATAGTTCAGGGATATTTCGATGATGTAGTTTATTTATTAAGCTGAGTCTCAGCGATAAAGTTGATGAAAAACTTTTTAAATCATAGAAGATAGTAGATATCATGTTGTACTTGACTCTTCTAATGGATTGCTTGTTCAATGCTAGCTTAAACTTGTTGCTCATTATATTCTATCGCTTTAACATTGTTGAAGGCTAACGATAACTTATTCTGCATTATCTTAGTCATAATATTTCTTACTGGGCTAGTTAAGCTCACCCTTTTGCTTTCATTGTTCTCTTCAGGAAATGAGAACATAGCCGGGACTAGTCTGGAAACGGAGTGATGGTCCAAGATGGTGCATTAGTAGTCCTCACTATTCTGTGAAATAGTGTGATAATAATTGTAATGAGGACTCCATTGAGTGTGGTTATTGTCCAGAAGACAATATTCGTGTAAAAACTCTCAGCTCATGTTGTATAATTAAGTTTGTATTTGTATTCAGTACCATGTATTTGGCGACCCAAGATGGGTGATGTATACCTATTTTGGGGGCATCACAGTTAGTATCAAAGCTTAGGATATGATCCCCGGCCGATGTGAGACAAGAACTAGGAGGGGAGAGACGGGGAATTCCTTTGCTAGTATGATATACCTAAGTTTATTTGGTATTTAATTGGTCAGTCAGAGTATAGGGATAATACGTGACATGTCAATTAACCCTTGTTTTGTGGCAATGTTTAAAATGGCATCTGAAAATATCTAGATAAGCAATGAAGCACATGAGACCGTTGAGTCACCAACGATTAATACCCAGGATAATGTGCAACAGGAAGACAATAATCCTCAGGTAAACAATAACACCGATCAAATGATGAACGATGGGATGTTCAGGGGCTTTATGCAATTCATGAAACATCAGGCGAGAGCGGCTCCTGTTCAATATGTAGGTGGAAACACTAGCAACTCTCGGATAGTCACTGCTAAGCAGTTCAAGGAGGTGGGACCATCAGAGTTTTTGGGAGAGCCGAAACCACTTAAGGCGGAGACGTGGATAAAGTAGATCACCAAGATATTTGATGTCTTGGGATGTTCCGAGGAGCAAAAGGTTCCCTTTGCCACCTTCATGTTGAGAGGAGAGGCAGATTACTGGTGGGAATCAGTAAAACGTACTCAGCCTGCCGCACACAAAATGTCTTGGGAGAAGTTCCGAGAGCTGTTCAATGACAAGTACTTTCCCGAAAGTATTCGTCACATGAAGGAGGTGGAGTTTATCAAGTCGGAGCAAAATAATATGACTGTGTCGCAGTATGAGGCTAAGTTTGTCGAGTTGTCTCGGTTCGTATCCCATTTGGTTGATAATGAGGAGAGAATGACGTGAATGTTTCTACGAGGTTTGAGACCCAAAATATATCAATACCTCATTTCTCACAAACTGTGTTTGTATTCAGATGTTGTAAATAGGGCTCGGTTATTGGAGCACGATAATGAGTCAACCCAACCAAGAGAGAGCAGCAGGCAAGTCGATAATACCAAAGGGTAGCAACATCAAAGCAAAGGACAACAAACGTAGAGGGAATCAACATGCTAGAAATGGTAACCACTTCGGTGGTAATCATGGCCAAGATAATAGAAGTGGAAATTTTAAAAAGAGGATATTCAATAATGATGGAAAGACGTCAGCACCAGCACATGTTGTTAAGGAAGGAGAACGATCGCCGATCGTATGTTACAAATGAAGAGAGGAAGGACATATAAGTTCAAATTGTCAACAGCCTTCCAAGGTATGTTTTAGTTATGGAAAAGACGGCCACATAGCTCGATTTTTTCCTGTATTGAAGTCAAGTCTATCTAGGACGGTGGCACCAAATGCGGATACAAACAAAACAAAGTCGATGGTTTCAGGAAGAGCTTTTTTCGTGACTTTTCAAAAAGTGAGTAACCCGGACGAAGTTAGCACGGTTTAGTTAATTATAAATTCTGGTGAAGTCTATACCTTATTAGATACCAGTTCTACCCACTCTTTAATTTCTCTTACTTGCACTCAACGTTTAAATTTAACTCCGGAGAAATTAGACTTTGACTTATTAGTTAAAACTTCGTTAGGAGAAACCTTTGTTACCTCCAGTGTTTATAAATCTTGTTTAATTCAAATCAACACTTTCACATTACCTGTCGATCTTATCTCTTTGAAAATACTTGCATTCGAGGTGATTTTAGGAATTGGTTGGTTAACTACTCGTCATGCTAAAATTGATTATTTTCGTAAGGTTGTTAGGTTTCATATTCCTAACCATCCTATTATGCAAATTCAAACAACCAAACCACTAAAGTCAATCACTGTCATCTCAAACCATAAAGCTATTCGTTTATTAAAAACGGATGTCAAGTTTTCTTAGCTCATGTCACGGATTTAAACAAAAATACGTCAGATTTGAATGATATTTCTGTTGTTAATAAATTTCCTGACATATTTCCCGAAGAACTTCCTGGCCTACCCTCAGAGCGTGAAATTAAATTTTGTATCGACCTTGAACCCAGTACCAAACCCTCAAATACTTCTTCATCCAAAATGAATGTATCATTCGTCGAAGACATTGGCTCGAGCTGTTGAAAGATTATGATCATACTATTCAATACCATCCTAGAAAAACGAACGCGGTAGCTGACGCGTTGAGTAGAAGATCGTATGCCTTTAAGAGTGCGATATTGTTAACACAAAGACCCATTTTGTACGACTTACAAAAGATGGAGATAGAGTTAAAGACTCCAAGAACCTACGTGAAGATGGAAAATATACGATTAAAACCAAATTTAATCGATAAAGTTAAAGCCAATCAAGCTACAGACCTAGATCTGATGAATGTGAAGAAGAAGGTTCAAAAAGGCGTTATTCTAGAAGCAAGAATCGACGAAGAGAGAAAATCTCAACCCTCTATTTATAGGTCCATTTGAAATCCTCGATTGAGTAGGAACTGTGGCTTATAGACTCGCTTTACCGCTAAGTATGTCGCGTGTTTAGAACGTTTTTCACGTATCGATGTTACAAAAATATGTGGACGACCCGAACCACATTATTGAGTTAGAACGGGTCGAAATAGCAGAAGATTTAACGTATAAGATGTACCTATTTAAAATCTTAGATAAAAAGAAACATATTTTATGCTCAAAGGTAATATCTCAAGAGTTAGAATCTGACGAGGTATCCTCATCTCTTCGGCATACCAGGTACGTACATAAATTTTGAGGGCGAAATTTCATAAGGAGGGGAGATTGTAAGACCTCGAATTTTATAAAATGAAAGTATTCAATTTTCGTATAATTATTATTCTATTTAATAAATGGTTTAATTGATAATATGTTAAAGTTCAAGGTGATATGTGAAAAATTTTGCAAAGTAAGCAAGTTGATATAAAATATTCGTTGTGTCGGGGAATATTCGTTTGGTCGGGGAATATTCTTTTTATCAGGGAATATTCGTTCGATGACACAATCATTGGTGGACCCCACATTGAAAGTATTGTCGTGGTTAGAAAACGACAGAAATATCTTTTAATAAAAATAACGGCGAAAGTTTTACCGTTAAACTGTTGAACTACCCGATGGTAAAAGTACAGTAATACGCGTGGTTGCATAGTAACACACGATATTGATTATTGATGATTACGTAAGAAGCCACTGAGTTATACTCAATTATTGCTACAGTAACTGTTGCATAGTATATCATGTTATTTGATTCAATTATTGTCACAATATTATCTGTATATTATTTAATATTATTAAATCAATAATTGAGACGACAAGTTTATTCATATTATTATTTGCAATATTGACGATGTCTAGAAAGTTCTGTCGAGGAGATGTTTGGTCACCTAATTGCGAGCTAATAGAGAGAAATCCTTATCGGAAAGCCCCCTCTTTCCTGGGAATGATCTGGTTGTTAAATATTGTGAGTTATAATATTAATGATGAATAATTTTTAAAAGATTAAAAATGTGTTTATTAAAGATAAATGATTTGAGGTATATATTTATTCAATTTTTGATATAAATATAGGGATTGTTATGAGGCGTTTGTTGTAAGTTTGACTTAGTATTCCATGGGAAGATTTACTAATTTTATGGACCGTCGATGGTGGTTTTAATAGATAACCAATCTGGGCCATTGATGGTGGTTTTAATAGTAAATCAATCTGGACCATTGGTGGTGGTTTTAATAGTAAATCAATCTGGACAGTCGGTGGTGGTTTTAATAGTAAATCAATCTACACCGTCGGTGGTAGTTTTAAACGTAAATCAATTTGGACCCTCGGTGGTGGTTTTAAAAGTAAATCAATCTGGACCGTCGGTTGTGGTTTTAATAGTAATCAATATGAACCGTCCGATCTAATAGTAAATCAATCTGGACCGTTCATAAAGCAGTTACTATTTAGTCCATTCTCCTATAAATAGAAGCTTAATTCTTCTTTCATTCTCACTAATTCACTGAGATTCACAAGAGACACAATAGAGAGAGAAACTATAGAGAGCAAGAAGAAGAGTATTCTGATACTTCAATAGTATCCAGCCTTCTACTAAGGTAAGGGGTGTTATTTCTTTTGTATTCGTAAGGGGTATTATTTCTTTCGTATTCATAAGGAATACTATTTTTCATATTCATCCTTTAATATATCGGAATAACCTGTCTACGCGGATTACGTATCGTATGAAATGTGAAAATCCATTTGCAGTTTCGTATGTTATTTCTTTTCATATTCTTAAATCTAAACTTTCTATGGTAAGTATGGCTTCTATAATCCTTGAAATTAGTGGAATATCCTTGAGTTTTGTGCTTCATCCAGTATCGTTTTATTGGAATATTGATATGAACTTTCTTATTAAATATCAATATTTTCACCCGGGGTACTATTCACTATAATATTATTCACTCGGGTATTCGTGGCACTTTTTATGTCGGGGTACTATTCATGAGTAACTATTCACGGGTTATTATTCACCCAATTACTATTCACTCAAATATTGTTCACTCAGGTATTCAGGGCACTTTTCATGTTGGGGTACTATTCACGGGGTACTATTCCCGAAGTACTATTCACGGTGTACTATTCACCAAAAAATTTATTTCTTTTCTGTCCAAATTATTTTTAATACATGGATATTATTCTTGAATTTTACTCCACAAAGCAGTATCATGTTGACAATTTGGATATTTTTAAACTCTGGATAAATTTAAATTCTTTAATAATTATCCTTGATTTCGTTTGATTAATGCTTATATCATTGTCATCATCCTCATGCTTATATTGTGATGAAAGTCATCTTTGGCTTACGTGCATAGATAGACTGTTTATTGGTATGATTATGACTAGGGATCATTCGGTATAATCATGACCCGTAATGTTATAAATGATGTGGTAAAAATCCTCATTGGCATGTAGTGCATTAATGGACAGTTGTTGGTATGATTATGACCAGGGATTATTCGGTATAATCATGACCATTGATGATTACATGAATATCCTTGGCCCGTAGTGCAGGGATGATTCGATAATTTAGTTTATTTATTGCTGAGTCTCAGCGATAAAGTTGATGAAAAACTTTTTAAATCATAGAAGATAGTAGATATCATGTTGTACTTGACTCTTCTAATGGATTTCTTGTTCCGTTGCAGTTAAACTTGTTGTCTATTATATTCTATCAATTTAACATTGTTGAATGCTAACGATAACTTATTCTGCATTATCTTAGTCATAATATTTTTTACTGGGCTAGTTGAGCTCACCCTTTTGCTTTAAATGTTCTCTTCAGGAAATGAGAATATAGCCGGGAATAGTCAGGGAACGGAGTGATGGTCCGAGATGGTGCATTAGTAGTCACAATTCTGTGAAATAGTGTGATAATAATTATAATATGGACTCCATTGAATGTGGATATTGTCTAGAGGACAATATTCGTGTAAAAACTCTCAGCTCATGTTATATAATTAAGTTTGTATTTGTATTTAGTACCATGTATTTGGCGACCCAAGATGGGTGATGTTTATCTATTTTGGGGGTGTCACAGTTGGTATCAAAGCTTAGGGATATGATCCCTGGCTGAGATGTGAGACAAGAACTAGGAGGGGAGAGACGGGAACTTCCTTTGCTAGTATGACCTACCAAAGTTTAGTTGGTATTTTATTTGTCAGTTAGAGTATAGGGATAATATGTGGCATGTCAATTAACCATTGTTTTGTGGTAGTATTTGAAAATGGCATCTGAAAATATCGAGATAAGCAATGAAGCACATGAGACCGTTGAGTCACCAACGACTAATACCCAGGATAATGTGCAACAGGAAGACAATAATCCTCAGGTAAACAATAACACCGATCAAATAATGAACGATGGGATGTTCAGAGGCTTTATGCAATTCATGTAACATCAGGCGAGAGCGGCTCCTGTTCAAAATGCAGGTGGAAACACTGGCAACTCTCGGATGGTCACTGCTAAGAAGTTCAAGGAGCTGGGACCACCGGAGTTTTTGGGAGACCCAAAACCACTTAAGGCAGAGACGTGGATAAAGTAGATCAGCAAGATATTTGATGTCTTGGGATGTTTCGAGGAGCAAAAGGTTCCCTTTGCCACCTTCATGTTGAGAGGAGAGGCGACATCGGTGGGAATCAAGAAACGTGCTCAACTTGGCCGCACTCAAAATATCTTGGGAGAAGTTCCAAGAACTGTTCAATAACAAGTACTTTCCCGAAAGTATTTGTCACATGAAGAAGGTGGAGTTTATCAAGTTGGAGAAAAACAATATGACCGTGTCGCAGTACGAGGCTGAGTTTGTCGAGTTGTCCCGGTTCGCATCCCATTTGGTTGATAATGAGAAGAGAATGACGTGAATGTTTCTACGAGGTTTGAGACCCGAAATACGTAAATACCTCATTTCTCACAAACTATGTTTGTATTCAGATGTTATAAATAGGGCTCAGTTATTGGAGCACGATAATGAGTCAACCCAACCAAGAGAGAGCGAAATGACAATGAAGTCGATAATACCAAAGGGTAATAACATCATCGAAGCGAATTGACCAACAAAGTAAATCAATCTGACCATCGGTGGTGGTTTTAATAAGATATCAATGCACTCAAATGGTGGTAGTTTTAAAAGTAAATCAATATGAACCGCTTGGTGGTGGTTTTAAAAGTAAATCAATCTGGACCGCTTCGGTTGTGGTTTTAATAGTAATCAATATGAACCGTCTGCTCTAATAAAGAAATCAATCTGGACCGCTCATGAATCAATTATTACTTAGTCCATTCTCCTATAAATAAGCTTAATTCTTCTTTCATTCTCACTAATTCACTGAGATTCACAAGAGACACTATAGGGAAAAAAACTATAGAGAGCAAGAAGAAGAGTATTCTGTTACTTCACTATTGTAGTATCCAGCCTTCTACTAAGGTAAGGGGTGTTATTTCTTTTGTATTCGTAAGGGGTATTATTTCTTTCGTATTCATAAGGAATACTATTTTTCATATTCATCCTTTAATATGTCGAAATAACTCATTTCTACGCTGGATTACGCATCGTATGAATGTGAAAATCCATTCATAGCTTTAGTTGTTATTTCTTTTCATATTCTTAAATCTAAACTTACTATGGTAAGTATGGCTTCTATAATCCTTGAAATTAGTGGAATATCCTCGAGTTTTGCAGACTTCATCCAAAGATCATTTTATTAGAATATTGATCCGAACTTTCTTATTAAATATCAATATTTTCACTCGGATACTATTCACGAAGTTACTATTTACCCTACTATTATTCACTATAATATTATTCACTCCTGTATTTGGGGCACTTTTTATATCGGTACTATTCACGAAGTTACTATTTACTTTAAGTTACTAGTTACCTAAGCATTATTCACTCAAATATTGTTCATTTGGGTATTCAGGGAACTTTTCATGTCGGGGTACTATTCTTGAAGTACTATTCACGGAGTACTATTCACCAAAAAAATTATTTCTTTTCTGTCCAAATTATTTTTGATACATGGATATTATTCTTGAATTTTACTCCATAAAGCATTATCATGTCGACAATTTGATATTTTTAAACTCGATAAATTTAAAGTCTTTAATAATTATCCTTGATTTCGCTTTGATTAATGCTTATATCATTGTCATCATCATCATGCTTATATCAGTGATGAAAGTCATATTTGCTTATGTGCATGAGATGGATTTGTTGATTTGTATGATTATGACCAGTGGATCATTCTATTGTAATTATGACCCGTAATGTTATAAATGATGTAGTAAAAATCCTCATCGGCTGTAGAAGTGCATTAATGGACATGATTGTTGGTATGATTATGACCAGGGGTTATTTGGTATAATCATGACCATCGATGATTACATGAATATCCTCGCCCATAAAGCGTGGATGATTCGATGATGTGGTTTATTTATTAAGCTGAGTCTCAGCGATAAAGTTGATGAAACACTTTTTAAATCATAGAAGATAGTAGATATCATGCTCTACTTGACTCTTCTAATAGATTGCTTGTTTTGTTCTGCTGCAGTTAAACTTGTTGTCTATTATATTCTATCAGTTTAACATTGTTGAAGGCTAACGATAACTTATTCTGCATTATCTTAGTCATAATATTTCTTACTGGGCTAGTTGAGCTCACCCTTTTGCTTTCATTGTTCTCTTCAGGAAATGAGAACATAGCTGGGACTAGTCGGAGAACGGAGTGATGGTCCGAGATGGTGCATTAGTAGTCCTCACTATTCTGTGAAATAGTGTGATAATAATTATAATGAGGACTCCATTAAGTCTAGAAGACAATATTCATGTAAAAACTCTCAGCTCATGTTGTATAATTAAGTTTGTATTTGTATTCAGTACCATGTATTTGGCAACCCAAGATGAGTGATGTATACATATTTTGGGGGCGTCACAAGATCAAAATCGCTATAAATTTCAAATAAAATATCGCTATACGTATACGTACTGCGAGATGATATACATATATATTTATAAGATAATATATAACTACCAATTTTCATTATTCTTATTATAAGTCCCACATTGACTGACTATTAAACTAGAGAATGGTAATAAGGGTTTAAGTACAATGTGTATCCTCATTTACAAATTACTTACCTAGATGGGGTGAATGGGTGATCAAGAAGACCCATTGCCTAGGTTAGTGACCTCCATTGCACTTTGAAGGGCTACTATCCTAAGTTCTACCCAAGTGATGGAGCCTACATCATAATTTGTGGCTGCAAGGGCCTGCGTTTGCGCAGCCCTTTCCAAATGTCTATCCACAAAATATATGGTTATCATTAGGCCTATTTATCCACTCATTATCAAAAGTTTATTTATTTCAAAATTGTAACTCACTTTTTACATTAATTTTTTTCCGATCTAAAACTTTTACTAGTTCTCTCTACAAATTTAATATTAGTTTGTATTCTTCAAAAAAATTATTCTCTTTATAAATTTATCACTTTTTTGGTTAATTGTCGTAATCATCTTCTAGACTCGTGCAATTAATAAAGTTGAAATACACCAATTTTGAATGTTATTACTTTACAAACTTTCATACTTTCATTGCTTAGTATATTCTCTATTTAAAAAGATTAAACTTATTTCATGATTTTAGTTATGTTATTAATTGGGAAGTAACCTAACTCATCAAGCATCTTGGTGCATTGGTGAAGTGTTTTGGTATCATGAACCCAAAAGTTTAGCCTATCCAAAACCATAGTTATCAAAACTGAACCGGAGATAGAATAGGCTAAGTCCCTGGTCCAACGTTTCAATGGTTCAACCAGTTGAACCGATGGTTGTGTTAGGATATTTCACATGAATTCCACACCGGATAAATTCAAGAATGTAAATGAGTTAATAAGTATAGTGGAGTCTCAACCTAATATGTTAATCTTTTAGGTAAGGAGCCATCTAATACTTTATCGTAAGACAAATAGTGGTATCAAATCTCCTGGTTTGATTGGCCATCAAGTTTGTCGAGTTGAGCTACAATTTCGCTACCAGTTGAACTGGTTAAGTCTAATTTTTATATTTAAATATTTTATATAATAATATGAGGTACAAAATCATACATTTTATATGAGAAACACAAATTTTTAGTATAGACTCTATTACATTACAAATAAATTGAAAGTAGAAAAATAAAGAAATGACTTTATCTCAAAATTTAAATTTAAAAAAAGAATAAAATATATATTAATAATACCAATGAATAAAAAATATCACAAAGAATAAAAGTCATATTAAAAAGATGATAGAATATGTTAATAAATATAAAAATAAACAAAGATACTAATGAGTAAAAAGTATGTTAATAAATACAAACATATCAATTCTTTTGCTTAATTATTCTACTTTCATCTAAAATGTATAATACCGATAAAACAATCACGTGTCAAAAGTATGCAAGAATAGGCCCACATGTAACATGATGTATAATTATTCAAAATAAAATATTCCAAAACATTTTCCAATATTATTCTCACACCTCATTCCCACACTTCATTCCTAGTTTCCCACCTCCCCTTCTCTCTCCTCTCTCCTCTCTCCTCTCTCTATTCTCAGTATATCAATGGAGTCATTCTTTCGTTCTTTTCTTTTTTTACAACCATGTTCTTACTTCTTTTTTTAATTTTTTTTACAATGATTATACAAACCTTCAATCAAAAAGATGAAATTTTAGAAAAGTTGACTTTTTTCTTTTTGATATTTCTCTATTTCACATGAATAACCTTTGATTTCTTGAAATAATATCAAAATCTTAGTTTTTGAGTGGCTGAGTTCAACCGAGCTGGTTCTTTCGCAACCAACCGGTTCATCGGTTTTCTAAAAAATCAGCTGGCTCGAGAAGTTCAACGTGCTTCGAGTGCACATAAGATATATTACCGAAATCAAACCAGCCTACGCTCCAGTTTCCGGTCCAACCAGTTGAACTGACTGGTCCGGTCCGACTTTAATAACTATGATCCAAACTGTTAAAATTGGAATCACATGGTGGTTCGTTATTAGCCTATCCAATTTCATTATTCATTTCCAATAAACTATTTTATATATTATTAGCACATGTGTATGTAAATGAATTTTTAATAGTTTGATAAAAATAACGTTACATCTTTTAACTATTAACCCCCAACTATCACATGGTTTTCACATATCACCACGCGAGAGGAAAAGAGGGAGAGATAGAGAGAGAGGTTGAAAGTAATAAAATTCTAGAAAGTGATAGTTTTATAAAATTTTAGAGAGAGAAACTAAAATATAAATATAGAGAAAGTGAGTAATCTATATATACTTGTACTCAAATTTGATATATGGGTTGATCCATATTCATTTATGATCGTTCACTTAATTTTCAACTCATTTAAACTCGACCCATATAAACTCAAACCAACTTATGACCGTCTAAACCCGCTCACACATGTCCATTTACCTGGTCTAGCCATGACTAATAAAATTTGGAAAAATGTAAATTATAAGGACATCTTTTTCAATGAAATTTGTAAATTATAGGGACATTTTTTGTCAATATTTTTTATAAAACATAAAAAGTGTTTAGTTATTCTAGTGTTGGCATGGTTTGTGTAATTGTGTTGTTGTTTAATCACGTTGTATTTACACAGTGTGATAATGTTAGTTACCCGACCTTAACACAATACCCCTATTTATAGGGTGAAATCATTATGACGCCTCCAAAATAGGTATACATCACCCATTCTCGAGTCAAATCAAATACATAAAGATGTAAACAACTACAACTTTATTAATACAATTGTCATGCAAAATACGACAACATATAAACTATGAGTTTAAATACAAATATTGTCTTATAGACAATATCCACACTCAAATAAGTCCTCATTACAATTATTGATACATTATTTTATAAAAATAGTGAGGATCACTAAAATAACTTTCTAGAACCATTATTCCATATCCCGACTAGTACTCGCTATATTTTCGCCTCCTGAGACGAAAAATGGAACAAAAAGGAAAAGGGTGAGCTCAACTAGCCCAGTAAAGAATATTATGACTAAGATAATATAGAACAAATTATCGTTAGTCCTCAATAGGGAAAAATCTGATAGAATATAATAGACAACAAGTTTTAAATCAATATTCACAACGGAAATAACAATTCATTTAGAAGAGTTAAGTAGAGAATGAAATTTACTATCTTCTATAATTTTAAAGTCCATCATCAATATTTTATCCATGTAATATCAATTAATATACATTTTGAATCAAATATTCATCTTTGCACTACAGGACAAAGATATTCATCAGTTGGCCATGTTCATCTCAACACCTATTCATCTTTGCACTATGGGCTAAAGATATTCATCAGGAAATCATTCATCTTTGCACTACAGGCCAAAGATATTCAGTAATATCATCATTTAGGACTGAGGATGATGAAAAATATTTTTAAAGAAACGAATCCAGTGAAATAAAAGGACAAAGATTAGGGATTCGTACTTTAAACAATCCAAGTTCAAAAATACTTCTTAATAAACTATAGTGGAGTAAAATTCAAGAATAAAGATCAAAACATGGATACAATGAAAGATAGTACCCGTAATAGACATCTTGGATAAAGAACAAAAATTTAATTTTTTTTGTGAATAGTGTCGTATTCGTGAATAGTGCCGTATACGTGAATAGTATCGTATATGTGAATAGTAACCCCGACACAAAAAAGTAGAAATATCAAAAGAAAAATTATACTAATATTTTGACATAATGATATTGAAAGAAATAAAATCATTTACGAAGAAAATAACGTCCTTTACCTAAGAATCAATAAAATATTGAACAGTAACTACTGTAATAATTATTGAGTAGTGTCTTCTTACGTAAGAATCAATAATTGGTGCAATACTGTGTGCTACTATGCAACACCGCGTATTACTGTGTTTAAACCACCGAGTATTCCAACATTGTTAATAGTAACAACTACGCCGTTATTTATAAAAAAACTCATACTTGTCGTTTTCTTCATTCAATCGCTTTCCGTTATGGGGCCCACACAAGGTTGTGCCGTCGTACGAATATTCCCCGACAACAAGAATATTCCACGATCAAATGAATATTTCCCGACAACAATGAATATTTTATAACCACTTGCTTATTTAAGATATTTGCGCATTTTATCCATAACTAACCATATTAATCAAATCAACCCTTACTATTTCAAAATAATAAATAGAGGAAATTTAATTTCATTTATAATAAGTTGGGGTCTTACAACCTCCCCTCCTTATGAAATTTCGTCCTCGAAATTGACGTACATACCTGGTATTTTGAAAAGGTGAGGATACCTCGATTTCATTTCCGTTTCCAACTCCTAAGTCATTTCCTCTATAGCATGGTTCCTCCACAAAACTTTGACTTGTGGTATGACCTTTGGGCGTAGGACATGCTCCTTCCTATCCAAGATCTTGACAGGTACCTCCTTGTACGTTAAATCTTCGGCTATTTTGTTTGGTTCTAACTCAATAATGTGGTTCGGGTCTTTCACATATTTATAAAGCACAGATATGTGAAAAATATTATGAACACGAGACATGCTTGGAGGTAACGCGAGTTTATAGGCCACATTTCCTACTCAGTCAAGAATCTGAAATGGACCAATAAATCATGGATTGAGATTTTCTCTCTTCCCAAATCTTGTAACTCCCTTCCATGGAGCAACACGCAACAATACATGATCCCCAATACTAAATTCCACGTCCTTTTGATGAAGATCTGCATAACTCTTTTGTCGATCCTGTGCCATTTGTATACGTTGTCGAATCATTTGGATCTTTTCTGTAGTCATACGTACCAATTCTGGTCCCAATAATGTTACTTCACCCACCTCATCCCAACATACTAGAGAGCGACACTTTCGTCCATACAGTGCTTCGAATGGAGCCACACCTATACTTGCCTGATAACTATTGTTGTAGGAGAATTCCACCAATGGTAAATACTTATCCCAACTCCCTTTGAAGTCTAGGACACAGAGTCTTAAAAGATCTTCAAGAGTTTGAATAGTCCTCTCTGATTGTCCGTCCATTTGAGGATGGTATCTTTGAATCAAATCAGAAATCCGTGCGCTTATAGATTTCTCGTAAGCTAACCCAAAATTGTGAAGTGAATCTTGGGTCACGATCTGAAATTATGGATACTGGCATGTCATGCAATCTCACAATCTCATTTACGTACATACGAGCAAGACGTTCAGGGGAATAAGTCTCTCGTATCGGCAAGAAATGAGCAGACTTAGTTAATCTATCAACAATAACCCAAATAGCATCTATGCCTTGAAAAACCGTGGGAAGACCCGTAACAAAATCCATGGTAATATGTTCTCACTTCCATTTCGAAATCTCAAGTGGTTGCAATGGACCCTTTGACACTTGATGCTCTGCCTTTACACGTTGATAAGTTAAACACCTCGAGATAAACTTCGCGATCTCTATTTTCATATTTCTCCACCAAAATGTATGTCAAAGATCATGATGCATTTTAGTACTTTTAGGGTGAATTGAAAACGGAGTATTGTGTGCCTTCATCATGATCTTGTATTTCAAATCAGAGTCGTTAGGAACAAAAAGTCTGTAGGTGGCTCAATGTATTCCTTCTTCATCGATTCTTACTTCTGGGATAACACCTTCTTGTACTTTCTTCTTCATACGCATCAGCTCCGGGTCTGTGGCTTGAACAATTTTAACTTTATCGATTAAAGTTGGATCTATGCGTATACTTAACATCATCGCATGGGTCCCCGGAGTCTTGAATTCTATCTTCATCTTTTGTAAATCACACAAAATGGGCCTTTGTGTTGACAACATCGCACTCGTTCCCACATATGATCTTTTACTCAATGTGTCAGCTACCACGTTCGCTTTTCCAAGATGGTATTGAATGGTATGGTCGTAATCTTTCAACAGCTCAAGCCAACGTCGTTGCCACATGTTGAGTTCTTTTTGGGTGAAGAAATATTTGAGGCTTTTATGATCCGAATATATCTCCACTTTCTCCCTATATAGATAGTGCCTCCAGATTTTTAGCGCAAAAACGACTGCTGCCAACTCTAGATCATGAGTAGGATAATTCCTTTCATATTCTTTAAGTTATCGCGAGGCATAGGCTATGACCTTCCCATGTTGCATGAGAACACACCCTAACCCTTTGCCTAAAGCATCGTTGTAGATAACAAATCCATCCGAACCAGATGGTATTATTAAAACAGGTGCCGAAATAAGTCTCCTCTTAAGCTCTTGAAAACTCTTCTCGCATTCCTCGCTCCATAGGAATTTTGTATCTTTTCGAGTCAGTTGAGTTAACAGAGTAGCGATTCGAGAAAATCCTTCCATGAATCTCCGATAATAACCAGCTAAGCCCAGAAAGCTACGGACTTTGGTCACCGACTTCGGTTACTCCCAACTTTGTATTGCTTCAATCTTCGCCGGGTCAACAAATACTCCATGTTTTGACACCACATGCCCAAGGAATGCTACTTCCTCAAGTTAGAACTCGCATTTCTTTATCTTGGCATTTAGCTTGTTTTCACGAAGCCTTTGAAGTACCAGCTTCAAATGGTGCTCATGATCTTCACGACTTTTGAAATATATGAGGATGTCATCAATAAAGACAACAACGAATCGATCCAAATATTCCTTGAATACTCGGTTCATCATATCCATGAAAGTCGCAGGAGCATTAGTCAATCCAAAAGACATAACTAAGAATACATAATGCCCGCATCGAAGTTCTCAAGGCGCTTTTCTAATATCCTCGCCTCTAATCTTCAAATTGATGATATCCAGAATGAAGATCGATCTTTGAAAAGAATTGTGCTCCTTGCAACTGGTCAAACAGGTCATCAATGCGAGGTAGCAGGTACCTATTCTTGATGGTGACATGATTAAATTCCTGGTAGTCAATACAAAGTCGCATACTCCCGTCTTTTTTCTTTACGAATAAAATTGGAGCACCCCAATGAGATGTACTAGGACGAATGAAACTGATGTCCAACAACTCCTGTAGTTGGACCTTTAACTCTTGAAGTTCAATAAGAGCCATTCGATATGGGGTTTTAGAAATGAGTTTTATACCAGTTTCAAGGTCAATAAAGAATTCAACTTCACGTTCTGGGGGTAGACCGGGAAGTTCTTCAGGAAATACATCAGGAAATTCACTAACAACAGAAATATTATTCAAATCTGACATGTCTTTATTCAAATCCATAACATGGGATAAGAAGGCTTGACATTCGTTTTTTAATAAACGAATGGCTTTATGACTTGATATGACAGTGATTAACTTTAATGGTTTAGTTTCTTGAATTCGCATAACAGGTTGGTTAGGAATATGTAAACTAACAACCTTACAAAAATAATCATTTTTGGCATAATGAGTGGTTAACAAATCAATCCCTAGATAAAATCACATCAAATGCAAGTATTTTTAAAGAGATAAGATCAACAGGTAATGTGATGGTGTCAACTTGGATCAAACAAGATTTATAAACAGTGGATGCAATGAAAGTTTCTCCTAATGGAGTCTCCGCGGATAAGTCAAAGTCTAATTTCTTCGGAGTCAAGTTTAAATGTTGAGCACAAGCAGGAGAGATAAAAGAATGGGTTGAACCGGTATCTAGTAAGGTATAAACTTCACAAGAGTTTATGATTAGCTTACCCGTGATCACCTCGTTCGGGTTCCTTGCATTTTTTCCAGTCACAACAAACGCTTTTCCAAGAACCGCTGACTTTGACTTGTCTGGGATAGCCTTTTGAGTCACTATCCCCGCTGGACTTGGTTTCGCTACCGTACAATCTCGAGCGATATGACCTTCTTTTCTATAATTATAACATACCTTGAACTGTTGTGGGCAGTTTGGGCTGATGTGTCCCTCTTTTCCACATTTATAACATACGACCGGTGGTCGTTCTCCTCCCTTAGAAGCAGTTGATGCTGGTGCTGACATCTTCACATTGTCATTGTTGTACCTTCTCTTTTTAAAATCTCCCCCCGACTCACTTCCTCTATTATCATGGACACGATTACCGCTAGAGTGGTTACCGCTTTTGTCCGTATTCTTTTCTCCCCGCTGGTTATCATTACTCCGATGACTGCTGCCACCGGTATGACCCTGGTTGTTATCCCTCGGTTGAACGTACTCATTATCTCGCTCTAATAATTGAGCCCTATTGACAACATCTGAATATAGAGAAAATTTGTGAGAAATGAGGTATTGACGAATGTCGGGTTTCAAACCTCACAAAAACATCCGCGTCATATGTTCCTCATTTTCCACCAAATGAGGTGCAAACCTGGATAACTCTGCGAACTTAGCCTCATACTAGGACACAGTCATGTTGTTCTGTTTCAGTCTGATAAACTCTACCTCCTTCATATGATAAATACTTTCAGGAAAGTACTTGTCATTGAACAGTTTCTGAAATATTTCCCAAGACATGTTGAGTGCGGCTGGCTGGGTACGCTTCACAAATTTCCACCAGTAATTTGCCTCACCACAGAACATAAAAGTGACGAATGGAACCTTCTGTTCCTCCGTGCATCCCAAGACATCAAATATCTTGGTAATTTTCTTTGACCCACGTTTACGCTTAATTGGATCCGCTTTCCCGAATTCTCCGGGCGATCTCAACTCCTTGAATTGCTTATGTGACCAAATTGTGCATTGCCATTATTTCTACCGTGATTTTGAATAGAGTCTCCTCGTCATGGTTTTTGCATGAACCGCAAAAAACTTCTAAACATCTCATCGTTCATCGTCTGCTCAGTGGTGTTGTTTACAGGAGGAACATTGCCATCCTATTGCACGTTCTCCTGGTTGGTGAGTAAAGGTGTTTACACGGTCTCATTCACTCCATCATTATATTTTCAGCTGCCATTTTTAAATATTGCCACAAAACAAGGGTTAATTAAAGAAATTGACATGCAACATAATAACCCTATATTTTGACCAACCAACAAATAAGCTTAGGTAGGACACACTAACGAAGGATTTACTCGTCTATCCCCTCCTAGTTCTATTCCCCGATCTCCGCCAGAGACCATATCCCTAAGCCGAATACCAACTGTGACGCCCCCAAAATAGGTATACATCACCCATTCTAAGTCGCCAAATACATGGTACAGAAACAACTACAACTTTATTAATACAATTATCGTGCAAAATACGACAACATATAAACTGTGAGTTAAAATACAAATATTTTCGTCTAGACAATATACACACCCAAATAAGTCCTCATTACAATTATTTATACATTATTTTATAAAAATAGTGAAGACCACTAAAATAATTTTCTAGAACCATCATTCCATACCCCGACTAGTACTCACTACATTCTCGCCTCCTGATAAGAAAAATGGAACAAAAAAGAAAAGGGTGAGCTCAACTAGCCCAATAAAGAATGTTATGGCTAAGATAATATAGAACAAATTATCGTTAGTCCTCAACAGGAAAAAATCTAATAGAATATAATAGACAACAAGTTATAAATCAATATTCGCAGCGGAAATAACAATTCATTTAGAAGAGTTAAGTAGAGAATGAAATCTACTATCTTCTATGATTTTAAAGTCCATCATTAATATTTTATCCATGTAATATCAATCAATATACATTTTGAATTAAATATTCATCTTTGCACTATAGGCCAAAGATATTCATCAGTTGGTCATGTTCATCTCAACACCTGTTAATCTTTGCACTACGGGCCAAAGATATTCATCAGAAAATCATTTATCTTTGCACTACTGGCCAATGATATTCAGTAATATCATCATTTAGGACTGAGGATGATGAAAAATATTTTTAAAGAAACGAATCCAGCGAAATAAAAGGACAAAGATTAGGAATTCGTACTTTAAACAATCCAAGTTCAAAAATACTTCTTAATAAACCATAGTGGAGTAAAATTCAAGAATAAAGATCAAAACATGGATACAATCAAAGATAGTACCCATAATAGACATCTTGGACAAAGAACGAAAATTTAATTTTTCTGTGAATAGTGCAGTATTTGTGAATAGTGTCGTATACGTGAATAGTAATCTCAACACAAAAAGGTATAAATTTCACAAGAAAAATTATACTAATATTTTGGCATAATGATATTGAAAGAAATAATATCATTTACGAAGAAAATAACGTCCATTACCTCAAAAGAGCAGTACTTCTGACTGGAATACCGGATATAGTGTTGAAGGGAACTTGTATATCAACACTCAAAGTATCAAAATACTCACAAGAATACGCTCGATAATATAGAGAGATAAAACTTCAGTTTCTGGTGTGATTTTCAATTCTAACCTAAGCACCCTATTTATAGGAAAATGCTTAGAACACCAAAGCAGAAAATTTAATAAAATATTAATATATTTAAAAAAGTTCATGTCCAACTTAGAAAATTTGAATTCAGCATGTTTACCACTCATGTAGGGCCCACCCAATTGGTAAAAACGTTTTTCTTAAAATAAATATTTTAAACTCCAAAAATCAATTATTCCGGAACTTCAATAATTCATAATAAATAGCCCTTTTATCAGAAAAATTCGAATCTTATGTCCATTCCATAGGAAATTCAATTCTCTACAACTTTGTAAGTTTAAGTTTTTCCAAATTCCAAGCAAAAATTGACCGAAATCCACATACGGACGATTTTGCAGGCTATAATCAAATTTCAGTCAAAAATGGGGCACACCAACATGTTTAACATGTTTTTAGCATTTATTGTAACAAAAATACTCTTCCTCCTCATTTATTCATATATCACACATTCATTGTAAAAATATAACCATTATTATATTATTGTAATATAATAATATATTTAAATGAATTATTTTATCAGAAAAGATAAAATGTCAATTTTCAACAATTGTCACTTTTCTAAAAATTCCTCCATTTATATTCACATAAATAAATATTTTTCTTATCATATAAATCAATAATTAATTATTCACAAATAATATTACAGAATAACAATACTGACAACCAGGCCGTTCCCAGGAAAGATGGGGTTTTGCGATAAGGATTTCTCCTTACTGGTGCGCAATTAGATGACCCAACCCCTTTCCTCGACAGAACTTTCTAGACATTGCCAATAATGTTATCCAATAATATTATTCAAATAATATGAATTATTGATCTGATAATGGGAAATATTGTGCAGTGACAATTATTGAACAACAATAATATAAAATATCAACATAGCAATTATTGAATCAATAAAATATGAAACAGTAATTACTGTAACAATTATTGAATAGTGCATTCTTACGTAAGAATCAATAATTGGTGCAATACTGCAATGCTTACTACTTATCACCGCCAGACATCGTGTTTTAAACCAATTTAGTATTTCAACAAAGTGTTAACTGTAATAACTTCTGTAGATTATTTATAAAAAAAGCTCATACTTGTTGCTTTCTTCATTCAATCGCTTTTCGTTATGGGGCCCACACAAGGTTGCGCCGTCGTACGAATATTCCCCGACAACAAGAATATTCCACGACCAAACGAATATTCCCCGACAACAATGAATATTTTATAACCACTTGCTTGTTTAAGATATTTGAGCATTTTACCCATAACTAACCACATTAATCAAATCAACCCTTACTATTTCAAAATAATAAATAGAGGTCTTACATTCATACTCGGTTATAACCTCAGGATCCGCACCAAAGCAATTTGGATTGGATTAACATATCACCAAAGAATCATAAATAATTCAATAAATTGATAGAAACAGAACAACTAAGTTTAGCTGAACAAATGGCTTTAACTCCTTCGTAGACAGTCCAACAAGTTTTTCAGAAAAATTTGCAATTTTAATAATGAGCAAAGTTCAAATGCACGGGAGTGCGGGAACTTGCCTATTGTGAGCGTACTTTTCTCGAGTAGGGTAATTACCGTCTCAGAATAGTAGCCTACACCATCCAAAAGGATTTATTTAATTATTAGTTATCGTCGATCAGTAATTATCTATAACTTTGTTTCGGTATTTTTGAGTACCGTTAATTTATCATCGAGTACATTTTTATACCATAAAAAGCTCATTACAATAATTATTTATTATTCATATAGTCTTATACGTCCCTTTTTGACGGATTTTAGTCGGTAAAAATATATTACTAATTTCCCGACTTCATTTTAATTAATTTTTCATAAGTTTTTACACTTTACTTTTTCCATTAAACCACATTAACTATTTTATTATTTTTCCTCCTTCTGGTCCCACCTAGATAATTATAATTTAGTTAGTTTCACAATTTTTTCATATTTTTCCCAGCAATATCACTATTTTTTTAAGCTCATTTCTGTCCAAATTTGTAAATTCTTTAAAATTCGAAATTAAGTCCAAAATTACGAATTTTGGACAGTATCTCAATTACATCAAAATATACTTCTACTCAAAATTTTATCCTAATCTGAGATACAGAACTCAAGTTATGACTGTTTTTTATTTTAGTTTAATCATAACTCTTTCGTTACAATTTCGTTTTCTTTAACTAGTTTGTATCTTTTTCTTGTTTTTCGTTGTTCTTTTAATTTTTCCTCCCTGATCTATGGTATATTAACATATATATGTTCAACATAGACCTGACAAACGGGCGGGCCAAGCCTAAATGGGTTGGGCGAGTGGTAGTCAGACCAAAAATAGAGACGGTAAGTAGGCTAGAGTTTTGTTAATTTAAATTTTGCAAAAAAAAGTCCCACATGTGATGGCAAGTAAAAACTCAAAACCAATTCGTGCCTATTTTTTAGGGTTTGGCCCAAACAGGTTGGGCGAGTGACGAATGAGACCAACGTCCAAATTTTATTGATTAAATTCTGATCCCAAAGCTCGGCATGACGGGCGGGCTGGCTTGGACTTGAGGCTGGGCCCAGATTTACCAGGTCTAGTTCAACATAATCTCAAATATACATAAAACCTAATTACTTTTATACTTAGTTTGTGTGTGATTGCCTCTCGTTGCTTGAATCCTCTTGTTTCTCCTTCTTGGTTAGAATTTTTTTCTCACTCTCTCTCCTCCCTCTAAACTCTGTCTGAATGCCTCGCTGTATCTTCTCTTGTAGCTTTTATTTGTGTTGGATGAAAAGGAAAAAGGTGTGGTATTTATAGACCAGTTAAAAAATTTTCCCACAAAATATCTTGTCCTTCCTTATCCCTTAGCTCAGCCGAATCCTTATCCTCTCTTTCTCTCTTTTTTTTTTCTTATCTTGCTTTACTTGGTAATTGAAAGAATTCTCTAGAGGTTTGACTTTTTTACCAACTTATCCTACTTATTTTGTTTGCTTACCATATTGAGAGAGAAAGAAATATATATACAGTTGTAGTACATTTTTTGGGGTATAGTGACGATTGACCTTGTCATATAGTTATTCTCGTACATACCATGCAATTTACGGGTGAAACCGTCATTCTAACCCAAAAAAATCATGCATCAGATAAATAGATAAATATATATATATATATATGTGTGTGTGTGTGTGTGTGTGAGAGACATGTGTGTGTATTGTAAACATGTGGTTATACACGTATACATACTTAGATTAATTGTAAGCACATTTGTATTATTTTTGTGCATGTATACTCGTGTTAGTTATACGTATGTAAGTATACTTAAATTATATTTATTTATGTATATTTGTACTTTATTTGGTATGGTTACGTGATTTTTAAAGTGTCATTTTCTAGTTACTTCCCCTTTGTTAAACTTACTCAAATAATATATGTATTTATAAACATTATACACATATTTTTCAATAATCAAGAATAAAAATTAGATTTCAGCAATAATTGCATTTATATTCACAAAATTTATTACAAGGGTTTTTGGAATATTACAGAAAATGCCAAAATGTTATACTGTACTGGCTCAGTAAACGGCTCCTGCTAATTCATTATTTGCTCTTTCCCATGTTAATCAGTAAAACACCTAAGATTGCTGAAAGGTTAGATTTGATCTTGCAGTTCATTACATACTTCTTCCATTCATTCAAATTAATAAAACCCCAACTAGGGTCTTCTTAATATTATTCCTGAAATGTTTAAACAGTTTAGGTCCACAAATTTATGTTCAACAGGAAAGGCCTAGTGTTACTGTTACATTTGATGCGTCTCTATTCCACGACGTGGTTTAAGTTGTAAAATACCAAAAAAAAATAGTTGCATCTAAAATCGACTTGACTCAACTCTCCGGCCAAAAATGAAGGGGGAAAATACTGAAGAAAATAGAAGATAAAATTTCTACATGAATCCCTCTCACGTATTTCTATATGAAATAATATTTCTACATAAATTTTGATATTGACCAAAATTTTGAGACGTTTTCAAACTATCTGAAATCGCATGATACAATTATGTTCTCATCTACAATTAGACACCATAGAAAAAAAGACTTCAAGTCGTCAAAAATATTTTTTTTTACTGATGTATTTTAACCCCCCTCTAAAAACGTTATTGTTCCGCCACTGATTAGCATATTAACCATTCAACCCATCGAGTGGTTATATTTAAACTGAATCTAACCACACCACTGTTTTCAGTTAGTACGAGAATGTGCTTCCATTAATGTTTTGTTACAAATTGCTCTAAAAGCTTAAGTTGATAGAGAGAGAACCAACAATTTAACATATGGATGAAAAATAAATGACAGACCATTTTGACTCGGGCAAATATCATGGAGCACAAAGGTGAACAGACTTACTTGGGTAGACATCATAAAATCTATAGACTAGAGTAATCTGCACATAGATACATAAACAATCTTCAGCTCATTGCATTAATTGCACAGAATTTACGTGTGCGCAGTGCTATGATAAAAGAGAGAAATATATTAAGGAAAAGGTAACTTGTGAACCAAGGGATTGTTACAAGACAATTTGATTAGGAATATGAGGCCAGTAAGGAATTCAGATAATACAATTATGCAAGTGCTTACGTGGGTGTAAATTTAGCCCCACCTCGACCAGTTGTGAAGAACCCGTAAGATAACTAAGCGTTAAAAGGCGAAGCATATTATAAGATTAAGCATACCTTTATCGGTCTTTTGGCTAAGATCAAGTGTAATATCTGTTCTTATTAGTTTAATATCTGATATGTGGACTATTGGCTCACATGATATTAAATTTATTTTCTAAGGGGGAGAGTCCATCATAGTAGCTTGCTGCTGGGACTTTCAAGTGTCGCTTTGGTTTTGCACCATAGCAATGACTTGGCGCACCCAATCAAATTAGTTTTAATGTTTTTGCAGTATAGCCCTTGCTTAGCGAACACCACCAAATTAGTTTTAATGTTAATACTAATATTACACTTGCAAATGTAACTTTTTTGTATATGAAATGAGAATTGCTCTAAGATGTGCTAGTTAACAACCACCAAAAAAAAAGAAAAAACTATTACTACTAAAGGTAAAGGTGCGTAAATTTTGGCATGAACATTAACATAATAGTATCGGATTGGAAAACATGATCTTATTCTTTATGTTGATTTTCTTTCTCAAATATTATCATTTGCATTAGACAATAGGGGTGAGCAAGGTGGGTTTGAAGTCCAAACCGCACCCGAAATCGGAAACCGCTTAGGTGCGGTTTGAAAAATTCAAAACCGCACACGAAACCGCTTGTGATTGATGCGGTGCAGTTTTAAAGTGTGCGGTGCGATTTCGGTTCCAAAATCAATTGAAACAACAAAAAAGTCTAAGCCTTCAATAAAATTTAACATAGAACTTACATCGAGTAATTAACTTAGTAGCGAGCTTCGTGAATGAGAATTATATCAAGCATAGAACCAAAGTTCTTTCTGCCAAACATGTCAAATTCACCATCAAATCATAGAACAGTGAGACACGTAAAATAATTTTAGTTTATAATAAAGGAATAATGCTTTAAAACTAAAATATACGCTATATAAAACAATGGAGACCATATATTTGATAAGAAGTAAGAAGGTTTATCTAGTTCTCCAAAAATTAACAGTATATACTGTAGATATAGAATGAAATTCTATCTTATATATTGCAGGGATGACTTATAGAATATAATCCTAACTATACTTAATTTGAAAAATAATCTATTAGACTATTAATATTATAGTATTGACCTTAACCAATGCATCAAGTGCTCGAACCAACGAATTTGGCCTTTCAGCTATAAGCCCCTCCAATAACGCATCAAACAAATTCAAAATTTCAAAATCCAATTGCTTAATTTTGGACTCTATAACCTTTAACAATCTTCTATCAATTGGTGAAAAAGTGACAATGCAAGACTGGGGTTTTCTCTGAGCGTGTTCAAGTGAAAAGTAACTTTAGAATTAACTAGAGATAATACACACATATACACACATGGTGCGATTTCGGTTTTATGCGTGCGGTTTTGGCTAGTAACCAAACCGGAACCGTAGATTTGGTTATTCAACCCACCTAAAAAAAACGCCACATCTGCGGAACCGCTTGGTGCGGTTAAATGCGGTTTTTTGAAGTGCGATTTTGGTTCAATTTGGTATCTTGAGTCCTATTAGACAACTAGATATAATTAATTTTGTACACGATTTTTTTTTTAAATTCCATGAATAAATTACGTCTAAATGTGTCAAATGCAAACATTAATAATCAAAATAAAATTAAGAGAAAATTAGGACTTCAATTTCTTAATATTCACAATAAAATTAAGAAAAAATTAGGTACAATCTAATGAACCCGAGCTTAGAGTATGTAAATTTTAACCTATGATAAGTTATTGCATATAACTGTTGGAAATCTGCTATATTTCTAATAGCAGTAAGTAACGCAACAAGACAAACTGATTGCAAAGAGAAAATATCTACTGTGAAGAAGAAATAGTAATCTGCTATATATGGTAGAAAAAAGGAGAGAGCAACAAAAAGAATAAGGAATGCCAAAAAAATAGCTCCTTCACTTTTCAATAATAATTATAATGATACCCGCAAAAGCTATTTACAACTGTTATTTATAGACTTATGGAACATGCCTACATGCATTACAATCATTCTCCACTATTAATGAAGTGGAGAGACCCACTACTACTACTAACAAGTCACTAAGCCACCACATAAGACAAAACATAACCCCACTATTACCATTAACCTTAATAACATAAAGTATAATTTGCATCATATTTTTTCACTCCCCCATGATGCAAAACTGGATACTCCAAGTAAAGTTCTAAATTTCACGAGCTTCAGATAGGATAGTGCTTTCGTGAAACCATCAACAACTTGTTCATTGGTGGAACAATATTTCATCGCAATCAATCCTTCCGTAACATCTCTAATGAAATGATGACGTAGTTTGATGTGCTTGGTTCTCCCGTGAAAAATAGGATTCCTTGTCATTGCAATCGTCGCCTTGTTGTCACAATAAATCTCTGTGGAACCATGCTAAAGTTGTTGCAAATCTACAAGTATTCTTCTCGTCCAAATGGCTTGACAAGTAGTTGTAGTTGCTGGAATGTACTTCGTTTTGGACGATGATAGTGTTGTGGTAGCTTGCTTGTTTGAACTCCACGAAACAACTCCTGATCTGAGGCTAAAACCATAGCCACTTATGCTCTTTCTATCATCTACAAAACCAGCCCAATCACCATCAGTAAAGCCAACCAACTGAAAATTAGGAAGTGGTTTATACCAAATGCCATAGTCTTTGGTTGCACGGATGTATCGAAGAATTCGTTTGGCGACTCCAAGATGATGTACCGAAGGGTTGTGCATAAACCTTGAGATCAAGCTAATAGAAAATACGATATCTGGACGAGTGTTGGTCAAATACATTAGCCCACCAACAATACTTCTAAACCACTTCTCATTTGCTTTTGCTATTCCATCATTCAAAGTTAATTTCTCACAAGTATTCATGGGAGTAGAAACGATTTTACAATTTTGCATGTTACATTTTTGAAGCAAATCTTAAGCATACTTCTCTTGAGAAATAAAAATACCACGTTCTGTTTGTTGAACTTGAAGACCAAAAAAATAATGCAATAACATCCCCAAATCCGTCATATCAAACTCAAGCATCATTCTTTCCTTGAATTCTTTAACAAGAGCATTGGATGAGCCCATGTAAATAATGTTATCCACATAAACACAAACAATAAGCACATCATTACCTTTTACTTTCACATATAAGGTGGGCTAACTCTCACTTCGATGAAAATCATTTTTCTAAAAATAGGTGTCAAGCCTGCTATACCAAGCTCTCGGCGCTTGTTTGAGACATAAAGGGCCTTTTTCAACTTGTAAACTTTCTCCTCTTAACCATTAATGACAAATCCATGTGGTTGTTCAACATACACATCCTCGTCCATAAAACCATTTAGAAACGTAGACTTTACATCAAATTGAAAAACATTCCAATTTTTTTGAGTTGCTAAAGCCAAAATTATTCTAACAGTCTCAAATCTAGCTACGGGTGAAGAAGTTTCAAAATAATCAATTTCATGCTTTTGTACATACCCTTTGGCGACTAGCCTCGCTTTATGCTTTTGCACACCTCCATCGGGTTGATATTTTACCTTGTAGACCCATTTCACTCCAATAGCTTTCTTTTTCGGTGACAAATCTTCAAGCTAATCCCAAGTGTTGTTTCTTTCAATGGTGGACATTTCCTCCTTCATTGACTTCTCCCACTCTTTTTTCCCGCAAGCTTCATCATAACTTAAAGGTTCTGCAACCAAAAGAGTATAAGAAGAAGCATATATATCACTCAAAGACCACATCTTTGTTGGCGGTGTTTCACTGTCGCTGGATGATTCATTACTGATAGATGGACGGTTAGTTGAACTTCTAGTTAGACTTTGTATAGGAGAATTTTGGGGTGAACCCACATCCTCTTGTAGCTGAGCTGATTTTGTCCCATCTTCTACAAAGGATATATTCTGATCTTTATCACCATATTGATCGGGCTTAACTTTCAACCAAGCTTCATAAGGTGTCTGATTTCTAACTATTTTTGTTGGAGATATGTTGAGAAGATAGAATGTAGTGGCTACTAAATCGACCCAAAAACTATTCAGAAGCTCCTTCTCATTTAGTATATACTCCGTGCCATTTCTACAATCGTCTGATTTTTTTCGCTCAGCAACTCCATTCTATTCTGGCGTCTTTCTTACTATTTTTTTAGTTACCTCTAGATACCATTCTCTTTGCCAAAAAGAGTAAAGTCATCGGATAAGAACTCTCCCCCTCTATCAGCTCAGAGAGTTTTGATTGCATAGCCACTTTGTTTCTTTGCAAAGGGTTTGAACTCCTTAAACTTTTCAAACGCCTCGAATTTTTGAGCAAGAAAAAACACCCAACTCATACGAGAAAAATCATCAGTAAATAATAGAAAATATTTACTATTATTTAAAGATAAAGTTTTTGTTTGTCCACAAGTATCTGCGTGAACCAATTCAAAAGGCATCTTTGCTCTACAAGCTTTACCAACCGGAAAGGGCAGCTTGTGTTGCTTTCCGTAAACACAACCTTCATAAACTATCAACAGAAACAATATATGGCAATTAGGGGTGTAAGTCGAGTCAAGTAGCTAGGTACTCGATTCGAGATCGACTCAAAAATATGATCCAAAGCTCGAATTCAAAGTTGATCTGAGTCGAATATGATTCATACTCATTTTTTGTTAAATGGTACACGAGTCAAATTCGAGCATACTAGTTGCCAACCGAAAAGAGCAGCTTGTGTTGCTTTTCGTAAACACAACCTTCATAAACTATCAACAGAAATAATAGATGGCAATTAGGGGTGTAAGCCGAACCAAGTAGCTCGGTACTCGATTCGAGATCGGCTCAAAAATATAATCCAAAGCTCGAATTCAAAGTTGATCCGAGTCAAATATGATCCATACTCATTTTTTTGTTTAATGATACACAAGTCGAATTCGAGCATATCAGTGTTCGCTCAGATTAGGGTTCGCGTATTTCATTTTTTTTCGAACCGTACTTGATACCTGCTCGATGGATTATATTCGAATATTGGTTTGATCCATGTTAGTAAGCTAATATGTGATATTTGTATCAATCTTTATAATTTATAAAGTGTAGCACGAAATTGTGTAAACTTGTACTTGAATAAATCAATGACTTGAATGTCAATTTATATTACATTCTTTATAATTTCTATACATAAATAAAAGTGAAAAAGTATTATATATAAATATTAGTTAAGTAACAAATTTAGTATGTAGTGGTTCAGTTTTAAGTGAAATGGTTCATATTCGAAACTGGATTTGAAGGCTCATGAGTAACTCGCTTTGTAAACGAGTCGAATACTTACGAGTCGAGTACTTACTAGCCGAGTAGATCCGAGTAATGATCTGAGTCAAATTTGGCGCAAAAATAGAAATCCCTAATCGAATCCGAGTCGAATTCGAGCTTAATTTTTTCGAGTTGATCCGAATCTGAGTATTAAGGTGTTTGTTGAGATTCGACTCGTTTACACCCCTAATGACAATCCTGGCACCATATTTTTTTGACCTAACAATTTTCATCCCATTAAAATGCAAATGTCCATACCTTAAATGCCAAAGCCTAGACTCGTTACGAACATTAACAACCATTGCACAATCATCCAAACATGATAACTCAAGAGGAAACATTTTGTTTTCAGTCATGTGGACCTTAAAAATAGAATTTTGAGATTTCCTATTTTTAATTTCACACATTCCGTCATGAAAATGGACCATGTATCCTTTTTGAATCAACTAACCCACACTAAGTAGGTTATGCGCCAAACCGAGAATATATTAAACATCATGAATTAGTTTTTCAATACCTGACTTGGTTTTAACTGCTATTGTCCCTCTTCCTTCAATATGTACTTGCTTGCCATCACCAAGCCCGACATTTAACTGGACTGATTTATACATTTTCCGAATCAACTCCCTTTTTCCAGTCATATGGTTGCTACAACCTCTGTCTAGAAAGTAAACATCATTCTTACTTATGTTAGGATTTTAAGAAACAAACTACCTTCTTCTTCCATTTTAACGACAAAGTTGGCTTGTTGTTTGGCTGTCTCAATATTCTTTGAACAATATGGTGCAATGTACCCATAATTTTTATAATTATAGCATTGTCTTCCTTTGTTATCCTGCCTGTCAAAGTGCCCCATATCAGACCTTCTTCCACCTCTTCCACGACCACGGTAGCCAATTCTATCTCAGCCTCTACCAAATTGTTTTTGTCCAGAAGAGCCTTTGCCAAATTTTCCTTTACTTGAGACCTCCACCTTGGTTTGAAAGGCATGCTCAAGAT
The DNA here is from genome assembly GCA_020205605.1 of Panax ginseng. Classification (NCBI taxonomy): domain Eukaryota; kingdom Viridiplantae; phylum Streptophyta; class Magnoliopsida; order Apiales; family Araliaceae; genus Panax; species Panax ginseng. The sequence continues at coordinate 132,995,647 of CM035133.1, read as the reverse complement.
TCTTCTCCTTTGATATTAAATCTTTGTTTTGAGGGGGAGAGTCAATCACAGTAGTTTTCTGCTCGGCTTCTCAAGTGTCTCCTTGGCTTTGCACTATAGCCTTGGCATGACGCATCCCACCAAATCGGTTTGAATATTTTTGGTACTAAATTGTGGTTAACACAAGGAAATTAACAATTGTAGTCGAGTTTTACAGCATCCATTTGAGTTCTACTGCATCCATGAACTTTGGGTGGCAAACTAGCAATTATAAACAAGTTTTACCCCAAAAATGACCAAGTTAGCGTTTTTGACTTGTAATCCATAGTAATGAGATATCAATACCGTTTGGAAGAATAAATATGCATGTATTTGTGGTTTTGGCTTTAAAGAGTCCTAGACGGAGTCTGTTGTCCAAATTACTCTTTCAAATCAACTTTGATATAGAATAACAGTTGCTCTATGATGCGTTCCCTCACATAAACAAGTACCTTTTTCCTATCAAGTATCAACTTTTAAGTTTCCTTCAGACACTTGGATTTAATATATTACATAATTTTCCTTTGATATTAAACTTCAGTGAGTAAAATTTACTATTAGGAAAACATATTGAAAAAACTATTTGTGTGTAATGTAAATCTTGATATTCCAAAAACAAAGTCAATAATGGAAATAGGTCCCTCGGGTCAAGGGACAATGTCAAGTAGATAATTTGTATGGGACATATACCTCCCAAAAGATAACGGTGGTGTGGAAAGGTTTCCTCAGTCCGAATAAAGTTTCTGGAGGTAGCAGTATTCGATCTAAAACTATTGGAGTTTGTAAAGTTGATGAATGATTGCAACAGTAATTAAAGGTCAACAACGGTTCTTAATTTCAATTGATTTGTAAAGAGATTGATCGACAAAGTTCTTCATACACCCTTTTGACTTGTATATATGATTCAAAAAATTTATGAGGTCATTTGAGTCATAAGTTAGTGAATAATAATAAATATATGGCGGTCAATTAATTTGCATAATCTTATTGTATGTCCCACATTGACTGACCATTGAACAAGATAAGGATTTAAGTACAATGTGTATCCTCATTTGAAAATTACTTACCTGGATGGGGTGAATGGGTGATCAAAAAAGCCTATTGCCTAGGTTAGTGGCCTCCATTGCACTTTGGAGGGGTGCTATCCTAAGGTCTACCCAAGTGGTGGAGCCTACATCATAATTTGTGACAGTAAGGGCCTGCGTTCGCGCGGCCCTTTCCAATTTAGTTTTAATGATAGTCATCTTTGAATTAAACTTGGGTTTCTTTATAGAAATATACAACAATTAGAAAGTAATTACACTATTAGTGCATCACTAAAATATTTACAAACATAATAACTTTTTCATATTTATTTACAATATTAGTGCAATTAGGATTCCTTAATTTAGGGAATTAGTATAGGATTCAATTCATAATAATAAGGAAACCTAAAATCAATAAGAAATAACTACCATAAATAATAATTCAAATTCAAATATCTTAGATCTAACAACAAAAATAACAAAGAGAAAATCACGAACAACCAAAATAAATCGAAAAAGAAAAAGTCAGAGTTACCAAACGAGCAAGAACAGATCCAAAACGAATTCGGAGTAGCCGAACAAAGAGGAATCACGAACAACCAAAACAAAACAAATCGAAGAAGAAGAAAAAGAAACCGGAGTTACCAAAACAAATCGAAGAAGAAGAAAGTCGGAGTTACCAAACCAGCAAGAACAGATCCAAAACGAATTTGGAGTAGCCGATCAAAGAGAAAAGCACGAACAATTTTTTTTTTTATGAATATTTGGTTACCCACAAAAACTAAAATGGTTACCTTTGTATTAAAGTTTGGCTACCAACTGCACTATATTCAAAATAATTTTATTTTTAAAAGGTTATTAATAAGTAACTAACAGCTACATAAATGGAAACTTAGACATGGCATTTCGGATACCATCTGCACGTAACACTTGGAAACTGTTCTTAAATTTTTTTTATAATTAATTGGTAACTCAATAAAACTAAATTGGTTACCTTTTTATGAAGGTATGACTACCAACGTATAAATAACATTTTAAAAATAAAATTATTATGAATATGGTGCAGTTAGTAGCCAAACTTTCGTACAAAGGTAACAATTCTACATTTTGTGGGTAACCAAATATTCATAAAAAATATACCAAAAAATGGGCAGCTGATATTGTACTAATATTGTATACACCATAAATTAGAGCAAAGATGGCAAAAGAGAATCTACACCATAAGTTTTGCCTACAATTTCCAATGTAGTCGTGCATGGTTGCCTTACTAATTCCTTCGTATCAATTAATCGTGAGAAAACATGGGGTAAAATCATTTCCATATAACTTTCAAAGGGTTTTTGGCAAGCTGGAATAATATCGACAAGTGTTGAAAGAGTTGCCTGAGCAACTTTATGGTGGGAATCATTTAAGTGCCGAAAAAATAACTTCATCACCTTCTCAAAACTCTCGGTGACATCATCGCCTTTGGAGTTTCATACAGAGTGGGGTTGGTAGTTGAAAATTGAGGTGATGAGATCTGAAGAGGCCATGGATGAGAGAGAAAACAGAGCTTGCTAGCAACAACCGAAGTTGGATGGATAGGGGTTAGTTGGTTTGACTGTAAATAAGTTGGGCGGGTCAAATTAAGTAATACTAATTGCATATTAATTCCTTAAATTAAGGAATCCTAATTGCACTAATATTGTAAATAAATATGGGAAGTCTATTACTTTTGTAAATATTTTATGAGTGCACTATTGTTGTAATTATTTTAAAAAATATAATAGAATATGTAATTGATCCTTAAACTTGTTTGGTCATGAATGACTCTTTGAATTAAACTTGGGTGTAATTATAATTTTCAATATGGGCTGAAACTTGTTGGGCAACCGATCGCCTATATATATCCACAAAAATATGACTGTCATTTGGTCCATTTATCCCCTCACTTATTATCAAAAGTTTTACTCATTTCAATATTGTAACTCACTCTTTACATTCAAAAAATTTTCACTAACTAAATTTTTTACTAGTTCTCTCTACAAATTTTATATTAGTTTGTGTTCTTCAAAAAAATCGTTCTCTTTATAAATTTATCACTTTTTTCGCAAATTGTCGTAATCATTTTCCAGACTCGTGCAATTAATAAAGTTGAAATACACTATTTTTGAATGTTATTACTATACAAACTTTCATACTTTGCACTGTTTAGTATATTAATTCTTCTATTCAAAAAGATTAAACTTATTTCATGATTTTAATTATGTTATTAATTGTGAAGTAACACAACTCATCAAGCACCTCGGTGCATTGGTGAAGTGGTTTGGTATCATGAACACACAAATTTAGCCTATCCAAATCATAGTTATCAAAATCGAACCGGAGTTCAACCGCTTGAACTGGTTAAGTCGGATTATTATATTTATTTTTTTTGTAAATATTTTATATAATAATATGAGGTACAAAATCATACATTTTATATGAGAAACATAATTTTTTAGTAGAGACCAACGATAATAGAACTCTATTACATAACAAATAAATTAAAAGGAAAAATTTTAAGTTAGAAAAAGAATAAAAATATATATTAATAATACAATGAATAAAAAATATCACAAAGAATAAAACTCATATTAAATTAATAGATGAAAGAATATGTTAATAAATATAAAGAAAAAAAACATATTAATGAGTAAAAAGTATATGTTAATAAATACAAACATATCAATTCTTTTGCTTAATTATTCTACCTTCATCTATAATGTATAATACAGATAAAACAATCACGTGTCAAAATTTTGCAAGAATAGGCGGCCCACATGTAGCATGGTGTATAATTAGTCAAAATGAAATATTCCAAAACATATTCCAATATTATTCTCACACCTCATTCCCACACTTAATTCCTAGTTTCCCACCTCCCCTTCTCACTACTTTCCCTCTCTCTCTATTCTCAGTATATCATTACTTTGAAGTAATGATAAGTTATTGCATATAACACAAACCATAGCAGTTTTTGAAAAGTTGGATTTTTGGGACTTGGCATAAACTAGTTGAGAGGACAAAGGAATGGTACAGATGAAAAGCTGTGCCATTTCATGCAAAACCCTTATACTTGAAGTTAATGGCTTTTGAGAAATTGCATCAGTTGAAGTTAGCACAGCACCAATAATCAGCCAATTTTTGGCTGGTTATTTTAAGATCATTACAAAAGCAACCCCGCCTAGAAGAGAAGACATCATAAGCGCAGCAGATTCCCACATGGACAGAATGCATAAAAAGAATACAGTATTTATAGCCACAACACAATTATGCAATTCACAATTATGCAATTATGCAAACGGAGTTCAAGTTACTCATAGCTATACTCAGCTAAAATCTCGAAAATTCTAAAGGGGAAAGTAAAAGTTTTTCGGAAACTGATAGAGAGGTATTGTTATAAAACTAGTTTTGTTTAAAGTTGAGGTATAGTTATTTTTCCTTATCTTTGTGCTCAACGTAATAGAGATAAAAGATTTACATATAAGCATGGATGAGGTATTTGAAAAAGGTCAAGACATTATCCTTCATCCTGAAAGGAAAAGAAGTATTGGATATAACTAAGATAGATGATGAACTAAGAACCGAGGCAAGTCTTCCAATTTCTTTGTGATTCTATGAATTGGTTATTATATGAGATCTTTAAGAATATGTTGAATTACATGTTACATGCTATAAACTGTGAAAGTCAATATATGATTAAGTTGATTGAGTTATGAAACTCAATACATATGTGATATATGATATGAACATATATTGTTTAAAGTGATGATGCATGAATGTTATAAAGGATTATGAGATATATGTTGAACATGAAACTACGTGTTATATGAAGCATGACAACTGTTAGATTTGTTGGGCTGTCGAGCTCAGTCTTGCAAAAATATAATTTTTCCATGTATGATATGCAACACGATTTCTTGCGATCCGGATGGTAAAGAATAGAAGCCTGTGTGCAGAAAAGCTGTTTCTTTTAAGTAGGAACTATATTACATCTAAATGACAATTTTTAGTATGTGTAAATGAGAATTATAGAAATAGTGAGTTATTTCGGTAACTAAAGAATGTTGTGTTAAGTTAAAAATGCAGTTTGGCAATTACCTTAAGAAGTAATGTCTTATAGAAATGATATTGTATACGACATGATATGAGTTTAAAAAGATGATATATATATATATATATATATATATATATATATATATATATATTATAATCTAAATTATAAAATGAATATGATTTCACAATAAAGGAGAATCGTAAAGGTTGCGATTCAGGGAACAAATGAAAGAAGGACATAAATGTTTTTAAGTATCTGCATTTATAGCTGTTATAGCATTGAATAATGTTATAAAGCTAATTCAAGATGGTTTCTAACGCACAAAGTCAGGATTAAGATTAGTCCTGAATTTAAATTAAGATAGTCCCATTTTTGGGGTCGTTACATCAACAACACACTATGAGAAAGGTTCTTCATTTCAATTGATTTGTAAGGAGATTGATTGAAAGAAGTTCTTCATATACCCTTTTGACTTATATGATTCCAAAAATTTATGAGGTCATTTATGTAACGCCCCTGAAATTCGGTCTATTTTTAAATCCGAGTTCGGTGTGTCACGGTACTACCCATCCAGTAGAATCTTAAGGCATGAGTGTAATTAATATATTATTGTTACATATCACTGCAAATCTCAAGTTTTAAGACCTTTACATCTTCAAATTATAATATTAATGAATATTACAACATACAAATATTATAATTACAACAACCAATTACATCACAATATGTAATCCTCTAAGATTTCTTCTTTAACAAATTCCTTCCACTTAACAATATCTGACTATTCAAGTCCATCTGCTCTAACTGTAAAAGTTTTAGAGTTTTGCAAGGGTAAGCATTTAATTGCCCAGCAAGTTATAACATTTGAATAAACAATAAAATCAAGAATCAATTCAGTATTCTTTGAAAACTTCATCAACGAAACAATAATTGAGAAGCAATTCGAATAAACAGGAATAACTTAAATTCCTATTATTCTCAAACATCACAATCTCTATTAACTACTCCTACTGACTTTCACATTTTCATTTATTAAAACATACATTTTGACATCAACAATGTTTATATCATCGTGATAACACAATCTGTGTTTATTTCCATGTAACATCTTAACATGTGTCCAGTTGAAACATTTAGCATGGACTTAATCATAACTCAACTCATGCATCAATAGAACTGTAACAACTTATATAGTTCAATAGCAGAACAATTCATAGCTAAACACCTTGTACGTACAAATATAACATCTTTGCATAAATACATGAAACTTGTATTCAGTTCAACATTTTGAATGAAGTTAAGAAACATGCTTAATATCAACAATTAAATAAGAGTTAGAAACTTGCTCAATAAAATTCGAGTAAGTTTAGGAAACTTATCTCAAGCACTACTTTACAACTTACGCTATATTGATCTTTAAACGATCTACATATATCATTAAGTTCAAACATATCAGTTAGTCAAGTATTGAACCCAAATATTGGTTTACTTTAGCTTATCTTAGCTTATTTCACTATTCACGATGTTCGAGTTTTATAACTCGACACAACGTACTTAACTTTATACACCCTAGTATATTTCTCTTTTAACTCCGTTAGTTTAGACTTTAATTAGAAAGTCTCATGATACTTACGTCTTATATAGCTCGGTACAACGTAGTATAACGTTGCCCGATTACTCGACTTTTGGAAACCAACACACTTTTGTTTACTTCCCGCTTAGCCTAAATCATAATTTACAATTACATATTAAAAGTCCTTCTATGACTTTATTAATTTCATTTCATCTCTTATGGTTCGCATTTTATGATTTAATCAATACTCCCAACTTTTATTTTTTATTTTTCGTTACAGGTATAAAGCAGACATCTTCACTTGTCTGCTTTGAGGTAAAGCAGACAGCTTGACTTGTGTATGACATGAGGTCTATAACATGCCTAAAATTTCACTGTTATATGACTCATGATTTGAGAATTAAAAATGAACACAGAAGCATGTTAGAACTTCAAAATGAGCAAACGCCGAGCGTCGGTGCGTCGAGCGACTTTGACGTTCGACGTTCCGAATCGCGTTTCGGAGAAATAACAAGTCATAATAAATCTAATAAAGTCCTACGGGGCGAGATTTGGCTATAAATGATATTTTACGCCGACAAACTTCTTTTCAGGCATAAATAAAGTAATAAAAATATGTAATAAATATAAATTATTTATTTAAGCCAAATAAAAACTATAGTTGCCTATAAAATTATTTGTGGTGCAATGAAGGACGAGAAACCTTTAAATTTTTTTATAAATTATAAAAATCATATTTTGAGATTTTCGGGGTTAAAAATGAAGTTTTTGAGTTGAGATTTATGTAATGGAGTATATATATATATATGTGTGTGTGTGTGTGTGTGTGTGTGTGTGTGTGTGTGTGTGTGTGTGGCAACGAACCGTGTTGACTCATGAACGGACAAGGTGATATAAAAATTAATTAAAGAAATAATATAGTGAATTGAGTTTTACTATAAAAAGGTGTGTATTAGATGTTTAAACTTCGAATTTGCTGGTAAAAGTAAAAGATAATTTTTAAATAAAATGTAAATGATTTAAACTTCAAGATGTAAAATATTTACATCTTAAAATGTATGAGACCTTTATTATTTATATTAAGAAGCGATTTGAATATTTTTAATAATGATTAAAATATTATTAAATGATTAATAATATTAGATAATAATTAAAATATTAATAAATGATTAATAATATTAGATAATAATTATAATATTATTAAATGATTAATAATATTAGATAATGATTAACATATTATTAAATGATTAATAATATTAGTTAAGATTAAATTATTATTAAAGGATTAATAATATTAGTGTTTGATTCAATATTATTAAAGGTTTAATAATATTGGTAAATGATTAAAATATATGAAATGATTTATAATATTTGTGAGCGATTAATATTCTATTAAATGATTAATAATATTAGATAATTAAAATATTATTAAATGATCAATAATATTAGATGATTAACATATTATTAAGCGATTAATAATATTAGAGAAGGAGTAAAATATTATTAAAGGATTAATAATATTTGTAAATTAGTAAAATTATTAAGTGTAAGACCCCAACTTTTTATGAATAAAGATTTAATTTTTTCTAAATATTATTTTAAATAATAAGATGTTGATTTGATATAATGGTATAATTATGGGTGATATGTGCAAATTTTGTAAAGTAAGCAAGTTGCCATAAAATATTCGTTTCGTCGGGGAATATTCGTACGACGACACAATCATTAATGGATCCCACAACGGAATAACTGTTGGATATATAAAGCGACAAAAATAACCTTTTTATAAAAAATAACAACAAAATTTTTACCATTAACTGTTAAAATACCCGGTAATAAAAGTACAGTAATACGCGCAGTTGCACAGTAGCACACGATATTGCACAATATCTCTGATTATTAATTCTTACGTAAGAAGTCACTCAGTTTCTTCAATAATTACCATAGTAGTTGTTGGGTAGTATCTCATATTATTGATTCAGTTATTGTCACAGTATTATCTGCAAAATATTTTATATTATTAAATCAATAATTGAGACAACATAGTTATTCATATTATTATTTACATTATTGACAATGTCTAGAAAGTTCTGTCAAGGAAAGGGGTTAGATTATTTAATTGCACGCCAATAAATAGAAATCCTTATCGAAAATCCTTCTCTTTCCTATGAATGATCTAGTTGTCAATATTGTAAGTTATAATATTAATGATGAATAATTATTGAAAGATTAAAAATGTGTTTATTGAAGATAAGTGATTTATGGTAAATATTTATTCAATTTTTGATATAAATATAGGGGTTTGTCATGAAGTATTTATTATAAGTTTGGCTTATTACATTGACCCCCACTTACTCATTTTTCAAAATCGCCGGTAGAAAGTTGTCTCAGTTTTGTTTTTTTATTATTATAATAGTAATAAAACAGAAAATTTTTATATAAAATAGAATACTTTTTATATTATATATAAAGTTATTTATTTTATTAGATTATAATTATAATATATTATATATTATATAAAGTTTTTGTTTTATTAGAATATTTTATTACAGTGATGAATAGTAAAAATCAGAAAAATCACGCGAATTCGTCCGTGAATTCTCTTCTGTTCATCCGTGATTATTTTCTTAAATAGTGTCCTGCCATTCTCCTATAAATAGGATGCTTAGTTAAGAAATGAAAATCACACAAGAATCAGAGAATTCTTCTTCTATAATATTGTGCGTATTTTTTTCTAGTATAAGAATACTTTGAGTGTTACTAATAGTGCAAGATTTCCTCAAGAATATATATAGTATACCAGTCAGATTTAGTCTTCTACTAAGGTAAATGATATTATTTTTTTTGTAAGGGATATTATTTTTGTTCAATATTCGTAAGGAATATTATTTTCTTCCATACTATATAGTATGTAAGTGATATTATTTCGTTTCATATTCCTAAATCTACACTTACTTTGATAAGTATTACTTATATAATCACTGAAATTAGTAGAATATCTTTGAGTTTTGCGCTTCATCTAGTATTGTTTTCACTAGAATATTGGTCTGAACTTTCTTGTTAAATTTTAATCTTTTCATGTCGGGGTACTATTCATGAGATACTATTCATACGGTACTATTCATGAGTACTGTTCACAACATAATTAAATTTTCTCTTCTGTCTAAATTATTTTTGATACATGAATATCATTCTTGAATTTTACTCCACAATTAGTTATCATGTTGACAATTTGGACATTCTTGAACTCTGGATAATATTTATCCTTAATCTCACTTGATTCATTCTTTATATCATTATCATCGTCCTCATGCTCATATTGTGGTGAAAGTCATCTTTGGCCCGTAGTGCATAGATGAACTGTTAATTGGTATGATTTTGACTAGGAATTATGAATTGGTATAATCATGACCTGTAATGTTACAGAAAAATGATGTGGTGAAAGTCCTCTTTGACCCGTAGTGCATAGATGGATAGATGTTTGGCATGATCATGACCACTGATGATACAAACGAATATCCTTGGCCCATAGTGCATGGATAATTTGTTGATTTAAAACATTTATTGATTGTTGTTGCAGAGATAAATTATTGATGATGGATTTTTAAATCATAGAAGATAGTAGACTTTACGCTCTACTTGAATCCTCTAATGGATTGCTATTTCCGCTGCAGTTGTTGATCTAAAACTTATTGTCTATTGTATTTTATAAATTTTTTCCTTGTTGAGGACTAATGATAATTTGTTTTACCTTATCTTAGTCATAATATTCTTTACTGGGCTAGTTGAGCTCACCCTTTTCCTTTTGGTTCCATTGTTCTTCTCAGGAGGCGAGAATGTAGCTGGGATAGTCGGGGAGTGGAATAATGGTCCAAGATGGTTATTATATTAGTCCTCACTATTTTTGTAAAATAGTATGAAAATAATTATAACGAGGACTTATTTTGAGTTTGAATATTGTCTACTAGACAATATTTGTATTGAAACTCACAGTTTATGTTTTGTCGTATTTTACACGATAATTAATAGTTGTATAAATGAAGTTGTATTTGAATTTTATACCATGTATTTGGAGACTTAGAATGGGTTGTGTAGACCTATTTTGGGGGCGTCACATTAAGTGACTAGAATATTATTAAAGGATTAATAATGTTAGACAAGAGTTTAAGATTGTGGTTAAGTGATAGTAATATTATTAAGGGATGATAATATTACTAATAAGTTAAAGAATTATTCAATGTTTGATTATGTGGCTAAATGTTAGCTAATTTATTATTCAAGTAATATTATTATGAGATAAAGTATGTTATGCTAATTGAAAGATCAATCTTATAACTAATAGGTCTTTCATAAAAGATTAAATTAAATTGTGTAGCAATAATCGACGGTACAAGCAAGTTTCCCAACTCAAGCTTGAGTTATTATTTTTCAAGAATGCTAGTGGATTAATTATTGACAATTATTCCACATCTATGATTATTGTTATTCGTACTTAGTGCATGTGGCATATTTTTATCGGGTATGAAAGGCTGATCACCCTGATTACCATAAGGTTCAGTTAAATTTGTTCATGGTCATTGTTGACCACTCAACATTAATTATTCAGTTATTCAGTTATTGAAGTTTTTATTCATGCTCTTTCACAATTATATTACATTGTTGAAAACTTGAAAGCTTATTACTTTTCAATTTTGATATATCCTTCTTATATTTAAACTTGTTGGGAAAAGTAATTGCTCACTCTTGCTATATCATGATAACATTTTCAGATTAAGACGAATGTTCAAAGGAAGACAGAGACAATGATAAATTTCAAGAGTAGATTGTTATGCCCATTTAACTATTACGTTATTTTATTTGAATAAATTATGTAAACCTTTTTAGATTCCAAAGGTACATATGTAAGCTAAGGTTGATAGTCCTTGGGTTATGTTGTAAGAGTTTATTGTATAAACAATTTATGTTTATATATTCTGCATTAGTTTATAGAATATGTATGAAGATTATGTATCGTAACACACTAGGTTCGAGGTTCAAGGGACCCAGATTTGGGGGCACTACAATCTCATAAGAGTAAGTTACTGAAGAACTTGCCTCGAAGCGTTCCTTGCACGATTAGGAGAATTCATCTTTCCATTGTCCTACACGATTAAGGGTATACACAACCAAAATTAGCCACATAACGACGCTTATTAGTCTCTTATGTTAGCTTTACATTTTATTTCATCGTTTTCCCTTTTTAAATTTTGATACACAATGCTCAATCATGTGTTCAAGTCTATTTTTAGGACTCTTTATTATCCATTTGATTTATTTATATTAAACCTCATTGCACGTCTTATTATGTTTCCTCTTTCTTTACAACGTTATAAACTCAAGTTCTAAAAAACTCGCACGCACCGGCGTTTTATCATCTACTTCCTCCTCATTCATACTCTGTTTCAAATGATAACTCATTGCATCGATGAGCATCCATTTGATTAAGAAATTAATCATTTACTAGTAACTTAACCTAATAATTGTCCTTTCGACTTACACTAAAGTATACATCCCTTCACATTACTTTTATAATATTCACATAAAAATATGTGATTAAACTTTTTATAGTTTCATACATCATAAGTCGACCTAGTCTAGTTGGTTTAAACTGCTTCGACGATTCCCGACTCATCCGTTTATAATTATTTTCATGCTGCTGAAGCCTAATACCCACATTAAGCCTTCTTAACCACTTTATCATTTATCATAAACTCTCGTCTAATATTATTAATTATTTAATAATATTTTATCTATTTATGAATATTATTAATCATTTAATATTAATGATATTCCATTCATTTACAAATATTATTAATCACTTAATAATATTTTAATCATCTTAATCAATTAATAATATCTTAATCCTTTACAAATATTCTTAATCCTTTAATAATATTTTAATCAATTTCTAATACTATTAATTATTTAATAATATTTTAATCATTTACAAATATTATTAATCATTTAATAATATCTTAATCCTTCTCTAATATTATTAATCCTTTAACAATATTTTAATCCTTAATCTAATATTATTAATTACTTTAATAATATCTTAATCTAATATTATTAAGTATTTAATAATATTTTAATCATTTATTAAACTCATAAATAATTTAATTTAATTGTTTATCCTTTACTATTGCATTTATTTAACCAACCTAAAATGCCATAAATATAAAATTTTATTAAAATGTCCGAAATACCCTCCAAAAATTTGAATATAACATTTTAAGGGTCTTTTGTCAATAAATCATATTTTCATAATTTATAACCTCATTTAGATTAATTTATCCATTTATTCCTAACTCAAATATTTACATGAAAATACCAAAATATCTATGAAAATATTTCTTTTTTGGGAAATATCAGTGCATGGTATCCTAATGAATATATATTTTTTCTGGAATTTTTCAATCTGTTTGTTATTTTTAAAGTGTCCAAAACAGCCGGATCTTGAAACATTTATCATAAATCATCCTTCTGTCCAAATATTCTGAAATTTATACAGTAGCTACATATCATCAAACACAGCCTCCTGTAAACATTTCACATTTTTCTAACTTGAACTCACTGAGTTATTACAGTTTACTTTTAAAATCACATTTTCTTGTAAAATTCATATCTCCCTTTCTAGATATCCAAAAATTCCCATCTTTGGACAAGACCTATTTGACTTGATATAGTATCATACCACAAAAGTCCAGAATTTTTAGAGTATCAAAAGTGGCCGAAATAGCCTTCACCAAAAACTGGCCAGGGAAGTTGTCTAATTTTTCAGATTTTTGCCCAGCAAGGAGTGTTTTGGGAAAAATGATGTTACAGTTGATTGGTTTAACAATTTTTGAGTGCTACCACTTGGGTTTAATAGATAACTCATGTATCTAACACCCTTCTTTAACGGGTCTCAAAAATAATTTGTATGTTTTAAATGGTAGTGCCTCAAAGTGGCTGATATTTAGGGCTTTTTTTTTCTAGATTTTGCCTACTTTACCAAAAACAGTCCATACGAAAATATATAACACCTTTTTAGGTGATTCCACTTAGAGAAGTTAGAAGACTCATAAATCTAACTCCAGGACTTGACCGCTCTCAAAAATTTGAAGTAGAATGAGAGATCCGAATGTTTGAATTTCATATTTTATTTTCTAGAAAATCAATTTTTCATACTTGAATGTTTTCTAAGAAAACTTTCATGATCTCTTAGTTAATCAAACATTAATCAACATAATACATCTTAATACATCCTAAACCTCCTTAAACTCAAGGATCTACCATGATCCATGGTTAATTTCATCAAACTTACAAAGAATTATTAGATATTTCATCTCCCCCTCTCAAATATAAACTTTTATTAGAGATTTCATCTCCCCTTCTCAAATAAACGCTATGAAGTAATTCAAAATTTTCGAAAAAGTACTTTTATTAGCGTTTTTGCATTTTATGAATAGTGTTTTAGCGTTTTTCTCGAAAAAAATTATTTTCTCCCAAAAACTCTCAACACTCATGCATAATCATGTAACACGTAAACTAGGTCATTAATCGACCTAAATCACATAACACATAATAATATCAATAAAATTTTATTTTATTAGATATTCACAATAAAACACTATTACAAGGTAATCCAATTTCTCGGGTCAACACAATTTGAGTCATAAGTTAGTGAAAAATAATATAATATATGGCAGTCAATTTGCATTATTCTTATTGTAAGTCCCACATTGACTGACCATTGATCAAGAGTATGGTCACAAGGGTTTAAGTACGATATGTGTATCCTCATTTACAAATTACTTACCTGGATGGGGTGAATGGGTGATCAAGAAGGCCTATTGCCTAGGTTAGTGGCCTACATTGCACTTTGAAGGGGTGCTATCCTAAGGTCTACCCAAGTGGTGGAGCTTACATCATAATTTGTGGCAGCAGGGGCCTGCGTTCGCGCGACCCTTTTCAAATTAGTTTTAATGTTCGTCATCATTGAATTAAACTTGCTTGGTCATGAATGACTCTTTGAATTAAACTGTCATAATTAGAATTGCCAATATGGGCTGAAACTTGTTGGGCATCCCATCGCCCATATCTATCCACAAAATATATGGTTGTCATTTGGCCCATTTATCCACTCACTTATTATCAAAAGTATACTCATTTCAAAATTGTAACTCACTTTTTACACTACAAAAATTTTCACTATCTAAAATTTTTACTAGTTCTCTCTACAAATTTTATATTAGTTTGTGTTCTTCAAAAAAATTGTTCTCGTTAAAAATTTATCATATTTTTCGCTAATTGTCGTAATCATCTTCCAGACTCGATCGTGCAATTAATAAAGTTGAAATACACTAGTTTTGAATGTTATTACTGTACACACTTTCATACTTTGCACTGCTTAGTATATTAATTCTTCTATTTAAAATGATTAAACTTATTTCATGATTTTAGTTATGTTATTAATTGGGAAGTAACACAACTAATCAAGCACCTCGGTGTGTTGGTGAAGTGGTTTGGTATCATGAACCCAAAAGTTTAGCCTATCCAAACCATAGTTATCAAAACCGAACCGGAGATCAAATCGGCTAAGCCACTAGTTCAACGGTTCAATGGTTCAACCGGTTGAACGTACCGATGGTTGAACCGGTTAAGTCAGATTATTATTTATATATATTTTTTTAATATTTTATATAATAATATGAGGTACAAAATCATATATTTTATATTAGAACACAAATTTTTAGAGACCAATGATAATAGAACTCTATTACATAACAAATAAATTGAAAGGAAAAAACAAAGAAATCATTTTCTCAAAATTTAAAGTTAGAAAAAGAATTAAAAATGTATTAATAATACCAATGAATAAAAAATATCACATAGAATAAAACTCATTAAAAAGATGAAAGAATATGTTAATAAATATAGAGAATAAAAAACATATTAATGAGTAAAAAGAATATGTTAATAAATTCAAACATTGTTATAAAAGATTACTAAAATTAAGAACAAAGAGATTACTAAAATTAAGAATAAAGATGATTAGAAGAAAGAGAGCATTCTCATTATATTTTGTATATCACATTCTCTTTTACAATGCTCTTATTTATAGATATATAGACTTGGAAGTTACAAAACTCAAAAGTCATGAGTTTTAAAACTTAATGAACATGGGAGTTCCATAATACCAAAGATCATTATAATTAAATATAAATCTAGACATCCATAAATATATATGTTATAATTTTATAACACTCCC
Source organism: Panax ginseng (assembly GCA_020205605.1). Taxonomy (NCBI): domain Eukaryota; kingdom Viridiplantae; phylum Streptophyta; class Magnoliopsida; order Apiales; family Araliaceae; genus Panax; species Panax ginseng. The sequence continues at coordinate 132,979,661 of CM035133.1, read as the reverse complement.
CCTTGGATGTTTATTGTATAGCCATACGTGATGAAAAGTCGCCTTCATTAAAAACCTTACCAGAAAAAACTCAATGGAAAAAAACCTTGGTTAAGGGAAAAAGAGTGCAACGCGTATTAGCTCCCCCTCATGAATGTATCCTTAAGTCCTTCAGCTGTCGCATTCCAATATTGCAACTAAATCCTTCAAACATTGTAGATGGTAATGCTTTGCTGAACAAATTTGCTAGATTATCTTTTGATCAAATTTGTTGACATCAATGTCACCACACTTATCAAGGTCATGTGTGAAAAAGAATTTTGGTAAGATATGTTTTCTTCTATCTCCTTTGATGTATCCTCCCTTTAATTGAGTTATACATGCATCATTGTCTTCATATAGAATGGATGGGGTTCTTTTGTAGCAATTTTTTAAGAATACGCCTTGTTAAAAACCTAACCAAAGAAAAACCCTGTGGGAAAAAAAAATTAGCCAAGGAAAAGAGTACAATATTCTTGAATAACTTCTAGTGCCTTAGGATTGCCTCATTAAAACCTTGCAAAGGAAAACCCAGTGGGAAAAAAACTTTAGCGAAGGAAAAAGAGTACAATCAGCATATATCCTTTTTACTCCCCTTCATAAGTACATAGAATTTCCATTGTTCATGGTAAAAAAATCAGTAAGTCGAAGCATGCCAATATTGTGCACCATCTTCTTCAAAATCTTAGTTGGTAATGACTTAATGAACATATCAACCAAATTATCACATGATCGTATCTGTTTGACATCAATATCGCCACTCTTCTAGAGCTCGTGTGTATAAAAGAATTTTGGTGCAATATGCTTGGTTCTATCACCCATGATATAACATCCTCTAATTTGAGTGATACAAGCGACATTATCTTCATATAATATCATTGGACTATTTATGATTGATGATAATCCACAGTTCACACAAATATGTTGAATTACTGATCTCAACCAAATACATTCACAACTTACTTCATGAATTATAATAATCTCTGCATCAACAGATCCAACTAACTGTGGTTTTGATCCATATTGCTAGTAAGTTAACTGAAAATGCTATATCATGTCATGAGAAATTTTGCAATATATATCAAAGCACCAATTATACAAAGATATGGTACTTCAGGACCAAGAGTTTCTTCATTATTTTCTTGTGGTCAAAACGGATCTTTCTTGATATCAAGTGACCAATCTATCATTGGAGTACTCAAAGGATTAATATTATCCATGTAAAGTTATTTCATGACTTTTTCTGTGTATGTTGATTGATGAACAAGAATTCCATAGTTCAATTTGTAGGCCAAGACAAAAATTTGTCATACCAATATCTTTCATCTCAAGTTTGTTATTTTTGTCGACTCTTCTGGAGCAAGATCTTTCATCAATAAATACAGTAATAATAGTAAATCTAGATTATGATCTTTTGATAAAAATGCATGCACAAATTAGATTATTCTCAAATCCTTTTTTCAAAAGATATCCACTCAGGCGATTATACCACAATATGCATCTGGATTGCTTTAACCCATATAAAGATCTTTGTAGATTAATAGAATACATACTTTGAGATGTAGAATTATATGCTACAGGCATTTTATATTCTTCAAGAATTTTCATGTAGATATAATTATCTAATGATCCATACAGATATGATGAAACAACATCCATTAATTTCTCTTTCTACCAAGCTAATTAAAAATCTAAATGTAATTGCGTCCATTACAGGAGCATATGTTTCTTCATAATTAATACCACGTCTCTGTGAGAAACCTTGTGCTACAAGTCACGCTTTGTACCTTTATGTATTCGGACTACAGGTCCAAAAACTTCACATTTACTTTGTGAATTTAGTTCTACTTAAATCACCTCTTTTCACATTGGTCAAATATTTCTACATTCATCAATGATTTGTGATTCATATACATGATCATTACTTCTGATAATATCAATAGCAACTTTATATGAAAATATGTTGTCGACAACGATTTTATTTCTATCCAATATATACGTCTCCTGTATATACATAATGTATCGAGATCTCGTTATTTTCAGGTACTTGATCCTCTTTAGGGGATAACTCATCCTCTTCAGGGAATAACTCTTCAAGAGTTTTATTTACAAGAGATTTTCGTTCATAAGTCTTGGATAGATCGATAAATTTTGTAGCATGTTTCATGGGTATAGCCTCTTTATAGGCTGCAACTTATTTTTCTTGTACTTTCTTCTTCTGGGAAATTTTATCTTTAACATAAATCATTCTTCCACGTTTCAAGTGTGACTTTGATTCAATTTGCTGCTGTATTAACTGATTGTCCTACAGGGACTTCAATCTCTGCTAGAGTATTAGCAGCTAGAATGTGAGATATCACTATTTTCTTATTATCAATGAATACTTCTGGTAATTGATTTTCAATTCATTGCAAATGAATAATACTTTGAACTTCTAGTTCATATTGATTTGTATAAGGATCAAGATTAAATAACATTGAAACATTTCAATTAATCTCCCATCGTGCTTCAGGAAACGATCTCATGTCGTGCTTCAGGTAACAATTTTTCTCCCCCTAATGGTGGGAAGACTGTTTCATTAAAATAAAAATACTCAAAATATACCTTAAAAATATCACTTATTGAGGTTATGAATAGCATGACCCCAAGCATATATTGGTAATTTTAATTTCAAAATAAAAGGTAGAGCAATAATTTAAAATCTCTTAAAAATTGATTCAGCTATACCATTTTGAGTATGTGTATATGCAACATGATGTTTAACATAAATTCCAATTAACATGCAATATTCATCAAAAACATGCACACCAGGAAATATGCAAAGGTTTGCATACGAAACACTGCTATGTGTTCCAATTCCTTTGAGAACACGAATGGTTTCCTCCATTTGGAGGACCTTTTTTCCTGATATCACCGGTGTCTGGATTTCCTTTGAGATGGGTGCTTTCAGGATCTTTGTTGGTTGTATCCAACTGATGTTCTGGAATTGTCTTTTCCAGACCTTGAACTCCCCCTTGTGTAGAGGATTATGTATGTGTAGGTATCTTCGTACCCTGAGTAGACTGGTGTAAATCTTTTAGTAGAACAGCCAAGTTTGTGATTTATTTACTCAATCCGTCGAATTCTTCTCGGGAAACAGGATTAGACTATTCGGAAGAAGACATGATTGGCTGTAGGCTTGTGGCCTTTTTGGATTTTGAGCGGGTAACAGGCCCAATTGCTTCCCTACAAAAGACTTACGTAGTTTAGTCTTAGGGTAATGTAAATGTTATCATAACATGTCCGTTTTAGGAATTTGTCCTGCAAAACCGGTTTTTTTAATTGATAACATGTCATGCATGCACAGATATTCTTCATATTTTCCATTACATATGGATGAACATGGAATAAAATTACAGGTAAATGCTTTTACAAGTAATTTGAAAATAGAAAGCATGAAGAGACTTTCCTTCGCGTTTGGTTTATCAAAGGCTGACCTATCTTAGGGTTATTCTCGCGGCTTTTCGGCATGAAGGTTCCCAGATCATCGCAATCTACTCGACGGGAAGTTAATCCGGTCTTTCAACTGGAGCGAATCTGAGTGGTGCCTTTCCTGAGCCCCGGGGAATTATTCTTTCCACGAGTCCAGTAATCAAATACCAACAGGATAGCCTCCTGGTGGAGGGACCACACACCATACATTCACATACAACGTGTCTCACCGTTTATGCAAAATGATGACATGTGTGAAGCACTAATATCACAGATAGATATTTAGCAGTGCAGTAAGTAAGATGCATTCGTACACATTTATCAGAAATGTAAATGCAACGATCACACACAAGCATATAAAAATTTTAAAAAGCCTGTAATAGTGGCTTAAGCCCTCTTACTGGAGTCCCCAGCAGAGTCGCCACCTGTCGACGTCGGGATTTTTTGAGTGTCCCTTTTCGTTACTTGTTCTTTGGTGTTCTCATGTTAATGTGAGATTTGTTTGAAAAACAAGTGAAAAAAGGTCCGACATGTATAATGTTGACGATTGACTTTAAGAGTCGCCAGTTGGTGTATTTAACTGGTTGCACCAACGCAACCGAAAATGGTTTGCACACTGACCCAATGATTTGACACTGCTAAACGGGTCTGTGAAACCGAGATTCATTTTGAGTCCGGGGGCTTGATTATGCGGAGGGAAGGTGTTAGGCACTCCCCGACATTCGTGTTACCACGGTGACCGCCACTCTTCAAAGAAATTGTTATATGAATGTGTGTGTGTGTATGGATCAATGTGCAATTATTTAAAAGTAGTGCGAGGCCTAGTTCGCACCTATATACAAGGGTTTGAATTTTGTTAGGAAAATTCAGTTTTAACCAAGATATAGCAATAAAGTTTTGTAAAAGAGGTTTTTCAAACCCTGTGCTCAATAGGAATTGAGACATTTTCATACTTCCATTTTATTATTAAATGTCCTGCTTGTTTGCTTTTATTTTCGAGATGCGAAGCATTCTCGAGAAAATAATATACAGCAGTGCCGAACTCCTCATGGGCATGACAACCATCCAAGGAAATTCAAGCACTGTAAAATAATGTATAGGCTGCTTACAGCTGAAAAATGTCCATCATGGGAACCGAATCTAGATTCAGTATACTGAACTTGTGATCACATGATTCCTAGGCTCACATGATACTGCAGTTTGTATGGAAAGCGAGAATTGATTATATATATATATATATATATAAAAGTTATAAATATATATATATATGGATGATGATCAACCGCCACGTAAGTAAACTCCAAAGTGACGAAATGTAAATAAAGTCAGTAAAAGCGATCAATCGCCACAAAGTAAATTCCGTGCGAGGATGGAATGTAAATAAAATCAAATGGCCACGAAGTAAACTCTGTGCCTTGATGTAAATATAAATATAAATATATATATATATATATATATATATATATATATATATATATATATATATATATAAAAGTAGTAAACACACTGGATGTAAATCCAGGCTCATCGGATATGTCCGACAACAATTATATATATGTGTATATATATATAAAAGCGAGTAAACGCACTGGATGTGAATTCAGGTTCATCAGATATGTCTGACAACAGTTATATATATATATATATATCTATATATATATAAAAGCAATTAAACGCACCGGATGTAAAATTCAGGCTCATCAGACAGAGTCTGACCACAGTTTATATATATACGTATATATATATAAAAGCAAATAAAGTCTCTAGACCAAAGTCTAGGCTTAATCGAGGCATAACTCGATAATGTTAGTCCATATATATGAAATATATACATATATTGGTATATATATACAGATAGAAATGAAAACCACGGACCGAAGTCCCAGCAAACGCACACAACACGACTCTCAATGTGTATAACAGTGTGTGCTATATGAGAAGAAGGCTTTATAGAATGTAAGAAGGCTTACAGTGGGCTGCCAAAGTAAACTTCTATGACTTTAAATGGATAAACACTCAGCTCCCACCGGATAAAAGATAGCTATATGTGAGCTAACTAGTGTTTAAAGAAAAGAAAACACTCAAAAGATGTGTATGTAGAGTAAAATGGATAGGGCTTCCTCGCCTTTTTCCTTCTCTCTTTTCTCTTAAATGGCTGACCCCAAGCCTTGTATATATAGACGGATGGTCGCAGGTACACTGCTGGCACCGCATGCTTGTACCCTAGGGTGGTCGTGGTGAATCCGAGCCTCATGGGTCCCGTCGTCGTCTCGTAGTAATGTGTACTGCTCACCGTAATGTCTGCTCGAACTTGCAGAACTTTAATCCGAGTATCCGAACGAGGTATATCTGACCTTCTTCGGACCGCTTGTGTCGAGAGTTACGTAATGACATGGATTAGAGGTTGTACGAAGTCAGGAAGAGGGGTCTATGCCCATGGTCTTCAAGCTTCAAAGTCTATCCAAAGTACTGCCACCCGTAATAGTCACTCGGGATTATCACTCCTCAGTTCTTGTGGGACATTGTTGGATGTATGTATGTACGAAGTGTTGAGACGACGTGCCATTGTCGAAGGAACAAGATGATACTTGACTCCTCGCCGGGGTTATCTCCAGTTTGAGTTGAAAGTAGACGATGCTCAGGGTTATAGCTAAGATTGGACTACTTGTTGGTATGCTGCGATATCATCTTGTTGACGTGGTAAGATGATCGCCAGACTCCTCACCGTGGTTATTGCCGCTTAAGCGAAAGCGACGTTGCTCGTGGTTACATCCGAGGTTGGATCGCCTTGTTTGTGTGCCTCACCGCATCTCGTGGGTTGAAGCTGATTGCATGTGGTTGAAACAAGCACTTCCAGAGTTATCGCCGAAACTGCAATGGCATCCCTTGGGGCTATCACCAACGATGGGGTTGCTACTCCCAGTGTTGACTCGACCGGGCCCGATCAACGTCGTGGTGTTATCGCCGAGAACGTAATCGCCCTCTCCAAAGTTGTTGTCGGTCTTTTGATCTGCATATCTCGGGGTTATCTCTGAGATTGGAAATGACATTCCCGATGTGTGCTCCGAGTTTGATATGACGCTCCCGGTTTGTGTTCCGGGTTGGAACTGATGTTCCCGGTTTGTGTTTCGAGTTGGAGCTGAACTTCCGGTAGTATCCGAAATGGATATAAGCTGTCTTTCAGGGTTATCTCCAAAAGACGAATCTACCCTCCTGCAATGTTAATAATAGGAGTGCAGAAAATTTCGAGTGTCTACAGATGCCCCTCTTTATCATATTCATGCAATGTAAGGCATGGATAGGATAAAGAATACTAGACACTTGAAATGCAAGCAAGGTAAACATGATGCTACATGCAGTAACATGATGCAAATGCATGTAGAGTGCATGAATGATTGTTAGATACTCCTGTTGGGATGACAATCAGTGATGGCTTGGACATGCGATCCAAGTCTTCAAGGATATTGACGTTGGGACTACCACCAAAGTCTTGAATCCTAGACATTGGCTTATATTCCATAGAGGTACCTCTTGTGTGGAAGAGATCTGTGGGGATAAAGTTTTGTCTGTTTGAGGATGTGTATAACATGTTCCCTCATATTGTCGGAGTTACTGCCAACAGTTGGTTGTTATCAGGGTTGCCTGATCTTCGCTGATGTGTGTATCACCGGATAGATCCCTATTGGGTGCATTGTCAAGGCTGCTTGACCTTCATTGATGTATGTGTCAATGGTAGCATTGCGTTGTAACCCCCGTCGGGGATATGTAAATGAGTTGCTTCGATGGGTTTACTTGCCATCGGCTGACCTGATGTCAAGGTTGTTTGACCTTCATTAATGTGTGTATCAATGGTTGTATTGCGTTGTAACCCCCGCCGGGGATACGTAGATGTTTGAAGGATGTGCGTTGTGACCCCCATCGGGGGATACGTGGATGTTTGATAACTTCAGCGCTGTAACCCCCGTCGGGGAGGTTTGATACTTCGTGGTTTTGCGTTGTAACCCCCGCCGAGGATTATTTAGGGTTGTGACCCTGCAAATGACGACATCGGACCTTTGTGGGGTATTACCGAGCATGGTTTATGAAAGTTGAGGTCATTGGTATAGTATACCCTGCATTCAGGCGAATACCATTGAGACGACGGGAGTTTAACTCTGACCGACGAGAAACCAGGATTTCAGGCTATTTCGCTCAATCGCGTAGCATTTTTATTCATGATTTGGCCTTTTCAGCTTGTGAGACCTCCTTTGCAACTCTAATTGGAGAAAGCCAGAGGTGTGGGACCCATGTAGAGGGGCCACAGGTGTACCTGCAGGAGCCACAGGTTAGTCTGCGGCCAGCCGTGCCTATGTATAGGTGGCTGGTTGCTTTCATAAGTCATTTTCAAGTTACGCAGCGAAGGAAATCCGAGAGCTCTTCTTCAGATCTGCTGAGTTCGGGTAACTTTCTGCATATTTTGTCACCGTACAAGCGTTCTTCACTGTCCTGGTAACACATGCATGTATTTTTTTTCCAATTTCTAACCTTTGGAAAATGACTTATCACATGAAATGCATTTAGACACATAGTAGTGAATATGCATGCTGATATGACTTGATAAAAAATATTTAACATAGCAAATATTAGTATTAAATCATGCTGAACATAATGATGTGAAAAAAATTTGACTTTTGAAACAGTCAAATTGGCACCTTTTACTGTCATTTCTTATCCTATCTGAGGACAAATGAGTAAAGGTAGAATAGTAAAATAATCCTGGTAATTTAAAATACACTTACGGATTTTTACTTGTGATGTGATGAATGCATACAGGATGTATATGACTGTGTACATGTGTGCTACTGAATGGCCACCTAGGCATGCCTATGTGCATGTGGATAGTCCCATTTGCAAAGGGGCTATGGCAAAATTTTCCCAAAATATAGGCATTGGGTAGTTATGCATTTTTAACTCTACAGAGATGTATGTTAAAACAATGCATGTATGCATGTAATCATAGAATGCATTTTGGAAAAGACTCCAGGTAAGAAATTACCACACCCTTTCTAAGGTGATTTGGAGACGTGCTGTCCAGATATTATGGATCCAAACCAGCCGAGTAGTTCCCGCAGGACCACTTCTGGTGTACGGAGGAGGGCTTTTGAAGAGCCTCAGCGCCGCTCTGTGAGATAGCCTCGTCGTTTGGCGGAGGCGGTGATACGTCCTATTCGGGTTGAAGTGCCGAATGTCAAGGACGAGGAGGAGGATGTGCCGTTCGAGGTTCCCGCTCCAGCTGTACGTGTTCCCCATAGGGAATTGCCAGGTATTCAAGTGGTGAACCTGGATCTTCTGGGTGACTTGAGTAGGCATCCTTCAGTATACCTGCACGCAAACGAGGTATGAAATTAGATCTTTAATCTTCCATATTTCCTATTGATGAGGAGTCAAGGAGTCTGATGTTGATCTTCATTTGATGTAGGTTCCCGACTTCACATAGCCTCGAGGGAACTGGTTTAGCATCCACTCTATGTATCAGGCCTTGCATGATGACTATAGAGCGATCGTCTATGGTCAGATTCGGAGGTTCTTCTCCATTCTACCCCGTCGCAGCCCCAAGTTTACCTCAGGGCATTGTCTCGAAAGCAATGGTTCCACCGCACTCGATCACTCTATTTGCTCAATTGCGAGGTGATGATGTCGCCGATGGATTTGCGGTTCATCACAGGTATGGAGTTTGGAGGGGAGTCGGTGCCTTGCACGACGGATATCACCCCTAATGCCGTCAAATCCTTGTTGGGAGTTCCGGCGGAGGCGTTCAAGGGCAGGACTGTTCGTACAGGTCCTTTGAGCGTAGATGCTATGAGCGGGCTGTTGAGTTAGCCCATACCCGATGATGTGAGAGTCAGGGATCGCATTCTTCGGTGATTGTTCCTGATGATCATTAGGGGCTGCTTCATAGCAGATGTAAGACCCCAACTTATTATTAAATAAAATGGAATTTCCTCTATTTATTATTTTGAAATAGTAAGGGTTAATTTGATTAATGTGGTTAGTTATGGGTAAAATGCGCAAATATCTTAAATAAGCAAGTGGTTATAGAATATTCTTCTTTGTTGGGAATATTCGTATTTACGGCCAGCAAATTTTGTGTGGGCCCCATAATGGAAAGCGATTGGATGAAGAAAACTACAAAAATAAGTTGTGTATAAATAACAGCGTTGTTATTACCGTTAATACTGTTGAAATACTCGGTGGTTAAAACACAGTAGCACACGATATTGCACCAATTATTGATTCTTACGTAAGAAGGCACTACTCAATAATTTTTATAGTAATTAATGCTCAAAGATTTTATTTTATTGATTCAATAATTCTTTGCATTGGTATTTTATATTACATTTGTTTCAATAATTGTCACTACACAAGATTTTCCATTATCTACAATAATTCATATTATCCTAATAATATTATTAGATAACATTATTGGCAATGTCTAGAAAGTTCTCATCTCAAGGAGAGGTTTGGTCATCTAATTGCGCTACCAAGAAGGAGAAATCCTTCTTGAAAACCCCTCTTTTCTTAGGAACTACCGGCACGGTTGTCGATATTGTGATTCTCGTAATATTATTTGTGAATAATTAATTATTGATTTATATGATGAGGAAAATATTGATTTTATGTGGATATAGATGGAGAAAATTTTTAATGTGACAATTATTGAAAATAAATATTTTATCTTTTTCTGATAAAATAATTTATTTAAATATATTATTATATTTTAATAATATAATAATGGTGATATTTTTATAATGAAAGTGGGATATATGAGTATATGAGGAGGAAGAGTATTTTTGTTGCATTAAATGATAAACACATATTTTGTGTGTCGGTGGACCCCATTTCTTGACTGAAATTTAATTATAGCCTGTAAAATCGCCCGTTTATGGATTTTGGTCAATTTTTGTTTGGAATTTGGAAAAATTTTCTTCTGCAAAGTTGTAGATAATGGAATTTCCTATGGAAAATGCATGAGGTTTGAATTTTTCCTGAAAAAAGGGCTATTTATTATGAATTATTGAAGTTTCGAAGTTCTGAAGTAATTATATTTTGAAAGTTTTAAATATTTTTGTTTAGAAAAATGTTTTTGGCATTATGGTGGGCTATATTGGTGGCTGAATTCAGTTGTCAAAGAGGTGGGCTTGAATAATTTTTATAAATATATATTTTATTAAATTTTCTGCTTTGGTGTTCTAAATATTTTCCTATAAATAGGGTGCTTAGGTTAGAATTGAAAATCACACCAGAAACTGAAATTTTCTCTCTCTTTATCTCTCGATATATTGAGCTTATTCTTATGAGTATTTTGATACTTTGAGTGTTGTTATATGGTCATGCAAGTTCCTTCAAATATTATATACCCAGTATTCCAAATTGTAAGTACTATTCTTTCGAGAGGGATATTATTTTTTTTTAAAATGATATTATTTCTTTCAATATCATTATGCCAAAATATTGAGAGTATTTTTCTTGTGAAATTCTTGTCTTTTAGTGTCGGGGTTACTATTTACGTATACGGCACTATTCACGAATATGACACTATTCACAGAAAAATTAAATTTTTGTTTTTTGTCCAAATATCTATTATGGATACTAGCTTTAATTGTATCCATGTTTTGATCATTCTTGAATTTTACTCCACTATGATTATTTATGAGGTATTTTTGGACATGAAATAGTCAAAAATCTGAATCCTTAATATTTATTCTTTTGTTTCACTGGATTCGTTTTCTTTAAAATATTTTTCATCATCTTCAGTCCTAAATGATGATATTATTGAATATATTTGGCCTGTAGTACAAAGATTAATGATTATATAATGAATATCTTTGGTCCGTAGTGCAAAGATGAACAGGTGTTGAGATGAACATGAGCAACTGATGAATATCTTTGGCCTGTAGTGCAAAGATGAATATTTGATTCAAGATGTAGCGAGAATGTAGCGAGTACTAGTCGGGGTATGGAATGAAGGTTCTAGGAAGTTGTTCTAGTAGTCCTCACTATTTTTGTAAAATAATGTATCAATAATTGTGATGAAGATTTATTTGGGTATGGATATTGTCTAGAAGACAATATTTGTATTTAAACTCATAATTTTTATGTTGTATTAATAAAGTTGTAGTTGTTTCTGTACCATGTATTGACAACTCAAAATGGGTGATGCATACCTATACTGGGGGCGTCACAGCAGATAACTCTTCTATGGTGTCCTTCGCTTTGATCAGCGCCACTCGACACATGGACCGTATAGGAGAGTATGATTGGGGTTCCTAAACCTTTGCATACTTCCTCAGGGGAATGCGCATGCGATCGTAGGGCTTGATCGAGGCGTGGTTAGGATTCTACCCATTTTTGTTGGTGAGTGTTTCTCTTGTCTTTTCCCATGTATAGGTTAAGAGTGTTGACTGACAGCAGATGTCTGCCTTTGTGTTGGAAGTTTTGGGCCTATAAGAGGCTCCCTTGTTTGCGTCCTGTGAGCGTGTTAGGTTTAGACACCTATCCATGAGGATGGAGATGGCATAATTCCATACTGGCAGATGTCCCTGTTGCTGAGGGTTTCACTCATTGTCGCCTACAGCTGGAGTTGTTGATAGCTGATGTCATCACATGGATTCCCTACTCTGGAGAGCATTTGGGAGTTGGTTTTGAGGATGGGTACCCAACTGGAGTAGAGTACGTCATTTCCACCCGCAGGATTCCTCTCTTCACAGATGGAGGATGGGAGCTCTATTTTTAGGAGGCGTCTTATTAGTAACACTCTGAGGAGAGATCCGTATACCGATCTTTCCTCCTGCCTGGCGTTATTGGCCTGTTTCGCAGTCACCCGTCGTTGACATCCCATTGTTGGGGATTGACGGTTTTACATTGTCAGAGGGCCCCTGTTCTCAGGAGATGTTCCAGCATTGGTGGATCCCTTGTACCATTGGAGCTCAGACCCGCGCCACATAGTTTATGGGGGATATGGTTTTAGGATCCGTGATGATGACGGATTGGCTAGCCTGTGTCAGAGATCCGACTCATGCGACACAGATTGACAGATTGACTAGGCAGCTGGACCGGTCACATCTTTTCATTCTGCATTTGGGCAGAGATCCTGTAGAGGTAGATACTTTTGATCCTTCTAGCTCTGGCGCTAGTCCCTCAGGTGACCCATATGGTTTTGTCGGTGCAGATCTTCCCTTGTATCTGCCTGACATCCCTGTAGATAAAGATCCAGTGACTCAAGAGGAGTTACATTAGGTGGACAGGATCGATGATGTAGACATCGACACTATTGACTTTTTCTGATGTATTTCTCATTATCTCTTTTGATAGGCCTCTGTTAACTGCTGGGTAGCTTCGCCCCATTCTCGCTATATCTTTTGATAGACCTCTGTTAGATGTTGGGTAGCTTCGCCCCATTTCCTCAGATATTTTTCTTTGTCTGAGAGATGTATTAGATGATGATATACTTAGGAATGTATGTACGCTTTCCATTCCCTATATCATATTACCATATTGTATTGTATCATGCATGTTGTTATGTTATGCATATGTATGTATGTCCGTAGATATTCAAAGATTGACCTGGATGGTCTTATGACACGCGGCCGTCTGTATGTCTTCTTCGACATTTAGCCAGTATTGATCATACCCCACCATTTGTGGTGGTAAATGTATGTATCGATCATGGTATGATAGTATATCACCATCGGACATAGTGATCGTAGATGATTTCTTTGCACATACTACTATGACCCTACCGATGTTTCTGAGTTCCTTCAGAGGATTTGTGGAGGGCATGCTGAGAGCACTTTGGGTACCGATGCATGTGTGTATTCCGATTTGGGACCCGTGAGTTGACTCCTACTTTGGAGGAGTATGCACGATTGACGATGCTGCCTCTGGATAGACCTTGCGTGCATATGGTGATGGGAGACATGAGTAGACAGTTCATGACCCTCATAGGATTGAGGCGCAAAGTGGTACAGGATGAGATTACATCCGGCCACGTTATATCCCAGCGTTTCCTATTTGACAGGTTTGGCTCTGAGGATAACTATGCACGGCATTCCAGGGATTTCACCACACCGGAGGATCATTGGCGTTCAGCCAGAGTAGATGTACTGCTTCTATGCGTATTGTCATATGTCTACATGTGGATGAGCTAGATATCGGCGTCGTCATGACAGTGAGAGCTCTTAGGGAGGGTTATACCATCATTCCGATGATTATCACAGAGACCTTGAGGTCAGCTACATACTGCTGTACTTATCCGGCAAGAGTGTTCACGGGTAGCTTGGTCATGCTGTATGTGTTGTTTATATCACACTTGAGACCAATTGGCACATTTAGACATCATGGATTTTGTTTCACCCATGACATAGCCATGACGTACTCCTTTCACCTTTACTTGAGTGTCAGATGTCGATCTTGGTCGCCTTTCCTAGCGAGGAGGATTGAGATCTGCTTGCTATATTTTTCGTGTTCGTGGCTTAGCTCACCCAATGCGGCTTTTATTACTCATGCTCCGGGCATGGATTATCTCCTCCGTCGGTGGTTTGAGGGGCATGATCACTTACCACCCACTGGCCGTGATGTGTCAGTTTGACCAGCTTCAGGATTTTCATCCGTATGCGGGCGATGAGTCGGTAGCTTCACGTCACAATCCGTTTGTTAGCGAAGACGATGATCCAGTTGTATGCTGTTGGGATCGGCCGAGTCAATGAAGTTTCTGTTAGTCATCCAGGTTGTTCTGCAGAGTATTCCGCATGGATGGAGACAGAGACTGCATCGGCTGCGGTAGTATCCACAATGAAGGGGACTGGTTCTGACGATGAGGAGCCTATAGAAGAGGCTGTTATTCCCACCGATGATTTGAATGCTGGCCTACCAGCATTTGTGATGGATTCTCCCACCCTGAGTGCCACTGTTACTTAGTATCCAACATAGCATTTGGAGCAGAGCTTACATCTGATAACCTATGATAGAGATCGAAGCTAGGGTATGTTGTGACTCTTGATGAGAGAGATACCGCTCTGTTGGAGAGGGATGAGGCTAGATCAGCCAGGGATGCGTTGATTGGAGAGTGGGATACCGCCTTATCTGCTAGGGATGTGGCCATTGTAGATAGCACTTCCATTAGATCCCAGATGATTATCAGTCTTGCCGACATGAGTGCCTATATTGATGAGCATTCTGCCACCATGCAGTTAGCCTCTGATCTGCTAGCTCGTGTAGATACCCTTGGGCAGGAGCTTACAGCGTTACCTCCTTCTTCAGAGAGGGATGCTATGTTAGATCTGATAGTCCGCATATATACAGATCTGTAGATAGCTTTGTATTTTCCTTCACAGACTAGCTTAGCCATTTTTGTTATGTACAACACATATGTATATATCAAATAGTATTATGTATGGCAGAGAAATATATTTTGATTCATTTCCCTTTAAGTTATGCCTTAATACTTGCTTGATATTTGCCTGTTTCTCCAGGGCCTTGTGATCTTGATGCATTCTGAACTTATCCTTGATAGATGGATATTAAGACATTGCAAGATCTCTCAGAATGGATCATTGATTTCTGTAAATCCCTACCATCTTTCGTGTCTTGGGACTGGTATCTGTATGAAAAAGTGGAAAGGAGGGTAGTTTCTTCCTCTCTAAGATTGACCACACCATAGATGGTCGCCAGTACTTCTATTTATGAGAAGTCTAGTTAATTCCATCTCTTATGGGTTGGTATTTCTCTTTGAGGCACGATCATAGCTTAGATGGTCACCGAATCTTCTATTTGTGAGAAGAGGTTGGGTAATTCCATCCCTTTGATCTGAAACCGATGAAGTGGGGAAAATTGAAGGTTGATCCCAGTACCGTGTGACAAGTATGTTTATTCTGGTAGGGGTTAGACTGCACCATGAATGGCTGCCCACGTACTCTTATTGAAGAGGAGATCAAGTCTGCGTAGTTTGAACCTAGTGTAGGAGGTTCAACGCTGAATGTGAAAGGCAGAAGGGTGTAGAAGTATTTTTGTTGTTTTGTTATTTTTGTGAAGAAAGGGCAGAAATGTTTTTGTTATTTTTTTTCTTTATTGCGACCGAGCCATATAGAATATGGTTCCCTACGTACCCCCGGGTATCAAGGAGATCAGGTCGACGTAGTTCGCCCCTCAGGATGAATCGCAGCTGAAGAGAAGCGTGAATCCCATGTGCAGGCTATACTACGGGGAGAAGAAAGTTTAATCCCATAATGGGGATAAACTGCAAGTGTGGAAAAAGTTTTATCCTGCCTTCGTGATAAACGCAAAGTGTAGGAAAGTTTAATCCGCCTTCGGATATAAACTGCAGGTGTGAAAGGTTCAATCCGCTTCGGATAACCGAAATTGAGAAAGGTTCAATCCGTCTTTCGTGGATAACCAAAATTGTATGAAAGATTTGAAACAAAGTGAAACCAGGCTGCTGGCTTGAAATGTATGTTTCCCTGAGGGGCAGAAGGGTGTGTAAAAAGGAGAGGGTTCAAAACCGGAATGACTGGTGATTTGATGATCAAAACCAGGATGTTTGTTTGATGGTTACTTGGACATAGTACCGCTTTTTCGGTGTCCGAGAGTTGATAAGTCAGGAGATTCATCGCCATCCATTTCCTGCAACTCTGAGAGCACCTCCTGTCAATACTTC
This sequence comes from Panax ginseng, assembly GCA_020205605.1. Lineage (NCBI taxonomy): Eukaryota > Viridiplantae > Streptophyta > Magnoliopsida > Apiales > Araliaceae > Panax > Panax ginseng. The sequence goes on along the minus strand of CM035133.1, from coordinate 132,963,481 downwards.
CTTAACAACAAATGGGCCTTCCCAGTTAGGAGCGAATTTTCCCTTAGATTGATCTTGGTTGTCAATGATCTTCTTCAAAACCAAGTTATGTTGTTTGAATTGCCATAGTCGAACTTTTCTGTTCTAAGATCGTGCGATCCTTTGTTGATATAACTGACCATGGAAGATAGCCACGGTTCGCCTTTCGTCTATCAGAGACAATTGGTGATACCTGTCTTATACCCATTGGTCTTCACCCAACTGAGCATCCATTAATACTCTGAGGGATTTCATTTCCACTTCTATGGGGAGCACTGCTTCCATCCCATAGACTAGTGAGTAGGGGGTTTCCCCAGTGGAAGCACGCATGGAAGTTCTGTAGGCTAATAAAGTCAGAGGCAAGAGGTCAGGCCATCCTTTGTGATTGGCGGACATTTTCTGCATGATCTTTTTGATGTTTTTATTAGCCGCTTCAACAGCACCATTCATCTTTGGTCGGTAGATGACGGAGTTGAGATGTTTGATGTGAAATTTTTTGCACAACTCCTCCATCATTTTGTTGTTGAGGTTCTTAGCATTGTCTGACACAATGACCTCTGGTTGTTCATATCGACAAACAACATTGTTTCTGATGAAAGCAATGATGACTTCTTTAGTAACCTTGGGGAAGGAAGCTGCTTCTACCCATTTGGTGAAGTAGTCGATCATGGTGAATATGAATCGATGTCCATTACTGGCTTTGGGCTCGATGGGCCCGATCACGTCCATTCCCCACATTGAGAAGGGCCATGGTGAACTCATATTGTGGAGTTCCCTTGGAGGGGCATGTATAACATTCCCATGAATCTGGCATTGATAGCACTTCTTGACGTGATCATCATAGTCAGCTTTGAGTGTAAGCCAATAATGTCCCTTTCTGAGAATTTTCTTGACAAGTAGGGGTTCGCTCATGTGAGGGCCACATACTCCACCATGGATCTCATCCATGAGTCTCTGAGCTTGGTCTTTGTCCAGACATCTGAGGAGACCTAATCCTGCATCTCTTTTGTAGAGTGCATCTCCGCTCAGGTAGAATTTCATAGAAAATTGATGAATCCGCCTCTTCTCAGTTAGGCTCGCCTCAGCGGGTGTAGATCCATCTCGAATATACTCCTTTATTGGTACCAAGGGTTGTGGATGGGAGGTAGTTCATCCGATACTTCTCCGACATAATTCCCATAGACTGGGGCTTTTTACAAAGTAAACGTGATGCTTGGCATGTTTTCCTTGTCAGGTATGTAAACCAAGGAGGCCAACGTTGCTATGGCATCTGCAAAATCATTCCTATTACGAGGAATGTGTAGAAAGGAGATTTCTTCGAACTCCATAGCCATCTGTAAAACTTGTCAATGGTAAGGCAACAAATATAATTCTTTGGTTTGATAGTTTCCTGTGTATTGCTTGATTACCAATTCGGAATCCCCAAAGATAGTTAAACACCTGATGCCCATTGAACGGGCAAGTTTAAGCCCCATGATACAACCTTCATACTCACCGTTGTTTGTTGGTCTTTGACAAAACCTGTAATTTGACTACGATGAGATCTCGCTCCCCACTGATATTAGAATCGCTGCTCGACTCGAGCCTTACAATTAATGACTCCATCAAAATACATTCTCCGGGCATGACATGTATCGTACTGATGTTGTAGCTGAATTGTCATTACCCCTTCGTCGGGAAAGTTTGTTTCTAAGGGTTTGTAATCCCCTGCAGGTGCGGCGGCCAGTTGATCCGCAATTCCTTGAACTTTGATAGACTTTTGCGTCACGTAGACGATGTCAAATTGTTGTAGGATCAACTGCCATCTGGACAGTAGACAATTCAGTATGGGCTTGCTTAACACATACTTGAGAGGATCCACGTGGAATATGAGATGGGTTGTGTGACCATGGAGGTAATGCTATAACCTCATGGAAGCCCATGCTAAAGCACAACAAGTCATCTCAATCAGAGTGTACTTGTGTTCACTGATGCTGAATCTTTTGCTGAGGTAATAAATAGCTCGTTTTTGGCCTCCATCGTCTTTCTGCCCCAGCATACAACCCATGGCATTGTCATTTATGGACAGGTACATGAACAGGGGAACATCATCCCTGGGAGGTACCAAAATAGGAGCGTTAATCAGCTGCTCCTTGATTGTGAAGAAGGCTTTCTAGCACTCATCATTCCATTTCATGGAGGAGTTCTTCCTTAACAATTTGAAGATTGGCTCACAGGTTGCTGTGAGTTGAGAAATGAATCGGCTAATGAAGTTGATTCTACCCAAAAATCCCTGTATTTTCTTCTCTGTCTGAGGAATGGGCATTTCCTTGATGGCCTGGATTTTGGTAGGATCCAGTTCAATCCTTTGTGGTCGACTTGTGAAGCTTCAAAGAACTTGCCTGACCTAACACTAAAGGCGCACTTGGCGGGATTCAACTTCAAGTTGTACTTACGCAACCTGTTGAAAAGCTTTTTGAGACGGTCTAAATGGTCATCCTCCTTCCGGGATTTGACAATGATGTCATCCACGTAGATCTCTATCTCTTTGTGTATTAAATCATGGAAAAGAGCCATCATAGCTCACTGGTAGGTTGCCCCGGCGTTGATGAGGCCGAATGAAAACCGTCAGTGTAAAAAAAGTTCCCAAGGCGTGATGAAAGCGGTTTTCTCACGATCTTCCTCAACGACCATAATTTGATGGTACCCATGCAAGCAATCAAAGAAAGGAGTTCATGTTGTATTGAGCAGTATTGTCAATAAGAATGTGGATAAATGGAACATGAAAGCTATCTTTAAGGCAAGCTTTGTTCAAATTCCGATAATCCACGCAGACTTGCACCTTTCCCCCTGGTTTAAACATGAGAACAATATTGGGTATCCACTCCGGATATGTAGACACCATGATGATGCCAGCTTGAAATTGTTTCACAATTTCTTTTTTAACATTTAAACTCCACTCAAGTTTCAATCGCCTGAGCTTTTGCCTAACTAGCTTGAATCCCTCTTTAATGGGAAGGCGATGAAGAACAATGTGAGTGGACAATCCCACCATGTCTTCATGAGACCATGCAAACACATCCTGGAATTGGGTTAACAGTGCAACCATGTCATTCCGTTGATTTGTGGTAAGGTCTGAACCAATCTGGATTATCTTAGGGTTGTCTAAGGTTCCAAGATTGAAAGGAGTGGTTTGATCAAGATTGGATTTGGGTTTGGGTTTTTCTGCGACCCATTCCTTAATCTCTTGAGGTGTCTCAATGTCCTCTTGGATGTCCATCAAGTTTGAGTCCAACTTTGCATCAAAGTTACAGCCCTTGTGGAGAGAAGGCACTTCATCAGCAGGTACAGGCACATCTAAATTCAGAGTCCTGAAACAAAATATGCTTTCACTTAATATATGCAACTGTTCGATCATACAAAAGTGTTAGCATGTACGTGATAAAATAACTGCTAATGCTGTACAGGAAAGCAAGCAATTAAAGTTATCTACAGGGCAGATGGATTTTCTGCCCATTTTACCCTCGTCGACCAATGCATGGAGTGCTGCTCCAATTGTCGAGGGCAAAGTCCTAAAGGACTGCAGTGATGGAAGGATCGTCAGTGTCTTCCTTTTCCCGAATGATAACCATGACATCTGGGAAATCATCGTCTGGGGTGTATCTGTTTGTATGTTCATCATGAACAATGATGCGAATGCCTGCCATCATCAAGGCAAAGTCATATTTACGTTTCCGTTCCTTTTCTTCCACCTCGGGATCAGGAATCAACACCTCTTTAGCTTTGATTGGCACTGGTTTCGAAAACAGCATAGCCACAATCCAGGCTGGAACCTTTACTGGAGATTGTATCAACTCATGTGGTAAAGGCATAGAAAATCGTCGTGCAGTGGAAGCTTGAGGAACCTGCTTGTGCTTATGAGGGTTCCTGTGTTTGGAGCTAGCAGAATAGCCTAGCCCGGCTATTCCAATTTGACTGGACATGTGGATAGGGTGCTTAATACCGTGTTGATCCTTACCAAGCCCTTGTCCCGGTTGATGACCCAATAACATCATTTCTTGAGTAGCTGACATAACCTCGTCAGAAATCTTGGGTACGAGAAGTGGCGCTCCAATAAAATGGTATTGCGTGTTACTCACTTCCAGAGTATGGAAACTGGTCAGTTTAACTTCTGAATTGAAGCTGATAATTGGTAAAACTCCTTGTTCAGGACATTCCGGCTCAGCATTAATAGTGACTAGACTGTTATTGATGATGTATTTGAGTTGTTGATGTAAGGTGGAGGGAACAGCTCCGGCCATGTGTATCCATGGTCTCCCCAATAGCAGGCTATATCCTGAATCTATCTTGAAGACGTGGAAGGATACATTGAATGTATTGGGACCAATCTTAATTGGCAATTCAATCTTTCCAACGGAATTTTGTCGGGATCCATCAACAGCTTAGATGACCGTATGGCTGCTTTGGATCCGCTTGATATTGATATTCATCTTCACTGAGGTGGCATAAGGACAGATATTTAGAGATGAGCCTCTATCTATCAAAACTCCTGCTAGCATATACCCAGAAGACAACACTGCGATGTGCAATGACTTGCAATGACCGGTCCCTTTGGGAGGTATGTCGTCATCAGTGAAGGATATCACATTGTTGTTGAAAATGTGATCAACCAAATGTTGAAATTTTTCCACATCCACTGATTTTGGCAAGTAGGCTTCTTCCAAAATATTTAGCAAGATCTTCCGATGATCCTTAGAAAAGAAAACCAAGTCCAGTATTGAAATCTGGTGTGGAGCTTCTCGCAAGCTTAAAACCACTTTGGCTTCATTGTGGCCCATAGTACGGAGGAATTTTTCAATCTTCTCCATGGGCAACTTCCCCTTTGCTTCGCAGGTAGGCTTAATAACCCGTTGAGGAAGGTACAGTGGATTCACTTTTGACACTGCAGCAGTAGTATGAGACGTAGATCCTTCAGCTTCTCCATAATTCCATGGCACTTTGTGTAAGCTGACAACGGGATGTTGTGGTCTGCAAGGTAAAGGAATTAGCTCCGATGCGGCCAATTTCAAAGGATTGTCAGCTCCTTTGAGTTGAATGGGTTGTATGGGAAATACTCTGACAGTTTCATTATCCACTTCGGATATAACTGCTACTGATCCCTTCCATTGGGTAGGGCATGCATTCTCACCCTTGAGTTGCACAGTGTAATCATCTGCTATTTGCAGGACGCCGCTATCAATAAGATTTTGAATGAGATGGCGGAGTGTGCCCAACATTCTTCTGTGCTATGACAGCGAGAATGTGAATGATATTGACACATTTCATCAGGATTGAACCGCCCTGAGAGGGGATTGATTGGAGGGAGAAGGAATGTGATTCTTCCTTTATTGATTAGCATTTGAAGTATCTCCTCCATAGATTGGCCCAAATAGGTGAATTCCCTTTGATTGGCAAAATCCCGACGGGCTTTAGCACTTGTTCGTTTTGCAACCTTATCCTCCATAGCTTCGCTTTCTGAAGGTGTTGATGGAGCATTCATAACAAATGGAAGGAGATATGCATGCTCCTGCCTGATTAATTGGCGTGTGACTTGGTGTTGGTGGGTCACCAGTTCTGCTAATTGCTCAATTTATTTTCAAAGAGCTTTCATCTTTCTTTCCATGGTAAACTGGAACTTTGCATAATCCCACTTGTCAACACCATCTTTGATGGGTTGGGATGATTCGCCATTGGAACCTTATACAGTGCTCCAACTGATCATGTTGACCTCTTCTTCTTTGTGTTAAGGAAGAGGGTTGTCTTGCACATGGGGTTGATCTGGTTTAGTGACCACGATCTCACCATTATCTATCAGATCTTGGATCTTGTGTTTCAAGGCCCAAAAATCTTGAGTATCATGTCTGGGTGCCCCAGCATGATAAGCACACTTTCGAGTAGCATTAAAACCCCTCCCATTAGGGTTGGCTGGTGGAAGAAGATATGTAATTTTCTTCTGAGTAGTCAGAAGAGCAAGAATATTCTTGAGCGAATCCCCTAAGGGTGTGAACGTTTGAGGTCGCTTTACTTCTCCACTTTTAGGCAATGAAGGGTTTGAAGATTGTGCTGGAAAAGGAGAGTAATTTCTCCTTTGCATAGGCATGCTTGGATTGCCCTTTTGTCCTTGTAATATCAAGGAAACATCCTCCTTTTTCTTTTTATGGACCCTCCGGGGGTTGTTTCCATAAGATCCGGATTGGATGTTCTCAGCAACAGCTTTAAGAGCGATTAGGTCTTGAATTTTACCGGACTTCAATCCCATTTCAGCCATCTCGCCGTGTTTGATCATTTCAGAGAATGGTTTGCCAATACCAGCTAGAACTCTTTCATAGAAAGGAGCTTCCTGTACATCTATGAAAGTCATAACCATTTCTGATTCTGTCATAGAAGGAATAACTTGAGCGTGGGCGCCTCCACCTTTGAGCGTACTCTCCGAATGACTCATTAGATCGCTTTCTTGACCTTGGTAATTTGGTACCCTGGGGAGCCATCCGAGATTGAAAACTGTATTGAGTGAGGAAGGCGTGAGCCAGCTCTTCCCAACTATAGATCTTTGAGTTGTCTAATCTGGTATACCATGAACGGGCTTCTCTAGTCAGATTTTTCTGAAACAACTGCATTCTGAGCTTTTCATTCTCAGCATAAGATCCGAGTTCTCCAATGAACACCTTTAAATGTGTGTAAGGATCCCCTAATCCGTCATATTTCTCAAAATCAGGGATCTTGAATTTCTCTGGATAATGTACACCAGGAAATATGCAAAGGTCTGCATACGAAACACTGCCATGTGTTCCAATTCCTTTGAGAACACGAATGGTTTCCTCCATTTGGAGGACCTTTTTTCCTGATATCACCGGTGTCTGGATCTCCTTTGAGATGGGTGCTTTCAGGGTCTTTGTTGGTTGTATCCAACTGATGTTCTGGAATTATCTTTTCCAGACCTTGAACTCCCCCTTGTGTAGAGGATTCTGTATGTGTAGGTATCTTCGTACCCTGAGTAGACTGGTGTAAATCTTTTAGTAGAACATCCAAGTTTGCGATTTGTTTACTCAATCCGTCGAATTCTTCTCGGGAAATAGGATTAGACTGTTCGAAAGAAGACATGATTGGCTGTAGGCTTGTGGCCTTTTTGGATTTTGAGCGGGTAACAGGCCCAATTACTTCCCTACAAAAGACTTACGTAGTTTAGTCTTATGGTAATGTAAATGTTATCATAACATGTCCGTTTTAGGAATTTGTCCTGCAAAACCGGTTTTGTTAATTGATAATATGTCATGCATGCACAGATATTCTTCATATTTTCCATTACATATGGATGAACATGGAATAAAATTACAAGTAAATGTTTTTACAAGTAATTTGAAAATGGAAAGCATGAAGAAACTTTCCTCCGCGTTTGGTTTATCAGAGGCTGACCTATCTTAGGGTTACTCTTGCGACTTTTCGGCATGAAGGTTCCCAGATCATCGCAATCTACTCAACGGAAAGTTAATCCGGTCTTTCAACTAGAAGCGAATCTGAGTGGTGCCTTACCCGAGCCCTGTGGAATTATTCTTCCCACGAGTCCAAAGAATCAAACACCGATGATAGCCTCTCCAGGTGGAGGGACCACACAACATACATTCACATACAACGTGTCTCACCGCTTTATGCGTAATGATGACATGTCTGAAGCACTAATATCACTGATAGATATTTAGCAAAGTCAAAGTAAGTAAGATGCATTCGTACACATTTATCGGAAATGTAAATTCAACAATCACACACAAGCATATAACAATTTTGAAAAGCTTGTAATAGCGGCTTAAGCCCTCTTATCGAGTCCCAAAGCAGAGTCGCCACCGTCGACGCCGGGATTTTTGAGTGTCCTTTTCGCTACTTGTTCTTTGGTGTTCTCATGTTAATGTGATATTTGTTTGAAAAAACAAGTGAAAAAAGGTCCAACATGTATAATGTCGACGATTGACTTTAAGAGTCGCCAGTTGGTGTATTTAATCGGTTTGCACTAACGCAATCAAAAAGGTTTGCACACCGACCAAAGTTGATTTGACATCGCTAAACAGAATTCTGTGAAACCGAGATTGATTTTGGGTCCGGGGGCTTGATTATGCGGAGGGAAGGTGTTAGGCACCCCCCCCCGACATCCGTGTTACCACGGTGACCGCCACTCTTCAAAGAAATTGTTATATGAATGTGTGCGTGTGTGTGTATAGATCAATGTGCAATTATTTGAAAGTAGTGCGAGGCCTCGTTCGCACCTATATACAAGGGTTTGAATTTTGTTAGGAAAATTCAGTGTTAACCAAGATATAGCAATGAAGTTTTATAAAAGAGGTTTTTTAAACCCTGTGCTCAATAGGAATTGAGACCTTTTCATACTTCCATTTTATTATTAAATGTCCGGCTTGTTTGCTTTTATTTTTGAGATGCGAAGCATTCTCGAGAAAATAATATACAAAGATCTTAGAACTCCTCATGGGTATTATGGAAAGATGAAGCGATATATATATATATATATATATATATATATATATATATATATATTAAAGCTATAAATATATATATATGGACATGATCAACCGCCACGTAAGTAAACTCTGTGGGGGATGAAATGTAAATAAAGTCAGAAAGCGATCAACCGCCACGAAGTAAATTTCAAAGCAGGATTTTAATATAAATAAAAGTCAGAAATGGCCAATGGTAAGTAAACTCCGTGCCTTGGCATGAATGTAATATATATATATATATATATATGTATATATATATATATATAGCGATAACGCATCGGATGTAAATCCAGTGCTCATCGAATATGTCCGAAAACAATTATATATATGTATATATATATAAAAGCGAGTAAACGACCGGATGTGAATTCAGGCTCATCGATATGTCGACAACAATTATATATATATATATATATATATATAAAGCTGTGTGTGTATATATATATATATATATATAGCGATTAAACGCATTCTATGTAAAATCCAGGCTCATCGAGGTGATCAACCACGCTTTATATATACGTATATATATATATATATATATATATATATATATATATATATATATATATAAAAGCAAATAAACGCTCCGCATCAAGTTCAGGCTCAATCGAGGCATAACTTCGATAATGTTAGTCCATATATATGAAATATATACATATATTAGTATATATATATAGATGAAATGAAAACCACTTGATAGAAGTCCCGACAAACGCACACAACAACACGACTCTCAATGTGTATAACAGTGTGTGCTATATGAGAAGAAGGCTTTATAGAATGTAAGAAGGCTTACAGTGGGCTGCCAAAGTAGACTTCTATGACTTTTAATGGATAAACACTCAGCTCCCGCCGGATAAAAGATAGCTATATGTGAGATAACTAGTGTTTAAAGAAGAGGAAACACTCAAAAGATGTGTATGTAGAGTAAAATAGACAGGGCTTCCTCGCCATTTTCCTTTTCTCTTCTCTCTCAAATGGCTGACCCCAAGCCTTGTATATAAAGATTTGATGGCCAGTAGTACACTCGCATGATCCGCAGCTTGTACCTCATGGTGGTCATGGTGGATCCGAGCCTCGCGGGTCCCGTCATCTCATAGTACATGCATTCGTGCACTGTAATGTTTGCTCAAACTTGCAGAACTTCAATCCGAGCATCCGAACGAGGTATATCTGACCTTCTTCGGATCGCTTGTGTCGAGAGTTACGTAATGACATGGATTAGAGGTTGTACGAAGTCAGGAAGAGGGGTTTATGCATATGGTCTTCAAGCTTCAAAGTCTATCCAAAGTACTGCCACCCGTAATAGTCACTCGGGATTGTCACTCCTCGGTTCTTGTGGGACATTGTTGGATGTATGTATGTACGAAGTGTTGAGATGATGTGTCATTGTCAAAGGAACAAGATGATACTTGACTCCTCGCCGGGGTTATCTCCGGTTTGAGTTGAAAGTAGACATTGCTCAGGGTTACAGCTGAGATTGGACTACTTGTTGGTATGCTACGATATCATCTTATTGACGTGGTAAGATGACTTTGTGACTCCTCACCGGGGTTATCACCGGTTTAAGCAGAAAGCAGACGTTGCTCAGGGTTACATCTGAGATTGGACTGCTTGTTTGTGTGCATCACTGTCATCTGTGGGTTGAAGCTGATTGCATGTGGTTGAAACAAGCACTTCTGGAGTTATCGCTGGAACTGCAATGACATCCCTTGGGGCTATCACCAAGGATGGGGTTCTTACTCAAAGGTGTTGTCTTTGGGACCGGAACCGAACGTCGTGGTGTTATCGCTCGAGACGTAATCGCCTCTCCAAAGGTTGTTGTTGTCGGTCTTTTGATCTGCATATCTCGGGGTTATCTCCGAGATTGGAAATGACATTCCCGGTGTGTGCTCCAGGTTTGATATGACGCTCCCGGTTTGTGTTCGGGGTTGGAACTGATGTTCTCTGTTTGTGTTTCAGGTTGGAGCTAAACTTTCGGTAGTATCCGGAATAGATGTAAACTGTCTTTTAGGGTTATCTCCAAAAGACGAATCTACCCTCCTGCAATGTTAATAATAGGAGTGCAGAAAATTTTAAGTGTCTACAATATACATGTGATTATCTGGTTAATGCATCAATTAAAACTATAAAATATTTGAATGAACCACACATGGTGGGTGTATTGGTTCAAATAGATTACCTTGAATTCTTTTTAAGAAATATGAACACTAAATAACAATAATTAAATGTGATAGTTTGGTAATTAATTTACTTTGATATAATCAACAGGTAAAGAAATCTTCTGGTTCTTTAAGGGATGTTCATGGGAGTTTTCAATAATTTAACGCATCATTATTGATCCTAGATGATCATGTCAAATCATAAAAACATTTAGATCTGAACACTTCTAGTGTATTATACACTTCTGGTGTATTACAACATTTGTTTCAAGTATTCTCATTTTAGTATAATATAACCCAGAAGAGAAAATATACACTTTTTCTAATATGAGCTTCTAGCCTGATACTATTGAAGTAATATAAAGAAATTCTTCACTGCCTTCAATATTGGTTTCAATATAATAACCATTATAACATATATCCTTAAAGTTGAGCAAATTTTTGCTTGCCTTAGAAGAATATAAAGAATCGTCAATACAAAGTTTTGTGCCCTTTGACAATATTATAATCACTCTTCCAAAGACTTTAATTAAGTTTGATGAATAATAACTCTTCGAGAGTCTTCAATTATGTTTGATGAATAATCGCTCTTCTAGAGCCTTTAATTAAGTTTGATGAGCTTCTGGCTCATACAACTTCATATATGCAAAACATAAATTAAACTTTATTACTTGAAACATATATAAAACATATAATAAAAATACTTATTATAATGTCATAATATAATGAAATAAAAATAATTAATTGGTATGAACATTTCTATCAACATATCAAGGAAATCATAGATATCAAAATTAGTTATATCCACTCTATTTGATAAGTCAAAATAATTCATGGGATCTTCAGGATTGTTATAATCAATAAATTTTGTTTCAATTTCATTTTCTTTTCTTTTATGGAGTCTTGGTACAAATCTATCAAATGTTTAGGAGTACGACATGTACATTTTCTTTTCTATATTGATTGTTCTTTTCACGTTCACTATTACAACCACAACCATAATATCCTCTATGATTATCAAATGTGGTTCCATTCACTTCAGGGAATGCAGTAGAATCGGTTGGGTGAGATTGTTGGTTTTTTCCAACAAAAACTCATTATTTTGTACAGCCACTAGAAAATATAATATCACTTATGGGAACATAATTTCTTTTATCGCTTTAGGGAATATTTTGTGAACTTCCGCTCTCGATATTGCTGCTGCAAGAGCATATTCGAGGCATGAAATATAATAAATATTTTCTCTAACATGTCTTTCCTTTAAAATAATTTCATAAGACAAGTGAGTCTTTTATTGTAATGTACTCATAATTTAATCTTTCATGGAGATGATAGCGAATAAAAATCATTAATTTTGCATGATCCTGTAGGGATGCATGATTGCCAACTATAATTGTATCTCCAATGTTCTTTGCCTTTAGATGAATCTCATCATTAAGAGTACATGACAAATAATTCTTGCTCGATATAAATCAAGAGCAAAAAATTCAAATTTATAAGATTTGAATATTAAATAACTAAACATATTCCCCATCAAATTAAATAATTATATATGTTCAAATTTAATTGTAATGAAACAATTTATAAAAATGCATTAAAACACAAAACTAAATTTGTCCACTAAAACTAAATAACAAACCAACACTATTAAGCATATTTATCATTGTAACTTCATACAAAAATATATCAAAAAGATCATTAGAAATATATCAAATATGCTACCATGCCAAAAGAAATATATCAAAAGATTATTAGAAATATATCAAATATGCTACCATGCCATATCACAGAAAAACATATATGTTGGTTAGTATTTCAAAAGAAGATTTATATACTACTCCGTTTCCCATCTTGATCATATTTCATCCATCTTGTACGTATATAAACAATACTACATATATATGATCAAATTTAATTGTAATGAAACAATACTTACAGTGAGTTAAGAGAACTCCTTTTTCAAAATTGGGTAGTGCTTCGTGTTGATAACGTGTTATAAAAAATTACTAAAATTAAGAACAAAGAGATTACTAAAATTAAGAATAAAGATGATTAGAAGAAAGAGAGCATTCTCATTATATTTTATATATCAGATTCTCTTTTGCAATGCTCTTATTTATAGATATATAGACTTGGAAGTTACAAAACTCAAAAGCCATGAGTTTTAAAACTTAATGAACATGGGAGTTCCATAATACCAAAGATCATTACAATTAAATATAAATCTAGACATCCATAAATACATATGTTATAATTTTATAACAAACATATCAATTCTTTTGCTTAATTATTCTACCTTCATCTATAATGTATAATACCGATAAAACAATCACTTGTCAAAATTATGCAAGAATAGGCCCACATGTAGCATGGTGTATAATTAATCAAAATAAAATACTCCAAAACACATTCCAATATTATTCTTACACCTCATTCCCACACTTCATTCCTAATTTCCCACCTCCCCTTCTCACTACTTTCTCTCTCTCTCTCCTCTCTCCTCTCTCCTCTCTCTATTCTTAGTATGTATATCAATGGAGTCCATCTTTCTTACTTTTCTTTTTTTACTACCGCGTGCTTACTTCTTTTCTTCTTCTTTTTTAAATTTTTTTAAAATGATTATATAAGCAAACATTCAATCAAAAAGATGACATTTCAGAAAAGTTTGACTTTTTTATTTTTGATATTTATTTCACATGAATAAACTTTGATTTCTTGAAATAATAGCAAAATCTGAGTTTTTGAATGGTTGAGTTCAACCGGGTTGGTTCTTTCGTCGGTTTTCTAAAAAAATGATCGACTCGAGAGGTTCAACGCGATTCGAGAGCACATATGGTATATTACCTAAATAAAATCGACCTAGGCTCCGGTTCCGTTCCAACTAGTTGGACCGACCGTTCCGGTCCGATCCGATTTTAATAACTATAATTCAAACTGTTAAAATTGGAATCTCATGGTAGTTCGTTATTAGCCTATCCAATTTCATTATTCATTCGCAATAAACTATTTTATATGTTATTAGCACTTAGCACTTGTGTATGTAGTTGAAGTTTAAATAGTTTGATAAAAATAAAATTACATCTTCTTACATATAACCCCAAACAATCATATGGTTCACACACCACCATGCGAGAGGAAGGGAGAGGGAGAGAGAGAGAGAGAAATTAGAGGTTGAAAGTAATAAAATTCTAAAAGTGGAGATTTTATAAAATTTTAGAGAGAGAAACTAAAAATGAATGTAGAGAAATTGAGTAATCTATATATACTTATGCTCAAATTTGATATATGGGTTGGCCCACTTAATTTTCATCTCATTTAAAATCGACCCATATAAACCCAAACCAACTTATGTACCTGTCTAAACCCACTCACATCCGCCCATTTGTCGGGTCTAGTCATGACTAATAAAATTTGGAAAATGTAAATGTAAATTGTAAGGACATTTTTTTCAATGGAATATGTAAATTTTAGGGACATTTTTTGTCAATATTTTTTATAAAATATAAAGTGTTTAGTTATGCCAGTGTTGGCATGGTTTGTGTAATTGTGTTGTTGTTTAATCACGTTGTATTTACACAGCGTGATAATGTCGGTACCCTACCATAACACAATACCCCTATTTTTAGGGTGGTTCATACTCAGTCATAATCTCAGGATCCGCACCAAAGCAATTTGGATTGACTTAACATATCACCAAAGAATCATAAACAGTTCAATAAATTGATAAAAAACATAACAACTAAGTTTAGCTGAAAAAATGGCATAAACTCCTTCATAGACGGTTCAACAAGCTTTTCAGAAAAAATTTATAGTTTTAAGGCTTAAATATGAATTAGTACCCTAAACTATAGGCTATATTCCACTTCGGTGATCCACCTTTCAATTTTGTTAATTAAATGATTAAACTATCACTTTTTTTCAATTGCACCAAATTGAACATGCCACGTCAGAAATTGCTGACGTGACTAATTATGTGAGGCCTTAAGAAGCTTATGTGGCAAAAAAAATTATTTTTTAATCATTAAATAAATAATTCTATTTAAATAAAGGGCAAAATGATCAAAACCTAAATTAAAATTTCTAATTAAAAGAAATCAAAACAAAACAAAACTAAAATTAAAATAAATCAAGTCAGACCCTCTCACCCCTAATCTTTCCTATCCATTTCCTGTTCCTTCGATTCTTGAACTAAAATTAAAAGTGGGCTCTTAAATCTTAAAACAAATGAGCGGTGGCGATGGGAGAAATCTCCTTCTTATCCAGCTGGTAAATTTTTATTTTTTATTTTTATGTCTTCTGTATAAACCATTTGTAGGTGTTCATTCGATTTATGTGTTTGTACTTTTGTATACAGGTGGAGAATTAGATTTAATTTTTGGAGAAACTTTCCTCGAGTAGGGTATTTCCCATCTCGTAATAGTAACCTACACCATCCAAAAGGATTTATTTAATTATTTGTTATCGCCAAGAATTATCTCAGAATTCGCTTTTCAAAAGAATTTATTTAATTATTAGTTATCATCGGTATTTTCATGTACCGCAAATTTATCATCGAGTACATTTTACACCATAAAAAGCTTATTAAAATAATTATTTATTACTCCGATACCCTCATACGTCCCTTTTGACGGATTTAAGCCCGGTAAAATATATTACTCATTTTCCGATTTCATTATAATTAATTTTTCATAAGTTTTTACACTTTACTTTCTCCATTAAACCACCTTAACTATTTATTATTTCTCCTCCTTCTTTGTTCCACCTAGATAATTATAATTTAGTTAGTTCCAATTTATTTTTTCCAGAACTCACTATTTATTTTAAGCCCATTTCTGTCCAAATTTGTGAAATTCTTTAAAATTCAAAATTAAGTCCAAAATTATAAAATTTTGAAAGTATCTTAATTACATCAAAATATACTTCTATCAAATTTTTTATCCTAATTGTCTGAGTTTTAGAACTCAAGTTATGACTATTTTAATTTTTAAAATCTTGATTTTAATTTAGTCATAACTCTTTCATTACAAGTCTATTTATGTTCATTCTTGGGTCAAAATAAACTTTTTACTTTCAAGTTTCATTCCCCAGAAGCTCGGATTTTATTTATTTAATTGTCTATCAGATCAAAATTGTCTTTTTAAAAACTAGGTCAGAGAGTTGTCTAGCCTGCCCTGTTTTACTAAAAAATTCACCAAAAATAATTTACATGGAATTTTGACCTGAAACCACTGCAGGATTTTAGTTAACGTATGATCTATCTTCTCCAACAAACTTTACTCAAAAATCCGAAATACACTAAAAGTACAGTTCGTTACAAAATCAGCCTTTATTTTAGGGTTTTTACTCTATACGCTCAAAATTTTCTTAACTTGTTTAATTTTTGATTCTTACAAGATCTTTGATTTCATTTGTCATAGTTTATGTTATCATACTCCAACATGTTATTAACTACCCTAGAATGAACAAACTCATGTACACACGTACGTAGTTACTTCATAAAATATTTATAGAAATCATTTTAAGGTTTTCTTTAACTAGTTTGTATCTCTTTCTTGTTTTTTACTCCATGATCCATGGTATTTCAACATATATATGTTCAATATCAAGTATACATAAAATCTAATTACTTTCATCTAAGAAAGATTTTTAAGCTTTAAAAATTTAGGGTTTATACTTAGTGTGTGTGTGTGTGATTGCTTCTCTTCTTTTGTAGCTTGGATCCTCTTGTTTCTCCTTCTTGGGTGTAATTTTTTCTCACTTTCTCCTCCCTCTAAGCTCTGCATAATGTATTCTCTCTCTCTCTCTCTCTCTCTTACGTGGCTTTAAAAAATAAAATTTCAACGGGGTACCATTACATCCTATTACCCCTTCACCGCATCGTGCCTCTCTTGAATCTCCAGGATCGTCTCCATCACTTGCCCCCTCCCCTCCCTCTGAATCGCCTTCTGCAGAAAGTCTCGCCTCTCCTCGGGTCACGGTGGAAGTCTACGTACCGGGCGATATCTCTTGTATTTTCGACAACCATGCTACTGGCGGAGGTCGTGGAAAAGGTCACGAGTCGTGGAGCTTTTTATGAGACCGTTGACGACTTGAGAGTGTGTGTTCAACGGAGGAGTCAGTTGGGGACGCAACCAGGAGGGTGCGGTTAGGCATGTTGGAACTGCAGTCTAGGGATTCGAGGCAGAGTTTGATAAGCTTGGCCTTTTTGAGGGAGGAGGAGACGTGGGCGTCCATTTTGGAGCAGAGGTCTTTGACGGATTTGGCTTTGTGGAGGGTTTTGGATTGATTGTGGGAGGATTGGAGCTGGTTGTAGAGGGTTTCGAGGTGTTTGAGCTCGTCTTTAATGGCTTCAACATCTTGGAAGAATTTGTCCAGATTTACACAATCTCCAGCTCCTCCATTACTGGACATCTCAATGACGTGGGAAGGATTTTGATCATCGTTGTTGTATCAAGAGAATGAGTCGGAGGTAAATAGATCGTTCATCTTGATAATTTAATTCCCTTTTGTTTTATTTTCAGGTGGTTGGATAATTGAATGGAGGAGAAAATTAGTGGTGGAATATGAAATGGAATGGTTAGGGTGAAGAATCAATAAAGAGAAGTAGAGAAGAGAGAGAGAGAGAGAAATTTTGGAGAGGAAAGAAACGCGGGAAGCAGCGGGAAGAGGAGTTGTTGTTGTAGTCTGAGACGCCCCCAAAATAGGTATACATCACCCATTCTGAGTCGCCAGATACATGGTACAGAATTCAAATACAACTTAATTATACAACTATCGTGTAAAATACGACAAAACAAAATCTGAGAGTTTTAATACGAACATTGTCTTCTAGACAATATCCACACTCAAATTCAATCTTATTACATTTATTATCACACTATTTCACAGAATAGTGAGGACTACTAATGCAACCATCTGGACCGTCAATCAATTCCCCGACTAGTCCCAGCTATATTCTTATTTCCTGAAGAGAACATTGAAAGAAAGGGTGAGCTTAACTAGCCCAGTAAGAAATATTATGACTAAGATAATGCAGAATAAATTATCCTTAGCCTTCAACAGTATAACAACTGATAGAATATAATAGACAACAAGTTTTAGATCAACAACTACAGCGAAATAAATAATCCATTAGAAGAGTCAAGTAGAGCATAAAATCTACTATCTTCTATGATTTAAAAGATTTATCATCAATTTTATCGCTGAGACTCAGCTTAATAAATAATCCACATCATCGAATCATCCCTGCACTACGGGCCAAGGATATTCTTTAGTATCATGACCACAAATTATCAATGCACTACGGGCCAAAGATAATCGTGTTTTCCTCAACGGTCATGATCATGCCATAAAATAATTCATCCTTGCACCCTTGGCCGAAGAGAATCCATGGCCATAATCATACCAAAAACTGTCCATCAATGCACTACGGGCCAATGAGGACTTTTACCATTTGTAACATTACGGTCATGATTATACCGAATAATCCCTGGTCATAATCATACAAAGTCCATCTATGCACTACGGGCCAAAGATGACTTTCATAACAATATAAGCATGAGGATGATGACAATGACATAATAATTCAATAAAACAAGTTCAAGGATAAATTTTAAAGATTTATAATTTAATTTATCCAGAATTCAATAACGTTCAAATTGTCAACATGATACTGCTTTGTGGAGTAAAGTTCAAGAATAATATTGTACCAAAAATGATTTGGACCGAAAATGAATCAATTTTTATCATGAATAGTACCCTAGGTGAATAGTACTCGAATGAATAGTATCCCGTAAATAGTACTTCATGAATAGTAACTCGTGAGTAGTATTCTGACATGAAAAAGTTAAAACTTATCAAGAATGCTCAGAATAATATTTTCATGAAAAGATACTGGATGAAGAGCAAATATCAAGGATATTCTACTAATTTCATGGAGTATAAAAGCCAAAACTTTAACAAAATGAGTATAGAATTCAAAATCTAAAACGAAATAATATTACTTACATACTATAGAATATGGAAGAAAATATTATTTCAACTGAATATTGAACAAAAATAACATCTCTTACGAATATTAAACGAAAATAATATTCATTACGAATATTAAACAAAAATAATATTCATTACGAATATTAAACGAATATAATATTTCTTGCGAATATTGAACGAAATAAAATTTCTTATGAATATTGAACAGAAATAATATTCATACGAATACGAAAAATAATATCTCTTCAGAATGTGAAATAAATAATACTCTTTACCTTTAAAAAGAAGAGTATTCCGACTGGTAGGGCGTGGATATTCTTGAAGAAAACTTTTACTGTTTTCTACACTCAAAGCTTTCTAAAACTCGAAAGAAATACGCTCAATATTATAAAAGAAGAATTCTCTGATTCTGGTATGATTTTCAATTCTAAATAAGCATCCTATTTATATGAGAATGGAAAGGATACTATTTGAATTTAATTTCTCATGGATCAACAGAAGAAATCATGGGCAAACGAATTCGTCTGATTTTTGAATTTCACTATTCATTACTGTGCAATAAAATATTCTAATAAAACAAAAACTTTAAATGAAATATAATATATTCTATTTATAATCAAATAAAACAAAACTTATAATATATATATATATATATATATATATATATATATATAATATAATTCCCTCCCTTTCCCGTAACCTTCCCCCCACCCCAATTTTCATTTCATTCTTTTCTTCCTCCCGTGGGCCCCACATGTGGCCCCACTTTTTATTATATAAAATAATTTTCTACCGATTATTTTGAAAAATGGTAAATGGGGGTCTGTAAAATAAGAAAAATTTACAACATAAAAATCCCCTCAATATTTTTACCAATATTTATTAATATTATTATAACTCGCAATATTAACAACCAGGTCGTTCCCAGGAAAGATGGGGCTTTCCAATAAGGATTTTTCCCTATTGGCGCGCAATTAGGTGACCAAACCTCTCCTCGACAAAACTTCTAGACATTGTTAATTATTCAAATAATAATATGAATAACTGTATCGTCTCAATTATTGATTTAATAATATATAAAATATTGACAATAATTGAATCAAATAACGTGAGATACTATGCAGCAATTACTGTAGCAATAATTGAACAAAATTAAGTGTCTTCTCACGTAAGCATCAATAATCAATACCGTGTGCTACTATGCAACCACGCGTATTACTGTACTTTTACTACCGGGTAGTTCAACAGTTTAACGGTAAAACTTCCGCCGTTATTTTCTTAAAAAGATATTTCTGTCATTTTCTCATTCTGACAAGAATTCCGTTGTGGGGTCCACCAATGATTATGCCGTCGTACGGAAATTCCCCGACAAAAAGAATATTCCCCGATCAATCGAATATTTTATAACCACTTGCATACTTTGCAAAATTTGTAAATATTACCCACAACTATAACATTATAACAACTCCACACCTTCATATTAAAAAAATATTTTGAGAAAGATAATCTTTATTTATAAAATTTGGAGTCTTACAATCTCCCCTCCTTATGAAATTTCACCCTCAAAATTTACGTACGTACCTGGTATGCCGAACAAATGAGGATACCTTGTCAGATTCTAACTCTTGAGGTATAACCTTTTAGCGTAGAATATATTTCTTTTTATCCAAGATTTTAACATGTATCTCCTCATACGTTAAATCTTCCGCTATCTCGTCCGGTTCTAAATCAATAATGTAGTTCGGGTCGTTGTAACATCGATACGTGAAAAATGTTATGAACATGCAACATACTTGGCGGTAAAACGAGTCTATAGGCCACAGTTCCTACTCGATCGAGGATTTTAAATGGGCCAATAAAAATTGAGGGTTGAGAATTCCTCTATTTATCGACTCTTGCTTCTAGAATAACGCCTTCTTGAACCTTCTTCTTCGTATTCATCAGTTTCGGGTCTATAGTTTGAGCGGCTTTAACATTATCAATTAAAGTCGACTCTAATCGTATATTTGCTATCTTTACGTACGTTCATATATTCGCACTCGTAACTGCATACGATCTTCTACTCAACGCGTCAGCTATCACTTTCGCTTTTCACGATGATATTGAATGATATAATCGTAATCTTCAATAGCTCGAGCCAACGTCTTCAGCGCATAATACGTTCGTTTTGGGCGAAGAAATACTTGAGGATTTTAGAAATGGGGTTTTGTACTGGGGTCAATACAAAATTCAATTTCACACTCTAGGGTAGGCTAGGAAGTCTTCAGGAATACGTCAGAAAATTTATTAACAATAGAAATATCATTCAAAACTGTGACTCTCATTCCAAGACTTGGATAACACGTCACATTGATACCTATCAACTTACCACCGTTATCCACGGCTTCCCCTACAGAAAGTCTGTCTTTGGTGCATTCCACACAAGGAAGTCAACAACGAAAGGCTCGAGGCTCTTTACTTATGGCTTGATATAACAGTGATTGACTTTAGTGGTTTGGTTTATTGAATTCACATAACAGGTTGGTTAGGAATATGTAAGCTAACAACCTTACGAAAACAGTCAATTTTAGCATGAAGAATAGTTAACCAGTCGGTTCCTAAAATCATATCAAAGGCAAGTATTTTCAAAGAGATAAGATCGACAGGTAACGTGAAAGTGTCGATTTGAATTAAACAAGATTTATAAACAGTGGAGGTAACGAAGGTTTCTCCCAATGGAGTTTCAACAGATAAGTCAAGGTCTAATTTCTTCGAATTTAAACATTGTGCGCAAGTAGGAGAAATAAAAGAATGGGTAGAACCGGTATCAAATAAGGTATAGACTTCGCAAGAGTTTATGATTAACTTACCCGTGATCATAACTTCGTTCGGGTTCCTCGACAACAGCTCTCACTTAAACTACCAACTTTGACTTGTCTGGGACATCCTTTGGCGTCACTATCCCAACTGGACTTGGCTTTTCTGAACGACAAAATTGAGCTAGGTGACCTTCTCTTCTCTAATTGTAACACATTTTGGGTTGCTGCGTACAGTTTGGACGGATGTGTCCCCCCTGTCCGCATTTGAAACATACGATCGGTGGTCATTCTTCTTCCTTTGAAACGGTTGCCGGTGCTGCTGTCTTTCCATCATTATTGAACCTTCTCTTCTTGAAATTTCCACTTCTATTATCTTGGCCATGATTACCACCGAAGTGGTTACCATTATTGGCATGATAATTTCCCCCACGATGGTTATCATTGTTCCGATGGCCGTTGTCACCGGTATGATTATTATCTTGTTGTTTGTCGTTACCTTTTGGTTGTGCTGACTCATTATCGCGCTCCACTAACTGAGCTCTATTCACAACATTTGAATATAAACAAAGTTTGTGAGAAATGAGGTATTGACGTATTTCGGGTTTCAAACCTCTTAGAAACATTCGCGTCATTCGCTCCTCATTATCGAGCAAATGGGATACAAACCAGGATAACTCTGCAAACTTAGCCTCGTACTGCAACACGGTCATATTGTTTTGCTCTAGCTTGATGAATTCTACCTCCTTCATGTGACGAATACTTTTGGGAAAGTACTTGTCGTTGAATAATTCTTGGAACTTCTCCCAAGACATCTTGAGTGAGTTAGTCTGGGTACGTTTTACAAATTCCCACCAATGATCCGCTTCTTCACGCAACATAAAGGTGGCGAAGGGAACCTTTTAATCCTCTGAGCATTCCAACACATCAAATATCTTTGTGATCTGCTCAGAAGAATATTTCCATGAAAAGATACTGGATGAAGCGCAAATATCAAGGATATTCCACTAATTTCATGGAGTATAGAAGCCAAAACTTTAACCAACTGAGTATAATAAAATATATGAAACCGCAAATGAATTTTTGCCCGCTATGCGGTAATCCACGTAGACAGATCATTTCCACAATTTAATAAGGAATGAATACGAAGGATCATTCACCATGCATGCGGGAATCAACATAGATAGGTTATTCCAATGTAATAATAAAGAATGGAATAATGTAAGAATTCACCAGTGTGCGTAATCAGCATGCATGTGTTATTCCAATGTAATAATAAAGAATGGAACCAGTCATGCGTAATCCGTGATGCATGATATATATTCTAACGTAATAATAAAGAATGAAACCGTGTCATGCGTAATCCGCATACAGATGTGATATTCCAACGAATAATAAAGAATGGAATAACAACAAAATTCACCAAGCATGCGATAGATCAAGATGACGAAAAGTTATTCCAATGTAATAATAAAGAATGGAATAACAACAGAATTCACCAAGAATGCGATGCATCACATGCATAAGTTATTCCAATGTAATAATAAAGAATGGAATAATGTAGAAATTTCACCATGTATGCGGTATTTGATGTATTAAAGTTATTCCAATGAATAATAAAGAATGGAATAATAGAAGAATTTCACCATGTATGCGGTATTGTGATAGACAAAAGTTATTCCAACATAATAATAAAGAATGGAATAACAAACATTATGAGTATTGAAAGAAAATAACTCTCTTCATGAATACGAAAGAATAATACCCTTACCTTATAAAGAAGATCGGATAATCGGAATAGTGAGGTAGTAGACTTTCTTCTTCTTTCTCTCTATAATTTCTCTCTATAATAATTGCTCTAAAGCTTTAGTGAATTGGTGAGAAATTAAGGAAGAATGAGCTTCTATTTATAGAAAAATATAGTTTCGATAATTGCACATTTTGGGGCTCAAAATATTACAGTATAATACATTCCTCTTTTCTTTCATTTTTAATTTAGTCATGCAAGTATTATCAAACTTGCACCACCTCCCCTAATAGTAAATAATGTGAATCAATAGTTCAATCATGTGAATCAATAGTTATAATCATGTGAAAATACGAATTACAATATAGTACCTCTATCTATACCTCCATTTTTAAATTAGTCATGTAAGTATTATCAATCTTGCACCAACTCCCCTAATAGTACAAGAATGTGAATCAATAGTACACACATGTGAACAAATAGTTATAATTATGTGAATTAATAGCAATTAATTGCTCATTTATCCGATTAATTACCCGACTGGTCAGTATAACTTCCAGACATCAATTAATATCGAAATAAATGTCGATTTCCACTAACACTAATAATTCCAACACAATGGAACTATCAATTTCATCTTTCATCAACACGAACTTATTCATCATTAATATTATAACTCACAATATTTAACAACCAATTCGCTCCTGTGAAAGAGGGGCTTCCGATAAGGATTTCTCCTTATTAGCCGCAATTAGGTGACCAAACCTCTCCCTTGACAGAACTTCTAGACATTGTAAATATTACAATTTAATAATATGAATAACTTTGTCGTCTCAATTATTGATTTAATAATATAACATATTATGCAAATGATAATTTGAGAAAATAATTGAATCAATAATATGAGAGATATGATGCAAAGAATTACTATAGCAATAATTGAGTATAATCGAGTGACTTCTCACGTAAAGATCAATAACCAATACCGTAGCTACTATGCAACCACGCCAGACATCGCATTTTTTTACTATCGGGTAGTTCAACAGTTTTAATGGTAACACTTCCGCCGTTATTTTTATTAAGAGATAATTCTGTCATTTTCTAACTACGACGATACTTCCGTTATAGGGTCCACCAATGATTGTGCCGTCGTACGAATATTCCCTGTTAAAATGAATATTCCTCGACCAATCGAATATTATATAACCACTTGCTTACTTTGCAAAATGTGTAAATATTACCCATAACTATAATATTATATTATATCCACACCATAATATTCAAAAATATAATTCAAGAGAAATTAATCTTTATTCATAAAAGTTGGGGTCTTACAACCTCCCCTTCTTATGAAATTTCGCCCTCGAAATTAGGGTACGTACCTGGTATATCGAAGAGGTGAGGATATTTTGACTTCATCTTAGATTCTAACTCCCAGGTCATTTCTTCCGCATCGTGGTTTCTCCATGAAACTTTGACTTGAGGTATAACCTTGGAGCGTAGAATATGATCCTTCTTATCCAAGATTTTAACAGGTAATTCTTCATACGTTAAATCTTCCTCTATCTCGTCTGGTTCTAATTCAATAATGTGGTTCGGGTCTTTCACATATTTACGTAATATAGATATATGGAAGACGTTATGAACACGAGAGACATACTTAGCAAGTAAAGTGCGAGTCTATATGCCACGCTTCTACTGCTCGAGGATTATAAACGGGCCAATGAATCGAGGATTGAGCTTTCCTCTTTTTCCAAATCTCGTAACTCCTTTCCATAGAGCAACACGTAACAACACATGATCTCCAATATTGAATTCCACGTCTTTTCGATGAAGATCATCATAACTCTTTTGTCGATCTTGTGAGGTTTTTATACGTTATCGGATCGTTTGAATCTTTTTCGTAGTCATACGTACCAAATCCGGTCCCAACAACGTTGTTTCACCCACCTCATCCTAGCATACTGGAGAATAACACTTTCTTCCATATAACGCCTCAAATAGATCCTTGCCAATACTTGTTTGATAACTATTGTTATAGAAAAACTCCACCAATGGTAAGAACTTGTCCCAACTTCCCTTGAAGTCAAGGACACAGAGTCTTAATAAATCTTCAAGAGTTTGAATAGTCCTTTCCGACTGTCCATCCGTTTGAGGATGATATGCCGAACTAAATCGTAAATTTGTGCCCATAGCTTTTTGCAAACTAACCCAAAATCTTGAAGTGAATCTTGGGTCTCGATAAGAAACTATGGATACTAGCATACCATGCAATCTTACGATCTCGTTTATGTACATACTAGCAAGACGTTCAAGTGTATAAGTTTCTCGTATCGGGAAGAAATGAGCAGACTTGGTCAATCTATCAACAATGACCCAAATCGCATCTATGCCTTGAGAAAACTTAGGAAGACCAGTAATGAAATCCATGGTAATGTGCTCCCACTTCCATTCTGGAATTTCAAGTGGTTGCAATGGACCTTTTGGCACTTGATGCTCCGCCTTGACTCGTTGACAAGTTAGACACCTTGAGATAAACCCCGCTATTTCTCTGTTCATATTGCACCACCAAAATGTATGTCGAAGATCACGATACATTTTGGTACTCTCAAGATGGATTGCAAACGGTATGTTGTACGCCTCCATCATGATTTTATACTTTAAGTCAGAATCGTTAGGAACACAAAGTCTGGAGTTGACTTGAAGTATTCCTTCTTCATCGATTCCTGCTTCTGAAATAGCACCTTCTTGCACTTTCTTCCTCATACGCATCAGCTCCAGGTCTGTAGCTTGAGCAGCTTTAACTTTATCGATTAAAGTCGGTTCCACTTGTATATTCGCCATCATCACATGGGTCCCTGGAGTCTTTAACTCTATTTCCATCCTTTCCAAGTCATACACAATGGGCCTTTGCGTTGACAATAATGCACTCGTACCCGCATATGATCTTCTACTCAATGCATCAGCTACTACGTTCGCTTTTCCAGGATGGTATTAGATGGTATGATCATAATCTTTCAACAACTCAAGCCATCGTCGTTGCCGCATGTTGTGTTCCTTTTGAGTGAAGAAATATTTGAGGCTTTTATGATCCGTATAGATCTCCACCTTCTCTTCATACAGGTAATGCCTCCAAATCTTAAGCGCAAAAATGACTGCTGCCAACTCTAGATTATGAGTAGGATAATTCCTCTCATATTCTTTGAGTTGTCATGAGGCATAAAGGCTATGACTTTCCCATATTGCATGAGAACACATCCTAACCCTTTGCTCAAGCATCATCAGAGATGACAAATCCTCCGAGCGATGGTATTGTCGTAACAGTGTCTTTGAAATGAGTCTCCTCTTGAGTTCATGAAAACTCTTTTCACATTCCTCGCTCCAACCGAATTTTTTTTCTTTTTGAGTCAGCTGAGTTAATGGAGTAGCGATTCGAGAAAACCCTTCTACGAATCACCAATAATAACCAGCTAAGCCAAGAAAGCTACGTACTTCGGTCACTAACTTAGGTTGCTCCCAGCTTTGAATTGCTTCAATCTTTGCCAGGTCAACAGATATTCCATGATTTGATATCACGTGCCCAAGGAATGTAACTTCCTCAAGCCAGAACTCACATTTCTTCAACTTGGAATATAACTTGTTTTCACAAAGCTTTTGGAGTATCAGCCTCAAGTGTTGCTCATGGTCTTCACGGGTTTTGGAGTATATGAGGATGTCATCAATAAAGACAACCACAAAGTGATCCAAATATTCCTTGAATACTCGGTTCATCATGTCCATGAAGGCAGTAGGAGCATTAGTCAATCCAAAAGACATGACTAGGAATTCATAATGCCCGTACCGAGTTCTGAAAGTAGTCTTCAGAATGTCATCAATTTTAATCTTCAACTGATGATATCCGGAATGAAGATCAATCTTTGAAAAGAATTTGGCTCCTTGTAACGGGTCAAACAGGTCATCAATGCGAGGCAATGGGTACCTATTTCGATGGTGACATGATTCAACTCCCGATAATCAATACAAAGTCGCATACTTCCATCTTTCTTCTTTACGAATAGAATGGAGCACCCCAAGGAGATGTACTAGGATGAATGAAACCGATGTCTAACAATTCACGTAGTTGGGTTTTAACTCCACGAAGTTCAATAGAGCCATTCGATATGGGGCTTTGGAAATGGGTTTTGTACCGGATTCAAGGTCGATACAAAATTCAATTTCACGCCTGGGGTAGGCCGTAAGTTCTTCGTGGAATACGTCAGAAATTTATTAACAATAGAAATATCATTCAAATCTGACGTATTTTTATTTAAATCCGTGACATGGGCTAAGAAAGCTTGACATCCTTTTTTCAATAAACGAATAACTTTATGACTTGATATGACAGTGATTGATTTTAGTGGTTTGGTTGCTTGAATTCGCATAATAGGTTGGTTAGGAATATGAAAGCTAACAACCTTACGAAAACAATTGATTTTAGCATGATGAGTTGTTAACCAATCAATCCCTAAAATCACATCAAATGCAAGTATTTTTAAGGAAATAAGATCGACAAGTAACGTGCGGTTACCGATTTGAATCAAACAAGACTTATAAACCGTGGATGTAATGAAGGTTTCTCCCAACGGAGTTTCAACAGATAAGTCAAAGTCTAATTTCTCCTAAGTCAAATTTAAACATTGAGCGCAAGTAGGAGAAATAAAGGAATGGGTAGAACCGGTATCAAATAAAGTATAAACTTCGCTAGAGTTTATGATTAGCTTACCCGTGATCACCTCGTTCGGATTCCTCGCTTTTTGGGAGGTTACGACAAACGCTCTCCCTTGAACTAACGGTTTTGTCTTGTCTGGGACACCCTTTGATGCCGCCATCCCAGTTGGACTTGACTTTGGTGCACGACAAAATCGGGTTAGGTGACCTTCTTTCTAACAATTGTAACATGCTTTAGACTGCATCGTGCAGTTTGGACTTATGTGTCCTTCCCTCCACATTTGTAACATATGACCGGTGGTCGTTCTCCTTCCTTAACAACAGGTGCTGGTGCTGACGTCTTTTCATCATTATTGAATCTCTTCTTCTTGAAATATCCACTCTTATTGTCATGGCCATGATTACCACCGAAGTGATTACCATTTCTGGCATATTGATTCCCTCCACGTTTGTTGTCACCGCTTCGATGACTGCTACCACTGGTATTATCGACTTGCCGGCTGCTCTCTCGGCTCCAATAACTGAGCCCTATTCACAACATTTGAATACAAACACAGTTTATGAGAGATAAGGTATTGACGTATCTCGGGTTTAAAACCTCTTAGAAACATCCGCGTCATTCTCTCCTCATTATCAACCAAGTGGGATGCAAACCGAGATAACTCGACAAACTTAGCTTTGTACTGTGCCACGGTCATATTGTTTTGCTCAAGCTTGATGAACTCTACCTCCTTCATGTGACGAATACTTTCAGGAAAGTACTTGTCGTTGAACAGTTCTCAGAACTTCTCCCAAGACATCTTCATGAGGCGGGTTGAGTACGCTTTGATTCCCACCAAGAATCGCCTCTGTCATAACATGAAGGTGGCAAAGGAACCTTTTGCTCTCGAGCATCCCAAGACATCAAATATCTTGTTGATCCGCTTTATCCACGTCTCTTTTAAGTGGTTTTGGCTCTCCAAAAACTTCTGCTCTACTCAGCTCGCTTAGCCTTAGCGGTGGTCGTCAGAGAGTTATCGGTGTTTCCACCTGAATTTTGGACAGGAGCCGCCTTCGCCTGATGTTGTATGAATTGCATAAAACCTCTGAACATCCCATCGTTCATCATTTGATCATTGTTGTTTACCTGAGGATTATTGTCTTCCTGTTGCACATTATCTTGGGTATTAATCTATGGTGACTCAACGGTCTCATGTGCTTCATTGCTTATCTCAATATTTTCGGATGCCATTTTCAAATACTACCACAAAACAAGGGTTAATTATCATATCACATATTATCCCTATACTCTGACCAACCAATTAAATACCAAATAAACTTATGTAGGTCATACTAGCGAAGGAATTCCCCATCTCTCCCCTCCTAGTTCTTATCTCACATCTCAGCCAGGGATCATATCCCTAAGCTTTGATACCAACTGTGACGCCCCCAAAACAGGTATACATCACCCATCTTGAGTCGCCAGATACTACATGGTACATAAATTCAAATACAACTTAATTATACAACAAATGTGTAAAATACTTACAAAACATAATCGAGAGTTTAAACAAGAATATTGTCATCCAGACAATATCCACACTCAATGGTGTCCTCATTACATTTATTATCACATTATTCTGTAGAATAGTGAGGACTACTAAAGCTATTTATCCTGGACCATCACTCCATTCCCCGACTCGTCCCAGCTATATTCTCATTTCCTGAAGAGAAAAGTGAAAGAAAGGGTGAGCTCAACTAGCCCAGTAAGAAATATCATGACTAAGATAATGCAGAATAAATTATCATTAGCCTTCAACAATGTTAAACTGATAGAATATAATAGACAATAAGTTTAACTGCAGCGGAACAAGCAATCCATTAGAAGAGTCAAGTAGAGCATAAAATCTACTATCTTCTATGATTTAAAAAGTTTTTCATCAACTTTATCGCTGAGACTCAGCTTAATAAATAAAATCGAATCATCCCTGTATCACGACCAAGGATATTCATGTAATCATCAATGATCATGACTATACCCCTTACCTGAGAAGAAGACTGGATACTGGAATAGTGAGGTAGCAGACTTCTCTTCTTCTTTCTCTTTATAATTTCTCTCTATAATAATTGCTTTAAAGCTTTAGTGAATTGGTGAGAAATGAAGGAAGAATGAGCTTCTATTTATAAGAAAATATAGTTTCAATAATTGCACATTTTGGGGCTCGAAATATTACAGTATAATACCTTCCTCTTTTTCTTCATTCCACCTCCCCTAATAGTAAATAATGTGAATCAATAGTTCAATCATGTGAATCAATAGTTATAATCATGTGAAAATATGAATTACAGTATAGTACCTCCATCTATACCTCCATTTTTAACTTAGTCATGCAAGTATTATCAATCTTGCACTAACTCCCCTAATAGTACAAGAATGTGAATCAATAGTACACACATGTGAACAAATAGTTATAATTATGTGAATTAATAGCAATTAATTGCTCATTTATCCAATTAATTACCCGACTGGTCAGTATAACTTCCAGACATCAATTAATATCGAAATAAATGTCGATTTCCACTAACACTAATAATTCCAACACAATGGAACTATCAATTTCATCTTTCATCAACACGAACTTATTCATCATTAATATTTTAACTCACAATATTTAACAACCGTGTCGCTCCGTGAAAGAGGGGCTTTCCGATAAGGATTTCTCCTTATCGGTAGCCGCAATTAGATGACCAAACCTCTCCTCGATGTAACTTCTAGACATTGTAAATATTACAATTTAATAATATGAATAACTATGTCGTTTCAATTATTGATTTAATAATATAACATATTATGCAGATGATACTGTGACAATAATTGAATTATTGATCTAAGCGCCTATTTATCTAAGCGTATTTCTTCTGCCTATCCTTTAGAGATCCCAGAATGGAAATGGGAACATATTACGATGGATTTCGTGGTTGGCCTACTGACAACTCAGAAAGGCTATGACGCAGTATAGGTTATTGTTGACCGATTGACGAAATCTGCACACTTCCTTCCGATCAAAATCAGATTCAACTTAGATCAGTTGGCAAGGTTATATGTGAAAGAGATTGTTTTGAGGCATGGAGTTCCGGTGTCAATTGTCTCA
Source organism: Panax ginseng (assembly GCA_020205605.1). Lineage (NCBI taxonomy): Eukaryota > Viridiplantae > Streptophyta > Magnoliopsida > Apiales > Araliaceae > Panax > Panax ginseng. The sequence continues at coordinate 132,932,404 of CM035133.1, read as the reverse complement.
GATAGGGATCCACGCTTTACATCGAACTTCTGGAAGCGACTACATGAGTGCATGGGGACGCAATTGAGAATGAGTACAGCATATCACCCTCAGATAGATGCGCAAAGCAAAAGAACGATTCAGACATTGGAGGATATGTTGAGATCATGCATCATGGATTTTAAGGGAAATTGGGATGATCACTTACCGCTTGTAGAATTCGGTTACAACAATAGTTACCACGCTAGTATTGGCATGCCAACTTATGAAGCGTTGTACGGCAGAAAGTGCAGAACTCCACTTTATTGGGACAAAGTTGGCGAGAGCGATTCATTGTGACCGAGAATCGTACAACAAAACAAGAGATAGTCAAAGTAATACGGAAAAGACTAGTAGCAGCTCAGGATAGGCAGAAGAAATACGCCGATCAACACGTTTCAATTATTGATCTAAGCGCCTATTTATAGGAAAATGCTAGAACGCCAAAGCATACTAAATTAATAAAATAATAATATATTTTATTTTTTCTCCTACGCCTCCTTCCATGGCCAGCCTCCACAATTGAACCAAAAAATTCCAGCACATGTTTTCAACACCAACCAAGAGTGGGTCCCACCCAATTTTAATAAAAATTATTTTATTTTTTGAAACTTCAGTAATTCATAATAAATAGCTCTTTTATCAGAAAAATACAAATTTTATGTCCATTCCACACGAAATCGAATTCTCTACAACTTTGTAGCTTTAAGTTTTTCCAAATTCCAGACAGAAAATATCCGAAATCTAAAAACGGATGATTTTTAACACATTTTAAAATTCATAACGAATCATGCGTTAATTTTTAATAGTTCAAAATTTGTGGACATATACTAAACTTATATATGTATAACATATCCAAAACTCACAACAATTCAATGGTCGGATTAAAATTATAACACACGCAATAGAGCTTTAAGAACACCGATTTGAGTTTTTAATACCTCCAATCCGACAAAATACTGATAAAATACCTCAACATTAATTCCTTCAATTATAACCACATAAAATAAATATTTTCCTATCTATCATTTATGTCCACATAAAATAAATATTTCCTTATCATATAAATCAATAATTAATTATTCACAAATAATATTACAGAATCACAATAATGACAACCAAAGCCGATCCTGTGAAAGAAAGAGGCTTTCCGATAAGGATTTCTCTCATCATGCGCCAAGCAATTAGGTGATCAAACCTCTCCTTGACAGAACTTTTTAGACATTGCCAATAATACTATCTAATAATATTATTCAAATAATATGAATTATTAATTTGAAAATGGGAAATACTGTGCAGTGACAATTATTGAAACAACAATAATATAAAATATCAACGCAACAATTATTGAATTATTAAAATAAAATATTGAACAGTAATTACTGTAACAATTATTGAGTAAAACTGAGTGACTTCTCACGTAAGCACCAATAATCAATATCGTATGCTACTATGCAACCACGCCAGACATCGTACTTTTTTACTACCGGGTAGTTCAACAGTTAACGGTAAAACTTCCGCCGTTATTTTCATAAAAAGATATTTCTGTCATTTTCTCATTCCGATAATAGTTCTGTTGTGGGGTCCACTAATGATTGTGCCATCGTACGGATATTCCCCGACAAAAAGAATATTCACCGACCAATCGAATATTTTATAACCACTTGCTTACTTTTCAAAATTTATAAATATTACCCACAACTATAACATTATCTCAAATCCACACCATAACATAAAAAAAAATATTTCGAGAAAATTAAATATTTATTCATAAAATTTGGGGTCTCACAGAACTTCTAGACATTGTTAATTATGCAAATAATAATATGAATAACTGTATCGTCTCAATTATTGATTTAATAATATATAAAATATTGACAATAATTGAATCAAATAACGTGAGATACTTATGCAAAGAATTATCTTGTAGCAATAATTGAATAAAACGAGTGACTTCTCACGTAAGCATCAATAATCAATACCGTGTGCTACTATGCAACCACGATATTATTCATTTACTTTTACTACCGGGTAGTTCAACAGTTTAACGGTAAAACTTCAGCCGTTATTTTCTTAAAAAGATATTTCTGTCGTTTTCTCATTCCGATAATAATTCCATTGAGGGGTCCACCAATGATTGTGCCATCGTACGGAAATTCCCTGACAAAAAGAATATTCCCTGACCAATCAAATATTTTATAACCACTTGCATACTTTATAAAATTTATAAATATTACCCACAACTATAACATTATAACAACTCCACACCTTAATATTCAAAAAAGATATTTCGAGAAAGATAATCTTTATTTATAAAATTTGGAGTCTTACATAGTCAAGTTTATTCTTTTCTTTCTTGTTGTAGTAGTAGAGGAGAGAGAGAGAGAGAGGAATTTTGGAGAGGAAAGAATTGTTGAATTGGACGGAATTGCTTGATTGAACATTTTAAAAAAGTATAGTGGGCTAATTGAATATTTTAAAAGCACAGTGGGGTAAAGGTGCTCCCCCCCCACCCCCAATTTTTTAACATCTGTGAGCAAAATTGGACGAAATTGCTTGATTGAACATTTTTAAAAAGTACAGTGAGCTAATTGAATATTTTAAAAGCACAGTGGCTAATTGCTTAAAACACTACAATCACAGTGGAGTAAAGGTACTTTTTCCCATTTTTAAAGTGTTACATTTTCTTGTTATTTCCCCTTTGTTAAATTTACTCAAATAATATATGTATTTATAAACATTTTACACATATTTTTCAATAATCAAGAATAAAATTTAGACTTTAACAATAATTACATTTATATTCACAAAATGTATTACAAGGGTTTTTGGAATATTTCAAAAAATGCCAAAATGTTGATACTATACTGGCTCAGTAAGCGGCTCCTGCTAATTCATTTTTTGCTCTTTCCCTTGTTAATTAGTAAAACACCTGAGATTGCTGAAAGGTTATATTTGATCCTGCAGTTCATTACATACTATGGGCCCAAGTGCAAAATTAGGGTTCACATGACTTAATTGAATTAAATGCACAATTAGGGTTCCACGACCTCATTAAATATGCAAATTAGGATTCGCATAACCTAATGGAATAAAGATGGAAAATTTAGAAATAAATGTGCTAGACTCGGGAGAAGCCTCCACATTTCCCGAGGTAGAAGACTCATGGAGGCGGCTCGTTTTGAGAATTGATTGAGGGATTGGATTGGTGGCTAGAAGGACAGGGCGATATGGGCGTTATTCTAATGACTAAAGGGTACTTCTGGAATTTCCATGAAGACATGTGACTACTTAATTCCAGGAAACTCTATAAATAGCCCTTCCATTCTAGGAAGGGGGGGGGGACTCTTTTGGTGACTTAAAACTTGGACATTCCATCTAAAAGCACTAAAAGGCTTGGACGTTCTCTCAACTCGAAGCACACAAGAAGGCTCTTGGAATTCCTGCTACCCTAACACGATTTTTGAATTCTAGAAGTTTTGCCAAATATTTTTGGAGTAATCGCCCATCTTTTCTTCTCCCCTTTTCAATCAATCAACCAATTCCGTGCTCTTCGTGGATTTCTCTCCTCCTCACCCAATATGAAACCCTAACTAGCAAGGCACGATTTCCTTGCCCATATTTCTTTGGCGACTTCGCTGGGGAGGTATAAAATTCATGAAGGGTATGCCCACAACTCGAAGTGGGAGAACTATAGGAAGAGTTTCACCAACATATAACATTACCTCACTAAATCCAGTTCCAAGGTAAACAAATCAAGCTTTCCAAGGCGCAAACCTGGATCTTGACCAACCAATTATTAAAGACGCTTTGGAAGGGAGTTCAACATCACCATATATGGCCAATCAACAACAAACAAAAATAGAAAGGCAAGGCAAGGATGCAAACGGAGAGCAGGAAAATGATGTGCAACTGGAGATACTCAAGGCGTTGAAGGAAGCACGAGAAGGGCAAGGAATGATGATGGCCATGATTCTGGAGATGCAGAGGAAGCAAGAGGAAATGGGGAATTTTCCAGCAGTTGATGCAGATTCCCACCTTCAAGGCCATGTTCCCAGGAAGTTCGCAGGGGGAACAAGCAGGAGTGGAAGACAACAACAATGGAAGCAACAACAAAGAGAACCAGATTATACCTCCATCGATGGAGAATCAGTTGGTTCCAATCATCAACTTAGAGCCCCAGAACAGCGGTGACGCACCACAACCCAGGTTGGAAGCAACCCAACCTCAGACAAACACCATCCCAACTGCTCTTCCAGCATTTTCACAAAGTGCAGATGCCAACCATCCCAAGCCATTTCGAGCGAGTGAGTCAGCAACTGCCACCAGTGCCAGCTTTACACGATACAAGTGTGCATCAACCAATCTCTTTACCATACACACCGCCGATACAACAGTATATCACAACACCCCAGAGAGTTCACGCCACGAGCCAGTATATGACGATGGATGATATGATCGATGTGATCAATCAACTTCGCAGGCAGACATCCCAACCCTCGGAGTTAGACTTTACTCCACTTACCCGACACACATTCGAAGGCAACCTTACCCGACAGGGTATATTGAGCATCCCCCGTAGTTTCCAAAATACAACGGGGAGAAAGGAAATGCTAGGGAACACATTGCCAGGTTCGTAGAGTCGATGTCTCCGTGGCTAGGATATGATGAAGTAAACAATCACAACTTGTTGATGAGGGAATTCAACAAGACTTTGATGGATAGTGCATTCAGTTGGTACTATAATTTGGAGAAGGGGTCAGTCCATGATTAGGATGACCTAAAAGTATAATTTTTTAAGAAATTTTTCTATGTGCAGAAAAAGGTAACCATTGTAGAGCTTATGCGATTCAAGCAGAAGCCGAACGAAGAGCTGTCAGATTATGTTGACAGGTCAGGGCCCAGGCACAGATGTGTGCAGAGCCAATTGAAGAAAAGAACTTAGTCAACATTTGCAACAATGGTGCCTTAGATGCCTTCAAGCCCCACGTCATTACCAAGGCTTGTGATTCCTTCGCGATCCTCTCATCTTTTGCACAAGACTTGGGAGGAATCATGACATTTCCCACTAGCCATACGACGATTACATGAAAGGGCAAGAGGAAAACAATTGTGGCTTTGGCTGACTCTCAGTCAAAACCATAAGGGGGCAAGAGGGAGAAGCATGAGAAATTTTTTTAACGAAGCAGAGGACGGCCTGAAGATAAATATGCAAGAAACTCAGTCCCGGAGGCTATCACATGCAGTGAGAAGGTATTTAGGGGTCTGTACGATCAATGGATTGAACATAGGGTGGTGAAACCTCCAAGGCCTAGATTTGTAGTGACAGAAGAGATGAAAAGAGGACCGAACTTCTGTGTATAACACTAATACGCGGGACATTCCACTATGGACTGTTACAGCCTAAGGAGGATATACCATGAGAAGCTGACAAATGAGGAAATTAAACTTGGAAAGGAAAACAGCGTTCATGACAAGCCACTACCAAATAACAAGGGGAAAGAAATATGCAACACTGTTATCCACAGCACAACCCCGGAAGTGGAGATGATGATGGAAGGAAGTGAGGAGTGCGATCCAGGCCTGCAGGTGACGACATTGATGAATGCAGCCAAGTTCAGAAATTTTTTTGATAAGATAGGATTGACCAAGGAAGCAAGGATAGAGGCCACCAAGACAATCATTAAGGCTGCCAAAACGCAGGAGACTTGCATGGCCATAAGCAAAGGATTTGTGAAGACAATGGAAGAAGAAGAAAATAAGATATCTTTCTCTAAAGCTGATAGAGAGATAAGATACCCGCACAACAGGCCGCTGTATGTGACAGCTGTAATCAATGGGATAGAAGTGCAGAAGGCGTTCATTGACAATGGAGCGTTTCTAAATATTATGTCCTACACCGTGTTTAAACGGTTAGGCCTGCCAGAGAAGAAGATTGTGAAGGAATAAAAAACATTACAGGATTCGCCAACTAGAGTACAAGAACCCTAGGACACATCAAGGTGGACATACAAGTTGGGAAGATTCAAGGGCATGTAATGTTCCATGTTGCAGAGGTGGATGCAGCATATCATGTCTTGCTAGGAAGGGCTTGGCAAAATGACTACGGGGTGGTACCCTCGGTATTTCATCAATGCCTGAAAGCTATCTAGAAAGGGAGAGAAGTGAAGGTACCAGCAACTCGAAATCCCTTTGGACAAGAGGAGGACACATCACCGAAGTAACTTTTTTTGATGATGTCACTGAAGAGGGAGAGAACCAGATTGCAAGGCCTGATTCCCTAAGACTAGAAAGCTGGGAGGAAGTGTAGGAAGAAAAGTTCGTGCCTGTAAAAAAAGAGAAGAAGAAGACCTCGGAATACGGAGAATGTTCCAAAAACAAGAAGCCAATGGTAGAAAGCTTAATTATTCTACCTTCATCTATAATGTATAATGCAGATAAAACAATCACGTGTTAAAATTATGCAAGAATAGGCGGCCCGCATGTAGCATGGTGTATAATTAGTCAAAATGAAATATTCCAAAACATATTCCAATATTATTCTCACACCTCATTCCCACACTTAATTCCTAGTTTCCCACCCCCCCCCCCCCTTCTCACTGCTTTCTCTCTCTCTCTCTCTCTCTCTATTCTCAGTATATCATTACTTTGAAGTAATGATAAGTTATTGCATATAACACAAACCATAGCAGTTTTTAAAAATTTGGATTTTTGGGACTTGGCATAAACTAGTTGAGAGGACAAAGGAATGGTATAGATGAAAAGCTGTTCCATTTCAAGCAAAACCCTTATACTTGAAGTTAATGGCTTTTGAGAAATTGCATCAGTTGAAGTTAGCACAACACCAATAATCAGCCAAGTTTTTGGCTGGTTATTCTAAGATCATTACAAAAGCAACCCCGCCTAGAAGAAAGAACATCATAAGCGCAACAGATTCTCACATGGACAGAATGCATAAAAAGAATACAGTATTTATAGCCCCAACAAAATTATGCAATTCACGACCTTACTTGAACTAGATCTGTTCTATAGGCTCGTACGTCTATATCATTCCTTTCTAAGAAGACAGGTTCCCATGTTTGGTAGCCAAGACTGTTGTTGGACCTCTTGAGATAATGTGGACAGTGTGTAAGTTATTTTGCAAATGAAGTTCAAGTTACTCACGGAAGCAAATTTAAGCTATAAATTCATAAGGAAAAGTATAAATGCACTATGTAGCTAAGTGGAAGGTTACATAAGCAAAGTTTACATACAAATGCATATTAAGCCTAGTGGAAGGTTTATAAAATGTAGATGCACCATATATATTAGCATTTTAAAAAGCCATATCGGAACTTTTTGCAAGCTTTAAGCTACACTCAGCTAAAATCTCAAAAATTCTAAAAGAATGTAAAAGTTTTTCAAAAACTGATATAGAGAGGTACTGTTATAAAAACTAGTTTTGTTTAAAGTTGAGGTATAGTTATTTTTTCTTATCTTTGTGTTCAACGTAATACAGATAAAAGATTTACATATAAGCATGGATGAGGTATTTGAAAAAGGTCAAGGCATTATCCTTCATTTTGAAAGGAAAAGAAGTATTGGATATAACTAAGATAGATGATGAACAAGGAACCGAGGCAAGTCTTCCAATTTCTTTGTGATTTTATGAATTGGTTATTATATGAGATCTTTAAGAATATTTGAATTACATGTTATATGCTATTAACTGTGAAAGTCAGTATATGATTAAGCTGATTGAGTTATGAAACTCAATACATATGTAATATATGACATGAACATATATTATTTGTGACGCCCCCAAAATAGGTCCAATCCATCCAACCTATTCTGAGTCGCCAAATACATGGTACAGAAAGTAAACTACAACTTCAATAATACAATTGTCGTGCAAAATACGTCAACACATACTGTGAGTTTAAATACAAATATTATCTTCTAGACAATATCCACACTCAAATAAGTCATCATTACAATTATTCAAACACTATTTTACGTAAATAGTGAGGATCGCTAAAAAACATCTTTCTAGAACCATCACTCCATATCCCCGACTAGATCCTCATTATGTTCTCACCTCCCGAGAAGAAAAATGGAACAAAAGAAAAAAGGGTGAGCTCAACTAGCCCAAAGAAAGAATATTATGACTTAGATAATATACAACAAATTATCATTAGTCTTCAACAGGAAAAATCGATAGAATATAATAGACAACAAGTTTTAGATCAACAAATGCAAATAAAAACAATAATCTATTAGAAAGAGTCAAGAGAAGAATGAGTTATACTATCTTCTAAGATTTAAAAGTCCATCATCAATATTTTATCCCTGTAACAACAATCAATATACATCTTTAATCGAATATTCATCTTTTCACTATAGGCCAAAGATATTCATTTGTATCACCAGTTGGTCATGTTCATCTCACCACCTGTTCATCTTTGCACTTTGGGCCAAAGATATTCATTAGTTAATCATTCATCTTTGCACTACAGGCCAAAGATATTCAATAATATCATCATTAAGGACTGAGGATGATGAAAAACATTTTAGAGAACGAATCCAGTGAGACAGAAGGACAAATATTATGGATTCGTATAACAGTTTATCCAAGATCAATAATACTTCATAATAACCAATTGTGAAGCATAATTCAAAAATAAAGATCAAAACATGGATACAATCAAAGATAGTAACCATAATAGACATCTTGGACAAAAAGGAAAAATTTTATTTTTCGGTGAATAGTGTCGTATTCGTGAATAGTGTCGTATACGTGAATAGTGCCATATACGTGAATAGTAACCCCAACACAAAAAGTTCCAAATTTGATTAAAAAGTTCAAACTAATATTTCGGCATAATGATATTGAAGAAAATAATATCATTTAAGAAAATAACATCCCTTACCTCAAAGAAACAGTACTTCGGAATGAAAGGTCGGAAGTGATGCGGAATGAAACTTGTATTGAACAACAACTCTCAAAGTATCTAAATACTCACAAAATACGCTCGATAATATAGAGAGAGAAAGAGAGAAAGCTTATGTTTCTGGTGTGATTTTTAATTCTAACTTAGCCCTCTATTTATAGGAAAATGTTAGCACGCCGAAGCAGACTTGACCTGCTACCTGATGGCTTTACCTGCTACTATTGCCACCCACCACATTTGAAATAAAATTCAGCACATTTCTTCACCAACCACAAGTGGGGCCCACTCAATTCTAGAATTTTCCACCAAAATCATTTATAAACCTAATTTTGAATCACCACCTCTTAAAATTCATAACAAATCATACGTTCATTTTTAACGGTTCAAAATTTGTGGACATATACTCAACTTATATATGTATAACATATCCAAAAATCACAACGATCCAACGGTCGGATTAAAAATTATAACTCACGCAATATATCGTAAAAATACTGATTTAATTTTAATACCTCCATTCCGACAAAAATACTGATAAAATACCTCAAAATTAATTCCTTCAATTATAACGACATAAAATAAATAAATCCATCATTTATATCCGCATCAAATAAATATTTCCTTATCAATAATTAATTATTCACAAATAATATTACAAAATCATAATAATGACAACCGGGCAGTTCCCAAGAAAGAGAGGGCTTTCCAATAAGGATTTCTCCTTACTGGCGCGCAATTAGGTGACCAAACCTCTCCTTAGACAGAACTTTCTAGACATTGCCAATAATATTATCTAATAATATTATTCAAATAATATGAATTATTGATATGATAATGAGAAATATCATGTCGATGGACAATTATTGAAACAACAATAATATAAAATATCAACGAAGCAATTATTGAATCAATAAAATAAAATATTGAACAGTAATTACTGTAACAATTATTGAGTAGTGCATTCTTACGTAAGGATCAATAATTCAAAAATACTGTGCAATACCGTGTGCTACCGTGCAACCACACATATTACTGTATTTTTAACCACCGGGTATTCCAACAAAGGTTAATTGTAATAACTACGCCAAGTTATTTATAAAAACTTATACTTTGTCGCTTTTCCTTCATCCAACCATTTTCTCACATTATGGGGCCCACAAATGGTCATACTGTAATTGCATTTAATATTCCCTAAACAACAAGAATATTCCACGACCAAATGAATATTCCCCGACAGAAATGAATATTCTATAACCACTTGCTTATTTTGCAAAATTTGCACATTTCACCCATAACCAAAGCATTATATCAAATTAACACCTTATTAATAATAAATAGAAAAAAATTCAATTTTATTTATAATAAGTTGGGGTCTTACAACCTCCCCTCCTTATAAAATTTCGTCCTCGAAATTGACGTACGTACCTGGTGTTTCGAAAAGGTGAGGGTACCTTGCTTTCATTTTTGATTCCAACTCACAGGTCATTTCTTCAATAGCATGGTTCCTCCACAAAACCTTAACTTGTAGTATAACCTTGGTGCTTAGGACATGTTCTTTCCTATCCAAGATCTTGACAGATACCTCCTCGTACGTTAATTCCTCGGCTATCTCGTCTGGTTCTAACTCAATAATGTGGTTCGGGTCATCCACATATTTACGTAACATCGATACGTGAAAAACTTTATGAACACGCGACATTATTAGCGTTAAGGCGAGTCTATAGGCCACAGTTTCTACTCGATCGAGGATTTTAAATAAATCAAAGGTTTGAGCTTTCTTCTCTTCATCGACTCTTACTTCTAGAATAATGCCTTCTTACACCTTCTTCTTTATATTCATCAGCTCCAGGTCTGTAGCTTGAGCGGCTTTAACGTTATCGATTAAAGTCGATTCTACTCGTATATCATCACGTGGGTCCCTAGAGTCTTTAACTCTATCTTTATCGTTTGTAAATTATACAAAATAGGTCTTTGTGTTCAACAATATCGCACTCGTACTCGCGTACGATCTTCTACTTAATGCGTCAGCTACCACATTCACTTTTCTAGGATGGTATGGTCAGAACAAGTGCCGAAATGAGTTGCCTCTTGAGCTCTTGGAAAATCTTCTCGCATTCCTCGCTCCATACGAATTTTTTATCTTTTCGAGTCAGCTACGTTAAGGGAGTAGCGATTCGAGAAAATCCTTCCACGAATCTCCGATAGTAACCAGCTAAGCCTAGAAAGCTACGTACTTTGGTCATCGACTTTGGTTGCTCTCAACTGTGACTCATATCCCAATCTTAGATAGCACGTCATAATGGCGCCTATCAGTTTACCACCGCATGAATATGATGTCCCCTATAGAGAGTCTAGCTTCAGTGCATTCCACAAAGGAAGTTACCGGATAGAGGCTCGGGTACCAACTCCTGTAGTTGGGTTTTTAACTCCTGAAGTTCAATAGGAGCCATTTGATATGGATTTTTGAAAATGGGTTTTGTACCGGGTTCAAAGTCGATACAAAATTCAATATCACACTCTGGGGGTAGGCCAACAAGTTCTTTAGGAAATACGTCAGGAAATTCACTAACAATAGAAATATCATTCAAATATGACGTATTTTTGTTTAAATCCATGAAATGGGCTAAGAAAGCTTGACATCCATTTTTTCAATAAACGAATGGCTTTATGGCTTGATATGAAAGTGTTTGACTTCAATGGTTTGGTTGCTTGAATTCGTATAATTGGTTGGTTAGGAATATGAAAATTAATAACCTTACGAAAATAATCAATTTTGGCATGATGAGTGGTTAACCAATCAATCCCTAAAATCACATCAAATGCAAGTATCTTTAAAGAAATAAGATCAACAGGTAATATGATTGTGCTAACTTGGATTAAGCAAGATTTATAAACCGTGGATGTAACGAAAGTTTCTCCTAATGGAGTTTCCACTGATAAATCAAAGTCTAATTTCTTCGGAGTCAAGTTTAAATGTTGAGCACAAGTAGAGAAATAAAAGAATGGGTAGAACCGGTATCTAGTAAGGTATAGACTTCGAAAGAATTTATAACTAACTAACCTGTGATACCTTCGTTCGGGTTCCTCACATTTTGGGCAGTCATGACAAACGCTCTTCCAGAAACTGCTGACTTTGTTTTGTCCGTATCCACCTTTGGTGCCACCGTCCCAGCTGGACTTGATTTTGCTATCGGACAAAATCGAGCTATGTGACCGACTTTTCCACAATTGAAACACACCTTGGAAGGCTGTGAACAGTTTGGACTTATGTGTCCCTCCTCTCCGCGTTTGTAGCATCTAACTGGCGGTCGTTCTCCTCCCCTAAAACTTGTTGTTGGTGCTGGTGCTGCTGCCAACGTCTTCCCGTCATCGTTAAATCTCCTCTTTCTGAAATTTCCACTTGACTCACCTCTCCTATTATCATGGCCACGAATACCACCCGAGTGGTTATCACTTTTGTCCATATTTTTCCCTCCTCGCCGTTTATCATCGCTCCGATGACTACTGTCACCGGTATGACCCTGGTTGTGGTCCCTTGGTTGAGTATACTCATTATCTCGCTCTAATAATTGAGCCCTGCTGACAACATCTGAATACAGAGAAAATTTATGAGAGATAAGGTATTGATGAATCTCAGGTTTTAGACCTCTCAGAAACATCCACGTCATACGTTCCTCATTCTCTACCAAATGAGGTGCAAACCTGGATAACTCCGCGAACATCGCCTCGTACTGAGACACCGTCATGTTGTTCTGTTCCAGTCTAATAAACTCTACCTCTTTTATATGACGAATACTTTTAGGAAAATACTTGTCATTGAACAGTTTACAAATCTTTCCCAAGACATGTTGAGTCTTTCATTGGTGAGGCACGCTTCACAGATTCCCACTAGTAATCTGCTTCACCACGAAACATAAATATGGCGAATGGAACCTTCTGTTCCTCCGTGCATCCCAAGACATCGAATATCTTGGTAATTTGCTTGACCCACATTTTTTCCTTAATCGGATCGGGCTTTCCCCAGAAATCTGGTGGTCCCAACTCCTTGAACTGCTTGGCTGTGACAAACCGCGTGTTGCCATTATTTCCACCTGTATTTTGTACACGAGTCTCCCTCGTCTGATTTTGCATGAACTGCAAAAAGCTCCTAAACATTCCATCATTCATCGTTTGCTCGGTAGCGTTGTTTACAGGAGGAATATTGCCATCATGTTGCACGTTCTCCTGGTTTGTGACTAAAGGTTGTTCCACGCCTCATACACTCCATTGTTAACGCTCTCAAAGAGCCCCATTCTTAAATATCGCCATAAAACAAGGGTTAATTAAACAAATTAATATATCACATAATATCCCTATATTATGACCAACCAACAAATAAGCTTAGATAGGACACACTAGCGAAGGATTTACTCATCTCTCCCCTCCTAGTTCTATTCCCCGATCTCCGCAAGAGACCATATCCCTAAACTTTGATACCAACTGTGACGCCCCCAAAATAGGTCCAATCCATCCAACCTATTCTGAGTCACCAAATACATGGTACAGAAAGCAAACTACAACTTCAATAATACAATTGTTGTGCAAAATACGACAACACATACTGTGAGTTTAAATACAAATATTGTCTTCTAGACAATATCCACACTCAAATAAGTCCTCATTACAATTATTCAAACACTATTTTATAGAAATAGTGAGGACTACTAAAACATCTTTCTAGAACCATCACTCCATACCCCGACTAGATCCTGCTATGTTTTCACCTCCTTAGAAGAAAAATGGAACAAAAAGAAAAAGGGTGAGCTCAACTAACCTAGTAAAGAATATTATGCCTAAGATAATATACAACAAATTGTCATTAGTCTTCAATAGGGAAAAATCTGATAGAATATAATAGACAACAAGTTTTAGATCAACAAATGCAGCGGAAACAATAATCCATTAGAAGAGTCAAGTAGAGAATGAGTTTACTATCATCCAGGAAAAACAAATGTTGTTGCCGACGCCTTGAGCAGAAAGGGTCAGGAAAAATTGATGCTGTTAACTAACCAGGAGGAGCTCATTTCAGCAATGGCAAGGCTAGAGTTGGAAATAAAACTTCCAAAAGAATCCGAAGAAAGATTGTTCAAGATGGAAGTTAGTCCGACTTTAGTGGACAAAGTGAAGAAAGCTCAACTACAAGATGAAGAATGTGGGAAAATCAAAGAAAGAGTGGTTGAGGGTAGTGAAGTGAAATACAAGATCGATACCGAGGGACTACTGAGGTTCGAGGGAAGATTTGGGTTCCAGCAGTACCAGATATTGTGACGCCCCCAAAATAGGTATACATCACCTATTCTGAGTCGCCAAATACATAGTACAGAATACAAATACAATCTTTAATATACAACAAGAGAGCTATTAGTTTCAATAGAAATATTGTCTTCTAGACAATATCCACTCTCAGAATAAGTCCTCATTACATTTATTGTCACAATATTTAATAGAATAGTGAGGACTACTAATACTATCATCTGGACCGTCACTCCGTGCCCCGACTAGTCCCGGCTACGTTCTCATTTCCTGAAGAGAACAATGAAAGAAAGGGTGAGCTCAACTAGCCCAGTAAGAAATATTATGACTAAGATAATGCAAAATAAATTATCATTAGTCTTCAACAATGTTAAACTGATAAAATACAATAGACATCAAGTTTAACTGCAGCAGAACATACAATCCATTAAAAGAGTCAAGTAGAGAATAAAATCTATTATCTTTTATGATTTAAAAGGTTTTTCACCACTTTTATCGCTGGGACTCAGCTTAATAAATAAACTACATCATCGCTGCACTACGGCCAAGGATATTCATTAGTATCACAACCACAAATTATCCATGCACTACGGGCCAAGGATATTTGTGTATTCATTAATGGTCATGATTATGCCAACAACTGTCCATCAATGCACTATGGGCCAATGAGGACTTTTACCACATTATTTGTAATATTACAGTCATGATTATACCGAATAATCCCTGGTCATAATCATACCAAGTCCATCTATGCATTACAGGCCACAGATGACTTTAAAAAAAATATAAACATGAGGATGATGACAATGATATAAGAATTCAATAAAACAAGTTCAAGAATTAATTTATTCAGGAACTAATAACGTCCAAATTGTCAACATGACACTTCTTTGTAGAGAAAAATTCAAGAATGCTCAGAAGAATATTTCCATGAAAAGATACTGGATGAAACGTAAATATCAAGAATATTCCACTAATTTCATGGAGTATAGAAGTCAATACTTTAATCAACTGAGTATAATAAAGAATGGAATAACAAAAGAAATCACCATGCATGCGGTACTTTGCATAGACAAAGTTATTCCAATGTAATAATAAATAACAAAACCGAATTCGTGTGTAATCCGCATGCATGTGATATTCCAAATGTAATAATAAAGAATCGGAACAAGGTCATGCGTAATCCGCGATGCATGCGAGGTATTCTAACGTAATAATAAAGAATGGAATAACAACAATTCACGGGCATGCGATAGATGGATCGCATGCATAGAAGTTATTCCAATGAATAATAAAGAATGGAATAATGAAAGAATTTCACCATGTATGCGGTATTTGATAGACATATTATTCCAACATAATAATAAAGAATGGAATAACAACCCTTATGAGTATTGAAAGAAAATAATTCTCTTCATAAATACGAAAGGAATAATACCCCTTACCTCAAAAGAAGACTGGATACTGGAATAGTGAGGTAGCAGACTTCTCTTCTTTTTTCTCTGTATAATTTCTCTCTATAATAATTGCTCTATAGCTTTAGTGAATTGGTGAGGAATGAAGGAAGAATGTGCTTCTATTTATAGGAAAATATAGTTTCGATAATTGCACGTTTTGGGGCTAGAAATATTACAGTATAATACCTTCATCATTTCTTTCATTTTTAATTTAGTCCTGCAAGTATTATCAAACTTGCACCACCTCTTCTAATAGTAAATCATGTGAATTAATAGTAAATTATATGACTCAATAGTTCTAAACATGTGAAAATACGAATTACAATATAGTACCTCCATCCATATCTCCATTTTTAACTTAGTCATGCAAGTATTATTAATCTTGCACCAACTCCCCAAAAAGTAAATGAATGTGAATCAATAGTACACACATGTGAATAAATAGTTATAATCATGTGAATCAATATCAATTAATTGCTCATTTATCTGGTTAATTATCCGATTGGTCAATATAACCTCTAGACATCAATTATTATCGAAATAAATGTCAATTCCCACTAACACTAATAATTCCCACACAATGGAACTATCAATTTCATCTTTAATTAGCACGAACTTATTCATCATTAATATTATAACTCATAATATTTAACAACCGTGTCGTTGTGAGGAAGGGGGCTTTAGATAAGGATTTCTCCTTATTGGCACGTAATTAGGTGACCAAACCTCTCCTTGACAAAACTTCTAGACATTGTCAATATTGCAAATAATAATATAAATAATTTTGTCGTCTCAATTATTGATTTAATAATATAACATATTATACAGATGATATTGTGACCATAATTGAATCAATAATATGAGAGATATGATGCAGCAATTAATGTAGCAGTAATTGAGTATAACTAAGTGATTTATCACGTAAGCATCAATAATCAATACCGTGTGCTACTATGCAATCACACGTATTACTATACTTTTACTACCGGGTAGTTCAACAGTTTTAACGGTAACACTTTCGCCGTTATTTTTATAAAAAGATAATTCTGTCATTTTCTAACTGCGACAATACTTTCGTTGTGGGGTCCACCAATGATTGTGCCGTCGTATGAATATTTCTTGTTAAAACGAATATTTCCCGACCAATCGAATATTATATAACAACTTGCTTACTTTGCAAAAAATTTCACATATCACCCTTAACTTTAACCTTTTATCAATTTAACCATTTACGATAAAATAATAATTGTAATAAAATTGAATACTTTTATTTCATAAAATTCGGGGTCTTACATAAACCATTTAAATTTCATTTTAGAAATATATTTTACCTTCACTCGCAAATTCGGAGTTTAAACAGCTAATGCATAACTTTTATAGCAAAACTCAATTTACTATATTATTTCTTTAATTTAAATAATTTTTAATTAGTTTGTCCGTTCATGAGTCAACACTGACTGTGGCCTCATATACAAATATTTTATCTCACTAGCGCATTCGCTTTATTTTTTATTTTATGATTATTCGCATATATATATATATATATATATATATATATATATATATATATATATATATATATTCACATTGTAAATCTCAAATCAAAAATCTCATTTGAGCTCAAAACCTCAAAATATCATTTTATGATTAATGACACATAACCACACCAAATATATAAATTGATTTTGCCCACGAGTTAATTCCCCCTATACATTACCAGCATATGCTCCCAATTTGACCCAATTGTGATTTATTTTATTTGCCCAATTTGCTTAGTTAAATAATTCAATCAATTATTTTTTTTAATGTTTTTGTTAAAAATAATTAAATTAATTATTCTTTTAATTACTCAACATTAGTAACTTAACTTAATCAAATAAGTTACTACATAAATCTCCTTAAACTACTTTACCCTCTTGGATTCATATAATTTAAATATCCCATCTTTGATATATAAATTATATAAAACATAACATAACTTACTTAAATTACATATTTATTTTATAATTATAAAAATAAATATGTTACACATAAGTACTTATGCAAATACAATTATTTATATACCCAATATATTATAATATAATATCCTTACCTCATTAATATAAATTCAATGAAGAATTTATTTACTTCTTTAAGATATTACGATAAATATAATATATTTTATTTATTAAATTAATTTCATATAAGAATTTATTCTAATACTCTTGGGTAAAGTATATATATAAATATTATATGCTTAACTCCTTCTCTTTTTTTTTTCATTCATTCAAAAATTGTTCCCAAACAATTTTATTTTCCCCAGCGTAAACAACACACACACACACACACACACACACACACACACACACACACACATATATATATATATATATATATATATATTCACTAACTCACAATTACCAGTTACACCAAACATGCACACGTCACATATAGAAAATAATTAATAGATTTATTTTCTCACATTATAAATTTTTTATATAAATTTATTTACTTATAGCAAATAAAATTTAATATATTTACCATATTACGTCAACATACACATCCTTCATAAATCATAAAATAATTTATATACTCATAAATTAGACTAGACATTTAATTTAATGTCTATTAAACCTTTTAATACGGTTTGCTACATTCAATAAGCCTTCTTCATATGGCTCGCCATATTTATTATTACATAATCTCTTTCAATTATTAAACCGTATAGATTTTTCTTAAAAATTTTAAGTAAATCCTCTATTTTCACTATATGTTTTAAACTTTAAGCTTTAATTTAATAATTTAAGATTTTCTAAATTTTTGGGTTGTCACAATTATTGTTAGATTTGTATACAAGAATTGTAGGGTGAATATTAAGGGGAATATTATGACAGTAGATTTAATCCCGATAAAACTTCGAGAGTTTGATGTTATATTGGGAATGGATTGACTATTTAATTATGGAGCGATAATTGATTGCCAAAGAAAATGTGTAAACCTTAAGACTCCGTCAAAGGTAGTTTTTTATGGTAGCAAGTCGCCTAGACAAGTAAGATGTCTGACGATTATGCAGGCCAAGAAATTGTTGAGTCAAGGCTGTATAGGATATTTAGCTTACATAGTCGATACTCTGAAGAAGGGTGTCAAACTGGAAGAGATACCAGTGGCTAGGGATTTTGCAGACGTGTTTCCGAAAGATTTTCTAGGACTTCTGCCTGACAGAGAGATCGAGTTCGTTATCGATTTAGCGCCAGGAACTGCTCCGATATCGAAGGCCCCGTACAGGATGGCTCTGGTAGAGTTGAAGGACCTGATGGTACAATTGCAAGAGTTGCTAGACAAGAAATACATTCAGCCAAGTGTGTCACCGTGGGAAGCGCCGGTGTTATTCATGAAGAAGAAAGATGGGTCAATGCATCTTTGCATTGATTATAGGGAATTAAAAAAGTCACTATTAAGAATAAGTATCCGTTGCCAAGAATAGATTACTTGTTTGATCAATTGAAAAGAGCCAAGTACTTCTCGAAGATATATTTTAGAAGTGGGTATCATCAACTAAAGGTAAGAAAGGAGGATGTACCTAAGACGGCATTCAGAACTCGGTATAGACACTACAAGTTTCTGGTAATGTCTTTTGGTTTAACTAATGCCCCTGCAACATTCATGGATTTGATAACATAGGATGTTTAAACCATTCTTAGATAAGTTTATGGTGCTATTCATCGATGATATTCTGGTGTACTCCAAATCTCAAGAAGAACACGTGGAACATTTACGTTTGACGTTAGAGACGTTAAGAAAGGAAAAGTTGTACGCGAAATTCTCTAAGTGTGAATTTTGGCTAGAATGTGTACAATTTCTTAGGCATGTGATTGACAAAGATGGGATTTCAGTGGATCCATCAAAGGTGGAAGCTGTAATAAATTGGGAACAACCAAGGACACCATCGGAAGTGAGGAGTTTCTTGGGATTGGTAGGTTACTACAGACGATTTATTCAAGACTTTTCCAAGATTTCCACTCCGTTGACAAATTTGACAAGGAAATCTGTAAAATTTGTTTGGACAGAGAAATGTGAAGAGAGCTTTCAAGACTTGAAAAAGAAGTTAAGTGTGGCACCTGTGTTGTCATTACCGGATAATACAGGATATTTTTTGGTGTATAGTGATGCATCGCATAAAGGACTAGGTTGTGTACTTATGCAAAATGACAAAGTCATTGTGTATGCATCAAGGTAACTGAAGGACTATGAGAAAGGATACCCGACTCATGATTTGGAGTTGGTTGCGGTGGTATTTGCTCTGAAATATGGAGACACTATCTCTATAGGGAGAAATGTGAAATATACACGGACCATAAAAGTCTGAAGTATATTTTTACATAGAAGGATCTGAACATGCGTCAAAGGAGATGGTTAGAATTGATAAAAGATTTGTGAGATCTTTTATCATCCAGGAAAAACAAATGTGGTTGCCGATGCCTTGAGCAGAAAGGGTCGGGAAAAATTGATGCTGTTAACTAACCAGGAGGAGCTCATTTCAGCAATGGCAAGGCTAGAGTTGGAAATAAAACTTCCAAAAGAATCCGAAGAAAGATTGTTCCAGATGGAAGTTAGTCCAACTTTAGTGGACAAAGTAAAGAACGCTCAACTACAAGATGAAGAATGTGGGAAAATCAAAGAAAGAGTGGTTGAGGGTAGTGAAGTGAAATACAAGATCGATCTGGGGACTACGAGGTTCGAGGGAAGAATTCTTCCAAAGTAGATTTTATATTGTGACGCCCCCAAAATAGGTAGAATACATCCTCATTACATTTAAATATTGTCTTCTCATATCCACTCTCGAGAATAAGTCCTCATTACATTTATTGTAACACTATTTATACTAATAGTGAGGACTACTAATACATCTCATCTAGACCGTCACTCCGCTAGTCCTGAATTAGTCCCGCTTCGTTCTCATTTCACGAAGAGAACAGTGAAAGAAAAATGGTGAGCTCAATTAACCCAGTAAGAAATATTATGACTAAGATAATGCAGAATAAATTATCATTAGTCTTCAACAATGTTAAACTGATAAAATACAATAGACATCAAGTTTAACTACAGCGAAACATACAATCCATTAAAAGAGTCAAGTAGAGAATAAAATCTACTATCTTTTATGATTTAAAAGGTTTTTCATCTCTTTTATCGCCGGGACTCAGCTTAATAAATAAACCACATCATTCATGCACTACGGCCAAGGATATTCATTAGTATCACAACCACAAATTATCCATGCACTACGGGCCAAGGATATTCGTGTATTCATCAATGGTCATGATTATGACAACAACTGTCTATCAATGCACTACGGGCCAATGAGGACTTTTACCACATCATTTGCAACATTACGGTCATGATTACACCGAATAATCCCTGGTCATAATCATACCAAGTCCATCTATGCACTACAGGCCACAGATGACTTTAAAAAAAAAATATAAACATGAGGATGATGACAATGATATAAGAATTCAATAAAACAAGTTCAAGAATTAATTTATTCAGGAACTAATAACATCAAAATTCGTCAACATGATACTTCTTTGTAGAGTAAAATTTAAGAATGCTTAGAAGAATATTTCTATGAAAAGATACTGGATGAAGCGCAAATATCAAGGATATTCCACTAATTTCATGGAGTATAGAAGTCAAAACTTTAACCAACCGAGTATAATAAAGAATGGAATAACAAAAGAAATCACCATGCATGCGGTACTTAGCGCAGACAGAGTTATTCAACGAGAATAATAAATAACGAAACTAGGTCGGGCGTGTCACATACCGGCAAGATATTCAACGAATAATAAAGAATGGAATAACAACAGAAATCACCATACATGCGGTACTTCGCATAGACAGGTTATTCCAACAGAATAATAAATAACGGAACCAGGTCCGGCGTAAAACGTATAAACAGGATATTCCAAAAGAATAATAAAGACGGAACCAGATCCGGCGTAAAACGCATAGACAAGATATTTCAACAGAATAATAAAGAATGGAATAAAAAAAGAATTTCACCATGTATGCAGTACTTCGCATAGACAGGTTATTCTAGCAGAATAATAAATAATGGAATAACAGAAGAATTTCACCAAGTATAGGGTAGAAATGGCGTATCTGAGTTATTCCAACGAATAATAAAGAATGGAATAACATAAGTTCTCTTCATGAATATAAAAAAAAATACCCTTACCTTATAAAGAAGAGTACTCTTTCAAGTAGGGTGAGGCGGTGATATATACTTGAAGAAACTTGCTTCTGTACGCTCAAAGCTTTCTTAAGCGCTAAAGAAATACGCTCAAGATTATAGAAGAAGAATTCTCTCTACGGTTTCTCTCTCTAGAGTTTTAGGTGAATTAAGTAAGAAATAATGAAGGAATGAGCTTCTATTTATAGAAGAATGGGTGAATAGTAACCAATCCATGAGCGGTCGAGATTGATTTACTTTTAAGCGGACGGTCAGTTGGTTTATAATAAAATATAATATATTCCATTTATAATCTAATAAAACGAATAACTTTATAAAAGTATTACATTTTATATAAAAAAGATTTACTATGCAAATATTATCGAGTACTATACAAACACTATGCATAATAAAATATAATATATTCTAATTATTGTCTAATAAAAATGCAGATAACTTTATAAAAGTATTACATTTTATATAAAAAGATTTTACTATTAGCCTAATAAAACGAATAACTTTATAAAAGTATTACATTTTTTATATAAAAAGCTTTTCTGTTTTATTACATTAATAATACTAATAAAATAAAACTTCATCATCATTATCATAATTCACACTATTAATCGACCGGTCGTTCCCGGAAAGAGGGCTTTCGATAAGGATTTCTCCTATTAGTAGCGCAATTAGGTGACCAAACCTCTCCTTGGTAGAACTTCTAGACATCGTTAATAATGTAAATAATAATATTAACAACTTTGTTATCTCAATTATTGATTTAATAATATATAAAATATTGACAATAATTGAATCAAATAACGTGAGATCTTATCGACAATTCTTTGAGCAATAATTGAACAAAAGCGGTGACTTCTCACGTAAGCATCAATAATCAATCTGGTGTGTCTACTATGCAACCCACGCGTATTCTGTACTTTAACACTGGTGTTTCAACGATTAACAGTAAAACTTTCGTAGTTATTTTCATAAAATATAATTTTCTTTGTCGTTTTCTCAATCCGACAATAATTCCGTTGTGGGGTCCACCAATGATTGTGCCGTCGTACGGATATTCTCTGTTAAAACAAATATTCCCTGACCAATCGAATATTATAAACAACTTACGTACTTTACAAAATTTCTAAATATTACCCACAACTATAACATTATATCAAATTCATTCCATAATATTTAAAAATGATAATTATAGAAAATTCATCTTTATTCATAAAAGTTGGGGTCTTACAATCTCCCCTTCTTATGAAATTTTGCCCTCGAAATTAGGGTACATACTTAGTATGTCGAAGAGGAAAGGATACCTTGATTTCATTTCAAATTCTAACTCCCACGTCATTTCCTCAACATCGTGGTTCCTCCATAAAACTTTGACTTGAGGTATAACCTTGGAGCGTAGAATATGTTCCTTCTTATCCAAGATTTGAACAGGAACCTCTTCATACGTTAAATCTTCCGCTATTTCGTCCGGTTTAACTTTCAATAATGTGGTTGGGTCTTTTTACATATTTACGTAACATGGATATATGAAAATGTTATGAACACGAGACATACTTGGCGGTAAAAGCGAGTCTATAGGCTCTGATCCCTACTCGATCGAGGATTAAAAATGGGCCAATGAATCGAGGATTGAGCTTTCCTCTCTTTCCAAATCTCGTAACTCCTTTCCATGGAGCAACACGTAACAACATATGATCTCGATATCGAATTCCACGTCCTTTCGATGAAGATCGGCATAACTCTTTTATCGGTCTTGTGAGGTTTTTATCGTTGTCGGATCGTTTGAATCTTTTTCCGTAGTCATACGTACCAACTCGGTCCCAACAACGTTGTTTCACCCACCTCATCCCGCATCTTTGGAAACGACACTTTCTTCCATCTAACGCGCTTCGAATGGAGCCATGCCATACTTGCTTGATAAGCTTTGTTGTTGTAGGAAAACTCCACCAATGGTAAGAACTTGTCCCAACTTCCTTGAAGTCAAGGACACGAGTCTTAATAAATCTTCAAGAGTTTGAATAGTCCTCTCGATTGTCCGTCCGTCTGAGGATGATATGCGAACTAAATCGTAAATCCGTGCCCATAGCTTTTTGCAAACTAACCCAAAATCTTGAAGTGAATCTTGGGTCTCGATCGAAAACTATGGATCTTGGCATACCATGCAATCTTACAACCTCGTTTATGTACATCTGACCAGCAAGGCGTTCAAGTGTATAAGTTTCTCGTATTGGTAAAAATGATGAGCGGACTTGGTCAATCTATCAACAATGACCCAAATTGCATCTATACCTTGAGAAACCTTGGAAGACCGATGTGAAATCCATGGTAATGTGCTCCCACTTCCATTCTAGAATTTCAAGTGGTTGCAATGGACCTTTTGGTACTTGATGCTCCGCCTTGACTCGTTGACAAATTAGACACCTTGAGATAAACAGCGCTATCTCTCTCTTCATATCGCCCCACCAAAATGAATGTCGAAGATCATGATACATTTTGGTACTCCCAAGATGGATTGCAAACGGTGTGTTATGCGCCTCCATCATGATTTTATACTTTAACTCAGGATCGTTAGGAACACAAAGTCTGGAGTTGACTTGAAGTATTCCTTCTTCATCGATTCTTGCTTCCGGCATATCACCTTCTTATACTTTTTTCCTCATATGCATCAGCTCTAGGTCTGTAGCTTGAGCAGCTTTAACTTTATCGATTAAAGTCGGTTCTACTCGTATATTCGCCATCATCACGTGGGTCCCTGGACTCTTTATCTCTATCTCCATCCTTTGCAAGTCATACAAAATGGGCCTTTGCGTTGACAATATCGCAC
The DNA here is from genome assembly GCA_020205605.1 of Panax ginseng. Classification (NCBI taxonomy): domain Eukaryota; kingdom Viridiplantae; phylum Streptophyta; class Magnoliopsida; order Apiales; family Araliaceae; genus Panax; species Panax ginseng. The sequence continues at coordinate 132,907,654 of CM035133.1, read as the reverse complement.
TCGTACCCGCATATGATCTTCTACTCAATGCGTCGACTACCACGTTAAACTTTTCGAGGATGGTATTGAATGGTATGATCATAATCTTTCAATAGTTCAAGCCAACATCGTTTTGTCGCATGTTGAGTTCCTTTTGAGTGAAGAAATATTTGAGGCTTTTATGATCCGTAAAGATCTCCACTTTCTCCCCATACAAGTAATGCCTCCAAATTTTAAGTGCGAAGACAACAACTGCCAACTCTAGATCATGAGTAGGATAATTCCTCTCATATTCTTTGAGTTGTCGAGAGGCATAGGCTATGACTTTCCCATGTTGCATGAGAACACATCCTAACCCTTTGCCTGAAGCATCACTGTAGATGACAAATCCCTCAAGCCAGATGGTATTGTCAGAACAGGTGCTGAAATGAGTCTCCTCTTGAGTTCTTGAAAACTCTTCTCACATTCCTCGTTCCAACCGAATTTTGTATCTTTTCGAGTCAGCTGAGTTAAGGGAGTAGCGATTAGAAAAAACCTTCTACAGAATCTCCGATAATAACCCCATTAAAGCCGAAAAGCTACGTGCTTGATCATTTGATTTAGGTTGCTCCCGACTTTGAATAGCTTCAATCTTTCTTTGGGTCAACGGATATTCCATGACTTGATACTACGTGCCCAAAGAATGCTACTTCCTCGAGCGAACTCACATTTCTTTAACTTGGCATAAAGCTTATATTCACGAAGCTTTTGGAGTATCGACCTCAAGTGTTGCTCATGATCCTCACGGCTTTTGGAATAAATAAGGATGTCATCAATAAAGGCGACCACAAAGTGATCCAAATATTCCTTGAATACTCGGTTCATCATATCCATGAAGGCGGCGAGGAGCATTAGTTAATCCAAAAGACATAACTAGAATTTCATAATGCCCATCTGCAGAGTTACGAAAGCGATCTTTGGAATGTCATCGGTTCTAATCTTCAATTGGTGATATCCGAAACGAAGATCAATCTTTGAAAAGAATTTTGCTCCTTGCAACTGGTCAAACAGGTCCTCAATACATGGCAATGGGTACCTATTTTTGATGGTGACATGATTTAACTCCTGATAATCAATACAAAGTTGCATACTCCCATCTTTCTTCTTCACGAATAGGATAGGAGCACCCCAAGGAGAAGTACTAGGACGAATGAAACCGATGTCTAACAATTCCTGCCGTTGGGTCTTTAACTCCTGAAGTTCAATAGGAGCCATTTGATATGGGGCTTTGGAAATAGGTTTTGTACCGGGTTCAAGGTCAATACAAAATTCAATTACACGCTTTGGGGGTAGGCCAGGAAGTTCTTCAGGGAATACATCAGGAAATTCATTAATAATAGAAATATCATTTAAAACGTACGTATTTTTGTTTAGATTTATGACATGAGCTAAGAAAGCTTGACATTCATTTTTCAATAAACGAATAGCTTTATGGCTTGAGATGACAGTGATTGATTTTAATGGTTTGGTTGCTTGAATTAGCATAATAGGTTGGTTAGGAATATGAAAGCTAACAACCTTACGAAAATAATCAATTTTGCATGATGAGTGGTTAACCAATCAATCCCTAAATTACGTCAAATTCAAGTATTTTCAATGAAATAAGATCGACGAGTAATGTGAGAGTTACCGATTTGAACCAAACAAGACTTATAAGCGATTGGATGTAATGAAGGTTTCTCCCAATGGAGTTTCAACGAGATAAGTCAAAGTCTAATTTCTCCGGAGTCAAATTTAAACGTTGGCGCAAGTAGGAGAAATAAAAAGAATGGGTAGACCAGGTATCAAATAAGGTATATACTTAACTAGAGTTTATGATAAGCTTACCGTGATGACCTCGTTTGGTTCCTTGCTTTTTGGGAGGTCACGACAAACTTTCTCCCTTGCACTCTTCTTGGCTTTGACTTTTCTCGGGACGTCCTTTGGTGCCTCCATCCTAAATTTGAACTTGTCTTGGTGAATGACAAAATCGGGCTAGGTGACATTCTCTTCCACAATTATAACATGCTTTGGACGGCATGGCGCAGTTTGGACTGATGTGTCCTTCCCCTCCGCATTTAAAGAATATGATAGGTGGTCGTTCTCCTTCCTTAACCACGGGTGATGGTGCTGACCTCTTTCCATCATTGTTGAATCTCCTCTTCTTGAAATGTCCATTCTTATTATTTTGCCCATGATTACCACCGAAGTGGTTACCATTTCTGGCATGTTGATTCCCTCTACGCTTATTGTCACCGCTTGATGACTTTTATCATTTAGTATTATCATTTTGTCGGTTTTTGCTCTCTTTTGGTTGGGTTGACTCATTATCGCGCTCCAATAAGCGAGCCCTATTAACAACATGTCCGAATACAAACACGGTTTATGAGAGATAAGATATTGGCGTATCTCGGGTTTCAAACCTCTTAGAAACATTCGCGTCATTCTCTCCTCATTATCAACCAAATGGGGCCTATGGCAGGATAACTCGGCAAACTTGGCTTCGTCTTTGCGACACGGTCATGTTGTTTTGCTCGACAATGAACTCTACCTCTTTCATGTGGCCGAATACTTTCGGAAAGTACTTGTCGTTGAACAATTCTTGGAACTTCTCCCAAGTCATCTTGATCTGGCGGGTTTGAGTCGTTTCTGATTCCCACCGATGTCTGCCTCTGCCGCATTAACATGAAGGTGGCAAAGGAACCTTTTGCTCCTCGGAGCATCCCAAGACATCAAATATCTTGCGGATCTGCTTTATCCACGTCTCTACCTTAAGTGGTTTTGGCTCTCCAAAAACTCTCCGTGGTCCCAGTTCCTTGAAGCGCTTAGCGGTGATGCCGTCAAGAGTTGCCGGTGTTTCCACTGCATTTTTGAGACAGAGTCTCTCTTGCACGATCTTTGCATGAATTGCGAAAAACCTCTGAACATTCCATCGTTCATCATTTGGTCGATGTTGTTGTTTGCATGAGGATTATCGCCTTCTTCGATGCACATTGTCCTGATTATTGATCTGTGGAGACTCAGCGGTCTCACATGCTCCATTGATGTTCTCAACATTCTGGATGCCATTTTCAAATCTTGCCACAAAACAAGGGTTAATTAACATATCACATATTATCCCTATACTACGTGACCAAAATTAAATACCAAATAAACTTAGGTAGGTCTTACTTAGCGAAGGAATTCCCGTCTCTCCCCTCCTAGTTCTTGTCTCACATCTCGGCCGGGATCATATCCTAAGCTTTGATACCAAGCTGTGACACCCCCAAAATAGGTATACATCACCTATTACGAGTGCCAAATACATGGTACGAATTCAATACAAATACAATCTTTAATATACAACAAGAGAGAAACATGAGTTTTAATACAAATATTGTCTTCTAGACAATATCCACTCTCAGAATAAGTCATCATTACATTTATTGTCACACTATTTAACAGAATAGTGAGGACTACTAATACTATCATCTGGACCGTCACTCTGTTCCCCGATTAGTCCCCGACTACGTTCTCATTTCAAGAGAGAACGATGAAAGAAAATGGTGAGCTCAACTAGCCCGATGAAAATATTATGACTAAGATAATGCGAGAATAAATTATCATTAGTCTTCAACAATGTTAAACCGATAAAATACAATAGACATCAAGTTTAAGCTGCGGTGAAACATCAATCCATTAAAAGAGTCAAGTAGAGAATAAAATCTACTATCTTTTATGATTTAAAGGTTTTCATCACTTTTATCGCCTGGACTCGACATAAATAAACCACATCATCCACACTTTCTGACGAGGATATTCATTAGTATCACAACCACAAATTATCCATGCACTCACGGGCCAAGGATATTCGTGTATTCATCAATGATCATGATCATGCCAACAAGCTGTCCATCAATGCACTACGGGCCAATGAGGACTTTTACCACATCATTTGTAACATTACGGTCATGATTACAAGAATAATCCACAGTCATAATCATACCAAGTCCATCTATGCACCTTCTGAGCCCACGAGATGACTTTCAAAAAAAAAATATAAACATGAGGATGATGACAATGATATAAGAATTCAATAAAACAAGTTCAAGAATTAATTTATTCAAGAACTAATAACATCAAAATTAAATCGACATGATACTTCTTTGTAGAGTAAAATTTAAGAATGCTTAGAAGAATATTTCTATGAAAAGATCTTTGGATGAAGCGCAAATATCAAGGATATTCCACTAATTTCATGGAGTATAGAAGTCAAAACTTTAACCAATTGAGTATAATAAAGAATGGAATAACAAAAGAAATCACCATGCATGCGGTACTTAGCATGACAGGCTATTCAACGAATAATAAATAACGGAACTAGGTCGAGCGTAATACGCTTGCCAAGCGGGATATTCAACGAAATAATAAAGAATAGAATAACAACGAAATCACCATGTATGCGGTACTTGCAGTAGACGAGTTATTCAACAAAATAATAAATAACGGAACCGAATTCAGGCGTAAAAGCGCACGAGATAGGATATTCAACGAGAATAATAAAGAGCGAAACCGAATCCCAATAAAAAAACGCATGCAGACAGATATTCTAATAGTATAATAAAGAATGGAATAAAAAAAGAATTTCACCATGTATGCAGTACTTCGCATAGACAGGTTATTCTAGCAGAATAATAAATAATGGAATAACAGAAGAATTTCACCAAGTATAGGGTAGACCGCGTATACAGGTTATTCCAACAGAATAATAAAGAATGGAATAACATAAGTTCTATTCATGAATATAAAAAAAAATACCCCTTACCCTATAAAGAAGAGTACTCCAACGGTAGGGCGGTGATATACTTGAAGAAACTTGTACTATGCTCAAAGCTTTCTTAAACGCTAAAGAAATACGCTCAAGATTATAGAAGAAGAATTCTCTCTACAGTTTCTCTCTCTAGAGTTTCAGTGAATTCGTAAGAAATAATGAAGGAATGAGCTTCTATTTATAGAAGAATGGACTGAATAATAACCAATCCATGAACGTTCCACATTGATTTACATTTAAACGGACGGTCCAGATTGGTTTACAATAAAATATATATATATTCCATTTATAATCTAATAAAACGAATAACTTTATAAAAGTATTACATTTTTATATAAAAAAGATTTTACTATGCAAATATTATGCAGCACTATACAAACACTATGCATAATAAAATATAATATATTCTAATTATTGTCTAATAAAATGCAGATAACTTTATAAAAGTATTACATTTTATATAAAAAGATTTTACTATTAGCCTAATAAAACGAATAACTTTATAAAAGTATTACATTTTATATAAAAAAGCTTTTCATTTTATTACATTAATAATACTAATAAAATAAAAGTTCATCATCATTATCATAATTCACACTATTAATCGATCGAATCGTTCCCGGAAAGAGGGGGGCTTTCCAATAAGGATTTCTCCTATTGGCGCGCCTTGATTAGGTGACCAAACCTCTCCTTGGTAGAACTTCTAGACATCGTTAATAATGCAAATAATAATATTAACAACTTTGTTATCTCAATTATTGATTTAAAAATATATAAAATATTGACAATAATTGAATCAAATAACGTGAGATCTTATGCGACAATTCTTTGAAGCAATAATTGAACAAAAGTGCGAGTGACTTCTCACGTAAGCATCAATAATCAATCTTGTGTGCTACTATGCAACCACGCGCGTATTCTGTATTTTTTTAACACTTGGGTGTTTCAACGATTAACGGTAAAACTTCTTAGCCGTTATTTTCATAAAATATATATTTTTTTATCGTTTTCTCAATCAAATGATAATAATTCCGTTGTGGGGTCCACCAATGATTTTGCTTGTCGTCATTTAATATTCCTGTTAAAACGAATATTTCCTGACCCGATCGAATAATATTATAAACAACTTGCGTGTGCTTTTTAAAAATTTCTAAATATTTTCCACAACTATAACATTATATCAAATTCATTCCATAATATTTAAAAATGATAATTATAGAAAATTCATCTTTATTCATAAAAGTTGGGGTCTTACAGATATTAAAGATGAAATCTTGACCGAAGCTCATAACTCAAGATACTCGATTCATCTGGGAAGTGCGAATATGTATCAAGATTTACGATGACATTTTTGGTGGCCGAATATGAAAGAGATGTTGCAGAATGTGTCACGAAATGCTTAACGTGTCAAAGAGTCAAACCTGAGCAACAGAGACCAAGCGGATTACTTCAACCATTGGAAATATCGAAATGGAAATGAGAACTCATCACAACGAATTTTGTTGTAGGTCTTCCAACTACTCAGAGAGGATACGATGCGATTTGGGTGATAGTGGATAGGCTGACGAAATTAGCACACTTTTTGCCAATAAAGATTAGATTCAATCTTGATCAGTTGGTAAAATTGTACGTTAAAGAGATCGTTTCAAGACATGGAGTTCCAATGTCAATTGTGTCGGACAGAGATCCGAGATTCACGTCAAATTTTTGGTAGAGACTACAAGAATGCATGGGAACACAATTGAGAATGAGTACGGTGTACCATCCGCAAATAGACGGCCAAAACGAACGAACAATCCAGACGTTTGAAGATATGGTTATAGTGTGAATCATGGATTTCAAAGGAAGCTGGGATGATCATTTACCGTTGACAGAGTTCGCGTACAACAACAGTTACCACGCAAGCATTTACATGCCGCCTTACGAAGCATTGTACGATATGAAGTGCAGAACTCCACTGTGTTGGGATGAAGTTGGTGAACGTCAACTGTTAGGACCAGAACTGGTACAGCAGACTACCGAGATTATCAAACTCATCAAGGCAAGATTGGTAGTGGCTCAGGACTGACAGAAGAAGTATGCTGATCAACACAAACAAGATCGCGAATTTGAAGTAGAAAATTTTGTTTTCCTAAAATTTTCTCCTTGGAAGGGGAAAATCCATTTTGGTAAAAAGGGAAAGCTAAGCTCGAGGTTTATTGGACCCTTCGAGGTGCTACGAAGAGTAGGTGAAGTGGCTTGCGAGGTTGCTGTAACGATCGAGAAATTTATAATTTAATTTAAATATTTATGGAATTAAATAAATATTTAAAATAATTTATTTATTAAGGAAAATAAATATTTGATGAATTGTGATGAATTAATTTAGTAATTAAATTAATTAATGTTAATTGAATCGAATAATGATAATTTTATTTGAAGGATTTAATTTAAGAAAATAATTAAATTAAATCAATTGCTTAATATTTAAGAAATTAGTTAAATTAAATGAATTGTTTAATTTAATGGAAATAAATAAATTAAATAAAGCGACATTTCTAATTTATTAATTAAATTAGATATATAATTATAAGTATAATTATAATGAGATTATAATTATTATTAATTATTGTTATTATAAGTTATTTGGTGTGGCATGAGTGTGACATGAAATTATATAGTATAAATAATATAATAATAATTTAGTTGGGAGAGTTTTGGTTGCCAAACAGGGCCTTGTGGCCTTTGGCATTATTTCAACTGACGCGTCTTTTTGTTCTTTAACTGAAAGACTACGTGGGGAAGTGGCCATGTTATTTCTACGCATTCTTCTTCTTCTCTCTTAAGGCTAGTATAGAGCAGAGAGGGTTTGGAGAGTAAAAACACAGAGTTTTAGATTGGCAAGAGGAAGAAGAGGATTTCTAAGACCTAACACTATCTTTTGCTAGCATTCAATCAAGGATTTAAGGTATAATTCATTTATAAATCTTCAAGTTTTAGTTTTATATAAGTTCTCTGTAAATTGATTTCTGGCTTTTTGTTCAAACGTTGTTTATATGGTATTGATTATGTTGTTGAATCTATTAATTATCATATATGGGTGTTGTTTAAAGTTATCAAATTCGTGAGAAATTGAATAGCAGAAGATTATATATAATAGTGTTTATGTTCTTGTTATATGGCTTAGAAAATACCAAATTTCTTGTCCAATGTGTGTAGTAATCTGTAAATTAATGCTTGTATGTGGTAGTCCTTTGAGATACGAACATAATGTAATTTGAATGGAATGATTTGGCCAAATAACGAATTCGCAGTGATGATTTTTGGGATATACTGTGAAAAATGGAGTTTATATATGAAAAACATGAAAATTAAGAAATTAAAATAGTTCTAGTTGTTGTTAAATTGTACTAAGTGGTTGAATATGTTAGCAATCATGATATGATAGTTGTATAGTTATTTTACATGTTATCACCGTTTGATAGGTGAATTTCGTGTTAGTAGTCTAAAAATGGCTAATATTCACTCTGCTCTCTGTCGTCTGTCTCGAACAACAAACAAGCAATTTGCTTTCCCAAGGCAAAAAAGCGCAAAAAAAATTACTTGCAATGCTATCCCTAAGTCTAAGTGTAGCGGCCACACCCCGAATCGAGACGATTAAGTCTCAGCTTGTTTGCGAAAGGCGATGTCGGACTTGTGTTAGTTTAGTGTATATGTTAATGATGTTAGAACATGATATAAACTATAATATCAGATGTCAATGTGTCGAAATGCAAAGTGTTAAGATTTGAAATATTTATTTAAATAAGTTATAAAATGAACCGAATGAAATGTTTTCGAAAGATGGAGTTGAACGATTAAGTTGTGTTGATCAATGTGTAATTTTAGATTCGTTAACCTACGTGGTTAGGTGCTAAGTTAGGGTTGTGACCTAAGTGATGGTTTAAACCCTAAAGTTAATATTCATGTGATTAATTTTTGTTGCAATTTCAATGATATGTGTAGGGTAATTGGAGATTATTTTACATTTGTGTAGCTTACAATCAAGGCAAGTTCTCTAACCCTACTTTTATAATTGTGCAAGTACTAAACCTTATCTCTTTACAATTGAGCAAGCTTTCTAACTTCATTCTTTTCATATTGAATGCAAGTTCTCATTCCTATATTATTATTGTTCAAGTTCATAAAATTGAGCAAACTTAATCTATCTTGAATATGTTTGTACAATCTCTTATAACCTAATTCGTTATATCGAGCGAGTTTTACTTTTCTAATTATTATTCAAAGCACGTATTGTTCTAATACATCGATTCAAATGAGATTGTTCTAACTCTTTTGGTTATAGTATTTTGTATGTATATCATGTAATTCTATTGTATCTATTATTGATATCCGATCTTTGACTTTGATAGCCTTGTTCAGTTATAAATTCTGGTATTAAACCTTTACTAATGTAAATCGAATAATGTTCTAAAATTCTAGAAACACTGATAAGCTAGTTCCAAACTAAACTTTCTTTAGTGCGGAAATTCTAAATCCAAACTGAGATGAACAACCTTAACATAGGGGATTTTGTACGTGTAACGTTTAAATGTTTGTGCACAACACATGGTACAAATGGCTGATTCCCCTAAGTACGTTAAGAAGGGTCCGTATAGTCTAAATGACTGTTAAGGTTGGGTAATAATACCTAAGAACCGGGGACATAGTTCATGGTCTTAAGACCCTCAGATAAATAAAGTTCAAACTTGTTTTCTATTTTGATTTGTAAAACAAGTTCCTTATTGTTCAGCTTTCGTTGTTCACTCTCATGTTATTATCATTGCTTTCGTTACATACCGGTGAGCATTTGTTTGCTCACTCTTGCAGTCTTTATTCAGACTAAAGTGGAGAAAGTTGATGAGCCATCGACTAGCAAAGGCAAGGGCAAGATGTCCAAATGATGAAGATTTTTGAGAATTTTATTTTAATGGATTATGTTAAAGACTTGTTTTATTATGTGATGTATTCCGCAAACTTATGTAATAATTTTAAGGTTAGATTACCTAGGATTTAATTTGAGATGATGATGTAACCCTTTAATGGGAAAGATTATTGTTTAAGTTATTTTAATTATGTCTTTATCCTTTATTATGGGTAGTTAGATGTAATAGTTTTTGATAAGTGAGCATCAAATCCTGTGGGAATGGAGCACCTGAATTTGGGGGTGTCACAGTTGCTTTACCTCTAGAGTTAGAACATGTTCATAATGTTTTTCATGTGTTGGTGCTAAGACCATATAAACCCGATTATAAGCATGTGATCGAGTATGAACCGTTGCAGTTCGATAAGGACTTATCTTATAAGGAGATTTGTGACACCCCCAAATCCAGGTACTTCATTCCCACAGGATTTGGTGCTCAGTTATCAAAACTATTACATCTAACTACCCATCAATAAAGGATAAAGACATAATTTAAATAACTTAAACAATAATCTTCCCCATTAAAGGCTTACATCATCATCTCAAAATAAATCCCAGGTAATCTAACCTTCAAATTATTACATAAGTTTGCAGAATACATCACATATTAAAACAAGTCTTTAACATAATTTATTAAAATAAACTTCTCATATGTCTTCAACATTTGGACATCTTGCCCTTTCCTTTACTAGTAGACGGTTCATCGACTTTCTCAACTTTAGCTGCAGTGTTAAATGCAAGAGTGAGGAAACAATTGCTCACTGATATAGGAAGTAGTAATAATAACAACATGAGAATGAACAACGAATGCTAGCAATAATGAACTTGTTCTGTGAATTAAGAATAGAAAACAAGTTTGAATTCAATGTTTGAGGGTCTTAAGACCACGAACTATGTCTCCAGTATATAGGTATTATTACCTTAAACTTAACAGTCATTAGACTCTATTGACCCTTCTTAGCGTACTTAGGTGGATCAGCCCTTTGTACCATGTATTGTGCACAAACATCTAAATGTTACACGTACAAAAATCCCCTATATTAGGGTTGTTTGTCTCAGTTTGAATTTAGAATTTCCGCACTAAAGAAAGTTTAGTTTAGAACTAGCTTATCAGTGTCTCTAGAATTTTAGAACACTATTCAACTTCCATCAATAAAGGTTTAATACGAGAATGTATAACTGAACAAGGCTATTAAAGTCAAAGATCGGATATCAACAATATATATAACTGAATAACATGATTTACATGCAAAGTGCTATATTCAAAGGAGTTTAGAACAATCTTCTTTAAATCAATGTATTAGAACAATATATGCTTTGAATGATAATAAGGAAAATAAAGCTCGCTCGATGTAACAAATTAGGTTACAAGAGCTTGCACAAACATGCTCAAGATAGATTAGGCTTGCTCAATTTTAAGAACTTGAACAATAATAATATAGGAATGGAAACTTGCATTCAATATGGAAAGAATGAAGTTAGAAAGCTTGCGCAATTGTAAAGATATAAGGTTTAGAAACTTGCCTTGATTGTAAGCTATATAAACGTAAAATAATCTCCAATTACCCTACACATATCATTGAAGTCGCAACAACAATTAATTGTATGAATATTAGCTTTATGGGTTTAACCCATCATTTAGGTCATAACCTTAACTTAGCATCTAACCATGTTAGGTTAACATACTTAATGAATCTGACATCATATTACGAGCTAACATAACTTACTCGTTCATTTCTAACTTTTGAAAACATCACATTTGGTTTCATTTTATAACTTATTTAAACAATTATTTCAAATCTTTACACTTTGCATTACAACACATTGCAATCTTTTATTGTAGTCTACTTTATGTTTTAATATCCTTAACATGCATGCTAAACTAACCCAAGTCCGCTACGCAAGACCTGCAATTAAGCGAACCTCATTATCTCATGACGAGCCACTTTCATGCATGAGCGCCAAGACCTGTTGACATTTTATCGCACGTCCACAGCGACTCACATGCCGCTCGCTTAAATCTTTGCTTGCTTTCATGACAACAATAGCAAGCCTTTCATGCGATGCACCATACTCAGTTTTGCAGAACCTCAAACTAATACTCTGTTATAGGCCAAAAAAATCCCAATTTTATAGAAAATCTCCCAACTTTAGCATCTAACACTTTGACAAACTATAGTTATACACGCTAAACACCATTCAATATACAAAACATTACATATACACCATTTTGAGGAATCAAAACCACAGTTTTTCCAAATTTCTTCCATTTTACACTTTTAACAAATTTGATCGCCACGAACTCGTTTCTTAATCAATTGACATGATTTAAACTTCGTTGTTTTCGTTTCATAACATATTATCACAATCCAACTTCAATTCGCAGATTCCAACACATATAAGGCATGAAATTTGGTACTTTCTAAGCTACTTTATACGAACATAAACACTGTGATTTCATTTTCTTCTTCAAACTCAATTTCTCATGAATTTGATAACAAATAACATGTTTACATGATAATTAACAGTGTTTTGAAATTATATATGAACATATATACATCACAATTCACGTGATTTTCTAATTGTATCAAAATATACATATACTACCAAAACTAGAAATAAAATAGGAATAGTTTATACCTTGAATTTCCTACTAGCAAGATGGTAGAATCCTTCCTCAACCCTTAACAATTCGCAGAGATCACACTCAAGCTCTTGGCAATTCTCTCTGTGTTTTTCTCTCTTCTTCCAAGCTCTCTCTCAACCCTTTACTGATAACTAGACTTAGAGAAAAATAAGACGCATATGCAATATAATTGGCCACGTACGTCAGGTAAAAACACAAAAGGCTCGCATCAGTTGAATAAGCCAAAGGCCACAAGGCCTTGTTTGGCTACCAAACCACTTTTATAAACTAAATTATTTTTATATTATTATATTATATAGTTTCCGATTGTCACACTTTAGATAATTTAAATAACTTAGTTTAATTGATTTAAATAACTTATAACGGTACTTCAAATAATTTCTCTTATAGTTACCATTATAAATAATAATTAATTTTATAACTAATTTAATTAATAAACTAGACACATCACTTTATTTAATTTATTTATTTTCATTAAATTAAACAATTTATTTAGCTTAATTATTTTCTTACATATTAGGCAATTGATTTAATTTAATTATTTCCTTAAATTAAATCCTTCAGATAAAATTATCAGCACTAAATTTAATTATCAATAATCAATTTAGTTACTAAATTAATTCACCACAATTCATCAATTATTTATTTTCCTCAATACATAAATTATTTAAAATATTTATTTAATTCAATAAATATTTAAATTAAATTACAAATTTCTCGATCGTTATAAGATTCCTATCCAGATAGTTGACAAGAAAGAACAAGTGCTCATGAATAAAGTAATACCTTCCGTGAAGGTGATATGGAGGAACCATAATGCCGAAGAAGCTACGTGGGAACTCGAAGACAAAATGATGAAGAACTACCCTGAGTTATTTGTTTAATCTATGTCTTCGATTCTGGGGACAGAATCTTTGTAAGGAGGGAAGAATGTGACGAATGAATTTTTTTTTAGTTGTGATTCTGGGGACAAAATCCTTGTAAGGTGGGAAGGATGTAACAATCCAGAATTTTATTTGTAAATTTCAAATATTTATTAGATTAAATAAATATTTTAATTGATGTGTTTATTACTGAATAAATATTTGTTTGATTTAATTATTTATTAGTTACATAAATAATTTATGAGTTGAGGGAATTAGCTTAATTTGTTAATTAAGTGATAATTGGTAATTTGGTATTTTGAAGTTAAGTAAATAAAAGAGTGATAAATTAATTATTATGAGATAATATTCTAATTTAATTTAATAATTAAATTAGAGAGTTGATAAGTATTAAATGAATTGTGATAATGTTATTTTAATTTGATTTAGTAATTAAAGTGATGTGTAATTTATTAAATAAAATTATAATAAAAATTATAATTTTGTTGTATTGGATTATGTGGCGAATTGAATTAATGTTGTTTTAATTAAATATGAGTATGGGAATTTAATTAAATAAATTTGTACAATAAACTATATTATAAATAAGTTATGAAAATAAATTAAAAAATTTTAATTCAGTTTTGCCAAACAAAGCTTTATGAATGTTGAGTCTTTAATTTAAATGGGTTTTACCAAACAAGGCATAAGGATTTTAAGTTATTATTTTTAATTTAGTTTTAGCCAAATAAGCCTTATGGCTTTTGATTTTTCAAAAGTTATAACTGACATCAGTTATGTTATATATTTATATTATATATTAATATGTATTATATGTTATACGTTATATTATATTATATCAGTTTTTTTAAAGTTACGTAAAGTTAGAAGAGAAAGAAAGAAGAGAAAAGAGAGAAGGAGGAAGAGAGAATTCTCTGTGAGTTTGAGAATTTAGAAGGGGGAGTAAGATTATCGAGCCTTTCATATCTTCTAGCTAATCAACGTACAAGCAATTAAAGGTATAATCTTGTTTTTTAAGGTTTTAGTTTTTATTCTCTCAAAAGTTCTTTGTAAAAATTTGTGTGGAAGATGAATTGTTTATCATGTGTTTTTTTTATATGATAAATTTTTGATATAAATTGTTATCATATGGTTTATAGATGATTTGGAGTAATTTAATCCATGTAAATATGATATATAAAGAGAAAATTATATTACATGGAAATATGTATGAATATGGCTTATTTTAGAGTCAAAATTGATATTCAATTCATAGTATAAAGTATAAATTGACTATTGATTGTGAAAATACATGAAGAAACGAAAACAAAGCAATTTAAACTAACTGTTTTGGTTGAAAAATGAATTTACAGTGATTTGTTTCGCTAAGAATGTCTAAAAGTGAAGTATTAGTAAGAACAATGAAATTTGGGGTTTTAAATTTGTTGTTTACACTGTTTTTATGGTTAGAAACATGTTAGAAACATTAATTTATGTTTCTGTAAAGTTTATGTAATTTATGTATGTGAAAAAAGCTTGTAGGCCAAATTAGCTTTCTGATATGTGTATCACAAACTGCAGAACCCGGACTTGGCGAAGCAGCGGTCTGATCATTTGGGTGCCAAAGCTTAAGTTGATGCAATGGCGCCAACCCTCGATGTAAACTATTTTGTTTATTTTTTTTAAGTTCAGTCCATGGCATGCAACTGTAACTTGGTCTTATGAACATAAAAAGGAAGTTAATCATGTGATATGATGTAATAAGCTTGTAGATACATTTTAATACCAAGTATGAAGATTTTTAATTTATTATTTAATGAGTTATAACGATTAAAACTCAATGTTTGTAAGAGTTAGAGATGAGAATTGAATGCTATAACTTACGTTATATGTTAGGGAGTTTTCAGATTCGTGTATGTGATTGGTCAATATGGTTAGACCTTAAATTAAAGGGTATAATTTAACTAAGATGGTGGGTGGAACTTATAAAGTTGATTTTAGTATAACTAATAGATGTTGTACTACATATGATATGTGTAGGTGATCGTGAGTTGTAATTTAATAGCTTACACATGAGGCAAGTTTTTGAACTCTAATCTCTGTTTGAGTTACCCTAACTTGTTTACAATTGAGCAAGCTTTCTAACTTTATTCTTTTTATAATAAATGCAAGTTTCATATCTCTATTTACCTTTTGTTGTCGAACAAGTATTTATCGTATGATGACTATTATTAAGCGAGTTCCCTAAACTTTATTTCATCATGTAGAGCAAGATCCTTATCCTATCTTATTTATTATTGTTATGCAAGTTCATTATCTTAAGTCAATTATAATTATTCAAGTTTTACTTTTATTTAACAAGTTCTTATTCCTAAGCCTACTCTTACAATGAACAAAGTTTCTAACTCTGTTATTATCGAAAAAGTTTGTAACCTTAGCTTGTTATTATTGTTCAAGAAAGGTTTAGTATACCTTTCAATGCTTTTAAATTCATTCATAAAGCATGAATTTGATTCATTATGTTTATTTAATTGTAGTTCATAACTATTCCATAACGTGTTGTTGTCTAACCCTTGAAACATTATTAAGTTTTGATTCAACTAATCCTTAGTTGATGTTCACTGAACTCTAAATTACCCTTGAAGCTTATCCAAACCAAACTTACTTTGGTGTGGACTTGTATTCTAAAACTGAGAAGAATAACCCTATTATAGGGGATTTATTACGCGTATGCGTTTAGATGTTTGTGCACAATACATGGTACGAAGGGTTGATCCCCTTAAGTTCGGGAAGTCCCTACAGTCTTAGGACTGTTTAGGTTTAAGTTGAAAGAATACTTATAACCGTGGACATAGTTCGTGGTCTTGTGACCCTCAGATACATTTCAAATTCTGTTTTCAGTTCTTAATTATTATTGAAAGAGAATATTATTCAGTTCTATTGAGCCTATTCATTGGCAGTTGATGTGATGTTATTATTCATTGTCATTTCAAGTGAGAATTTTTTTTGCTCACTCTTGCACATATAATCCTTGCACCTAAAGTTGAGAAAGTCGATGAACCTACCAGTAGCATAGGGAAGGGAAAGTTGAACAAGTGTTGAAGACTTGTAAAATTTATTGACTTTCTTGATGTCAGACTTTATTTTAAATATTGTGATATATCATTTAATTTCCGCACTTGATGTTTGTTTTAAAGGTTAGATAACCTGGGAGATTTTATTAGATTTATTGATGTAACCCTTTAATGGGAATACTTATTATTTAAATTTTATTATGACTGAGTAGTTAGAAATGAATGCTTAGACTGTTAACACCAAATCTTGTTAGAATGAAGTACCTAGATTTGGGGGTGTCGCACTGGAACTAGGTGAAGCCAAAGATTTGGTCTACCAAATGCACAGGGATTAACACCAAGGGGGAGCCAAGTTGTACAAACAACTTATCGATCATGGTTACTACTGGCCAAAGATGGAAGGAGATTTTCTAGAATTTGTTAAAAAGTGCCACATTTGTCAAATACATGGAAACTTGATCCATGCTCCCGAAAGCTTGAACAGTACCATGAAAGACTGCGACGACAATAAAATACCGCGGTGGTACCACGACAGATTCTGGTAGGAGACCTGGTGCTCAAAACAGCAATTCAAGTCATGAGGGGAACACCAACCACCAAATTTTACCCCAAATGGGAAGGCCTGTATAGGGTACGAGAGATCTTCGAAAGTGGGTATTGAAAGATATCTCGTGTGGGATCAGATGCTGTCTTAGGCCCATTAAACATGAAGTGGGTAAAGAAATATTATACATGAGAAGAGCATCACAAAATATTTATACTTCCAAATTTAAAAGTAATCGAGGCACCTGGCTATCAGCCCTCGGGTTACAGAGTTATACTTTTAACTTCAAAAGTAATCGAGGTACCTGACTAGCAACCCTCAGATCAAAAAGTTATACTTTCAACTTCAAAAGTAATCGAGGTACCTGACTAACAGCCCTCAAAAGTTACACTTTCAACTTCAAAAATGATCGAGGCACCTAATTAACAGCCCTCAGAAGTTACACTTTCAACTTCAAAAGTGACTGAGGCACCTGAGTATAAGTCCTCAACCTCGAAAGTTACACTTTATCTCTAAAAGTGGCAAACATTATGCTTTCTTCGACAAAAGCAAGATTAATTATATGAAACGTTATGCTTTTCGTTAAAAGAAATTTGATTAAAAATGAATTGACAAACTTTCACTTATACTTGAATGTTTTTTTTATTTTAAAAAAAGAGAGTATAAATTCAAGTGTCAGTTTGTGGAAAATATATATACATGTTTTTGACAAAAAATTCATGTTTGCTTGTTTATAATACCTATTGTTGTCTTGGAATATTAATTTGAATAACTTGAGATTCAATGATAAATATTGAGTTTTAAGGAATCATTCAAATTAAAAGCAATCAACAAGGTTAAAGAAACTACATTTTGATAAATGAAATATATATAAATGAGTTTCTGAAATAGGAAATCGAAAGAAAAAACTACTACAACAAGTTATGATCTAAAGGCCAAGACATATCAAACTGAAGTGGAGGCATAGTTAAAGCTTCCAAGTCAGCAATGACAGTATCTCGAATATTAAGATTTGTAGCTTTCAGCTTCCTAACCTGTCGGGTAGTTGACTCTAAGTCCCGTCGCTGGCACTCTATGTGAGACCCCGAATTTTATGAAATGAAAGTATTCAATTTTCTTATAATTATTCTATTTAGTAAATGGTTAAATTGAAAAAAGGTTAAATTTAAGGGTGATATGTGAAAATTTTTCAAAGTAAACAAGTTTTCATAAAATAATCGGTGATAAAAGTATAGTAATACACGTGGTTACATAGTTGCACACTGTATTGTATAATATCTTTGATTATTGATGCTTATGTGAGAAGTCACTCAGTTTTATTCAATTATTGTCATAATATTTTATATTATTAAATCAAAAATTGAGACGACAAAGTTATTCATATTATTATTTGCAATATTGACAATGTCTAGAAGTTCTGTCAAGGAGAGGTTAGGTAATCTAATTGCGCGCCAATAGGGAGAAATCCTTATCGGAAAGCCCCCTCTTTCCTAGGAATGACCTGGTTGTTAAATATTGTGAGTTATGATATTAATGATGAATAAGTTCGTGTTGATTAAAGATGAAATTGATAGTACCATTATGTTGGGATTATTGGTGTTAGTGAAAATCGACATTTATTTCGATGATAATTGATGTCTGGAAGTTATATTGATCAATCGGGTAATTAACCGGATAAATGAGCAATTAATTGCTATTAATTCACATGCTTATAACTATGTGTTCACATGTGTGTACTATTGATTCACATGATTTACTATTAGGGGAGTTGGTGCAAGATTGATAATACTTGCATGACTAAGTTAAAAATGGAGGTATAGTTGAAGGTACTATACTATAATTAATTTTTTCACATGTTTAGAACTATTGAGTCACATGATTTACTATTGATTCACATGATTTACTATTAGGGGAGGTGGTGCAAGTTTGATAATACTTACATGACTAAATTAAAAATGAAGGAAAAGATGAAGGTATTATACTGTAATATTTCGAGCCCCAAAATGTGCAATTATGAAAACTATATTTTCCTATAAATAGAAGCTCATTCCTTCATTATTTTTCACCAATTCACTAAGTCTCAGAAGAGAAATTATTATAGAGAAATTATAGAGAGAGAAGCTATAGAGAGAAATATGAAGCGAAGTCTGCTACTTCACTATTCTAGTATCCAGTCTTCTTCTGAGGTAAGGGATATTATTATTATAGTAAGGGGTATTATTCTTTCGTATTCATGAAGAGAGTTATTTTCTTTCAATACTCGTAAGGGTTGTTATTACATTCTTTATTATTATGTTGGAATAACTTTTTATACATCAAGTCCGCATACATGGTGAAATTCTTACATTATTCCATTCTTTATTATTCTATTGGAATAACCTGTCTGTGCGGTCTATCGCATGCCTGGTGAATTATGTTGTTATTCCATTCTTTATTATTCTATTAGAATAACTTGTCTGTGCGGTCTATCGCATGCACGGTGAATTCATTGTTATTCCATTCTTTATTATTACTCGTTAGAATATCCTGTCTACATCGCGGATTACGCATGACCGTTCCATTCTTTATTATTACATTGAAATATCACATACGTGCATTATTACATGACTGGTTCCATTCTTTATTATTCTGTTGGAATATCCTGTCTATGCGGATTACGCATGACTTGGTTCCATTCTTTATTATTCTGTTGGGAATAACCTGTCTGTGCGGTCTATCGCATGCATGGTGAATGATACTTTGTATTCATTCCTTATTAAATTGTGGAAATGATCTGTCTACGTGGATTAGCGCATGACGGGTGAAAATCCATTTACAGTTTCATATATTCTATTATACTCGTCTGAGATATCATTTCTTTTGTAGTCGTCATGGAATATCATTTTCTTTGGTATTTTTTTACGAGTTACTATTCATGGGTTACTATTTACCCAGTTACTATTCACTCTGGTATTATTCACTCGGGTATTCGGGGTACTCACTAATACAAAATACTAAATAGACAACACTTAAACCACAACGTTTTTTTATAAAAACGTTGTGGTATTTTTTTCCACAACGTTTTTTAAAAAAAACGTTGTAGATATATATGTAAAAACGTTATCTATTTAAAAGGGCATTTTTTTTGTTTTAACTAGATAACGTTTTTTTAAAAAAAACGTTATCTATATAAGAAAACACGGAGCAAAAAACTGCACTTAAATGAAAACACAGAGAGAATACTTATGTCTTTCTCTTGCTATCTTTCGCTCAGAAAACCAAAACCCTAGTTTCTCTCTCTGCGCATTGACGAAAATGGAGGTACAATCGTTTCTTTCTCACTTACTACATTTCTGGGGTTCACTCTTCGTCTCCTTCGTCTCACTACATCCTCTTCACCTTTATTCCTGTTAGGGTCAACGTGGCCTTCATATCTGCTCTCCTTACAGAAGAGCAAT
This sequence comes from Panax ginseng, assembly GCA_020205605.1. Taxonomy (NCBI): domain Eukaryota; kingdom Viridiplantae; phylum Streptophyta; class Magnoliopsida; order Apiales; family Araliaceae; genus Panax; species Panax ginseng. The sequence goes on along the minus strand of CM035133.1, from coordinate 132,887,340 downwards.
GCTTCTCTGTATCCAGTCTCGATTAAACTATCTCATAAAATCAATTGCTTGACTAAATCGACGGAGGAGAGCAAGCCAGAGACTCTAGCAACTGATGATGATGATGAGTCCGGAGATGATCTTAAAACTGAGTTAGATCAGAACTCTGTTGATGCCGGCCGTTCGAAAGTTTTGAATGGTTCGTAGAGGATTGTAGCCTCTTCGACTAGTTCTCCGAATCATATTTTTTTCCCTCTCGTTCCTCTTTGATTTGTCTATTTTATGTTGCAGTGAAATGTGAATCTATGTTTCCTGTATGCATTATCGGATTATTAATTATTTACTGTAGGTCGTTTTGAAATTAACTTGTTTTATTTGCTCAAATTATCGCCGGAACAAGTACAATTATCTCTCGGCACACAATATAATACATCACATCTTATGTTAACATCCGCCTTACGACGATATATATCGACTTTGGGTATTATATCGATCGCCTTATCTATTAATAGTTACATTTGACCAAGTATTTATTTGAAATTTTAAATTTAATTGATTTTTTGCATTAATGTTTTTGGTAATATTAACTGCTCAATTACATGTGAATTAGAATTATTCTTATGTACTTGTTTTTTGGACACAAATTTTTAATAAAATCTTTGGTTTGTGATAGGAATTTATTAAATATTTTTGTGGCTAAACAATTGTATATGAAACATTGGAGGTTCATCATATACTATAGTTGATCATACATATGATGCGGTGGTGGTAGATCACGGTGGTGTCGGGCTCAGAGCAGCAATAGGGTTGTTTGAGCACGGATTCAACACCACATACATTACCAAGCTCTTCCCAACTCGTTCACACACTATTGCTGCTCAAGTATGAAAAGTTGGTGTTTCTTATTTATGTATGTTTGGTTCGCATTACTACCTACCCTTCATATTTTTGACTGCTTGAGCATGTAAAGTTTTGAGAATCTTAGTTTCTTGTTTCTTGTTTTCTTGTTTGTTGTGAGATAAAATTGATCAATTTGGTTCTTATTGTCAATCAGTTTAATAGCTCACACTTTTAAAGATACTATTGGTTCATGGTCATTGTAGTTTTAACCAATCCATTCATCTCTCAAAGAAAGCTCAGTAATTTGTAATTTCACATTTGTTGGTAATGAACAAAACTTGTTGTATTTGTGTTAGATTGTTCATTGCCGTTGAGTTCTCTTAAGTTTTATTCCCTATCTCAGTGCATTTAGGGGTTAATTGTTGTGCTTATTTTCTTTTTGTTGGGGTAGGAATGATGAACTCGGCAGCCTCTTTCAAGAAAGGTTTCAGTACCATCTTCCAAGACCAGCAATGAGAGTTTCTCAGAAGTCAACATTTGTTAACAGGTAAAATCTTTGATGGTTCATCATAGTTTTCCATTATGGTGTTTGATGCCTTACTCACAAAAGAACCTTGCTAAAAGGTGTCAGATGTGGTGTAATATGTGTAAATTTATGGAAGATGTAAAGATGTAACAATAATTATGGTCTTTGACTATTGTATGTTCCTCTCCTTTGTTACAACAATTATGGTCTTCGACTATTGTATGTAAAGATGTAACAACAATTATGGTTTTCCATAATGGTGTTTATCAGCTAAGAAATTGTGTGTGGTTGGATTACTTGGAATCTTTGATAAATGATTGAAGTTACAACTCTTTTTTAATCTTTCAGGCTACAATATGCTAATCTTTCAGGCATTATCATATTGCAGGTGTATTGGTAATGTAGGTGAACAACAACCTTTTTTTTTCTTTTTTTTAATCTACAATATTTTAAAAACGTTGTGTAAATATGCCTAAACGTTGTTTGATATACTAAACAACAACATTTTTATCCAAAAAAACGTTGTAGAATCATACTTTTTACAACGTTTTTAAGCATCTGCTAATTTTTGAAAAACAAATCTACAACGTTTTTTCCCTAAAAAACGTTGTGTATTGTGCTTAACTACAACGTTTTTAAAATGTTGTGATGACACCCTTAACCATGACGTTTTTTTGACTGAAACCATAACGTTTTTTCTGCGTTGTCTATTTACTGTTTTGTAGTAGTGACTTTTCGTGCCGGAGTACTATTTGCGAGTTATTATTCACGGGTTACTATTCACCCGATTATTATTCACTCTAGTATCATTCACTCGGGTATTCGGGCCACTTTTTGTGTCAGAGTACTATTCACGAGTTACTATTCATGGGTTACTATTCTCCCGAATATTATTCACTCAGGTATTTGGGATACTTTTCATGCCGGGGTATTATTCACGAGGAACTATACCCGAGGTACTATTCATAGGATACTATTGCGGGGTACTATTTACCCAAAAAATATATTTCTTTTCTGTCCAAATTATTTTTGGTACATGAATATTATTCTTGAATTTTATTCCACAAAGCAGTATCATGCTAACAATTTGGATATTTTTAAACACTGGATAAATTTAAAGTCTTTAATATTTATCCATGATTTCGTTTGATTAATGCTTATATCATTGTCATCATCCTCATGCTTATATTATGATAAAAGTCATCTTTGGCTTACGTGCAAAGATGGACTATTGATTATTGGTTTTACAGTTGTATATCTTTGGCTTACGTGCAAAGATGAACTATTGATTGATGAGTATCTTTGGCTTATATGCATAGATGAACTGTTTATTGGTATAATTATGACCAGGGATCATTCAGTATAATCATGACCCGTAATATTATAGATGATGTGGTAAAAGTCCTCATTGGCCCGTAGTGCATTGATGGACAGTTATTGGTATGATTAAAACTAGGGATTATTCGGTATAATCATGACCATTGATGATTACATGAATATCCTTGGTAGTAGTGCGAGGATGATTCGATGATGTGGATTATTTATTAAAAAGGTGAGTCTCGTGATAAAATATTGATTATACACTTTTAATTAAGTAAAAGATAGTAGATATCATGCTCTACTTTGACTCTTCTAAAATACGATTGTATGTCTTTGGCTGTAGTGAAAAGATGAATTATTAATGAATATCTTTGGTCGTAGTGCAAAGATGAATTTATTAAATATGATTATGAAGTAGAATTGTGATTTGGTATAACCATGATTTTTGATGTTTCGGTGAAGATAGGTGATGAAAATTATCTTTGTCACGTAAAGCGAAGAGGAATTTAGAATCACAATTATGATTATGAGTTATTCATATGATTGTGGATGAAATTGTTGATTAATGTTACGAGGATAAAACATTATTGGTGGACTTTTAACATGAAGAAGATAATAGATCGATGGTCTATTTGACTCTTTTAATGGATTTCTCGTTCCGCTGCAACTATGGTTGAAAAGTTTTATCATCTACCATATGTTCTAAATCTACGATTTATTATCGATGAAGGCTATTGATGATGTAAATTATCTTTAGTCATGATATTCTTTACTAGGCTAGTTGTGCTTCACCCTTTTTGCTTCTGATTCCTTTCGGTAATAAGAGTGTAGTATTTGGGTCGAGCGGGGGTAACAAGAGAATAGAACGATGGTCTATAGCTGTTGAGGTTCTCTTTAAATAGTATGGAAATAATTTTATTGAGAACTTTAGATAAGTGTGTCGTATTGTATACGTCATTTGATATTTAATTTTGGTGAACCGAATAGGGTGAGGTGAACCCAACTTTGGAAGGGTGTTTTGCCACTATAATACAAGATGTCTAATGACATACAACCTCGTGTTATCATAAGGCGTGGTTGTGCACATCCACTTCTTGAGTATATCTACTGAGCACTACCTATATGATCTTGGAGTTTGGTTGAAATATAATTTTCAATTGTAGACAGTGGAGATAGTTATATGTCAAGAGAAGACTCACCATTGGAAAAAACAAGATAGTAATCTTCTCATTTTTCTTTGGGGTCTATTGGGTCAACCAAGGATAATTTTGTGGACATATGATATCTAACATAACCTTGACGCATGGCCTCCCATGTATGAAGGTTTCCTTGAGCACTTCCCAAAGATTTTAATTTTTAAATAGTTTTTGGTTTGTACTTTTATATAAAAAATACCATTGTAAGGTTGTGGTCGAGGAACCATGAGAGTTACATACATTTGTATTAAAACTCACGCTTTAAAGCGTGGGTCGATTCTCGCATTTACAGTTCAACAGTTGTATAAATGAAGTTTGTAAATGATTTTTATAGTGTGATATCTGGCGACTAAGGATGGGTCGTATGGACCTATTTTGGGGGCGTCACACTCTACATACTAAAACTTGTCCTCTAGATCCCGAAGCTTGTCCTCTAAATCTCGAGACTGGATCTTCAATTTGTTTGTTGCTTCGGTAATCTTAGAAAGTTGTACTGAAAAAGATTCATTTTCACACTTACGTACCGCAACCTCCAAACGTGGTGCAACAAGATTAAAACTTGACTAGAGAAGATCCAGCCTAGCACGAAAAGGAGACATATCAAAACCCACGACTTCAAGGTTGTCCACATCATCACTAAACTTTTTCAAGTCCTCAACTCGCAAGGAATATAAAGAAATAGTGTGCAACCCAAGAACAAGGCCTGCAAGGATAAGAGATGCCACCATAGAATTTGTCGAGACAAGATATGGAGGAGCAGAAAGATGTTGTATGGCTGATGATTCCTAGAAGCCTTGGCCACATGGAGGATAACCAAGGTCACTATATGGCGAGTGGGCAACATCCGGATGAAGAGCATCAAATAAAGCGAGTGCCTCAACAGGCAAAAGCAAATCTTCCATCTTCTCGCTATGAAAACAAAATCTCAAAGCACAATATATTATGAAAAAAAAAGTAAGGAAATTCAAGAAAAATCGTATGTTGACTAAAGAAAGATACTCACAATATAGTCAATGGAAAAAGAGTCGAGAGATGCCGCAGAAAGGGGAATGTCATTCAACCCACCTAAAGTACTATCAGTAATGCCCTCCCGAGCAATAACCAACTCGGTAGAATCCTTCTAGGGAGGATGAACATCACTAATAGTTTCTGAATGATTCTCGCTTGAGGAATTAAGAGTCTCATCAACATCTTCAGGCCCATCAGGTGGATAAGTCATAGGAAGGTTTGAAGAAATTATTGTATCACCCACAGCAAAACTCGAGCTCACATTAGATAAAGTGTCCTTGGCATCAAGACTAACACAATCATCATGAGGAGTAGACGATTCAACATCAACAAGGATAGGTTGGGGAGGCTTTTGACTAGTGGAAGCCGCCGCGACTGTCTCATTTGATGTACCATACATAAACCCAAGAGGAACGTCGTCATCATCTTCATCGACCTCTGTAATCTGAAAATCAAGGGAATAATTACCCAAGGAAATATGAAAGCAGTTATATAAGGGATGAAAGAAAAATTAAAATAGCACTACAAAAAATTACCAAATTTCTACGGCGCTTCTTGATCAGATACTTGGCTGCCGACATACTAGAATCAACATTATTAATTAGGCGTTTTGCCAATGGCTTTATGATAAGCCTGATAGGAGGACGACTGACTGGAACCACGATAGAAGCAATATGAGGAGCTACCTCATAATCAATAGTAGTAACTACTCTCGTTTTAAAATGAGTAACTCTCATTTCCTCGGCATCAGAGGATCCCTGGGGAGGAGCTGAGGAGACACCCAAAACGGAGCCCGGATCATTTTGAGGAGGAATATCTGCTAACTGAGGAAAAGAAGACTTAGGCATCAACGCCTCACGCTCAATTAACCAACTACTGGCTGGCCAAAGTGATGAGCGGACATTAGTCTTAGGAAAAAATAGCAGTCGGCCCCATTGGAGACGTTTCGGAATAGAAATTGGCAATGAGAAAAACAAGGTATCATTCTGCCATCTTTTAATATTGACCAACCAGTAGTTGCGCTCGCCAGTAGTATATAGCCCGCTCCGAGAATCATCTGGTATAAAAAAGGAAGAGATCTATGAGGATCACTTGGTAACCTTAGAAATGCCCATGTGAAAGAGGGGGAGGTAGAGACGAAGTTGAGAAGAGTAGCCTCATTTTTCCCCCGGCAGGTGTGACCGAAAGGGCATTCCTGGTCAAATTCGAATTACCTCATGACCCTGTGAGGAGAATAAAGTACAGTGCCAAAACCATTATTCTCAATGAAATAGGGAAGCTCTGTGGTCCGAAGGAAGACAGACCAAGACAGCGAAATACCACTCAATTTGTTCATGTTGAGGCTTGAGTTGGTGCAAAATTTGTGCTTGTAAAAATGAGGTAGATGACGGCAACCCCTCGAAACAAGGTATAAGGATGAGCAGGGAAGGATGAATAATCATCAAGAAAAGGCCGCAAATCTGTACTGTCGGGACTAAATTGGTGATCAATCCAACGTGTTGTGCGGGGAATGATGTTGGGTAATGAAAAAAGAGGAGACTTCTTCTTCTTCTTCTTAGAAAGATGCTCAAGAGTGGAAAAGCCCGAAAAGAATTCGAAAAGAAAAATCTGAAGGAAGGAGCATGGAATGAAATAATTGATGTCATACCTGGGTAAATAAAAAAGAAGTTAAAGGAGAAGAAGTGCAGTTTGAAAGACATTTAATAAAAAAATAATATGTATGAAAGTGATTACCTCCCAATAGATTCTTTCAAGGCAAGGGTTGTTTCATCTAAGCAGCGATATAATGTCCCTAGGAAGAGAGAAACAAGGGGAATCTCCAAGCCCCAGGATAATAAAGCTGCCAAACTAAATATACGAGCAGAAGGATCGTCTACGAGAGATCCAGTGAAGAGGAAGCGGGACAGCCACATAGCCAGATAAGCTGCCAGAGGAAAGGGACAAGTCTCTTCACGAAGGGCAAGAACGGATTTGTCATGGACAGAACTATCCCACTGGTTAGTCTTGTAGTCATGGAAGAAGTAGCGTACCCTAGATAACCAAGAATTTTTCTGCCGACTGGAGGTCTCGAAGTTCGGAAGGAGTGCATCGCCTTTGAATTGGGAGATGCAGGGGGAAGATTGCTTGAAGGCTTCCATCAAGTATGCAACACAGTCGTTATCTCTAATGGACATAGTAGAAGGCTCGCAGGAGTTCGAAGCAACAACATGAAGGCTACAAGATGTAACTCAAAATAAATATGTATTTCAAAAAGATGGAAATGAATGAAAGGAATAAAAAAAAACAACTTACTGATAGAGGGAATAGGCATCCTCTAGAGTAGGGGTGAATTCCCAGGCGGTGACAAATGTGCAAGTAGAGGAGCACTATCGTGAGATCAATACAGTGAAGGTGTTATAGTCCTGTTGGATACGTAGGTCTCTACACAGTTGAACATAACGAAAGATGCCCGCACTCTTGATTATTTCCACGTAATTAACGTTTCCAAGGATCTCGTCGGTCCAATCCTGCCATCCTTGAATACAACCAGATGAATCAGAGAGGAAGCGAAGGGGACTAAAAGGGTACTCTTGCTTCTCTATGCATATGCGGGAGATGCAATCAGCATGGGGGAAGTCATCCCAACCTCCAGAAGCTAGGGCATACAGAAATAAACCTTCTTTCTCTGGTGGAGGAAAAGTTGTACGGTCATAGTCCTTAACTCTATCCCAGAAGGTGTCAAATGAACCGAAGAAGGGAGCCCTTCCCCAATCAGTGATGAAGGGGGACTCCTGGGTGGTTTTTGGTTCTGCAGAGCATTCAGGTGAAAGGGCCTAGAAGAAAGGAAAGTTCATCATAAGAATTTTAAAAAAAAGAGCAAAGTAAGGATGTCAAAGAAAGTGTATGAGCTTGAAGTGCTTACCATGGAAAAGAGGAAAGTCTGATATTTAACCTTAAAGACACCTAAAAAGAAGAAGAAACAATGTCAGAAGGAGTTAGGAATCACAATTATGCAAGAAAAAAATTCCTGAAAATTTTCAAAAATACTTCGGACAGTCCAAAAGCATCCTTCAGAGCCTTTTTTGGACTTATAATGGTATCTATTATGGCCAAACGCGATGAATTTTGTAGGGCTCATCGCTAGCTTTGTTTTGATATATTATGGGCCTCGAAACTCCAAATGAGTCAAAAGTTATGATCAAAATAGTAACTGCTCCTCCATAACTTCATTTTTTTTGTCTAAACTTTGATTCCCCCCTAGGGTCCGGCCCCCTAGGGTTTGACCCCCTAGGATTCGAACCCCTAGGGTCGGTCAACTTGGGTGGTTTTGCCGCATACAGATCATTTTTTCTCCCTTCGCATTTTTGTCGAAAAATGTCAAATCTTTCTTTATATCCCAGGGAAAAAACTGAGATGTAATCAAGGTAATGGGGCTCAAAAGATAAAAGAAAGATTAGAGGGTCCTGAAAAAAAATTCTATAGGGTTCGGCTCCCTATAGGGTTCGGCCCCTATAGGGCTTTGCAATTGGATTTGCAGCTCTTGTGTCCCTAGCTCTCTTTGGTGCATTTGTGAGCAGAACATGAATTTCAAAAGTAGATGTCTTGATACCCAAAGTTTTCATTGGTCTGCTCGTGGGTGCCACGCTTCCTTACTTCTTCTCAGCCATGACAATGAAGAATGTGGGTAGGGCAACTCTTAAGATTGTTGAAGAAGTACACAGGCAATTCAAAATAATCCCTGGTCTTATGGAAGGCACTGCCAAACCTGATTATTTTACTTGCGTCAAGATCTCCACTAATGCCTCAATTAAAGAGATGATCCCCCTAGTGCTCTTGTTATGCTCATCCCTCTCATTGTGGGAACTTTATTTGGTGTGGAAACACTTTCTGGCGTCTTTACAAGAGCACTCATCTCGGGTGTACAGATTGCAATTTGTTATGTTGTTGCCAAGTAAATGATGATCATGGTCGATCTTAAAAAAAATCTATAGGGTTCAACCCCTATAGGGTTCGGCCACCTAGGGGTTGTTTCCCTTCATACCATTGAGGTCATGTTTCTCCATAAATCAACTGCTTGGAATGAATGCTCCTTCGCTGCAAAAATTATAGCCTTTCTTTGATGAATTCTGAGGGAAAAAACCAAGATATGATCAAGGTGATGAGGCTTGGAAACAAAAAAAGACTACAATTACCTGAAACAAAAATGAAAAGAAATAGAGGATGCAAGTCAAGAAAAATCCGAATAAAAGAATGCAAGAAAAAAAATAAAAAGACGAGAAGAAGGAATGAAGCTCCAAGGGCTCGAGTTCCCCATAGGGTTCATCTCTATAGGGTTCAACTCCTAGGGTTAGGCCTATAGGAAAGAATCCTCCTTGTTACCTCTCGCTCGGGTTAAATATAGACGTCTCCTTGTTGCTCACTTGATGATCTTCCTGGCTTATAGGAAGAAAGAAAAATCAAAATGAAGCAAGACAAAAAGTGAAAACCTGAATGGCTTGAAAGATGCTATATATATATATATATATATATATATATATATATATGAATACGTGTATATGTTTTCAAGTATGCCTGCACTAGAAGAAGAAACAGTTACCATGCTCCTATTAAGGGAAGGATTTAATCTAGTTTCCAAAAGATAAGTGAATTTGATCCTGCTTCTAAATAGAAATAAATAAAGATATTATTTGTTAAATATAAAAAAGATTTAATTTTATTCCCAACAAGGGGAGGATTTTGAAAAAAGACTAATTTCCTTTTAAAAGAAAAAAAAATCTTGCTTTCAAGATCAAATAAAGGCAAAATAAAAATTAAGATTTGATTTGATAAAAAAAAGATTTGATTTACCAAAAGAAGGATTTTATTAGATTGAATATTATTTGGTGATATTTGATTATTCTTTCTTGTTTTAATTTCCAAAAAAAAATAAGGAAATAAATCTTGGGCAAGCTATGTAAAGATTTTTGGAAGATTTCCCAATATGTCCAAGGAAGAGCCCTGCTAGATTTTTCATCCCTAGGGTTTAACCCTAAGGGTTTGGTTCCCTAGGGGTTCCCTCTTGTCTTCAAGACCTGTAAAGTGGAGTCTCGCAAAATCGTTAAAAAACTTGAAGTATTCTTGCACGATCGTCTCTTTGGAAATGCTATTCTCGCGCATGGGGCAAATGTGGGCCCAAGTGTAAAATTAGGTTTCACATGGCCTAATTGAATTAAATGCATAATTAGGGTTCCATGACCTCATTAAATGTGTAGATTAGGGTTCACATAACCTAATGGAATAAAGACAGAAAAGTCAAAAATAAATGTGTTAGACCCGGGAGAAGCTTCCACGTGTCCCGAGGCAGAAAACTCGTGGAGGCGGCTCGTTTTGGAAATTAATTGAGGGATTGGATTGGTGGCTAGAAGGACAGGGCGATATGGGCATTATTCTAATTACTAAAGGGTATTTTTGGAATTTCTCTGAAGATATGTGCCTGACATGTGACTACTTAATTCCAAAAAACTCTATAAACACCCCTTCCATTCTAGGAAGGGTGGGACTCTTTTGGTGACTTAAGACTTGGACATTCCATCTAAAAGCACTAAAAGGCTTGGACGTTCTCTCAACTCGAAGCACTCAAGAAGGCTCTTGGAATCCCTGCTACCCTAACACGGTTTTCGAATTCTAGGAGTTCTGTCACGTGTCATTGGAGTAATCGTCCACCTGTTTTTCTCCCCTCTTCAATCAATCAACCTGTCAGGAATAAACATGTGAATGATATTCCTATTTATATATGATTTGATTATGATATATATATATGAATGAATATTCAAGTATGCTTGCATTAAGAAAAAGCTGTAAAGTCCTTTGATAGATAATAGAAACATATGTACAAGGACTTAGAATGAAATGATCAAATGTGTTAGGTTGATCCTACATAAGCAAAACAGCTTTGTAAAGTCCTTAAAGAGAAATGATGTACAAGGACTATAAGTATAGAAAGATTAAGCATGTTAGGTTGATCTTATGATAGAATAGATAGGCTTGTCTGATCGTCGAGCACTGCACCAGAAATCGTAGTCTGCTTTAGGAGAGTCGAGGAAAACTCAAGAGCTATCGAGGCAGAATCGTAGTCTGCAAGATAGTAGATCTCGGAGTTCGCAGAACTGCCAGGAAAGATGAGGAAGGATCGTAGTGTATCAAGTAGAACTTCCTCTGAACCGAAGTCCGCTGAGGAAGTCATGCAGAGAATCGTAGAGACAGCCTGCCTACGAGCCGACCGAGCATCTGCCGAAGCTAAGTCAAGAATCGTAGACTACACTCGGAGTCGTAGAGTCTATTGATGTTAAAGCCAAGTCAAGAATAGTAGACTACACTCAGAGTCATAAAGTCTACTAATCTTATCAAAGGCAGAGATCGTAGTCGAGCAAGATCAGATGTAGACAACAAGCACAATGACAAAAATCGTAGAGTGTCAAGATTTGATCTCAGAGTCGTAGTGTCTACACAGCCGAAGCTAAACTATAGAGTGTAGAACTAAGACTTTAATAGATGTGCTCAAAATGCCGAGGCTGAATCGTAGAGCAAACACGATTCTCAACAATTAAGCACTCCCAGAATATCCAAAGGAATGAAGCCTGTGGTTGGTACTGCAAAGATACATCCCACCTAAAGGAAACCAGAGAGCACTCAACGAATGGCATGCAGGCTAACAAGAAGATCTAAGGATCAACTCAATCAGCATCCAGACTAAGTTGTGAAGCCATTCAAAATGAAGTCTTCCACAAGTTAATCATAAGAAGACTTCAGTAACTGACTAAGGAAAGTCAAGCGAATGCAGTTGCTGTCAAGAAAATAAAAAGACAACGATCTTGGAAGCACCAGGATCGTACTGTTTGCCAAAAAAAGAAAGAACTGATGGAGTGTACACAGAGATACTGGTTAGCCTCTGAAGAACAAGGCTAAAGTGATTAAGCATTGGGTCAGTCCATTGATGATAAATGAATGGGAGATCACAAAGAGAAAGCGAGCTGGACACGCCACAAATCTAAAGTGTCTTGTTATTCAGAAAGGGTCAGAGTAAAGAGTCAAGCCATCAGTATCTGAGAGCAGTCGAGGCAAACAGAAGTATTGAAGCACTGCACAAGGAAAGGAAGAGGTGTTCCATATTGGAGAGCTAATGAACAATCTTCAAGATCGTAGTGTTATCTCTGCCTGTCAACTAGACACTACGATCAGGTCCAAGGAGATGTGCATCAGAATCGTAGAGTTAGAACAACTGAGGATTGAAGCATTGGCAACGGTTCAACCCAAAGATTGATATTCGAACAAAACTTATTAAGAGCATCGATGCAAAAGGACAATCTCGGATCGAGAAATCAAAAGGAGGTAATAAAGTCGACTACTTGCTCGAGATATAAAAGTGACATCTCTGATGGGGTAGGTGAAACAGTAGACTGCAGTGTTAGAAAGTCATGTCATGTCACATCTGCAGTCTGCACCAAAGAACTCGAGATTTATGAAGCAATTCAAAAAGCTTCTAACGGCTACTTTCCAATGGGGAGATTGGTAAGGAGTATAAATTAACAGAGCTTCAAAGATCAAGAGTTGATGATAATTTTTATGTTGCAGAATCGTTGAGTTATTGAATGTTATTGTTGACTCTACGAGTTCCACGAAAAGATTAACAGATCAAGTCTCAGTGACAGTGAGACTACATAGGTGGAAGTGAAGAAGCTTTGTAGAAGGACTTAAATAGACTAAAGCTTCACTCAACAAAGATGAGAATGCCACTGAAAATGGCAGCTAAGATGAGTGCTGAGAAAGACAAAAAGATAGCATTCAGAAGAGTGGCGGAGCACAAAGAAGATCCAGAGAGCCACTCTACGAATCACCATAAACCTAAAGCTAAAACTGAACAAGTGCATAACCATGTCTGTAAAACATTAAAGAAGGGTTCAGGGATTGCTAAGTGCGAAATAAAGTCTACCAAAAGCTCAGAGACTTAGCAAATCCAGATGGTGATGGTGCACAACTGACATCAGATGAAGATGAGCATAAAGGAGTAAAGATTAGCTGCACCAGAGAAGATGTGGTCTAGACTCGAAGCAGAATGCAAAGAGGACCACACCAAGCTGCTAAGTACAAAAGATTTTCAAGCTTAATGACATCTTAGCAGCTTAGCACCAACAACAACAACAACTACAACAACAAGAAGCTAGGGCCTAATGGGTCCTTGTCCGAAGGGACTAAACGAAGTTCCAAGCCTGCTGGGCTTGAAGAGTTCCTAGGGAACTAGAGAAGTTCCAAGGCTGCTGGTGTGATGCCCCCAAAATAGGTCCAATCCACCCAACCTATTCTGAGTAGCCAAATACATGGTACAGAAATAACTACAACATTATTAATACAATTATCGTGCAAAATACGACAATAGATAAACTGTGAGTTTAAAAACAAATATTGTCTTCTAGACAATATCCACACCCAAATAAAGTCCTCATTATAATTATTGATACACTATTTTACAAAATAGTGAGGACTACTAAAACAACTATCTTGAACTATCACTCCACACCCCGACTAGTTCCCGCTATATTCTCGCCTCCTGAGAAGAAAAATGGAACAAAAAGGAAAAGGGTGAGCTTAACTAGCCCAGTAAAGAATATTATGACTAAGATAATATAGAACAAATTATCGTTAGTCCTCTAAGGGAAAAAATCTGATAGAATACAATAGACAACAAGTTTTAAATCAATATTCGCAGCGGAAATAATAATTCATTAGAAGAGTTACGTAGAGAATGAAATCTACTTTCTTCTATGAATTTAAAAGTTTTTCATCAATATTTTATCCCTGTAACGTCAATCAATAAACATCTTGAATCAAATATTCATCTTTGCACTACAGGCCAAAGATATTTATAGGAAAATCAACCATCTTTGCACTACAGGCCAAAGATATGCAGTAATATCATCATTTAGGACTGAGGATGATGAAAAATATTTTAAAGAAAATGAATCCAATGAAACAAAAGGACAAATATTAAGGATTCGTACTTTAAACAGTCCAAGTTCAAAAATACTTCATAAATAGCCATAGTGAAGTAAAATTCAAGAATGATCAAAACATGGATACAATCAAAGCTAGTATCCATAATAGATATTTTGGACAAAAAATGAAAAATTTAATTTTTCTGTGAATAGTGTCGTATTCGTGAATAGTGCCGTATACGTGAATAGTGCCGTATACGTGAATAGTAATCACGACACTAAAAGACAAGAATTTCTCAAGAAAAATCTTACCAATATTCCGGCATAATGATATTAGAAGAAATAATATCACTTTTAAAAAAAATAACATCCCTTACCTCGAAAAAACAATTATTGATTTGAATCTCGGATATAGTCTTTGAAGGAAACTTGCACCGTATAGCAACACTCAAAGTATCAAAATACTCACAAGAATACGCTCGATAATATAGAGAGAGAAAGAGAGAGAAAACTTGTTTCTGATGTGATTTTTAATTCTAACCTAAGCACCCTATTTATAGAAAAATGCTTAGAACACCAAAGCAGAAAATTTAATAAAATATTAATATATAATAAAATTTTCCTACGCCCACTTAGACTTCTAAATTCAACATGTTTACAACACTTGTGGGGCCCACCAAATGTAAGAAAAATGTTTTTTATTAAAAAAATATTAAAAACTTCAAAAATCAATTATTCTGAAACTTTAATACCTCATAAAAAATAGCCCCTTTATCAAAAAAATTCGAATCTTATGTCCATTCCATAGGAAATTCAATTCTCTACAACTTTATAAGTTTAAATTTTTCCAAATTCCAAGCAGAAATTGACTGAAATCCACATACGGACGATTTTACAAGATATTATTAAATTTCAGTTAAGAAATGGGGTCCACAAACATGAAAAACATGTTTTAAATATTTTTAGTAACAAAAATACTCTTCCTCCTCATATATTCATATATCCCACATTCATTGTAAAGATATCACCATTATTATATTAATATAATATAATAATATATTTAAATGAATTATTTTATCAGAAAAAGATAAAATATTTATTTTCAACAATTGTCACATTAAAATTTTGTCCATCTATATCCACATAAAATGAATATTTTCCTCATCATATAAATCAATAATTAATTATTCACAAATAATATTACAATCATCAATCATCGATAACTGTGCGCTGCAGCCTTGGAAAGAGGGCTTTCCAATAAGGATTTCTCCTCATTTATGCAAGAATTAGGTGACCAAACCTCTCCTTAGACAGAACTTTCTAGACATTGCCAATAATGTTATCTAATAATATTATTCAAATAATATGAATTATTGCTCCGATAATGGAAAATACTGTGTAGTGACAATTATTGAAACAACAATAATATAAAATATCAACGTAGCAATTATTGAATCAATAAAATAAAATATTGAACAGTAATTACTATAACAATTATTGAGTAGTGCCTTCTTACGTAAGAATCAATAATTGGTGCAATACCGTGTGCTACTGTGTTTTAACCACCGAGTATTTCAACAGTATTAACGGTAATAACTACGCCATTATTTATAAAAGACTTATACTTGTCGTTTTCTTCATCCAATCACTTTCTGTTATGGGGCCCAAACAAGGCTACGCCGTCGTACAAATATTCCCTGATAGTAAGAATATTCCACGACCAAACGAATATTCTTCGACAACAATGAATATTTTATAACCACTTGCTTATTTCAAATATTTGCGCATTTTACCCATAACTAACCACATTAATCAAATCAACCCTTACTATTTCAAAATAATAAATAGAGGAAATTTAATTTCATTTATAATAAGTTGGGGTCTTACAACCTCCCCTCCTTATGAAATTTCGTCCTCGAAATTGATGTACGTACTTCGTGTTTCGAAAAGGTGAGGATACCTCGCTTTCATTTCCATTTCCAATTCCTAGGTTATTTCCTCAATAGCATGGTTCTTCCACAAAACTTTGACTTGTGGTATGACCTTTGTACGTAGGACATGCTCCTTTCTATCCAAGGTCTTGACAGGTACCTCCTCATACGTTAAGTCTTCGGCTATCTGGTCCGGTTATAACTCAATAACGTGGTTCGGGTCTTTCACATATTTACGAAGCACATATATGTGAAAAACATTATGAACACGAGATATACTTGGAGGTAACGTGAGTCTATAGGCCACATTTCCTACTCGGTCAAGAATCTGAAATGGACCAATAAATCGTGGACTGAGCTTTCATCTCTTCCCAAATCTTATAACTCCCTTCCATGTGGAAACTCGCAACAATACATGATCCCCAATACTAAATTCCACGTCCTTTCGATGAAGATCCGCATAACTCTTTTGTTGATCCTGTGTCGTTTGTATACATTGTCGAATCATTTGATTATTTTCTGTAGTCATACGTACCAACTCTGGTCCCAACAATGTTGCTTCACCCACCTCATCCCAAAGATATCTTTGAGGCGACACTTTCGTCCATATAATGCTTCGAATGGAGCCACACCTATACTTGCCTGATAACTGTTGTTGTAGGAGAATTCCACCAATGGTAAATACTTATCCCAACTCCCTTTGAAGTTTAGGACACAGAGTCTTAATAGATCTTCAAGAGTTTGAATAGTCCTCTCTGATTGTCCGTCCGTTTGAGGATGGTATGCCAAACTAAATCATAAATCTGTGCCCATAGCTTTTTGCAAGCTAACCCAAAATTGTGATGTGAATCTTAGGTCACGATCCGAAACCATGGATACTGGCATGCCATGCAATCTCACAATCTCATTTACATACATACGAGCAAGACGTTCAAGGGAATAAGTCTCCCGTATCGGCAAGAAATGAGCAGACTTGGTTAATCTATCAACAATAACATAAATAACATTTATACCTTGAGAAACCGTGGGAAGACCCGTAACAAAATCCATGGTAATGTGTTCCCACTTCCATTTTAGAATCTCAAGTGGTTGCAATGGACCCTTAGGTACTTGATGCTCCGCCTTTACCCGTTGACAAGTTAAACACCTCGAGATAAACTTTGCGATCTCTCTCTTTATATTGTTCCACCAAAATGTATGTCGACGATCACGATACATTTTGGTACTTCTAGGATGGATTGCAAATGGTGTATTGTGTGCCTCCATCATGATCTTGTATTTCAAATCAGAGTCGTTAGGAACACAAAGTCTGGAGTGGACTCGAAGTATTCCTTCTTCATCGATTCTTGCTTCTTTAATAGCACCTTCTTGTACTTTCTTCTTCATACGCATCAGCTCCGGGTTTGTGGCTTGAGCAACTTTAACTTTTTCGATTAAAGTCGGTTCTATGCGTATACTTGACATCATCGCATGGGTCCCCGGAGTCTTGAATTCTATCTTCATCTTTTGTAAATCACACAAAATGGGCCTTTGTGTTGACAACATCGCACTCGTTCCCGCATATGATCTTCTACTCAACGCGTTAGCTACCACGTTTGCTTTTCCAAGATGGTATGATTAGAACATGTGCCGAAATGAGTCTCCTCTTGAGTTCTTCGAAGCTCTTCCTATATTTCTTGCTCCATTCGAATTTTGTATCTCTACGAGTCAGCTGAGTTAATGGAGTAGCGATTCGAGAAAATCTTTCCATGAATCTTCGATAATAACCAATTAAACCTAGAAAGCTACGTATTTCGATTACTGACTTAGGTTGCTCTCCACTGTGACTCATATCCCAATCTTGGATAACACGTCACAATGGCACCTATCAGCTTACCACCACATGAATATGGCGTACCCTACGGAGAGTCTGGCTTTGGTGCATTCCACAAAGGAAGTCACCAGATAGAGGCTCGGGTACCAACTTCTACAGTTAGGTTTTTAATTCTTGAAGTTCAATAGGAGCCATTCGATATGAGATTTTAGAAGTGGGTTTTGTACCGGGTTCAAAGATGATACAAAATTCAATATCACGCTCTGGGGGTAGGCCAGGAAATTCTTCAGGAAATGCGTCAGGAAATTTACTAACAACAGAAATATAATTCAAATCTGATGTATTTTTGTTCAAGTCCATGACATGGGCTAAGAAAACTTGACATCCATTTTTCAATAAACGAATGACTTTATGGCTTGATATGAAAGTGTTTGACTTCAATGGTTTGGTTGCTTGAATTCGAATAACAGGTTGCTTAGGAATATGAAAACTAACAACCTTACGAAAGCAATCAATTTTGGCATGATAAGTAGTTAACCAATCAATCCCTAAAATTACATCAAAAGCAAGTATCTTTAAAGAGATAAGATCAACAGATAATGTGATCGTGCCAACTTGGATCAAACAAGATTTATAAACAGTGGATGTAATGAAAGTTTCTCCTAATGGAGTCTCCACAGATAGGTCAAAGTCTAATTTTCTCCGGAGTCAAGTTTAAACGTTGAGCACAAGCAGGAGAGATAAATGAATGGGTAGAACCAGTATCTAATAAGGTATAAACTTTGCAAGAATTTATAATTAACTAATCCGTGATACCTTCATTCGGGTTCCTCGCATTTTGGGTAGTCACAAAAAACGCTCTTCCAAGAACCGCTGACTTTGACTTGTCTGTATCCGCCTCTAGTGCCACCGTCCCATCTGGACTTAACTTTGTTATAAAGTACAGTCCACCCTTCATTACTTCGTCACATTCCTGATCCATGATTTGAATCATTATTCTCCGATCCATATCGAATTATGGTTGACCACTCTACACAGGGTAGTTCCGAACTCGATGTTGGATTCTCCCAATTGCTGTCCAAAAAGAAAAATCCATTTCATCTCTTTTGTCCTTATTGGATCGGACGTCTTTTTCTACAATATCAACGCGTCGTGTGGCTTTTACCCACGCATCCTCCATTCTCATTCGTTCGGTTGCTTCTTATTTCATCAGAACTTTGATCATAGCATTCTGAGATTCCAGCTCTAATATCTTATACTCTGCCAAAGAGTGCTTCTTTTCAAGCATCGCACATCGGGTAATACAATTTTGAATTATTACATCTCTTTGCTCCACGACCGCCTGCCGTTCTTCAGCCTGCTCTTCTAACTCATGAATACGATTTTGTAATTCTAAATTTCGATCATAAAATTCTTCTAATAAATTCTTCTCAGGTTCCTCTTCTTCCTCACTTTCAGTTGCTACCTCTGCGACTAGCTCGGGTGCCACTATTAGTTCTTCACTCACCACATGGATATCTCTAATTTCTTCTTCGTCTGACATCACATTATCCTAGTTGGTGATTAGAGGTGTCTCAACGGTCTCATTTAATCCACTGTTAACATTCTCATCTGCCATTCTTCATTACTGCCACAAAACAAGGGTTAATTAAAGAAATTGACATGCAACATAATAACCCTATACTTTGACCAACCAACAATTAAGCTTAGATAGGACACACTAGCGAAGGATTTACTTGTCTCTCCCCTCCTAGTTCTATTCCCCGATCTCCGCCAGAGATCATATCCCTAAGTTCTGATACCAACTCTGACACCCCCAAAATAGGTCTAATCCACCCAACCTATTCTGAGTCGCCAAATACATGGTACAGAAACAACTACAACATTATTAATAAAATTATCGTGCAAAATACGACAACAGATAAACTGTGAGTTTAAATATAAATATTGTCTTCTAGACAATATCCACACCCAAATAAAGTCCTCATTACAATTATTGATACACTATTTTACAAAATAGTGAGGACTACTAAAAAAACTATCTTGAACCATCACTCCACACCCCGACTAGTTCCCGCTATATTCTCGCCTCCTGAGAAGAAAAATAGAACAAAAAGGAAAAGGGTGAGCTCAACTAGCCCAGTAAAGAATATTATGACTAAGATAATATAGAACAAATTATCGTTAGTCCTCAACAGAAAAAAAATCTTATAGAATACAATAGACAACAAGTTTTAAATCAATATTCACAGCGGAAATAATAATTCATTAGAAGAGTTACGTAGAGAATGAAATCTACTTTCTTCTATGAATTTAAAAGTTTTTCATCAATATTTTATCCCTGTAACATCAATCAATAAACATCTTGAATCAAATATTCATCTTTACACTACAGGCCAAAGATATTCATCAATTGGTCATGTTCACCTCAACACATGTACATCTTTGCACTACGGCCAAAGATATTCATAAGATAATCAATCATCTTTGCACTACAGGCCAAAGATATTCAGTAATATCATCATTTAGGACTGAGGATGATGAAAAATATTTTTAAAAAAACGAATCCAGTGAAACAAAAGGACAAATATTAAGGATTCGTACTTTAAACAGTCCAAGTTCAAAAATACTTCATAAATAACCATAGTGAAGTAAAATTCAAGAATGATCAAAACATGGATACAATCAAAGCTAGTCTCCATAATAGATATTTTGGACAAAAAATGAAAATTTAATTTTTCTGTTAATAGTATCGTATTCGTGAATAGTGTCGTATACGTGAATAGTAACCTCGACACTAAAAGACAAGAATTTCACAAGAAAAATCTTACCAATATTCTGGCATAATGATATTAGAAGAAATAATATCACTTTTAAAAAAAATAACATCCATTACCTCGAAAAGACAATACTTCTGACTAGAATACTGGATATAGTGTTGAAGGGAACTTGCACCGTATAGCAACACTCAAAGTATCAAAATACTCACAAGAATACGCTCGATAATATAGAGAGAGAAAGAGAGAAAAAACTTATTTCTGGTGTGATTTTCAATTCTAACCTAAGCACCCTATTTATAGGAAAATGCTTAGAACACCAAAGCAGAAAATTTAATAAAATATTAATATATAATAAAATTTTCCTACGCCCACTTAGACTTCTGAATTCAACATGTTTACAACACTTATAGGGCCCACCAAATGTAAGAAAAATGTTTTTATTAAAATAATATTAAAAACTTCAAAAATTAATTATTCTGGAACTTCAATACCTCACAAAAAATAGCCTCTTTATCAGAAATATTCGAATCTTATGTCCATTCCATAGGAAATTCAATTCTCTACAACTTTGTAAGTTTAAGTTTTTCCAAATTCCAAGCAGAAATTGACCGAAATCCATATACGGACGATTTTACAAGATATTATTAAATTTCAGTTAAGAAATGGGGTCCGCAAACATGAAAAATATTTTTTAAATATTTTTAGTAAAAAGAATACTCTTCCTCCTCATATATTCATATATCCCACATTCATTGTAAAGATATCACCCTTATTATATTATTATAATATAATAATATATTTAAATGAATTATTTTATCAGAAAAAGATAAAATATTTATTTTCAACAATTGTCACATTAAAATTTTCTCCATCTATATCCACATAAAATGAATATTTTCCTCATCATAAAAATCAATAATTAATTAATCATAAATAATATTACAGAATCACAATACTGACAACCAGGTAGTTCCTAGGAAAGAGAGGGCTTTCCAATAAGGATTTCTCTCATCTTTGGCGTGCAATTAGGTGACCAAACATCTCCTTGTAGATGTAACTTTCTAGACATTGCCAATAATGTTATCTAATAATATTATTCAAATAATATGAATTATTGTTCGATAATGGAAAATCTTGTAGTAGTGACAATTATTGAAACAACAATAATATAAAATATCAAAGTAGCAAATATTGAATCAATAAAATAAAATATTGAATAAAGAATTACTATAACAATTATTGAGTAGTGCCTTCACGTAAGAATCAATAATTGGTGCAATACCATGTCTTTCGTATTTTTAACCACCGAGTATTTCAACAATATAATTTAGAATAACTACGCCCATTATTTATAAACAACTTATACTTGTCGTTTTCTTCATCCAATCACTTTCCATTATGGGGCCCACACAAGGCTGCACCGTCGTACAAATTTTCCTGACAGTAAAAATATTCCATGATCAAACAAATATTCCCCGACAACAATGAATATTTTATAACCACTTGCTTATTTGAATTATTTGCGCATTTTACCCATAACTAACCACATTAATCAAATCAACCCTTACTATTTCAAAATAATAAATAGAGGAAATTTAATTTCATTTATAATAAGTTGGGGTCTTACAGCTGGCCTTGAAGAGTTCTTAGTGAACTGAAGTTCCAAGGTTGCTGGCCTTGAAGGAATCTTAGTGATTCAGGGTGCTGCCCTTCCTTAGTGGAAATTCTACTAGTTGATAGCAGAAGAGTGGATTAGGAGCTTGAGTCTCTGAACCACTTAAAATCCCTTGTGTCTTTTACTTTATGTCATTTACATTATGTACTTAACTGCTATATCTGCTATGTATGTATTAACTGCTGACAACTTAACTAACTCTAAGAACAATGTATGTATGATTATGAATATATCAATGAAGGGGATCTTTCACTTATTCCGCTGTGCTTGAAAAGATTCTTATGTTTGTCATATGCTAATTATTAGCCATACAAAATAAACCAAAAAAGTATTTAAAATTTCAAGGATCTATTCAACCCCCCCCCCCCCCCTTTTAGATCTATTGTGTGCCTACTGGGAACTAACAATTGATATCAAAGCAGGTTCTTTTGCTATATTCAAAAGCTAATCACTTTGAGTCTGATCCTAGGCACAAACATTGTTCTAAACTTGGTTTAGTAGTAAGTCACTTGTTATATGCAGATGAGCTCACGCGTTGGAAATACTGTGTATAAGTAAATGTATGTATATCCCTGAAGTTGCTCAGATTGGTTCATGTTCTTGATTGCCATATCAACAAGACCAATCCTTGCACGCGGTCAATCTTGTAGTCTGAAGACCAGGCTAGAAAGCTCAAGAGATATCAACAGAAAAGAGTCAAACATCCACCAACCTGGAAAAAAAATGAAAAGACCATGCATGTTGAGAAATGCCTATTTAGAGAAGAAAGAAGAACTTCTCAAACATGTGTCTGGCCAACCAGCAGCTGGATGTAAACCTTGCGAACTCAAGGATGTCAAAGAACTAAAGATGCTGAAAGTCTCTTAGCTTGCATCTTCAAGACCACGACTGATTGATTGAAAGTTAACTAGAGCAACAAGTTGTCAGGAGCAAATGAAAAACTATGCACATCAATGCCTAACCTCAATATATCAAAGATAAATGACTGTTAAGAAACTGACAGCAGAAAGGTACAGTTCCTCACTAATATAATTGTGTACATCATGTTGCACCTCCCTATAAACTATAACCGTATTCTTTCAAGGAATCATATTCTACCTAAAAAGGTGAAGAGAGAAAGTACACTAAGGATGGAAAATCAAATGCTTACAAACTTTCTCTCCATCCAAGTTTTAGGTTGAAGATGACACCTTGAAAGAAATCTGAAATGGGTCATAAGAATATCAAAGGTTAAATTAATCTAATGAGGAGTAATCTTTGTTGATGGGTTAGTATGTATGTACAAACCCATGTTCTAAGTGTTTGATAACACACAGAGTATGATCAGTTCTACAAGAGTATCTTGAAGATTCATAGAAACTGATCACCTCCATGAATCAACCAGATACACGTAAGTAATAGTGTTGATTCTTATTCTATGAACATTTAAACTCTGTGAACATAACCAAGCAAATGGTGAAACCATCAAAGAAAAAGAATGTTTTATTAAAATGGCAAATCTTACACACACTCACCATCATGCATCTTAAAATGTACTATCTAAATCAGTTACATGCATGAATATGACTATTGGTGATCAATATGATGATTATCCAAATACATAAGGAACAGGGATTTAGAAAACTAACCTAGCAGGACCCATTTAATTATGGGTACCAAAACTAGAAATGTATCTAACCTATAGGTACCTGGTATATCTGGCCACACTAAGGAATTCTGAAGCAGAGGACTTTAGTCAAGAAAGACTCAACAAGCAGAAGGCTTAAAACTGTTCAGAAATGATTCTGATAAAACTCCTATATGTTAAAGTCTGCCCTTGAAGACCTGCTGAGCTAATCTAAATGAAGTTCACATGGTTGCTGATTCTTATATGGAAGCAGGCCACTCAACCAAAGATGGAAAGGGTCCTACATGCTCAATCATGCAAAGCATGCCATAAGAAAAGAATCCTCAAGGAAGCTCACATCAGAGGATCATCGAGCACCAAACATGAGGAACTCATTACGGGAGCAGAACTCCACAAGTACAAGCTGACAAGGAAGACTACGTTCGGAGTGCTGTCAAAGGATCGTAGAATGATTAACCCTGAAGATACTCATTTCTACGATATAAGAAGATTTAATGACTTCATCCAGAATGAGATATGCATGACTGCCTTCTGCTACACATGAAGAAGAAAAACTTATGTCTCTTTTAGAAGACAGTTTCAACTATGGAGGAGCGATGTCTGCTAATAAAATGTAAGCTCTCTAAAACATCAGAGATATACTATAAAGCAATATACCAGCTACAGAGTCCCAAAACTTTGTGGCTGATGAACCAAATGAAGATCCATAGTCAGTAGGAACATCTCAAAACGTACTACTGATAACCTATCAGCCACCCAACTCAAAATCGTGGAGTGCCTACGATCAAACATCTGATCGTAGTATAAGAGTAGGAGGACACCACAATTACAGCAAATGCAATTGTCTAAAAAGTTGTTAGAAGACCTCCACAGCTAAAAAGGTCAAATGAGATATCAGTGCAAATCATTTCTAAATTATTTCATCTGGAAAGTGCCTCAAGGACAAACCTGACCCTTAGCTCACTCTAAGAGGTTGGCCCTTCCTGAGCTACCTTAATCCAGAAGGATTGCTTAGTCAAGTTCATCTCAAGGACCAAGACAGTCAACGATCGTAGAATAAAGTTTGAAGAGAACTCAACGATCGTGATGCAACCTCAACGATCGTAGAAGTAGACTCGACGATCGCAGTCCAACCAGAATGCTCTAGCTCATGAAGAGCTTGGAGGAACAAAACAATTGCTCAACCATTCAGATTATGAGGAGATAAGTTCGAATACAGTTTGAAGAGACATCATGAAAACTCACCTCAGAACTTAAGTGCTCAAACTGGCTTGGGATACATTAGTGGTCAAGATATGCAGTTTCAAGATGACAATCAGTGTCAAAACCATCCACTGCAGCATCTCTCAGAAGAAGATCGTTGAGTCAAAAAAGGAAAACGTAGAGTCCATAGCTGCCTTACCATGCTACTCTACGAACCAAAATGGTCAACGGTCAATCCACGTCATTGACGCCTATTTATCTTAAAAGGAATATAATACCAAAAAGGTTATGGGGAGTTACAGCTCATTATTGGGCATCGTGCAACCAATGGCTATTTGACAGATCATAGCGCATGCAGAGTCAGAAGGAACTGTCATAAAGGCAAATTCAAAATCTGTAAACAGTTATCAAAAATTATCGAACCTTTTTCCCTTCTAGTTTTTTAAACCCTAGAATCCTTTTCTAAGCCAGAATCGTTAACCCTCCTGAGCATTGCTCAAATCACATTCATCAATCTCTCATAAGATTATCTAAATCAATATACCCATATTCTTTGAACTCTTCTAATGGCAGACTGGCAAGTAATCACTGGTATTCAGCTAGGAACCAAGTTGTTTGAGAAATCCGAGAAGAAGTTCAGAGACATTCTTGAACTTGTAAAGAACACTGGATTCTCAGAATGCCTTGAGGCAAGCACTCGAGTATATACTAAACTAGTTAAGGAGTTTTACTCAAATGCATCCATAAATTCTGGAATTCTTTCTACCAAGGTTAAAGGTCAGTCTCTTAAGCTGAAATCATCTAACATCAATCAATGCTTAGGATTTCCTGACCGAGGACTAAAGTGCCTTGATGAGATCGACATTGAACACGCAAAGAAAATTATGGGGTACCAAAAAACCCTAGTCTGAAGGACATGAAGAAAAAGGAGTTTCCAGAAGAATTTGAGTTCCTTGCTGAGATAGTGGGCAAATGTATACTATGCAAGAACACTGCACATGACACTGTGCTTGATCAACAGCTGAAGATAATGTCTGTAATAGTTCTAAAGATGCAAATCAACTTTAGAGCTATCTTATTCGATCAGATCTCCAAATGGGTGGAAAGGGCTGAGATAAAGAAGTCTATAAATAGACCCCTAACTAAGGTCTTTCATGGAAGACTGCCAAGTATTGTGATGAAGAAAAAGCTGGGAAGCAAGATCAAGGATGATGAGGGAGAGCCTCTAAATGTTCATAAAGTGATGTCTCCACAACTGTTCATAAACTGAAAGAAAAATCCAAAGGAAAACAGGAGGCTAACAACAACTGAAAGCAGCAGCAAAGTCTCTGCAAATAAGAGAAAGGCAAAGGAGGTGGAAAGCTCTGAGTCTGGTGACTCTGCACCAGTAGCAGCCACACCAGTAAGGAAGAGATCCAGGGGTGTCAAAAAAATAGAGGCTCCACCAAGAAGCCTCTCCACTAAAGACAAAGATGAAGGTAAAAAGGTCTTAACTGCACCAGAAACCACAAAGAGAAGAAGCAACAGACTGCTTCAAGGGCCATCAAGAAAGAGAGCTAAGGTGGTAAACAAGCTATCCCCAGTTTCCCAAGAAAGTACATCTGACGAAGAAGAGGACGTAGAGTCAGAAGAAGAGAAGGGAACTGATGATCTCACGATTGAGTCCCCAAAGAACAAATCCAGTGATGAAGGTGGAGCTGGATTCATGAAAGAAAATGTAAACCCTACTGATAAAAAAGAATATACAAGCCCTATGGCTAACTCTCAGAGTATTCACTCTGATGATGAAGAAAAGCTACAAGATGACCCAACTGCATCTCCAAATGCAAATGCTCCAACAAGCCCAAATGATGGGTCAAATGATGTTGATTCGGAAGAAGAAGGACCTGCCCCTGCCAATGCTGAATGTCAAGGAAGTTTGTCTGATGATTCAAAGGCCTTAGAGTCTGAAGAGAAAGAAGTGTCTGACTCTCCTATAGCTGAACCTCCAAGGAGAATAAAGAGCTACAGACTACTTGCTAAATTTTCCCCTAAGAAGAAAAGTGATCACTCTATTGTAGTCATTGATATAAGTGATGATGAATCTGAATCCAATGAAGACGATGCTAAAGATGATACTAGTAATGAAAATCAGCAAGAAGGATTCACTGATTAATCATATAAAGGAAGTCAATATGATTCCAGTTCAGAAGGTGAAGAAATGGGAAAAGATTATGGTTCTGCAAATAAGGAATTAGAGGAACTAGCAGACTATCTTGTTCTCTCTCCAGCTAGAATTAGCAGAAGAATAGTGGTGGAAGTTTTTGATGAACCACCAGCTGAACCAGCAGCAAGATGGATAAGTCATGGAAATGAACAACTTCGAGTTGTAAGAATGACTACAGATGAAGTGCTTCATAATTGGAAAACTATGGAGTTAGATTGCACAATAATACGGTATAACTCTGAAGATCTTCTAATGAGATGGTTCTTCCTATGGATGTCGTGGTTAAAGGCACATACTGATAAAGACGAGAGCTACTTCAGCTAGTGGTACTCTCAGTTTCCAAATCTGGAGCTGGTGTCACAAAACTTCCCAAGGGTAAAGAAGTTTGCAACCATAATGATCAATGACCAGCCCCATTACAAAGTCTACCGACATGCTGGCAATCACTATATTCCCTACGATCGTAGAGTGGACTCTGAAGGCAGAAGGATTATGGCCAAGGAGATAATCGTAGAGCATGTTCACTCTACCACTGATGGTGTTCAAGTCCAGAATAAGAAGCCTCCATCTGCCCAAGCACAGCTATCTGACATTCCTTCATCCTCCAATAGCGATTGGTTTTCAATAATTTTTCAGATTCTCAATACTTTCAAAAATCTGTCCAAGGATGAAAATCGTAGAGTCCAATCTGGTGTTCAACAAGAGGCTGCCCAACCAGATGACCAAATTCCTATGAAGCAGGAACTATTGAAGAATTCTGATGAACTGGTTGAGAATATATCTCAAATCAATGATGAGTCAAAGATGGTGTTGACAGCAACAGGAGATAATTCAGTTCAAATTAGACTTCAAGCTACTATGGCTGATGTATCTCTCAAAATCAAAGAGAGAGATCACATCTACCTGAAGGCCATACATGATCAGAAGGCAGAATCTCTACGAACACAGAAGGCCAATGAAGAACAACTCCAAGTCCTCTTTGACAAGATTGACAACATGAATCAGTCTTTCTCTATGCAACTTGAGTTAAGTCAACAAGAACTCAAGATTGAAGTTGGTAACTCCTCTTATCTGATGGAGCAGCTTATGTCCAATATGGAACAGCTCTCTCAAGTGATTAATGACAAAAAGGGGGAGAAAAAGAGGCATAAAAAGAGGCACAGCAAAAGGCATTCAAGAAAGGGAAAAAAGAGCAGAAAGAAACAAGAAAAGAAGACAGCAGAAGAAGAAGATGGGTCATCATCTGAGGGGGAGACAAAGGATGATGAGCCTGTGTTTGCAAAGGCTAAGGGGGAGCCAGAAGAAGAAGAGAAGCATACATCTGAGAGGGGGAAGAAAAAAGAAATGAAGTCAACATCCCAGGGTGAGCAGGTGCAAGAAGATCAAACAGATGAATAGCTGATCAACAGACATCGTAGAAGCATACATGGAGCCAAAGAGGATGATGAGCCTGTGATTGCAAAGGCTAAGGGGGAGCTAGAAGAAGAAGAAGAGAAGCATACATCTGAGGGGGAGCAGACAAAAGAAATGAAGTCAACATCCTAGGGTGAGCAGGAGCAAGAAGATCAAACAGTTGAATAGCTGATCAACAGACATCCTAGAAGCATACATGGAGCCAAAGAGGATGATGAGCCTGTGTTTGCAAAGGCTAAGGGGGAGCCAGAAGAAGAAGAAGAAGAAGAGAAGCAAACATCTGAGGGGGAGCGAAAAAAGAAATGAAGTCAACATCCCAAGGTGAGCAGATGCAAGAAGGTCAAACAGATGAATAGCTGATCAACAAACATCCTGGAAGCATACATGGAGCCAAAGAGGTACATCTCTAACTAGTTAGGTATGTTCTAGATCCAGGATGTAAAATGTCAGTGTATTAAATTTCACATCATTATAAATGACATTCATGATTATTTATTTTAGAAATACAGTTGCTCACTGTATATAAGATTCATTCATAACATGCATATGCACTTATTATTTTTTTCATAATCAAATAAGGGGAGATTGTCAGGAATAAACATGTGAATGATATTCCTATTTATATATGATTTGATTATGATATATATATATATATATATATATGAATGAATATGCAAGTATGCTTGCATTAAGAAAAAGTTGTAAAGTCCTTTGATAGATAATAAAAACATATGTGACGCCCCAAAAACAGGTATACAACACCCATCTTGAGTCGCCAGATATCACACTACATAACTCAACTACAAACTTAATTATACAACTGTCGTGTAAAATACGACAAAACATAGCTAAGAGTTTTAACACGAATATTGTCTTCTAGACAATATCCACACTCAATGGAGTCCTCATTACAATTATTATCACACTATTTTATAAAAATAGTGAGGACTACTATAGCCACCATCTCGGACCGTCAATCCATTCCCCGACTCGTCCCAGCTATATTCTCATTTCCTGAAGAGAATAGTGAAAAAAAAAGGGTGAGCTCAACTATCCCAGTAAGAAATATTATGACTAAGATAATGCAGAATAAATTATCCTTAGCCTTCAACATTGTTAAACTAATAAAATACAATAAACATCAAGTTTAACTACAGCGGAATAAGCAATCCATTAGAAGAGTCAAGTAGAACATAATGTCTACTATCTCCTCTAGATTAAAAGTCCATCATTAATATTTCATTCATGTAATACTCGTCAACAGTTCTTTGTTATACCCAAGATTATAATTAAATCCACAATTCATTTTTATAATCATGTAAATCAACAGTTTCTCCTTGCCACAAAGGCTTGATAGAACGTTTACTCAATATCCTTACCCCAAAGGCTAAAGATATTCAAATGTAATAACAATGATAATACCAATCAGTTGTCTACCTTTGCACTACGGGCCAAAGATATTCAACTATAAAACCAATGGTCATGATCATACCAATCAATTGTCTGTCAGTGCACTACGGCCAAAGACATTCAACTGTTAACTAATGGTCATGATCATGCCAATCATATCATCGAATTATCCATGCACTACGGGCCAAGGATATTCGTTATTATCAGCAGTGGTTATGATCATGTCTTACACCTGTCCATCTTTGCACGTAAGCCAAAGATATACAACTATAAAACCAATAATCAATAGTCCATCTATGCACGTAAGCCAAAGATGACTTTCATCACAATATAAACATGAGGATGATGACAATGATATAAGCATTAATTAAACGAAATCAAGGATAAATATTAAAGACTTTAAATTTATCCAAAGTTTAAAAATATCCAAATTGTCAACATGATACTGCTTTGTAGAGTAAAATTCAAGAATAATATTTACGTACCAAAAATAATTTGGACATAAAAGAGATATACTTTTCGGGTAAATAGTACCCCGTGAATAGTAACTCGTGATTAGTAACTCATGAATAGTAACTCATGAATAGTAACTCATGAATAGTAATTCATAAATAGTAACTCATAAATAGTACTATGTATTCGTACATAGTACCGTATACATAAATAATGTCATATACATAAATAATGTCATATACATAAATAGTGTCGTATACGTGAATAGTGTCGTATACGTGAATAGTAACCCCGACACAAAAAGATAAAGGTTCACAATAAAATTCATATCAATATTTATAACACCTTAATCCAAATGTTATAAATCACTTAATAATCTCATAATCTAATATTATTAATATTACCACAATATTTTAATCATTTCTTAAACTTATAAACAATTTATTTTAATTGTTTACACTTTACTAATCAATGCATTTAATCATCCTAAAATGACAAACTCATAAGATTTCATCACCAATAACCAAAACTCTCATCAAAAATCTAAATATACCTTATATAGGATTCTCAAGCCATAAAATCCTATTTTCCAATTTTCTTACTTCACATAACATATTTAATTCATTTACTCATAACTAGTCCATTTTTATGAAAAATACCAAATCAGTACAAATAAATTTTCTTTTCTGGGATTTAGTAGAATATAGTCCCATATTGAACATATATTTTTCTCATAATTTTTAAAATTTATTTACTATTTTTCATATAGCTAAAACTGCTGAATATTTAGACATTTATCAAAAATTGTACTTTTGTCCAAAAAATCAGAAATTTACAGGGTATACTGCTGTTATATAGATGTACTCCCAATAAAAATTTCACTAATTTTGGAGTTAACCACAAGAAGTTATAAGGGTTTACTTTTAAAATAGTCTTTTCTCATAAAATTCATAATTCCTAATCTATACATCCAAAAATCGCTATTTTTGGACACAATCTAGAAAACTCATCAAATTATCATTTCAAATATTTTCAGAATTTTTGAGGGTCAAAAAAATTACAAAACTGCCCCTGGCAGAAACCCCTTACTTACAACGGTTGAACGAAGATAATATTCCTTACGAATATTGAATGAAAATAATATTCCTTACGAATATTAAACGAATATAATGAATATTGAACGATAATAATATTCATACGAATACGAAAAATAATATCTCTTCAGAATATAAAAAAAATAACCCTTACTTCAGAAAAAGACTGGATACTGGAGTAGTGAAATAGCAGACTATTCTTCTTCTTTCTCTGTATCGCTTCTCTCTCTATAGCTTCTATCTCTATAATTGCTCTTGCGAGACTTAGTGAATTGGTGATAGATGAAGGAAGAATGAGCTTCTATTTATAAGAAAATATATTTTTAATAATTGCACATTTTGGGGCTCGAAATATTACAGTATAATACCTTCATCTTTTTCTTCATTTTTAATTTAGTCCTGCAAGTATTATCAAACTTGCACCACCTCCACTAATAGTAAATCATGTGAATCAATAGTAAATCATGTGACTCAATAGTTCTAAACAAATAAAAAAATTAATTACAGTATAGTACCTTCAACTATATCTCCATTTTTAATTTAGTCATGCAAGTATTATCAATCTTGCACCAACTCCCCTAATAGTAAATCATGTAAATCAATAGTACACACATGTGAACTGTGACGCCCCCAAAATAGGTATACATCACCCATCTTGGGTCGCCAGATACATGGTACAAAATAAAATTAAAAACTTAATAACACAACTGTCGTGTAACATACGATAAAACATAAGCTGAGAGTTTAAACAAGAATATTGCCTTCTAGACAATATCCACTCTCAATGGAGTCCTCATTACATTTATTGTCACACTATTTAACAGAATAGTGAGGACTACTAATACTATCATCTGGACCATCACTCCGTTCCCCGACTAGTCCCTGCTACGTTCTCATTTCCTAAAGAGAACAGTGAAAGAAAGGGTGAGCTCAACTAGACCAGTAAGAAATATTATGACTAAGATAATGCAGGATAAATTATCATTAGCCTTCAACAATGTTAAACTGATAAAATACAATAGACAACAAGTTTAACTGCAGCGAAATAAGCAATCCATTAAAAGAGTCAAGTAGAGAATAAAATCTATTATCTTTTATGATTTAAAAAGTTTTTCATCACTTTTATCGCTGAGACTCAGCTTAATAAATAATCCACATCATCCCTGCACTACGGCCAAGGATATTAATTAGGGTCACGACCACAAATTATCCATACACTACGGGCTAAGGATATTCGTGTATTCATCAATGGTCATGATCATGCCAACAACTGTCCATCAATGCACTACGGGTCAATGAGGACTTTTACCACATCATTTGTAATATTACGGTCATGATCACACCGAATAATCCCAGGTCATAATCATACCAAGTCCATCTATGCACTACAGGCCACAGATGACTTTCAAAAAAATATAAACATGAGGATGATGACAATGATATAAGAATTCAATAAAAAAAATTCAAGAATTATTTTATCCAGGAACTAATAACGTCCAAATTGTCAACATGATACTTCTTTGTAAAGTAAAATTCAAGGATGCTCAGAAGAATATTTCCATGAAAAGATACTGGATGAAGCGCAAATATCAAGAATATTCCACTAATTTCATGGAGTATAGAAGTCAAAACTTTAACCAACAGAGTATAATAAAGAATGGAATAACAAAAGAAATCACCATGCATGCGGTACTTCGCATGGACAGGTTATTCCAACAGAATAATAAAGAATGGAAAAACAACAGAAATCACCATGCATGCGGTACTTTGCATAGACAAGTTATTCCAACAGTATAATAAATAATGGAACCAGGTCCGGCGTAAACGCACAGACAGGATATTTCGACAGAATAATAAATATGAAATAATAAATAATGGAACTAGGTCCAGCATAAACGCACAGATAGGATATTTCGACAGAATAATAATGAACGAAATAATAGAAGAATTTTATCATGTATGCGGTACTTCGCATAAACAGGTTATTCCAACATAATAATAAGGAATTGAATAACGGAAGAATTTCACCAAGTATAGGGTAGCCCGCGTATACAAGTTATTCCAACAGAATAATGAAGAATGGAATAACAGAAGTTCTCTTCATGAATACAAAAGAAATAACACCCCTTACGAGTACAATAAATAATATCCCTTACCTTATAAAGAAACTAGATATAGAAGTAGTGAAGTAGCAGAATACTCTTTCTTCTTTCTCTCTATAATTTCTCTCTCTAGAGTTTCAGTGAATTCGTAAGAAATAATGAAGGAATGAGCTTCTATTTATAGAAGAATGGATTGAATAAGAACTAATTCTGAATCTATCCAGATTGATTTTCTTTTAAACGGACGGTCCAGATTAAAACTTAAAGCAACGGTCCATACTGATTCACTATTAAAACTTTAAACCAGCGACCCATACTGATTCACTATTAAAACTTTAAACCAACGATCCATATTGATTTACTAATATAAATTCAACCAACGGTCTGAAAAATTAGCACAACTCCTCATGGAATAATATTGTACCCAAAAATAATTTGGACCGAAAAGAAATATATTGTTTGGGTGAATAGTAACTTGTAAATAGTAACTCGTGAATAGTAACTCGTGAATAGTAACTCATGAATAGTAACTCGTGAATAGTAACTCGTGAATAGTAACTCGTGAATAGTAACTCATGAATAGTAACTCGTGAATAGTACTCCGACACGAAAAGTTTCCCGAATACCCGATTGAACAATATAACCTCCAGACATCAATTATCATCGGAATAGATGTCGATTTCTACTAACACAAATAATCTCAACATAATGAAACTATCAAATTCATCTTTAATCAACACGAACTTATTCATCATTAATAGTATAACTCACAATATTTAACAACCAGGTTGTTCTCAAGAAAGAGGGGGCTTTCCAATAAGGATTTCTCCCTATTGGCGCGCAATTAGGTGACCAAACCTCTCTTTGACAGAACTTCTAGACATTGTAAATATTATAATTTAATAATATGAATAACTTTGTCATCTCAATTATTGATTTAATAATATAACATATAATGCAGATGATACTGACAATAATCGAATCAATAATATGAGAGATATGATGCAGCAATTGCTATAGCAATAATTGAGTATAACTGAGTGATTTCTCACGTAAGCATCAATAATTAATACCGTGTACTACTATGCAACCACGCGTATTACTGTACTTTTACTACCGAGTAGTTCAACAGTATTAACGGTAAAACCTCCACCGTTATTTTTATAAAAAATATTTTTGTCGTTTTCTCAATCCGACAATAATTCTGTTATGGGGTCCACCAATGATTGCGCCATTGTACGAATATTCCCTGCTAAAACGAATATTCCCCGACCAATCGAATATAATACAAAAACTTGCATACTTTGAAAAATTTATAAATACTACCCATAACTATAACATTATATCAAATCCACACCATAATATTAAAAAAAATATTTCAAGAAATTTAAATCTTTATTCATAAAATTTGGGGTCTCATAATCTCTCCTCCTTATGAAATTTCGCCCTCGAAATTTACGTACGTACCTGGTTTGCCGAACAGATGAGGACACTTCGTTAGATTCTAACTCTTGAGGTATAACCTTTAAGCGTAGAATATATTCCAGGATTTTAACAAGTACATCTTCATACGTTAAATTATCCGCTATCTCGTCCGGTTCTAAATCAATAATATGGTTCGGGTCGTCCACATATTTACGTAACATCGATACATGACAAACGTTATGAACACGCAACATACTTGGCGGTAAAACGAGTCTATAAGCCACAGTTCCTACTTAATCGAGGATTTCAAATGAGCCAATAAAATCGAGGGTTGATATTTCCTCTTTTCATCGATTCTTGCTTCTAGAATAACGCCCTCTTGAACCTTCTTCTTCACATTCATCAGCTCTGAGTATGTAGCTTGCATGGCTTTAACTTTATCGATTAAATTCAATTCTACTCGTATATTCGTTATCTTCACATAGGTTCGTATATTCACACTCGTAAACATATACGATCTTCTACTCAATGTGTCAGCTACCACGTTCACTTTTCCACGATAGTATTGAATGGTATGATCGTAATCTTCAACAGCTCGAGCCAACGTCTTTGGCGCATTATAGGTTCGTTTTAGTTGAAGAAATATTTAAGGTTTTAGAAATGGGGTTTTGTACTGGGGTTAATACAAAATTGGATTTCACGCTCTGGGGTAGGCTAAGAAGTCTTCAAGAATACGTCAGGAAATTTATTAACAATAGAAATATCATTCACAACTGTGACTCTCATCCAAGACTTGGATAACACGTCACATTGATACCTATCAACTTGCCATCATTATTCACAACGTCGCCTACAGAAAGTCTGGCTTCGGTGCATTACACACAAGGAAG
Organism: Panax ginseng; assembly: GCA_020205605.1. Classification (NCBI taxonomy): domain Eukaryota; kingdom Viridiplantae; phylum Streptophyta; class Magnoliopsida; order Apiales; family Araliaceae; genus Panax; species Panax ginseng. The sequence continues at coordinate 132,851,501 of CM035133.1, read as the reverse complement.
TCAACAATGAAAGGATCGGGGCTCTGTACTTATAGCTTGATATAACAGTGATTAACTTTAGTGGTTTGGTTGCTTGAATTCGCATAACAGGTTGGTTAGGAATATGAAAGCTAACAACCTTACGAAAAGCATGATGAGTAGTTAACCAATCGATTTCTAAAATCACACCAAAGGCAAGTATTTTCAAAGAGATAAGATCGACAGGTAACGTGAAAGTGTCGATTTGAATCAACAAGATTTATAAACAGTGGAGGTAATAAAGGTTTCTCCTAACGAAGTTTCAACCAATAAGTTAAAGTCTAACTTCTCAAGAGTCAAATTTAAACGTTGAACGCAAGCAAGAGAGATAAAATAATGGGTAGAACTGGTATTTAATAAGACATAGACTTCGCAAGAGTTTATAATTAACTTACCCGTAATAACTTCGTTCGGGTTTTCTCGACAAATGCTCTCACTTAAACTACCGATTTTTAACTTATTTGGGACATCCCAGTTGGAATTAACTTTGCTGTAGAGTACATTCCACCCTTAATTGCTTCATCACATTCCTGATCCATGATTCGAATCATTATTCTCCAATCCATATCGAATTGGGGTTGACCGCTCTGCACAGGGTAATTCCGAATTCGATGTTGGATTCTCCCAATTGTTGTCCAAAAAGCAAAATCCATTTCATCTATTTTGGCCTTATTAGATCGGACGTCTTTTTCTATAATATCAACGCGTCGTGCAGCTTTTACCCGTGCATCATCTATTCTCTTTCGTTCATTTGCTTCTTCTTTCATCAGAACCTTGATCATAGCATTCTCAGATTCCAGCTCTAATATCTTATATTCTGCCAAAGTGTGCTTCTGTTCAAGCATCGCACATCGCAACAACAAATTTTGAATTATTGTATCTCTTTGCTCCACAACCGCTTTGCCGTTTCTTCACTGCTTCTTCCAACTCATGAATACGATTTTGCAATTCTAAATTTTGATCATAAACTTCTTCTAACCAATTCTCCTCAGGTTCCTCTTCTTCTTCACTCTCAGCTGTTACCTCTACAACTAGCTCGGGTGCAACTATTAGTTCTTCACTTACCACGTAGATATCTCTAATTTCTTCTTCGTCTGACATCACATTAACCTGGTTAGTGATTAAAGGTGTCTCAATGGTTTCATTCGCTCCATTTTTAACATTTTTAGATGCCATCTTTCAAACACTGCCACAAAACAAGAGTTAATTAACATATCACATATTATCCCTATACTCTGACCAACCAATTAAATAACAAATAAACTTAGGTAGGTCATACTAGCGAAGGAATTCCACGTCTCTCCCCTCCTAGTTCTTATCTCACATCTCAGCCAGGGATTATATCCCTAAGCATTGATACCAACTGTGACGCCCCCAAAATAGGTATACATCACCCATCTTGGGTCGCCAGATACATGGTACAAAATAAAAATAAAAACTTAATAACACAACTGTCGTGTAACATACGACAAAACATAAGCTGAGAGTTTAAACAAGAATATTGCCTTCTAGACAATATCCACTCTCAATGGAGTCCTCATTACATTTATTGTCACACTATTTAATAGAATAGTGAAGACTACTAATTAATACTATCATCTGGACCATCACTCCATTCCCCGACTAGTCCCTGCTACGTTCTCATTTCCTGAAGAGAACAGTGAAAGAAAGGGTGAGCTCAACTAGCCCAGTAAGAAATATTATGACTAAGATAATGCAGGATAAATTATCATTAGCCTTCCACAATGTTAAACTGATAAAATACAATAGACAACAAGTTTAACTGCAGCGGAATAAGCAATCCATTAAAAGAGTCAAATAGAGAATAAAATCTACTATCTTTTATGATTTAAAAAGTTTTTCATCACTTTTATCACCGAGACTCGACAATAAATAATCCACATCATCCCCGCACTTACTGCCAATGATATTCATTAGGGTCACGACCACAAATTATCCATGCACTACGGGCGAAGGATATTCGTGTATTCATCAATGGTCATGATCATGCCAACAATCGTCCATCAATGCACTACACGGCTAATGAGGACTTTTACCACATCATTTGTAATATTACTACCATGATTACAAGAATAATCCTGTGTCATAATCATACCAAGTCCATCTATGCACTACAGCCCCTGAGATGACTTTCAAAAAAATATAAACATGAGGATGATGACAATGATATAAGAATTCAATAAAAAAAATTCAAGAATTATTTTATCCAGGAACTAATAACATCCAAATTGTCAACATGATACTTCTTTGTAAAGTAAAATTCAAGGATGCTCAGAAGAATATTTCCATGAAAAGATACTGGATGAAGCACAAATATCAAGAATATTCCACTAATTTCATGGAGTATAGAAGTCAAAACTTTAACTAACAGAGTATAATAAAGAATGGAATAACAAAAGAAATCACCATGCATGCGGTACTTGCATGGACAGTTATTCCAACGTAATAATAAATAACGGAACCAATTCGTGCAAAATTACATGCCGACGGGATGTTCCAATGAATAATAAAGAATGGAATAACAACGAAATCACCATGCATGCGGTACTTTCCATAGACAAGCTATTCCAACGAAAGATAATAAATAATGGAACCCGAGTCCAAAAAAAGCACAGATGTGATATTCCGGCGAATAATAAATAATAATGAAACTGTGTCCCGCCAGCACGCGCGAGCGAGATATTCCGACAGAATAATAATGAACGAAATAATAGAAGAATTTCACCATGTATGCGGTACTTCGCATAAACAAGTTATTCCAACATAATAATAAGGAATGGAATAATGGAAGAATTTTACCAAGTATAGGGTAGCCTGATGTATCAAAGTTATTCCAATGTAATAATGAAGAATGGAATAATGAAAGTTCTTCATGAATACAAAAGAAATAACACCCCTTACGAGTACAATAAATAATATCCCTTAGCTTATAAAGAAACTGGATATAGAAGTAGTGAAGTAGCAGAATACTCTTTCTTCTTTCTCTCTATAATTTCTCTCTCTAGAGTTTCATGAAATTAAATAAGAAATGATGAAGGAATGAGCTTCTATTTATAGAAGAATGGATTGAATAGTAACTAATTCCTGAACAGTCCAGATTAATTTTCTTTTAAACGGACGGTCCAGATTAAAACTTAAAGCAACGGTCCATACTGATTCACTATTAAAACTTTAAACCAGCGATCCATACTAATTAACTATTAAAACTTTAAACCAACGATCCATATTGATTTACTAATATAAATTCAACCAACGGTCTGAAAAATTAGCACAACTCCTCATGGAATAATATTGTACCCAAAAATAATTTGGACCAAAAAGAACTATATTGTTCGGGTGAATAGCAACTTGTGAATAGTAACTCATGAATAGTAACTCGTGAATAGTAACTCGTGAATAGTAACTCGTGAATAGTAACTTATGAATAGTAACTCGTGAATAGTACTCTGACACGAAAAGTTCTCCGAATACCCGATTGAACAATATAACCTCCAAATATCAATTATCATCGGAATAGATATCGATTTCTACTAACACAAATAATCCCAACATAATGAAACTATCAAATTGATCTTTAATCATCACGAACTTATTCATCATTAATATTATAACTCACAATATTTAACAACCAGGTTGTTCCCAGGAAAGAGGGGGCTTTCTAATAAGGATTTCTCCCTATTGGCGCGCTATTAGGTGACCAAACCTCTCCTTGACAGAACTTCTAGACATTGTAAATATTATAATTTAATAATATGAATAACTTTTTTGTCTCAATTATTCATTTAATAATATAACATATAATGCAGATGATACTGACAATAATCGAATCAATAATATGAGAGATATGATGCAACAATTACTATAGCAATAATTGAGTATAACTGAGTGATTTCTCACGTAAACATCAATAATCAATACCGTGTGCTACTATGTAATCACGCGTATTACTGTACTTTTACTACCGAGTAGTTCAACAGTATTAACGGTAAAACCTCCGCCGTTATTTTCATAAAAAATATTTTTTTCATTTTCTCAATCCGACAATAATTCTGTTGTGGGGTCCACCAATGATTGCGCCATTGTACGAATATTCCCTGCTAAAACGAATATTCCCCGACCAATCGAATATAATACAACAACTTGCATACTTTGCAAAATTTATAAATACTACCCACAACTATAACATTATATCAAATCCACACCATAATATTAAAAAAAAATATTTCGAGAAATTTAAATCTTTATTCATAAAATTTGGGGTCTCACATGAACACATAGTTATAAGCATGTGAATTAATAGTAATTAATGGCACATTTATCTGATTAATTACCTGATTGGTCAATATAACTTCCAGACATTAATTATCATCGAAATAAATGTCAATTTTTCACTAACACCAATAATCCCAACACAATGGAACTATCAATTTCATCTTTAATCAACACGAACTAATTCATCATTAATATTGTTGATTAAAGATGAAATTGATAATTCCATTGTGTTGGGATTATTAGTGTTAGTGGAAATCAGCATTTATTTCGATAATAACTGATGTCTGGAGGTTATATTGACCAATCAGGTAATTAACCGGATAAATGAGCAATTAATTGCTATTAATTCACATGCTTATAACTATGTGTTCACATGTGTATACTATTGATTCACATAATTTACTATTAGGTGAGTTGGTGCAAGATTGATAATACTTGCATGACTAAATTAGAAATGGAGGTATAATTGAAGGTACTATACTATAATTAATTTTTTCACATGTTTAGAACTATTGAGTCATATGATTTACTATTGATTCACATGATTTACTATTAGGGGAAGTGGTGCAAGTTTGATAATACTTGTAGGACTAAATTAAAAATGAAGAAAAAGATGAAGGTATTATACTGTAATATTTCGAGCCCCAAAATGTGTAATTATCGAAACTATATTTTCCAATAAATAGAAGCGCATTCTTCCTTCATTTCTCACTAATTCACTAAAGCTATAGAGAAATTATTATAGAGAGAAATTATAGAGAGAAAAAAGAAGAGAAGTCTGCTACCTCACTATTCTAGTATCCAGTTTTCTTCTAAGGTAAGGGATATTATTATTATAGTAAGGGGTATTATTCTTTCATATTCTAAAAGAGAGCTATTGTTATTCCATTCCTTATTATTCTGTTGGAATAACCTGTATACGCGGACTACCGTATACATGGTAAAATTCTTCTATTATTCCATTCTTTATTATTGTGTTGGAATAACTTTTATCATGCTTAAGTCTCGCATACATGGTGAAATTCTTACATTATTCCATTCTTTATTATTATGTTGGAATAACTCACAATGAGAAAGTACCGCATACATGGTGAAATTCTTCATTATTCCATTCTTTATTATTACATTGGAATATCCTCACATGCATGCGGATTACGCATGACACAGGTTCCGCTTCTTTATTATTACATTGGAATATCTTATGCATGCAAATTACGCATAACTTTGGTTCCGTTCTTTATTATTCTATTGGAATATCCTCATGCATGCGGATTACGCATGACCTCGGTTCCATTCTTTATTATTCTCGTTGGAATAACTCATGTCATGCGGTATCTATCGCATGCCTAGTGAAATCTTCTCATTATTCCATTCTTTATTATTCATTGGAATAACTTTTATGCATGCGGCGGCCTATCGCATGCCCGTGAATTCTTCATTATTCCATTCTTTATTATTCTGTTAGAATAACATGTCTATGTGGATTACCACATGCATGGTGAATGATCCTTCGTATTCATTCTTTATTAAATTGTGAAAATAATCTGTCTACATGGATTACCGCATGGCGGGTGAAAATCCACTTGCAATTTCGTATATATTTTATTATACTCGTCTGAGATATCATTTCTTTTGTACTCGTCATGGAATATCATTTTCTTTGATATTTTTTAACGAGTTACTATTCATGGGTTACTATTCACCCAGTTACTATTCACTCTAGTATTATTCACTCGGGTATTCAGGGCACTTTTTGTGCCAGAGTACTATTCACGAGTTACTATTCACGAGTTACTATTCACTCTAGTATCATTCACTCGGGTATTCGGGACACTTTTCATGTCGGGGTACTATTCCCGAAGTACTATTTATGGGGTACTATTTACCCGAAAAATATATTTCTTTTTTGTCCAAATTATTTTTGGTACATGAATATTATTCTTGAATTTTACTCTACAAAGCAGTATCATGTTGACAATTTAGACGTTATTGATTCCTGGATAAATTAAATTATAAATCTTTAAAATTTATCCTTGAACTTGTCCAGATGGTTGTTTTAGTAGTCCTCACTATTCTGTTAAATAGTGTGACAATAAATGTAATGAGAACTCCATTGAGTGTGGATATTGTCTAGATGACTATATTTTTATTAAAACTCTCAGTTTATGTTTTATCGTATTTTACACGACAGTTGTATTATTAAGTTGTATTTGAATTTTGTACCATGTATTTGGTGACTCAAGATGGGTAATGTGTACCTATTTTGGGGGCGTCACAAATTTCCTCTGAGCCGAAGTCTACTAAGGAAGTCATGCACAGAATCGTAGAGACAGCCTGCCTATGAGCCAACCGAGCATCTGCCGAAGCCAAGTCAAGAATCGTAAGACTACACTCGGAGTCGTAGAGTCTACTGATGTCGAAGCCAAGTCAAGAATCGTAGACTACACTCAGAGTCGTAAAGTCTACTAATCTTATCAGAGGCAGAGATCGTAGTCGAGCAAGATCAGATGAAGACAGCAAGTACAATGATAGAAATCGTAGAGTGTCAAGATCTGATCTCGGAGTCGTAGTGTCTACACAGCAGAAGCTAAACTGTAGAGTGTAGAACTAAGACTTCAACAGATGTGCTCACAACGCCGAGGCTGAATCGTAGAACAAACACGATTCTCAACAATTGAGCACTCCCAAAATATCCAAAGGAATGAGGCCTCTGGTTGGTACTGCAAAGATACATCCCAGCTAAAGGAAACCAGAGAACACTCAACGAATGGCATGCAAGCTAATAAGAAGATCTAAGCATCAACTCAATCAGCATCCAGACTGAGTTGTGAAGCCATTCAAAATGAAGTCTTCCACAAGTTAATCATAGAAGACTTCAGTAACTGACTAAGGAAAGTCAGTGAATGCAGTTGCTGTCAAGAAAATAGAAGACAATGATCTTGGAAGCATCAGGATCTTAATGTTTTCCAAACAAAGAAAGAACTGATGGAGTGTACACGGAGATACTGGTTAGCCTTTGAAGAACAAGGCTAAAGTGATTAAGCATTGGGTCAGTCCATTGATGATAAGTGAACGGGAGATCACAAGGAGAAAGAGAGCTGGACACGCCACAAATCTAAAGTGTCTTGTTATTCAGAAAGGGTCAGAGTAAAGAGTCAAGCCATCAGTATCTGAGATTAGTCAAGGCAAACAGAAGTATTGAAGCACTGCACAAGGAAAGGAAAAGGTGTTCCACATTGGAGAGTTAATGAACACTCTTCAAGATTGTAGTGTTATCTCTGCCTGTCAACTAGACACTACGATTAGGTCCAAGAAGATGTGCATCAAAATCATAGAGTTCGAACAACTGAGGATTAAAGTATTGGCAATGGTTCAACCCGAAGATTGATATTTGAACAAAACTTATTGAGAGCATCGATGCAAAAGGACAACCTTTGATTGAGAAATCAAAAGGAGGTAATAAAGTCGACTACCTGCCCGAGATATAAAAGTGACATCTCTGATGGGGGTAGATGAAACAGTAGACTGCAATGTCAGAAAGTCATGTCATGTCACATCTCCAGTCTGCACCAAATAACTCGAGATCTGCGAAGCAATTCAAAAAGCTTCTAACGGCTACTTCCAACGGGAAGATTGGGAAGGAGTATAAATTAACAAAGCTTCAAAGATCAAGAGTTGTTGATAATTGTTATGTTACAAAATCGTTGAGTTGTTGAATGCTATTGTTGACTCTACGAGTTCCACAAAAAGATTAACAGATCAAGTCTCAGTGACGGTGAGACTACATAAGTGGAAGTGAAGCAGCTTTGTAGAAGGACTTAAACAGACTAAAGCTTCACTCAACAAAGATGAGAATGCCACTGAAAATGGCAGCTAAGCTGAGAGCCGAGAAGGATAAAAAGATAGCATTCAGAAGAGTGGTAGAGCACAAAGAAGATCCAGAGAGCCACTCTACGAATCACCATGAACCTAAAGTCGAAACTGAACAAGTGCAGAACCATGTCTACAAAACATTAAAGAAGGGTTCAGGGATTGCTAAGTGCCAAACGAAGTCTACCAAAAGCTCAGAGACTTATCAAATCCAGATGGTGATGGTGCACAACTAACATCAGATGAAGATGAGTAGAAAGGAGTAAAGATCAGCTGCACCAGAGAAGATGTGGTCCAGACTCAAAGTAGAATGCAAAGAAGACCACACCAAGATGCTAAGTACAAAAGATGTTCAAGCTTAATGACATCTTAGCAGCTCAGCACCAACAACAACAATAACTACAACAACAAGAAGTCAGGGCCTGAGGGGTCTTTGTCCGGATGGACTAAACGAAGTTCCAAGCTTATTGGGCTTGAAGAGTTCCTAGGGAACTAGAGAAGTTCCAAGGCTGATGGCCTTGAAGAGTTCTTAGTGAACTAAAGTTCCAATGTTGTTGGCCTTGAAGGAATCTTAGTGATTCAGGGTGCTGCCCTTCCTTAGTGGAAATCCTGCTAGTTGAAAGCAGAAGAGTAGATTAGGAGCTTGAGTCTCTGAACCACTTAAAATCCCTTGTGTCTTTTACTTTATGTCATTTATATTATGTACTTAACTGCTATATCTTCTATGTATGTATTAACTGCTTACAACTTAACTAACTCTAAGAACAATGTATGTATGATTATGAATATATCAATGAAAGGGATCTTTCACGTATTCCACTGTGCTTGAAAAGATTCTTATGTTTGTCATATGCTAATTATTAGCCATATAAAATAAACCAGAAAAGTATTTGAAATTTCAAGGATCTATTCAACCCCCCCTTCTAGATCTATTGTGTGCCTACTGGGAACTAACACAACCAATTCCGTGCTCTTCGTGGATTTCTCTCCTCCTCAGCCAACAAGAAACCCTAAGTAGCAAGGCACGATTTTCTTGCCCACACATACTTATTCCATTCATTCAAATTAATAAATCCCCAACTAGGTTCAGTTAGTATAAGAATGTGCTTCCATTTATGTTTTGTTACAAATTGCTATAAAAGCTTAAGTTGATAGAGAGAGAACCAACAATTTAACATATTGATGAAAATTAAATGACAGAACACTTTGACTCGGGCAAACATCATGTAGCACAAAGGTGAACAGACTTACGTGCGTAGACATTCATCATAAAATCCATACTTGAGTAATATGCACATTGCATTAATTAAACAGAATTTACGTTTGCGCAGTACTACGATAAAAGAGAGAAATATATTAAGGAAAAGGTAACTCGTAAACCAAGGGATTATTGTACGACAATTTGATTATGATATCTAAAGGAATATGAGGCCGGTAAGGAATTTAAATAGTACAATTATGCAAGTGTTGTGAAGAACCTATAAGATAACTAAGCTTTAATTAAAAGCTTATGATAAGATTAAGCATACCCTTTTCGGCCTTTTAGCTAAAATCTAGTGTAGTATATGTTCTTATCAGTTTAATAATCTGATATGTGGGTAGGCTCACACGATATTAAATTTATTTTTTAAGAGGATAGTCCATCACAGTAGCTTGCTGCTGGGATTTTAAAGGGTCGCTTTGGTTTTACACTATAGCCTGGCTTGGCGCACCCCACCTGTAACACCCCCATTCCGAAATAGAAAGAGAGGTTACGCACAAAACATAACAAAATGATGAATATATAACAAAACTCTAATCCACAAAAGAATAATCTCATACTGATTAAATGTCTTAGAACAAACCACAATAAATGCCACACTGGCTCAAACCACAATCTGAAATAACTATTACAACTCTAAATAAATCAATGTATCACAGCCTAACAAAATATATCAAAACTATTGGATAGAAGGGAGCTTTCATCACACTTGCCCTTGATTCTCCTGATTACCTGCCAGAAGAAAAACACAGCATGAGCCAAATGCCCAGTACGAAAATAGAATACAAATAGTGAACCGAAATAACTAACTCAGTTAAATGAAAAGAGACGAAATGAACTGAAACGAAATGAACAAAACTAACACAACGAAATAATCATCAATCAAATGGTCAAGGTGTTATTTCATACCGAGCTCAGAACAAAACAAAATATACCTTGCCACACAGGCAAGTCAAATAATGCCACACAGGCAAATGAAATAATGCCACACAGGCAAATCACACACATTGGACCGCGAATCCATTACATGTAAAATTGAAAGGTGTGTTTGGCACAAACCTCACCAATCCGCAGAACAGAACAGAAAAGAAAACTACGCCTCCCACAACAAAATACCAAATGGCCAACTCCAAACGGAGCACAAAATGGAGACGTCGTGGACTAATCACACCGCCACGGAAGGTGTCATGCCTCGGTGCCAAGAGGACATGCATGTGGTACCCTCACAAGTGGTTATAGCTCAGGTATACCCTACGGTATTCTAACAAAGATATAATGTCACAACACATGCGACACAATAAAGGGGTTCTAACATGTACATGTTAAACTGAAACGAAATATCAACACAAAGTCTCCAAAAATATTAACATGTATTTTCTACAAAGAGCGAAATAAATATTAACCATGACCCACTAGATCAAAGAGTACAAACACTAGTTTCAAATACTAATGCCAAAATAAAACATTCTCACGAATTTAAGAAGGAACAAACATGTGAAACAATAACAAATTTCTAAACGAAAAACGAAACGAACAAATCAAAATTAAAGGATTATCGCGGAAGGAGTACGGAATCCGTACCTGAATTAAGCAATGTAATACTCAGAAATTTAAATAAGATTATGCTAGTCTCCTTCAATCCGATCTAATAAAATAAAATAAAATTTTATTACAAATTTACCCATTAATAACATAATATTGTTAAATTTATTCCAAATAAATTTTATAATTTTATCAATAAGATTAATTAGTTTAAACTAATATACATAACTTTCAATTCGATTAACTAATTCGATTCGTAAGGTTCATAAATCAAATAAATATTAAAATGAAATATATATATATATATATATATATATATATATATATTACAACTTGTCCTGCAACCTGCAATCAGACTTCATATATATAATCCTTATTAAACAAAAGTACAATAACTTTTTCTTTTTCTTTTTCTTTAAACAACTCATGGCCAAATGTTTATAAAAAATATATATATATATATATATATATATATATATATATGCATATGCCATCATCTGAAGCTAGAATCACTATATATACATAATATATGAACAAACAATTACCTTGGTTAATTGCTCTGTCCCCTTTTTCTTTTCCTCCGCTATCAATTGCAGTGAAAGTCATAGCCGCCTCTTGCAATTGCTTCTCTTTTCCCCAATTCGTATAAAGAGTATGCGAGTTAAATTAGGTTTTATTTATTTATTATTATTTATTTATTTAATTTATTTTACTAACTCTCCTAATTTTAATAGAATTTTAAAATTACACAATTATAAATTTGACCCACTTAATTTAAAGCCCAATTTAATTCATCCATCACTTACTAATATTTATTAGCCCGCATAAATTAAATGATTAGTTGACCCAAATAAAAACAAAGTCCATTTAATATGTTTTAAAACAAAATATTTTTTTATTATTTAATATTTATTTATTTTAATTTTTTTTTTCGGGTATTACATCACCTATCCCTTAAAAAGGATTCCGTCCCTGGAATCAAAAGAATAGAACGCACCTAATTTTCAAAGAGATGCAGATACTCCGCTCGAATAGACTCCTCCATCTCCCATGTAACCTCCCGCTCCGAATGATTCCTCCACAAAACCTTAACAAACGGAATAGTCTTCCTCTCATAATCCTCTCTTGACGATCCAAAATCACTTCGACTTGCTCCTCACAAGTAATATCCTCCCAAATCTTATCGAACGAATATTGAACCACATGCAACAGATGATAATGATAACTCCTCAACACCGACACGTGGAACACATTGTGCACATGAGCTAGCTGTGGAGGCAAAGCTAACCGATATGCAACCTCACCAACCCTCTCTAGAATCTCAAATGGTCCAATATAATGCGGACTAAGTTTCCCTATTAATCCAAATCGCCGAATGCCCTTCCAAGGAGAAACTTTTAGAAACACATGCTCACCGGGTTCAAACTCTAAAGTCCTCATATGCTTATCAGCATAACACTTCTGTCGTGATCGAGCCGACTTCAATTTCTCCTTAGCCACCACTACCTTCTCCGTAGTGATTTAAACTAACTCAGACCCTTCTATGGCCCTTTCGCCAACCTCATCCCAACAAGTCGGTGCCCGATACTTCCTACCATATAATGCCTCAAAAGGTGCCATCCCAATACTTACATGCCAGTTGTTGTTATAAGAAAACTCAACTAGGCTCAAGAAATCATCCCAATTACCCGACCATTTAAGTGCACAAGACCTCAACATGTCCTCTAATGTCTGAATAGTCCGCTCGGATTGCCCATCAGTTTACGGATGGAAAGAAGTACTAAAGTTGAGCCGAGTGCCCCAAGCTCGTTGAAACCCTTTCCAGAACCGTGAAGTGAATCGTGGGTCCCGATCTGAAACAATAGACACCAGAGTACCATGAAGTCTAACAATCTCTTACTGAAAGATATGTGCCAACCTATCCACCGAGTAACCCTCATGGATAGCCAAAAAGTGTGCCGATTTGGTCAGTCGGTCCACCACTACCCAAATGGCATCATTCTTCTTGAAAGTCTTTGGCAAACCAGTCACAAAGTCCATTGTGATATCCTCCCACTTCCACACTGCTCGTTGATGTTCTATCTTCACTTGTTGACAAGTGAGACACTTCCCAACATATTCAGCCACGTCTCGTTTCATCCCATTCCACCAAAAATTCTTCTTCAAATCCCTATACATCTTCGTAGAACCTGGATAAATAGAGAATGGCGAACTATGAGCCTCAGCCAACACCGCCTCCCGAATGATTGGATCGGACGGTACACACAATCGTTCACCCAACAAAATCACACCGTGGTCATCAATACGAAATTCGATTTATTTGCCCTCCTCTAGATTTTGTGTCATACTCCATAACTCCCCATCTTCTTTTTGAGCTTCTTTGACCCGCGAGATAAGAGAGGGCTCCACTCTCATACCAGCCAAATGTCCATCTAAACCTTGTACATACAACTCCAACTCTAACCGCTCCATATCCGAAATAAGCTGAGGTTGTGTAATAAGGGCTGCTACACTCCCAAAACTCTTTTTGCTAAGAGCATCTGCAACCACATTTGCCTTCCCCGGGTGATACTGAATCCTTGCATCATAATCTTTTAGAAGCTCCAACCAACGCCTCTGCCTCATGTTGAGCTCCTTTTGAGTGAAAATATATTTAAGACTTTTATGATCGGTAAAGATATTGTGACACCCCCAAAATAGGTCCAATCCATCCAACCTATTCTGAGTCACAAAATACATGGTACAGAAAACAACTACAACTTTATTACTACAATTATCGTGCAAAATACAACAACACATATGTTGTGAGTTTTGATACAAATATATACCAACTGTGACTCTCATCCAAACCTTGGATAGCACGTCTCAATTGCACCTTACATAAAGGTACAGTCAATAACTGTTTTAGAAATTAAAATCTTTGGGAAGTGCTCAAAGAAACCTTCGTATATGGGAGGCCATGCGTCTAGGTTATGATAGATATCATATAACCACAGAATTATCCTTGGTTGACCCAATAGACCCCAAAGAAAAACGAGAAGATTACTATCATGTTCTTTCTAATGGTGAGTCTTCTCTTGACATATAATTATCTCCATTGTCTCCAATTGTGAATTATATTTCAACCAAACTCCAAGCTTATATAGGTAGTGCACGTAGATATACTCAGCAAGTGGATGTGCACAACCCTGTTTTATGATAACACGAAGTCGTAGGTCATTAGACATTTTGTATGATAGTGGCAAAACACCCTTCCAAAGTTGGGTTCACCTCACCCTATTCGGTTCACCTCACCCTATTCGGTTCACCAAAATCAACAGTTAAATGACGTATAAAATACAACACACTTATCTCAAATTCTTAATAAAATTATTTCCATACTATTTAGGGAGAACCTCAATAGCTATAAACCACCGTTCTATTCCCTTGTTAACCCCGCTCGATCCAGCTACACTCTTATTACCTGAAAGGAATTATGAAACAAAAGGGTGAGCACAACTAGCCCAGTAAAGAATATCATGACTAAAGATAACTAAATTATCAATAGCCTTCATCAGTAATAAATCAGAGATTTAGAACATATGGTAGATGATAAAACTTTTCAACCATAGTTGCAGCGGAACGAGCAATCCATTAAAAGAGTCAAATAGACCATAAGGTCTATTATTTTCTCCATGTTAAAAGTTCACCAATAATGTTTTATTCCTATAACATCAATCAACAGTTTTTGTCCACAATCACGTGTATAATTCATAATCATAATTGTAGTTCTAAATTCCTCTTCTCATCCAAGACGAAGATAATTTTCATCACATGTCTTTACCTGAAACATCAAAGACCATGGTTATACCAAATCACAGTTCATGTTCATAATCATACTAATAAATTCATCTTTGCACTATGGGCCAAAGATATTCATTAATGATTCATCTTTTGCACTACAGCCAAAGATATTCAACAACCGGTCATCTTTGCACTACAGGCCAAAGATATTCAATAATAGGTCATCTTTGCACTACGGGCCAAAGATATTCAACAACAGGTCATCTTTGCACTACAGGCCAAAGATATCAATCAATAGTTCTTCTTTGCACTACAAGACAAAGGCATACAACTGTAAAACCAATAAACAATAGTCCATTTATGCACTACGGCCAAAGATGACTTTCATCACAATATAAGCATGAGGATCATGACAAGGATATAAAGAATCAATCACATGAGATAAAGGATAAATTTTTAAAGACTTTAACAATTTAATTTATCCAAAATTCAATAATATCCAAATTGTCAACATGATACTGCTTTGTGGAGTAAAATTCAAGAATAATAGTATATCAAAAATGATTTGAACAGAAAATAATATTTCAACGAATATTTAACGAAGATAATAACATTATTCATTATATTATAAACTCTATTTAATATTATTCATTATATAATAACATTAAATTCATTTACTAATATTATTAATCATTAAATAATATCTTAAATCAATGATTTCATAACACCTTAATCCAAATATTATAAATCACTTAATAATCTCATAATCTAATATTATTAATATTATCATAATATTTTAATCATTTCTTAAACTTATAAACAATTTATTTTAATTATTTATACTTTACTAATTAATGCATTTAATCATCCTAAAATGCCAAACTCATAAGATTTCATCACAAATAACCAAAACTCTCATCAAAAATCTGCATATACCTTATATAGGATTCTCAAGCCATAAAATCCTATTTTCCAATTTTCTTACTTCACATAACATATTTAATTTATTTATTCATAACTAGTCCATTTTCATGAAAAATATCAAATCAGTCCCAGAAAATTTTCTTTTCTGGGATTTAGCAAAATATAGTCCCATATTGAACATATATTTTTCTCATAATTTTTAAAATTCATTTACTATTTTTCATATGGCCAAAACTGCCGAATATTTAGACATTTATCATAAACTGTACTTCTGTCCAAAAATTCCGAAATTTACAGAGTATACTGCTGTTATATACATGTACTCCCAATAAAAATTTCACTAATTTTGGAGTTAACCACAAGGAGTTATAAGGGTTTACGTTTAAAATAGTATTTTCCCATAAAATTCATAACTCCTAATCTATACATCCAAAAATTGCCATTTTTGGACACAATCTAGAAAACTCATCAAATTATCATTTCAAATTTTTCCAGAATTTTTGAGGGTCAGAAAAATTACGAAACTGAAAACATAATAACCCTTACAATCCTTTTACCTCAAAAAGAGCGATTTAAATTTGGAATATCGGATGTAATCTTTGAAGGAAACTTGCACTTGAATAGCAACTCTCAAAATATCTAAATACTCACAAAAAATACCGATAATATATAGAGAGAAAAATTTATGTTTCGTGTGATTTTCAATTCTAACTAAGCACCTTATTTATAGGAAAATGCTAGAACGCATGAAGAGACTAAATTAATAAAATATTAATAAAACGTTTTCTACGCACACTTCATTGAAAATATTTCAGCCACCACAAGTGGGGCCCACCAGAGATCAGCCATCTTCACCAACAACCAAAAGTGGGTTCCACCTTCTAGAAATCTCCACCAAAAATCATTTATAAAAATAATTTCCGAATCAGTCACCTCGTAAAATTCATAACAAATCATACGTTAATTTTTAACGGTTCAAAATTTGTGGACATATACTCAACTTATATATTTATAACATATTCAAAAATCACAACGATCCAACGGTCGGATTAAAAATTATAACTCACGCAATATATCTCAAGAACGCTGATTTTTCGGATTATGAGTCCTTCGTACCACTTTCATTCAAACAGTCACCACTACAAATCCACAATGAATTTTTGGGTAATTCCAATTTCTACGGTTAGCTTACTTCCAGGGATTTCTTTTGATATATGGCTCATCTCCTAACTCATTATACACAAAGAGTTATGGATTTTACAAAATCAAGTAATAAACTAATTTTCCTGAAAAATCCCATATTTTGTTCTTCTTTTGATTTCTAAATTTCTCTCATTTGATTCATGCACCGTGAATTTAATGTAAATATATCACCATTATTATATTATTATATTATCACATTATAAATTTATAATGTAATATAATAATATATTTGAATGAATTATTTTATCAGAAAAGATAAAATATCAATTTTCAACAATTCCTCAATTCCGACTAAATACTGATAAAACACAGCGTTAATTCATTATTTATATCCACATAAAATAAATATTTCCTTATCATATAAATCAATAATTAATTATTCACAAATAATATTACAGAATCACAACAATGACAACCAGGCCGTTCCGAGGAAAGAGGGGGCTTTCCGATAAGGATTTCTCCTTACTGGCGCGCAATTAGGTGACCAAACCTCTCCTTAACAGAAATTTCTAGACATTTCCAATAATTTTATCTAATAATATTATTCAAATAATATGAATTATTGATTTGATAATGGAAATCTTGTCAGGCAAATGACAATTATTGAAACAACAATAATATAAAATATCAACGCAAAGAATTATTAACCAATAATAAAATAAAATATTGAATAAATAATTATTGTAACAATTATTGAGTAGTGCATTCATACGTAAGAATCACTAATCCAAAAATATTGTGCAATACCGTGTGTATCTTTATGCTGACCACGCCAGATTCTTGTATTTTAACCACCACCGTAATCCAACGAAGTTAATGGTAACAATTACGCCGTTATTTATAAAAACTCAAACTTGTCATTTTCTTCATCCGAAAGCTTTATTACATTATGGGGCCCATAAATGGTCATGTCTTGTCAATTAAATATTCCCGAAACAACAAGAATATTCCACGACCAAACGAATATTCCCGAACAACAATGAGTATTTTATAACCACTTACGTATTTTATAAAGTTTACATATATCACCCTTAACTTTAACTTTTTATCAATTTAAGCATTTACTGAATAATAATTATAAAAAAAATAAATACTTTTATTTCATAAAATTCGGGGTCTTACAAATATCACAAGTCTCTCCATACAAATAATGCCTCCAAATCTTTAGGGCAAAGATCATCGCTGCAACCTCCAAATCATGTGTGGGGTAATTCACCTCGTAAGGTTTAAGCTGCCTAGAAGCATAAGCAATCACCTTACTGTGTTGCATCAAAACACACCCCAAACCCTTCTTAAAAGCATCACTATAAATCTGATAACCTCCTGTCCCCGACAACAATGTAAGTATTGGAGCTGTCACAAGCCGTTTCTTCAACTCCTCAAAACTTTTCTCGCGCTCCTCATTCCACACAAACTTCGCACTCTTTCTCATCAACTTAGTCAATGGTAAGGCAAGCAAGGAAAACCCTTCCACAAACCACCTATAATACCCTGCCAAACCCAAGAAACTCCTAATCTATGTCACTGTAGTAGGTCTTGGCCATTTAGTGATAGCCTCAACCTTCGCAGGATCCACCTTAATCCTTCAGCACAAACAACATGTCCCAAAAATGCGACCTGCTCCAACCAGAACTCACATTTAGAGAATTTAGCATACAACTTCTCTTTCTGCAAAATCCCCAACACTGTGCGAAGATGCTCCTCATGCTCTTCCTTAGACTTGGAGTAAACCAAAATGTCATCAATAAAGACAATGACAAATTGATCCAAGTACTCCCTGAACACCCGATTCATCAAATCCATAAACACCACCGGAGCATTAGTTAACCCAAATGGCATCACCAGAAACTCGTAATGCCCATAGCGAGTACGAAAAGCCGTCTTAGGGATATCCTCATCCCTCACCCTCAACTGATGATAACCTGACCTCAAGTCTATCTTCAAAAAATATTTTGCCCCTTGAAGTTGGTCAAATAAATCATCAATCCTCGGAAATGGATACTGATTCCTGATGGTAATCTTGTTTAACTCCTTGTAGTCTATGCACAATCTCATAGACCCGTCCTTCTTCTTCACAAACAAGACTGGAGTACCCCACGGCGAAACACTTGGCCGAATCACACCACGATCTAACAATTCCTGTAATTGTTCCTTCAACTCCTGCAAATCCAATGGTGCCATTCGATATCGCGCCTTAAAAATAGGCTCCGCACTAGGAACAAGCTTAATAGCAAACTCCACTTCCCATTGCGGTAGAAACCCTGACAACTCCTCAGGAAACACATCGGAAAAATCATGAACAATTATAACATCCTCAATACGAAACTCACCCTTAGAGGTATCCTTCACAAACGCCAAATACCCCTCATAACCCTTTGCTACCAACTTCCCAACCTTCAAAGTAGAAATCAACTTCAACACCCTACTCGATGGTGAACCCTGAAACACGAACTCTGGAGACTTCACATCTCCAAATATAACCTTCTTCGCCTGACAATCAATAGTGGCCTGATGCTTATCCAACCAGTCCATCCCAAGAATGACATCAAAATCGTGCATACTCATTGGAAAAAGATTAGCCCTACGAATCTTATCCCCAAAACTGATCAAACACCCTCGATATAAATTAGAAATAACAATAGAAGTCCCCATTGGGGTAGCAATAGACATAACCTTCAACACCCTACTCGGCTGTGAACCCTGAAACACGAACTCTGGAGACTTCACATCTCCAAATATAACCTTCTTTGCCTGACAATCGATAGTGGCCTGGTGCTTATCCAACCTGTATAATCCCAAATTTTATGAATAAAGATTTAATTTCTCAAAATATTTTTTCAAAATTATGGTGTGGATTTGAGATAATGTTATAGTTGTGGGTAATATTTATAAATTTTGAAAAGTATGCAAGTTGTTGTATAATATTTGATTGGTCGGGGAATATTCTTTTTGTCGGGAAATATCCGTACGATAGCACAATCATTGGTGGACCCCACAATAGACTTATTGTCGGATTGAGAAAACGACAAAAATATTTTTATGAAAATAACGGCGGAAGTTTTACCGTTAAAACTGTTGAACTACTCGGTAGTAAAAGTATAGTAATATGCGTGGTTGCATAGTAGCATACGGTATTGATTATTGATGCTTACGTGAGAAGTCACTCAGTTTTGTTCAAATATTGCTACATTAATTGTTGCATAGTATCTCACGTTATTTGATTTAATTATTGTCGATATTTTATATATTATTAAATCAATAATTGAGATAACAAAGTTATTAATATTATTATTTGCAATATTAACGATGTCTAGAAGTTCTGCCAAGGAGAGGTTTGGTAACCTAATTGCTACCATAATAAGGAGAAATCCTTATTAGAAAGCCCTTCTTTCCGGAGAACGACTTCAGTCGATTAATATTATGAATTATAATAATGATGATAAATGTTGTTAAATATATTGAGGTGTCTTTTTATGAAGTCGCTAAGTTTATATATATATATATATATATAAATTTTGTTTTATTAGTATTATTAATGTAATAAAATGTAAAAACTTTTTATATAAAAGCGTAATATTTTTATAAAGTTATTTGTTTTATTAGACTATAAATAGAATATATTATATTTTATTATGCATAGTGTTTTGCATAGTAAAATCTTTTTATATAAAACATAATACTTTTATAAAGTTATTTGTTTTATTAGACAATAATTAGAATATATTATATTTTATTATGCATAGTATTTGCATAAAGGCTCTGCATGTTGTTTTCGCATAGTAAAATCTTTTTATATAAAACGGAATACTTTTATAAAGTTATTTGTTTTATTAGACAATAATTAGAATATATTATATTTTATTATGCATAGTATTTGTATAGTGTCTGCATAGTGTTTGTATAGTAAAATCTTTTATACTTTTAGAAAGTTAATTATTTTATTAGAATTTAAATAAAATATATAAATATATATATATATATACATATATATTATTGCATAGTATCGTTTCTATATTCCTATAAATACGATGCTTAGTTAGAATTGAAATCACACCAGAAATTCAAAGAATTCTCTTCTATAATCTGGAGCGTATTTCTTTAGAGTTTAAGAAAGCTTTGAGCGTAGTGCAAGTTTTCTTCAAGTATATCCCCGCCCTAACCATCGGAGTACTCTTTTTTCTAAGGTAAGGGATATTATTTTTTGTACTCGTAAGGGATATTATTTGTTGTACTCATAAGGGATATTATTTGTTATACTCGTAAGGGGTATTATTTCTTTCGTATTCATGAAAAGAACTTCTGTTATTTCATTCCTTATTATTATGTTGGAATAACCTGTATATGCGAAGTACCGCATACATGGTCA
The DNA here is from genome assembly GCA_020205605.1 of Panax ginseng. Classification (NCBI taxonomy): domain Eukaryota; kingdom Viridiplantae; phylum Streptophyta; class Magnoliopsida; order Apiales; family Araliaceae; genus Panax; species Panax ginseng. The sequence continues at coordinate 132,830,241 of CM035133.1, read as the reverse complement.
AATTCTTCTGTTATTCCATTCCTTATTATTATGTTGGAATAACCTTTATATGCGAAGTACCGCATACATGGTGAAATTCTTCTGTTATTCCATTCTTTATCATTCTGTTGGAATATCCTGTCGGTGTGTATTACGCCTGACCTGGTTCCATTAATTATTATGTTGTTGGAATAACCTGTCTGTGCGGTCCATCGCATGCATGGTGATTTCTGTTGTTATTCTATTCTTTATTATTCTGTTGAAATATCCTGTCGGTGCAAATTTTACTTGACCTGGTTCCGTTCTTTATTATTCTGTCGGAATATCCTGTCTGTGCGTTTAGGCATGACCTTGTTCCATTCTTTATTATTCTGTTGGAATAACCTGTCTGTGCGGTCTATCGCATGCATGGTGAATTTCGTTGTTATTCAATTCTTTATTATTCTGTTGGAACATCCTGTCGGTGCGAATTTTGCCTGACCTGGTTCCGTTATTTATTATTCTGTTGGAATAACCTGTCTTTGCGGTCTATCGCATGCCTGGTGATTTCTTTTGTTAGTCCATTCTTTATTATACTCAGTTGGTTAAAGTTCTGACTTCTATACTCCATGAAATTAGTGGAATATCCTTGATATTTGCGCTTCATCCAGTATCTTTTCGTGGAAATATTCTTCTGAGCATTCTTGAATTTTACTCTACAAAGAAGTATCATGTTGACAATTTGGACGTTATTAGTTCCTGGATAAATTAATTCTTGAACTTGTTTTATTGAATTCTTATATCATTGTCATCATCCTCATGTTTATTTTATGTTGAAAGTCATCTGTGGCCTGTAGTGCATAGATGGACTTGGTATGATTATGACCAGGGATTAATCAGTATAATCATAACCGTAATATTACTAATGATGTGGTAAAAGTCCTCATTGGCCCGTAGTGCATTGATGGACAATTGTTTGCATGATCATGACCATTGATGAATACACGAATATCCTTGGCCGTAGTGCATGAATAATTTGTGGTTGTGATACTAATGAATATCATTGGCCGTAGTGCAGGGATGATGTGGATTATTTATTAAGCTGAGTCTCAGCGATAAAAGTGATGAAAAACCTTTTTAAATCATAAAAGATAATAGATTTTATTCTCTACTTGACTCCTTTAATGGATTGCTTGTTCTGCTGCAGTTAAACTTGATGTCTATTGTATTTATCAGTTTAACATGGTTGAAGGCTAATGGTAATTCATTATGCATTATCTTTGTCATAATATTTCTTACTGGGCTAGTTGAGCTCACCCTTTTACTTTCATTGTTCTCTTCAAGAAATGAGAACGTAGCATGGACTAGTCGAGGAACGGAGTGTCGGTCTAGACGATAGCATTAGTAGTCCTCACTATTCTATGAAATAGTGTGTTAATAAATGTATTAAGGACTTATTTTGAGTTTTAATACTGTCTTGAAGATAATATTTGTATTAAAACTCACAGCTCATGTTGTATATTTAAGATTATATTTGTATTCTCATATTATGTATTTGGCGACTCGGAATAGGTGATGTATACCTATTTTGGGGAGTCACAGCTTAGTATCAAAGCTTAGGAATATGATCCTAGCTAAGATGTGAGACAAGAACTAGGAGGGGAGAGACGGAAATTCTTCATTAGTATGACCTACCTAAATTTATTTGGTATTTAATTGGTTGGTCAGAGTATAGGGATAATATGTGATATGTTAATTAACCCTTGTTTTGTGGCAGTATTTGAAAATGACATCCGAGAATGTTGAAAACATCAATGGAGCACAGGAGACCGTTGAGTCTCCACAGATCAATAATCAGGATAATGTGCATCAGGAAGGCGACAATCCTCAGGCAAACAATAACACGGACCAGATGATGAACGATGGAATGTTCAGAGGCTTTATGCAATTCATGCAACATCAGGCCGAGGCGGCTCCTCATCCAAAATGCAGTGGGAAACACTGCAACTCTCGACGGCCACCGCTAAGCGCTTTAAGGAACTGGGACCATCGGAGTTTTTTGGAGAGCCAAAACCACTTAAGGCGGAGACGTGGATAAAGCAGATCAATAAGATATTTGATGTCTTGGGATGTTCTGAGGAGCAAAAGGTTCCCTTTTCCACCTTCATGTTGCGTGCGGGAGGCGATTCTTTGGTGGGAATCAGAAAGCGTACTCAACTTGCCAGACCAAGATATCTTGGGAGAAGGTCCAAGAATTGTTCAACGACAAGTACTTTCCCGAAAGTATTCGTCACATGAAAGAGGTAGAGTTCATCAAGCTGGAGCAAAACAACATGACCGTGTCGCAGTACGAAGCCAAGTTTGCCGAGTTGTCCTGATTTGCGTCTCATTTGGTTGATAATGAGGAGAGAATGACGCGAATGTTTCTAAGAGGTTTGAAACCCGAGATACGTCAATATCTTATCTCTCATAAATTGTGTTTGTATTCATATGTTTTTAATAGGGCTCAGTTATTGGAGCGCGATAATGAGTCAACCCAACCAAAAGAGAGCAGCCGACAAAATGATAATACCAGTGATAACAGTCATCGAAGTGGTAACAATAAGCGTGGAAGGAATCAACATGCCAGAAATGGTAACCACTTCGGTGGTAATCATGGCCAAAATAATAAGAATGGACATTTCAAGAAGAGGAGATTCAACAATGATGAAAAGACATCAGCATCAGCACTTGTCGTTAAGGAAGGAGAACGACCACCTATCATATGCTTCAAATGTGGAGGAGAGGGACACATCAGTCCAAACTGCGCGATGCCATCCAAAGCATGTTACAATTGTGGAAGAGAAGGTCACCTGGCCCAATTTTTTTGTCCACCGAAGACAAGTCCAGCTGGGATGGAGACATCAAAGGCCGTCCCAGACAAGACAAAATTGGTAGTTCAAGGGAGAGCATTTGTCGTGACCTCCCAAAAAGGAAGGAACCCGAACGAGGTCATTATGGGTAAGCTAATCATAAACTCTAGCGAAGTTTATACTTTATTTGATACCGATTCTACCCATTCCTTTATTTCTCTTACTTGTGCTCAACGTTTAAATTTGACTCCGGACAAATTAGACTTTGATTTATCTGTTGAAACTCTGTTGGGAGAAACCTTCATTACATCCACGGGTTATAAGTCTTGTTTGATTCAAATCGGTAACCGCATGTTACCTGACGATCTTATTTCTTTGAAAATACTTTCATTTGATGTGATTCTAGGGATTCATTGGTTAACTACTCATCATGCAAAAATTGATTATTTTCGTAAGGTTGTTAGCTTTCATATTCCTAACCAACCTATTGTACGAATTCAAGCAACCAAACCATTAAAATTCATCACTGTCATCTCAAGCCATAAAGCTATTTATTTATTGAAAAACGGATGTCAAGCTTTCTTAGCTCATGTCACAGATCTAAACAAAAATACGTTAGTTTTGAATGCTATTTCTATCGTTAATAAATTTCTTGATGTATTTCTGAAGACTTCTTGGCCTACCCCAGAGCGTGAAATCGAATTTTATACTGACCCCAGTTCAAAACCCATTTCTTAAACCCTCAAATATTTTCTTCACCTAAAATGAACGTATGCACCAAAGATGTTGGCTCGAGCTGTTGAAGATTACGATCGTACCATTCAATACCATCGTGGGAAAGCGAACGTGGTAGCTGACGTGTTGAGTAGAAGATCGTATGTGTTTACGAGTGCGATGTTGTTAACACAAAGACTCATTTCGTATAACTTACAAATGATGAAGATAGAGTTAAAGACTCTACAGACCCACGTGAAGATAGCGAATATACGAGTAGAATAGACTTTAATCGATAAAGTTAAAGCCGCTCACGCTACATACTCAGAGCTGATGAATGTGCAGAAGATTGTTCAAGAGGGCGTTATTCTAGAAGCAAGAATCGATGAAGAGAGGAAATCTCAACCCTCGATTTAATTGGCCCATTTGAAATCCTCGATCGAGTAGGAACTGTGGTCTATAGACTCGCTTTACCGCCAAGTATGTCACGTGTTCATAACGTTTTTCACGTATCAATGTTACGTAAATATGTGGACGACCCGAACCACATTATTGAATTAAAACTAGACGAGACAGGAGAAGATTTAATGTGTGAGGAGATACGTGTTAAAATCTTGGATGAGAAGGATCGTATTCAACACTCAAAGGTTATACCTCAGGAGTTAGAATCTGACGAAGTGTCCTCATTTGTTCGGCATATCAGGTACGTGCGTAAATTTCGAGGCCGAAATTTCATAAGGAGGGGAGATTGTAAAATCCCAAATTTTACGAATGAACATTTAATTTCTCGAAATATTTTTTCAAAATTATGGTGTGGATTTGAGATAATGTTATAGTTGTGGGTAATATTTATAAATTTTGAAAAGTATGCAAGTTGTTGTATAATATTCGATTGGTCGCGGAATATTCTTTTTATCAGGGAATATCCGTACGACGGCACAATCATTGGTGGACCCCACAACGAAATTATTGTCGGATTGAGAAAACGACAAAAATATTTTTATGAAAATAACGGCGAAAGTTTTACCGTTAAAACTGTTGAACTACTTGGTAGTAAAAGTACAGTAATACGCGTGGTTGCATAGTAGAATACGGTATTGATTATTGATGCTTACGTGAGAAGTCACTCATTTTTGTTCAAATATTGCTACAGTAATTGTTGCATAGTATCTCACGTTATTTGATTTAATTATTGTCAATATTTTATATATTATTAAATCAATAATTGAGATAACAAAGTTATTAATATTGTTATTTGCAATATTAACGATGTCTAGAAGTTCTGCCAATGAGGTTTGGTCACTTAATTGCGCGCCAATAGGGAGAAATTCTTATTAGAAAACCCCCTCTTTCCTGAGAACGACCTGGTCGATTAATATTGTGAATTATAATAATGATGATAAATGTTGTTAAATATATTGAGGTGACTTTTTATGAAATCATGAAAGTTTATATATATATATATATATATATATATATATATATATATATATTGTTTTATTAGTATTATTAATGTAATAAAACAGAAAAAACTTTTATATAAAATAGAATACTTTTATAAAAGTTATTTGTTTTATTAGACTATAAATAGAATATATTATATTCTATTATGCATAGTGTTTTGCATAGTAAAATCTTTTTATATAAAATAGAATACTTTTATAAAGTTATTTGTTTTATTAGACAATAATTAGAATATATTATATTTTATTATGCATAGTGTTTTGCATAGTGCTGCGCATAGTGTTTTGCATAGTAAAATTTTTTTATATAAAATGTAATACTTTTATAAAGTTATTAGTTTTATTATACAATAATTAGAATATATTATATTTTATTATGCATAGTATTTGCATAGTGCTGCGTAGTATTTGCGTAGTAAAATCTTTTTATATTTTAATAAAGTTAATTATTTTATTAGATTTTAAATAAAATATATAAATATATATATATATATATTATTGCATAGTATCCTTTCTATTTTCCTATAAATAGGATGCTTAGTTAAATTGAAATCACACCGTAAATTTAGAGAATCTCTTCTATAATCTTGAAATGTATTTCTTTAGAGTTTAAGAAAGCTTTGAGCGTAGTGCAAGTTTTCTTCAAGTATATCCCCGCCCTAACCGTTGGAGTACTCTTCTTTCTAAGGTAAGGGATATTATTTGTTGTACTCGTAAGGGATATTATTTGTTGTACTCATAAGGGATATTATTTGTTGTACTCGTAAGGGTATTATTTCTTTCGTATTCATGAAAAGAACTTCTGTTATTCCATCCCTTATTATTATGTTGGAATAACCTTTATATACGAAGTACCGCATACATGGTGAAATTCTTCTGTTATTCCATTCTTTATCATTACATTGGAATATCCTGTCCGGTATGTATTATGCGACACGGTTCCATTAATTATTATGATGTTGGAATAACTCATGCCCATGCGATCTATCGCATGCATGGTGATTTCATTGTTATTCCATTCTTTATTATTCGTTGGAATATCCTGCTTGCGCGAATTTTGCACGACTTCGTTCCGTTTCTTTATTATTCGTCGAATATCCGTCTGCGTAATGCGCGTTTACGCATGACTGGGTTCCATTCTTTATTATTCTATTGAATAACCTATCTCATGCGATCATCGCATGCATGGTGAATTCCGTTGTTATTCAATTCTTTATTATTACGTTGGAATATCCTCGCGGGTCTTGAATTTAATTTGACACCGGTTCCGTTATTTATTATTACATTGGAATAACTTTGTCTTTCTGCTTCTATCGCATGCCCGGTGATTTCTTTTGTTAGTCCATTCTTTATTATACTTAGTTGGTTAAAGTTCTGACTTCTATACTCCATGAAATTAGTGGAATATCCTTGATATTTGCGCTTCATCCAGTATCTTTTCGTGGAAATATTCTTCTGAGCATTCTTGAATTTTACTCTACAAAGAAGTATCATGTTGACAATTTGGACGTTATTAGTTCCTGGATAAATTAATTCTTGAACTTGTTTTTATTGAATTCTTATATCATTGTCATCATCCTCATGTTTATTTTATGTTGAAAGTCATCTGTGGCCTGTAGTGCATAGATGGACTTGGTATGATTATGACCAGGGATTAATCGGTATAATCATGACCGTAATGTTACAAATGATGTGGTAAAAGTCCTCATTGGCCCGTAGTGCATTGATGGACAGTTGTTTGCATGATCATGACCATTGATGAATACACGAATATCCTTGGTCAGTAGTGCATGGATAATTTGTGGTTGTGATACTAATGAATATCTTTGGTCGTGAAGTGGGGATGATGTCGATTATTTATTAAGTCGAGTCTCAAATGATAAAAGTGATGAAAACCTTTTTAAATCATAAAAGATAGTAGATTTTATTCTCTACTTGACTCCTTTAATGGATTGCTTGTTCACTGCAGCTTAAACTTGATGTCTATTGTATTTTATCGGTTTAACATTATTGAAGGCTAATGATAATTTATTACGCATTATCTTAGTCATAATATTTCTTCTCGGGCTAGTTGAGCTCACCTTTTTTACTTTCATTGTTCTCTTGAGAAATGAGAACGTAGCGAGGACTAATCGAGGAGAACGGAGTGACGGGTCCGAACGATAGCATTAGTAGTCCTCACTATTCTATGAAATAGTGTGTTAATAAATGTATTGAGGACTTATTTTGAGTTTTAAAACTGTCTTGAAGATAATATTTCTATTAAAACTCACAGCTCATGTTGTATATTTAAGATTGTATTTGTATTCTATACCATGTATTTGGCGACTCAGAATAGGTGATGTATACCTATTTTGGGGGCGTCACACAACCAGTCCATCTCAAGAATGACATCGAAATCGTGCATACTCATTAGAAAAAGATTAGCCCTACGAATCTTATCCCCAAAACTGATCGAGCACCCTCGATATAAATCAGAAATAACAACAGAAGTCCCCATCGGGGTAACAATAGACATAACAGAATCCAAAGACTGAGATGGCACACCCAGGTGCCGAACAAAAGACTGAGCAACAACGAAATGAGTAGAACCCGTATCAAATAAAATAGACACCTCACGATTGCAAACTAAAAGAGTGCCAAAAATAGTACCTGGTGCACCTTCCTCCTGGTTATACGTCAAGGCAAACACTCGACCACCCTGACGTTGACCTCCATTTCCACCATTATCGCCACCTCCACCATTTCCACATGACCTAGTACAATCTCTAGCCATATGACCCATCTGTCCACACAAAAAGCATGCACCTGTGACTCTATAACATTGTCTCCCCGGATGATTATCCCCACAAGTATCACAAGGAGCTATCGGAATAAGATTTGGGTTACCCCCACCAGCTGGTCCTGGATAACGACCCTGATTTTGCCCCTACTGACGATTATGCCCCTGCTGACGATTCTGACTATGCCAAGGTAGCTGAAGCTGACGATTCTGCCCTTGCTGAGGCATCTACTAATAACCCCTATTTGGATTCTGGCCACACCACTGTCCCTGTTGGCCACCACGGTTCCTGTTCCACTGACCACCCTAATTTTTCCCATGCTGACCTGAAGTTTGACCCTGTTGGTCATCTCTGTCCCTCTTTCGACTCCCCTCCGGTTTAGAAGATCGAAAGTCTTTTGGTTTCATCTCAATATTCTTGGCCGCATTGGTCACTGCTAACTTGGTGTTGATAAGATGTTGCCGATACCTATAATGAATCCTCCACTTAAACTTCTCTGCCTGTTTTGCTGCAGTCCCTGCTGAGGTTCCCACAAATCCTGCCAACCTGGTGAACCTCGTCATGAAATCTGTGATGGAATCATCATCTTTTTACAGAATAGACAGATAGTCTCTGGCATAGGCCTCTTTATCAATAGCTGGGAAGTACTGCTGATAAAAGATCTCACAAAACTCTGCCCAGCTAAGTGTCCCAACATATCCATCACCCTTTGTTGTTTTCATCGCTTTCCACCACCTCTGTGCATCCCCTTCTAGCTTGTAAACTGCAAGCAATACTCTTTGATTATCCGAGCACCCCAACACATCAAAAATCTTCTCCAGGTGGGCAATCCAATTCTCTGCATCAATTGGAGTTGGAGCTGAACTGAGTGATTGTGGTTTTTGCTTTTGAAATCTCTCCAACCATACATACATAGGAATCACCGGCTGATCATGACCATCTACATTCTCTTCCACTTCGTTTTCCTATGGACCATTTGTGACACCCCCAAAATATGTCCACACGACCCATTCTGAGTCGCCAGATATCATACTATAAAAAATAAATACAAACTTTATTTATACAACTGTTGAACTATCGTGTAGAATACGACCACAGTTAAACTGTGAGTTTTCATACAAATGTATGTAACTCTTACGGTGCCTCGACCACAACCTTAAAAAGGTACTTTACATAAAAGTACAGTCAAAGACTGTTTTAGAAATTAAAATCTTTGGAAAATGCTCAAGGAAACCTTCATACATTGGAGGCCATGCGTCTAGGTTATGATAGATATCATATGTCCACAAAATTATCCTTGGTTGACCCAATAGTCCCCAAAGAAAAACAAGAAGATTGCTATCATCTTCTTTCCAATGGTGAGTCTTCTCTTGACATATAATTATCTCCGTTTTCTCCAATTGAGAATTATATTTCAAACAAACTCCAAGATTATATAGGTAGTGCTCGTAGATATACTCAGTAAGTGGATGTGCACAACCCTGTCTTATGATAACACGAGGTTGTATGTTATTAGACATCTTGTATGATAGTGGCAAAACACCCTTCCAAAGTTGGGTTCACCTCACCCTATTCGGTTCACCAAAATTAAATATCAAATGACGTATACAATACAACACACTTATCTAAAGTTCTCAACAAAATTATTTCCATACTATTTAGGAGAACCTCAACAACTATATAGACCAACTGCTTCTATTCCCCTGTTATCCCCGGCCCAATCCCAACAATCTCTTATTACACCGAAAGGAATTATGAAGCAAAAAGGGTGAGGACAACTAGCCTAGTAAAGAATATCAAGACTAAAGATAATTTACATCATCAATAGCATTCACCAGTAATAAATCAGAGATTTAAAACATATGGTAGATGATAAAACTTTTCAACCATAGTTGCAGCAGAACGAGCAATCCATTAGAAGAGTCAAATAGACTATCAGGTCTATTATCTTCTCCATGTTAAAAGTCCACCAATAATGTTTTATCCATGTAACATCAATCAACAATTCCTATCCACAATCATATGAATAACTCATATTCATAATTGTGATTCTAAATTCTTCTTCGCACCCAGGACGAAGATAATTTTCATCACCAATCTTCACCTAAAATATCAAAAATCATGGTTATACCAAATCACAATTCTTGTTCATAATCATACTAATAAATTCATCTTTGCACTACGGGCCAAAGATATTCATTAATAATTCATCTTTGCTCTACAGGCCAAAGACATACAACTGTATTATAGAAGAGTCAAGTAGAGCATGATATCTACTATCTTCTACGAATTAAAAGTGTATTACCAATATGTTATCGTTGAGACTCAGCTTAATAATTAATCCACATCACCGAATCATCCCTGCACTACGGCTAAGGATATTCATTAGTATTACGACCACGAATTATCCATGCTCTATGGGCCAAGGATATTCGTGTTTTCAACAATGGTCATGATTATACCGAATAATCCCTGGTTATAATCATACCAACAACTATCCATCAATGCACGTAAGCAAAAGATATACAACTATAAAACCAATAATCAACGGTCCATCTTTGCACGTAAGCCAAAGATATACAACTATAAAACCAATAATCAACAGTCCATCTTTGCACGTAAGCCAAAGATATACAATTGTAAAATCAATAATCAACAGTCCATCTTTGCACGTAAGCCAAAGATATATAATTATAAAATCAAAAATTAATAGTCCATCTTTGCATGTAAGTCAAAGATGACTTTCATCACAATATAAGCATGAGGATGATGACAATGATATAAGCATTAATCAAACGAAAATAAGGATAAATATTAAAGACTTTAAATTTATCCAAATATTATCAATCACTTAATAAACTCATAATCTAATATTATTAATATTATAACAATATTTTAATCACTTCTTAAACTTATAAACAATTTATTTCAATTGTTTACACTTTACCAAATAATGCATTTAATCATTCAAAATGCCATACTCATAAGATTTCATCACCAATGATCAAATCCTCATCAAAAATCAGCATATATCCTATATAGGATTCCCAAGCCATAAAATCCTAATTTCCAATTTTGTTACTTCACATAACATATTTAATTCATTTACTCATAACTAGTTTATTTTCATGAAAATACCAAATCAGTCCCAAAAATATTTCTTTTCTCCGGGATTTAGCGAATATAGTCCCATATTGAACATATATTTTTTCTAAAATTTTTAAAATTCATTTACTATTTTTCATATGGCCAAAACAAATTAATATTTAGACATTTATCATAAATTGTACTTTTGTCCAAAAATTTCGAAATTTACAGGGTATACTCCTGTTATATACATGTACTCCCAATAAAAATTTCACCAATTTTAGAGTTAACTACAAGGAGTTATAAGGGTTTACTTTTAAAATAGTCTTTTCTCATAAAATTCATAACTCCTAATCTATACATCCAAAAATCGCCATTTTTGGACACAGTCTAGAAAACTCAACAAATAATCATTTCAAATTTTTCTAGAATTTTTGAGGATCAAAAAAATTACAAAACTGCAAATGGATTTTCACCCGCCATGCGGTAATCCACGTAAACAGATCATTTCCACAATTTAATAAAGAATGAATACGAAGAATCATTCACCATGCATGTGGTAATCCACATAGACAGGTTATTCCAACAGAATAATAAAGAATGGAATAACAGAAGAATTCACCATGCATGCGATAGACCGCACAGATAGATTATTCCCAACGAATAATAAAGAATGGAACCAGTCATGCAGAATCCGTCATGCATGTGGGATATTCCAACGAATAATAAAGAATGGAACCAGTCATGCATAATCCGCATAGGCGGGATATTCCAATGTAATAATAAAGAATGGAATAACGGAAGAATTCACCGGGCATGCGATAGATCCATGCAGACGAGTTATTCCAATGAATAATAAAGAATGGAATAACGTAAGAATTTCACCATGTATGTGGTACTTGGCATGACAAAGTTATTCCAACATAGTAATAAAGAATGGAATAACAACCCTTACAGTATTGAAAAAAATAACTCTCTTCATGAATACGAAAGAATAATACCCTTACCTTAGAAGAAACTGGATATTGGAATAGTGAGGTAGCAGACTTCTCTTCTTCTTTCTCTCTATAATAATTGCTCTAAAGCTTTAGTGAATTGGTGAAAAATGAAGGAAGAATGAGCTTCTATTTATAGGAAAATATAGTTTCGATAATTGCACGTTTTGGGGCTCGAAATATTACAATACAATACCTTCAACTTTTCTTTCATTTTTAATTTAGTCATGCAAGTATTATCAAACTTGCACCACCTCCCCTAATAGTAAATAATGTGAATCAATAGTTCAATCATGTGAATCAATAGTTATAATCATGTGAAAATACGAATTACAGTATAGTACCTGTGACGCCCCCAAAATAGGTATACATCACCCATCTTGGGTCGCCAGATACATGGTACAGAATACAAATACAATCTTAAATATACAACTTTCGTGTAAAATACGACAAAACATAATCTAAGAGTTTAAACAAGAATACTGCCTTTTAAACAATATCCATTCTCAATGGAGTCCTCATAGACAGTATACAAACTCAAATTCAGTCGTCGTTACATTTATTGTCACACTATTTAACGTAATAGTGAGAACTACTAATCTTATCATCTGGACCGTCACTCTTCTGTTCCCAGGACTCGTCCCCAAATTTATATTCTCATTTCACGAAGAGAACAAAGAATGAAAGGGTGAGCTCAACTAGCCCGATGAAATATTATGACTAAGATAATGCAGAATAAATTATCATTAGTCTTCAACAATGTTAAACTGATAAAATACAATAGACATCAAGTTCAACTGCAGCGGGACAAGCAATCCATTAAAAGAGTCAAGTAGAGAATAAAATCTACTATCTTTTATGATTTAAAAGGTTTTTCATCACTTTTATCATTTGAGACTCAAACAATAAATAATCCACATCATCGAATCACCCCTGCACTACGGCCAAGGATATTCTTTAGTATCACGACCACAAATTATCCATGCACTACGGGCCAAGGACATTCGTGTATTCATCAATGGTCATGATCATGCCATCAATTGTCCATCAATGTACTACGGGCCAATGAGGACTTTTATCACATCATTTCTAACATTACGGTCATGATTATACCGAATAATCACTGGTCATAATCATACCAAGTCCATCTATGCACTACAGGCCATAGATGACTTTCAAAAATATAAACATGAGGATAATGACAATGATATAAGAATTCAATAAAACAAGTTCACGAATTAATTTATCCAGGAACTAATAACGTCCAAATTGTCAACATGATACTTCTTCGTAGAGTAAAATTCAAGAATGCTCAGAAGAATATTTTCATGAAAAGATACTGGATGAAGCGAAAATATCAAGGATATTCCACTAATTTTATGGACTATAGAAATCAAAACTTTAACCAACTGAGTATAATAAAGAATGGAATAACAACAGAAATCACCATGCATGCGGTACTTCGCATAGACAGGTTATTACAATAGAATAATAAATAACGGAACCGGTCGGTGAAATTCACACCAAGCGTGGATGTTCCAATGAATAATAAAGAATGGAATAACAATGTAAATCACCATGCATGCGGTTGCATATAGCAAAGTTATTCCAACGAGAATAATAAATACATAATAATAAATAATGGAACCGGTCGGTGAAATTCACAATCGCGAGGATATTCCGGCGAGAATATTAAATGCGGAATAATAAATAATGGAACCAGTTAGGAGAAATTACACCCACAAAGATATTCCGGCAGAATATTAAAGAATGGAATAATAGAAGAATTTCACCATGTATGCGAAGATTTTGCATTTACAGGTTATTCCAACATAATAATAAAGAATGGAATAACAGAAGAATTTCACCAAGTATAGGGGATTCCGCGTATACAGGTTATTCCAACAGAATAATAAAGAATGGAATAACAGAAGTTCTCTTCATGAATACAAAATAATAACACCCCTTACCGTAAAGAAACTGGATATCGAAGAAGTGAAGTAGTAGAAAACTCTTCTTCTTTCTCTCTATAATTTCTCTCTCTCTAGAGTTTGATGAATTCGTAAAAATAATGAAGGAATGAGCTTCTATTTATAGAAGAACTGAGAGTGGCTCTTGGTTTTAACGAAGGGTTAAAATGACTCTTGGTAATATTGAAGAGACAACTACTATTTGCGAAGGGGCAATTAACCCTTAGAACACCGAAGGGGCAATTAACCCTTAGAACACCGAAGAGGCAAATAACTCTTGGAAAACTGAAAGGGCAAATTACTATTAAAACTTTAAATCAACGATCCATATTGATTTACTATTATAATTTCAACCAACGGTCTAAAAAATTAGCACATCTCCTCATGAAATAATATTGTACCCAAAAATGATTTGGACCGAAAATAAATATATTGTTCGGGTGAATAGTACCCCATGAATAGTACCCCATGAATAGTACTCGTGACTAGTAACTCGTGAATAATAACTCGTGAATAGTAACTCATGAATAGTAACTCATGAATAGTAATTCGTAAATAGTAACTCATTAATAGTACTCTGATACAAAAAGTGGCCCGAATACCCGATTGAACAATATAACCTTCAGACATCAATTATTATCGAAATAAATGTCAATTTTCACTAACACAAATAATTCTAACACAATGAAACTATTTTTATCAAAAATATAAATTTTAAAATTTTGAAGTTTGACTTTTTTCGAAAAAGTCAACTGTTGACTTTTTGACCAAATAGTAAAAACCAAAAAATTTTGTGTTTATAGTCTATTTTTACTAATTTCATCGCTCCGGATTCAAATATCACGTCCGCGTCTCCAAATTCAACTCCGAGCACAACTTCAATTTTAATAACATTCATCATTAATATTATAACTCACAATATTTATCAACCAATTCGCTCCCGGAAAGAGAGGGCTTTCAATAAGGATTTCTCCTTATCATGCCATGATTAGATGACCAAACCTCTCCTTGATGTAACTTCTAGACATTATAAATATTGCAATTTAATAATATGAATAACTTTGTCGTCTCAATTATTGATTTAATAAAATAACATATAATGCGGATAATCTTTGTGGACAATAATCAAATCAATAATATGAGAGATATGATCAAAGAATTCTTTAGCAATAATGCAAAGATAACCGAGTGACTTATCACTTAAGCATTAATAATCAATACTGCAGTGCTACTTATGCAACCACGCCAGACATTCTTTGTACTTTACTATCGGGTAGTTCAATAGTATTAATTGTGAAACCTCTGCCGTTATTTTCATAAAATATTTTTTGTCGTTCTCTAACTACTGACGATTAGCCCGTTAATGGGGTCCACCAATGATTGTGCCGTCGTACGAATATTCTCCGACAAAAAGAATATTCCCCGACCAAACGAATATTATATAACAACTTGCATACTTTGCAAAATTTTTAAATACTACCCACAACTATAACAATATATCAAATTCACACCATAATATTAAAAAAAAAAATATTTCAAGAAATTTAAATCTTTTATTTATAAAATCTGGGGTCTCACAGTACCTCCATCTATACCTCTATTTTTAACTTAGTCATGCAAGTATTATCAATCTTGCACCACCTACCCTAATAGTACATGAATGTGAATCAATAGTACACACATGTGAACAAATAGTTATAATCATGAGAATTAATAGCAATTAATTGGTCATTTATCCGATTAATTACCCGACTGGTCAGCATAACTTCCAGACATCAATTATTATCGAAATAAATGTCAATTTTCACTAACACTAATAATTCCCACACAATGGAACTATCAATTTCATCTTTAATCAACACAAATTTATTCATCATTAATATTATAACGCACAATATTTAACAACCAGATCGTTCCCAGGAAAGAGAGGGCTTTCTAATAAGGACTTCTCCCTATTGGCGCGCAATTAGGTGACCAAACCTCTCCTTAACAGAACTTCTAGACATTGTCAATATTGTAAATAATAATGTGAATAATTTTGTAGTCTCAATTATTGATTTAATAATATATTAAATATTATGCAGATGATACTGTGACAATAAATGAATCAATAATATGAGAGATATGATGCAGTAATTATTGTAGCAATAATTGAGTATAACTGAGTGACTTCTCACATAAGCATCAATAATCAATACCGTGTGCTACTATCCAACCACGCGTCTTACTGTACTTTTACCACCGGTTATTTTATGACAACTTCCTTACTTTGAAAAATATTCAAATATGACCCTTAACTTTAAACTTTTATCAATATAATTATTTACCAAATAGAATAATTATAAGAAAATTGAATACTTTCATTTCATAAAATTCGGGATCTCACAATCTCCCCTCCTTATGAAATTTCGCCCTCAAAATTTACGTATGTACCTAGTATTCGAAGAGATGAGAATACCTTGCTTTCTTTTCGGATTGTACCTTCCCGGTTATTTCCTCTGTATCATGATTTTCCCATTGCTCATCTCCTGTATTTCAAATATCATTCTGAATATATCTTCAAAATAAAGGTTAATTGACATATCACAATTTGTCAATTTATCAGGTAAAAATTTTAGCTTAGGTAAGTCACACACTTGCGAAGTATATTACTCGTCTCTCCCCTCCTAGTTCTAGACTCATATCTCCGCCAGCGACCATATCCCTAAGCTCTGATACTATTTGTGATGCCCCCAAAATAGGTCCACACGACCCATTCAGAGTCGCCAGATATCATACTATAAAAATCAAATACAAACTTTATTTATACAACTGTCGAACTGTCATACAGAATACGACCACAGTTAAACTGTGAGTTTTAATACAAATGTATATAACTCTCATGGTGCCTCGACAGAAACCTTAAAAAGGTACTTTACATAAAAGTACAGTCAAAGACTGTTTTAGAAATTAAAATCTTTGGAAAATGCTCAAGGAAACCTTCATACATGGGAGGCCATGCGTCTAGGTTATGATAGATATCATATGTCCACAGAATTATCCTTGGTTGACCCAATAGTCCCCTAAGAAAAACAAGAAGATTGTTATCATCTTCTTTCCAGTGGTGAGTCTTCTCTTGACATATAATTATCTCCGTTTTCTCCAATTAAGAATTATATTTCACACAAACTCCAAGATTATATAGGTAGTGCTCGTAGATATACTCAGCAAGTGGATGTGCACAACCCTATCTTATGATAACACGAGGTTGTATGTCATTAGACATCTTGTATGATAGTGGCAAAACACCCTTCCAAAGTTGGGTTCACCTCACCCTATTCGATTCACCAAAATTAAATATCAAATGACGTATACAATACGACACATTTATCTAAAGTTCTCAACAAAATTATTTCCATACTATTTAGGGAGAACCTCAACAGCTATAGACCACCGTTCTATTCCCCTGTTATCCCCGCTCGACCCGGCAACACTCTTATTCCCTTAAAGGAATTGTGAAGAAAAAAGGGTGAGCACAACTAACCCAGTAAAGAATATCATGACTAAAGATAATTTACATCATCAATAGCCTTCATCAGTAATAAATCAGAGATTTAGAACATATGGTAGATGATAAAACTTTTCAACCATAGTTGCAGCGAAACGAGCAATCCATTAGAAGAGTCAAATAGACTATCAGGTCTATTATCTTCTCCATGTTAAAAGTCCACCAATAATGTTTTATCCCTGTAACATCAATCAACAATTCCTGTCCACAATCATATGAATAACTCATATTCATAATTATGATTCTAAATTCCTCTTCGCACCCAGGATGAAGATAATTTTCATCACCTATCTTCACCTGAAATATCAAAAATCATGATTATACCAAATCACAATTCTTGTTCATAATCATACTAATAAATTCATCTTTACACTACGGGCCCAAGATATTCATTAACAATTCTTCTTTTGCTTTCTACGGGCCAAAGACATACAACCGTAGTATATATAGAAGAGTCAAGTAGAGCATGATATCTACTATCTTCTTCTACGAATTAAAAGTTTATTACCAATATGTTATCGCTGAGACTCAGCTTAATAATTAATCCACATCATCGAATCATCTCTGCATTACGGCTAAGGATATTCATTAGTATTACGACCACGAATTATCCATGCTCTATGGGCCAAGGATATTCGTGTTTTCAACAATGGTCATGATTATACCGAATAATCCCTGGTTATAATCATACCAACAACTATCCATCAATGCACATAAGCAAAAGATATACAACTATAAAACCAATAATCAACGGTCCATCTTTTCACGTAAGCCAAAGATATACAACTATAAAACCAATAATCAACAGTTTATCTTTGCACGTAAGCGAAAGATATACAATTGTAAAATCAATAATCAACTGTCTATCTTTGCACGTAAGCTAAAGATATACAATTGTAAAATCAATAATAAACAGTCCATCTTTGCACGTAAGCCAAAGATGACTTTCATCACAATATAAGCATGAGGATGATGACAATGATATAAGCATTAATCAAACGAAAACAAGGATAAATATTAAAGACTTTAAATTTATCCAAATATTATCAATCACTTAATAAACTCATAATCTAATATTATTAATATTATAACAATATTTTAATCACTTCTTAAACTTATACATAATTTATTTCAATTATTTACACTTTACCAAATAATGCATTTAATCATTCAAAAATTCCATACTCATAAGATTTCATCACCAATGATCAAATCCTCATCAAAATCAAGCATATATCCTATATAGGATTCCCAAGCCATAAAATCTATATTTTCCAATTTTGTTACTTCACATAACATATTTAATTAATTTACTCATAACTAGTTCATTTTCATGAAAAATACCAAATCAGATCCCAAAAATATTTCTTTTACGGGATTTAGCGAATATAGTCCCATATTGAACATATATTTTTCTCAGAATTTTTAAAATTCATTTACTATTTTTTATATGGCCAAAACAGCCGAATATTTAGACATTTATCATAAATTATATTTTTGTCCAAAAATTCTAAAATTTACAGGGTATACTCCTGTTATATACATGTACTCCCAATAAAAACTACACCAATTTTGGGGTTAACCACAAGGAGTTATAAGGGTTTACTTTTAAAATATCTTTTCTCATAAAATTCATAACTCCTAATCTATACATCCAAAAATCGCCATTTTTGGACACAATCTAGAAAACTCAACAAACTATCATTTCAAATTTTTTCTGAATTTTTTAAGGTCAGAAAAATTACAAAACTGCAAATGGATTTTCACCCGCCATGCGGTAATCCACGTAAACAGATCATTTTCACAATTTAATAAAGAATGAATACGAAAGATCATTCACCATTCATGTGGTAATCCACATAGACAGGTTATTCTAACAGAATAATAAAGAATGGAATAACAGAAGAATTCACCATGTATGCGATAGACCGCACAGATAGGTTATTCCCAACAGAATAATAAAGAACGGAACCAGGTCATGCGTAATCCGCACAAACAATGGAATAACAACAGAATTCACCAAGCATGCGATAGACCGCACAGACAGGTTATTCCAACAGAATAATAAAGAATGGAATAATAGAAGAATTTCACCATGTATGCGGTACTTCGCATAGACAGGTTATTCCAACATAATAGTAAAGAATGGAATAACAACCCTTACGAGTATTGAAAGAAAATAACTCTCTTCATGTATACGAAATAATAATACCCCTTACCTTAGAAGAAACTGGATATTGGAATAGTGAGGTAGCAGACTTCTCTTCTTCTTTCTCTCTATAATTTCTCTCTGTAATAATTGCTCTAAAGCTTTAGTGAATTGGTGAGAAATGAAGGAAGAATGAGCTTCAATTTATAGGAAAACATAGTTTCGATAATTGCACATTTTAGGGCTCAAAATATTACAGTACAATACATTCAACTTTTCTTTTATTTTTAATTTAGTCATGCAAGTATTATCAAACTTGCACCACCTCCCCTAATAGTAAATAATGTGAATCAATAGTTCAATCATGTGAATTAATAGTTATAATCATGTAAAAATATGAATTACAGTATAGTACTTCCATCTATAACTCCATTTTTAACTTAGTCATGCAAGTATTATCATTCTTGCACCACCTACCCTAATAGTACATGAATGTGAATCAATAGTACACACATGTAAACAAATAGTTATAATCATGTGAATGAATAGCAATTAATTGGTCATTTATTCGATTAATTAGCCGACTGGTCAGCATAACTTCCAGACATCAATTATTATCGAAATAAATATCGATTTCCACTAACACTAATAATTCACACACAATGGAACTATCAATTTCATCTTTAATCAACACGAATTTATTCATCATTAATATTATAACGCATAATATTTAACAACCAGGTCGTTCTCAGGAAAGAGGGAGCTTTCCAATAAGGATTTCTCCCTATTGGCGCGCAATTAGGTGACCAAACCTCTCCTTGACAGAACTTCTAGACATTGTCAATATTGTAAATAATAATATGAATAACTTTGTCGCCTCAATTATTATTGATTTAATAATATATAAAATATTATCTGAGATGATATCTGTGACAATAATTGAATCAATAATATGAAAGATATGATCGCGAAGAATTATTGTAGCAATAATTGAGTATAACTGAGTGACTTCTCACATAAGCATCAATAATCAATACCGTGTGCTACTATGCAACCACGCGTATTACTCTACTTTTACCACCGGTTATTTTATGACAACTTGCTTACTTTGAAAAAATTTCAAATATGACCCTTAACTTTAAACTTTTATCAATAAAACTATTTACCAAATAGAATAATTATAAGAAAATTGAATACTTTCATTTCATAAAATTTGGGATCTCACACCATTATTTCTCGGGTTTTCCTGTTCAGGAATTTCTGGTGGCGGCTGCTGCATTGTCTGTACAACCTGTGCCACCAATTGAGGTAAAGCCTGGTTCACCGCCTGATTCACCAAGGTAGCCAATTGAGCATTAAACTGATCATTAGGTTACTCATTGGGCTGACCCTCACCTCTTCCCCTATTGTTACCTCGCCTCCCAGTAACTCTAGCGGATCTACGAGACATCTAAGAAAGAGATCATGAATATAAACAAAGCATATTAGAGACAAATTCGAATATAGCTAATATAATAGCTGAACAGAAAATCAAACAGAACAAAAACCTAACCCAGAAGTCTACCCATAACTCATAGGTCAAACCTAAATAGGTTTTCTACAAGAAAGAACCTAAGCTTTGATACCAACTTTGTAACACCCCCATTTCGAAATAGAAAGAGAGGTTACGCACAAAACATAACAAAATGATGAATATATAACAAAACTCTATCCACAAAAGAATAATCCCATACTGATTAAATGTCTTAGAATTGAACAAACCATAATAAATGTCACACTGGCTCAAACCACAATCTGAAATAACTATTAAAACTCTAAATAAATCAATGAATCATAGCCTAACAAAATATATCAAAACTATTAGATAGAAGGGAGCTCTCATCACACTTGCCCTTGATTCCCCTAATTACCTGCCGGAAGAAAAACACGGCATGAGCCAAATGTCCAGTACGGATATAGAATACAAATAATGAACCGTAATAACTAACTCAATTAAATGAAAAGAGACGAAACGAACTGAAATGAAACGAATAAAACTAACACAACGAAATAATAGGCTGAATCAAATGGCTGAGTGTTATTTCATACCGAGCTCAGAACAAAACAGAATATACCTTGCCACACAGGCAAGTCAAATAATGCCACACAAGCAAATCAAATAATGCCACACAGGTAAATCAAACACATTGGACCGCGAATCCAATGCATGTAAAATCGAAAGGTGTGTTTGGCACAAACCTCACCAATCCGCAGAACAGAACAGAACAGAAAACTAGGGTCGACCTATACGCCTCCCACAACAAAACACCAAATGGCCAACTCCCAACGGAGCACAAAATGAAGACGTCATGGACTGATCACAACGCCACGGAAGGTGTCATGCCTCGGTGCCAAGAGGACATGTCTGTGGTACCCTCACAGGTGGTTATAGCTCAGGTATATCCTACGGTATTCTAATAAAGATATAATGTCACAACACATGCGACACAATAAAGGGGTTCTAACATGTGCATGTTAAACTGAAACGAAATATCAACACAAAGTCTCCAAAAATATTAACATGTACTTTCTACAAAGAGCGAAATAAATATTAACCATGACCCACTAGATCAAAGAGTACAAACACTAGTTTCAAATACTAATGCCAAAATGAAACATTCTCACAAATTTAAGAAGGAACAATCATGTGAAACAATAACAAATTTCTAAACGAAAAGCGAAACGAACAAATCAAAATTAAAGGATTATCGCGGAAGGAGTACGGAATCCGTACCTGAATTAAGCAATGTAATACCCAGAAATTTAAATAAGATTACGCTAGTCTCCTTCAATCCGATCTAATAAAATAAAATAAAATTTTATTACAAATTTACCCATTAACAACATAATATTGTTAAATTTATTCCAAATAAATTTTATAATTTTATCAATAAGATTAATTAGTTTAAACTAATATATATAACTTTCAATTCGATTAACTAATTCGGTTCGTAAGGTTCATAAATCAAATACATATTAAAATAAAATATTTATATATATATATATATATATATATATATATATATATATATATATATATATATATACAACTTGTCCTGCAACTTGCAATCAAACTTCATATATATAATCCTTATTAAACAAAAGTACAGTAGCTTTTTTTTTTTTTTTTAAACAACTCATGGCCAAATGTTTATAAAAATATATATATAATATATCGAACTCCACGCTTTAAGCAGTCTTTTATCACAGCCACCAACAACAAAAAATAAAATTTATATATATATATATATATATATATATATATATATATATATATATATATATATATATACCATCATCTGAAACTAGAATCACTATATATACATAATATATGAACAAACAATTACCTTGATTAATTGCTCTGTCCCCTTTTTCTTTTCCTCCGCTATCAATTATAGTGAAAGTCATAGCCGCCTCTTGCAATTGCTTCTCTTTTCCCTAATTCGTATAAAGAGTATGCGAGTTAAATTAGGTTTTATATATTTATTATTTTTTATTTATTTATTTTGTTTTACTAACTCTCCTAATTTTAATAGAATTTTAAAATTACACAATTATAAATTTGACCCACTTAATTTAAAGCTCAATTTAATTCATCCATCACTTATTAATATTTATTAGCCCGCATAAATTAAATGATTAGTTGACCCAAATAAAAACAAAGTCTATTTAATATGTTTTAAAACAAAATAAATTTTTTTTATTTAATATTATTTAATTTTTTAATTTTTTTTTTCAGGTATTACCCCCACCAAATTAGTTTTAATGTTTTTGCACTATAGCCTTGGCTTGGCGAACACCACCGAATTAGTTTTAATGTTAATATTAATATTAATATTACACTCACAAATGCAACTTTTTTGTATATGAAATGAAAATTGCTCTAAGATGTGCTAGTTAATAACCAAAAAAAAAAGAAGAAAAAACTATTACTATTAGTTTTATGTTTTGTTACAAACTGCTTTAAAAGCTTAAGTTGATAGAGAGAGAACCAACAATTTAAAATATGGACAAAAAATAAATGATAGAGCATTTTGACTCGGGCAAACATCATGGACATCATGGAGAACTAGTTAGTATAATTTACTGTTAGGAAAAATATAATAATTTACTGTTAGGAAAATATATTGAAAAAACTATTTCTTGTGTCATGTAATTCTTGATATTCCAAAAACAAAGTCAATAAGGTCAAAGGACAGTCTCAAGTATACAGTTTATATGGAGCACAGGCCTCCCAAAAAATAACGGAGGCGTTCAAAGATTTACTCAGTCCAAACAAAGTTTTTGGAGGAAGCAGTGTTTGATCAAAAATCATTGGAATTTGTAAAGTTGATGAATGATTGCATCAGTAGAGGTCAACATCACACCATGAGAAAGGTTTTTAATTTCAATTGTTTTGTGAGGAGATTAATTGACAGAAGTTCTTTATACACCCTTTTGACTTATATGATTCAAAACATTTATGAGATGGTTCTAGTCATAAGTTGGTGAATAATAATATAATATATGGTGCTCAATTTGCATTATTATTATTATTGTAAGTCTCACATTGACTGAACATTGAACAAGAGTATGGTCATAAGTATACTTACACGGATGGGGTCAACGGATGATCAAGAAGGCCCCTAGATTAGTGACCTCAAATCTAAATTTTTTAAATGGGCTTACATTGCATAATATATGGGTGGATATGAGATGTCATTGAACCCTTTTATACACTCTTTTATTGTCAAAATTTTACACATTTCAAAATTATAACTTGCTTTTTACACCAACATTTTTCACTGTCTAAAATTTTTACTAGTTCTCTCTACAAATTTTATATTAGTTTGTATTCTCTAAAAAAATTTGTTCTCTATAAATTTCAGTTTTTCAGTAATTGTTGATCATTTTCTAGACTTGTGCGATTTATAAAGATACACTATTTTGGAATGTACCGTACAAACTTTCATACTATGTGATACACATAATTTATACATTTTATTATCTTTAAATTTGTCATTTTAATTATATTAGTTTATTTAATTAATATATTTTATTTTGTTTTGTAGGATTTAATATTTTGTTGCAACAAAATCAAAATATTGGTGATCAAACAATATTTAATTCTCTTATTCATACAAGAAAATATCCAAGAAAAATCCTACAACGAGAAGAAAGGAGGTGGAACAATATTGGTGTACAAGTCAAATCCAACAAGAGAAAGGAAAGTCCATCTAAAAGATCTTTTTAAAAAATTGATTGTCACTAGAAAGTTGAAATCTAGATGGAAAAGAATTAATACCTTATGCCTATAAATAGAGAGGAGATTATTAGGTTTTTTAATGTATTAGATTAGTTTAGTTTAGGAGTAAGAGTAGGAGTAGATTAAATTACTTTCATTGTACACTTGTTGGAGAATTGTCAATAAAGGGAGTTTTCTTATTTATTTTTAATCTTCTACTTTTTCTTTATTTTATTTAGTTTATTTATTTTCATATCTAGTTAATTTTTTATATCTAGGATGAATATGAAATTAAATAATTATTCATGATAACATTTGGTATCTCTTCTATTATTTATGATTTTATGTTTAATTAATTTCTCCTTCATGTTTCTTTATTGAAATACATTTGTTTTATAGTTCATATGTGATTTTAAGTTAATTAAGAGGTTTTGATAGATTATTGTTAAGATACATTTTTCATAATTCATGTTTTCTCGGAGAAGTTTTGATGGGTTATAGTTAATTTTTAAATTTTTATAGTCTATGTTTGTCCACGTTAATTGTAAAATTATTAAATTAAAAGGGAGGGAAGATCAAAATCATAGTTAAGTTATAAAAATAGAAGAGATTGAATTATTTATTATGTTTATTGTTTAATGGATTCAAAATCCTAGATTGTTTTCTTATTATTAGTTAGTTTAATTATAGTTAATCGATTCTAAATCTTTATTTTTAATTCGCCTAAAATATATATTAAGGATACATTAAAATTAATCTAATCTTTGTGGTTCGACTTGTACTTGTCAGTTCTTCAATTTAACACTATGCACTTACAGTACATAATTTTACAACATCAATTTTTTGGCGTCGTTGCCGAGGACTAGACTTAATTTTGTATTCCTTAATTTTTATTTATTCGGCTTAGTTTTTTTTTCTAATATTATTTTTATTTTATTTTATTTTTATTTTTTAGGATTATCGAAGCAGATCAATGGTGCGGAAAGACAAGATTATTGTTACGCTTTTCCTGGTATTTTGCATCTCAACTCAAAAAAATAGGGATAAATAACGTTTTGGTCACTGTAATGGGGTCATGTTTTCATTGTGGTTACCGAAACTTTATTTGTTACAATCGAATAACTGTACTTTCAAAAACTTACAAAATGGTCATTCCGTTCAATTTTCCGTTCAAAAAACAGACGGAATGCTAACTGTGCAAGTTGACTCCATTTTGTTTTGCTTACGTGGAGCACAGAAAAGGCAAGCAGACGGATTATATTAGCACAAACCAACAAAACTATTAACTACTTCACCTAAACAATTCCAAAACTAATAATAATAATAATAATAATAATAGTAATTTCAAAATAATAATAATAATAATAATAATAATAATAATAAAATACTATTAATAGTAATAATTTTAAAATAATAATAGTTTTTAATAATAATAATAGTATTACTAATAATTTTTAAATAATAATAATAATAATAATAATTTTAAATAATAATAATAATTTCTTTTTATTTTATTTTAATGGAGAATAAAAATGATTTGTCAAATTTACCCTTACTCAAAAAATTTAAATTAATAAAATAATAAGAATAATTCTTAATATCTTAATATCTATATATTAAGAATAATTGTATTTAAAAAAATATTTTTATTATTTTATTAATTTAAATTATTTGAGTAAGGGTAAATTTGACAAATCATTTTTTACTATCTGTCTATTTCACAATATTATTATTACAATTACAATTATTTTATACCATTTGGAATCCAAGGATCACTGCAATTTTAGTTTCCGGATCTAAAAATATTTCCGTATCTCATTCGTCATTTTTTTTATTACAAGAAAGGAGTTTAATTTATGTTAATATTAATATAAAAATATAAATTATATAAATTTGACAAATCATTTTAAAAATAATACAAGGATGTTTTATATCATTTAAAAATAATACAAGGATATTATTTAAGAAATTATTATTAGATAAAATATTTTTTAAAATATTTTATATCATTTGGAATCCAAGGGTCATTTTTTATTGCAAAAAGGAGTTTAATCTATGTTAATATTAATATAAAATAACACTTTAGTACTAAAATTTTTATATTTTTAAATAATAATAATAATTTCTTTTTATTTTATTTTAATGGAGAATAAAATAAAATAAAACTTCTTCGAAATTTGATAAAATATTTTTATATCCTAAAAATAAAACTACAAAGGACCCTTGGATTCCAAATGATATAAAATAATAGTAATTGTAATAATAATATTGTGAAATAGACAGATAGAAAATTATTATTGTGAAATTATTATTATTATTTTGTAATTATTATTTTTATTAATTAAAAATTATTTTTTTTGTTATTATTATTATTTTAATATTATTATTATTCTTAATGACTTGGCCTATACTCCGCTTTTTTATTATTAAGAAACGTTTCGGTAATGCTTGCGTGGAGTCAACTTGCAGAAAAAAATAGAGTCAACTTGCACAGTCAGCATTTCATCCATTTTTTGGACGAAAAATTGAACGGAATGACCATTTGTAAGTTTTTGAAAGTACAATTATTCGATTGTAACAAAAAAAAATTGATAAACACAATGAAAACCGGACCCTACTACAGTGACCAAAACGTTATTTATCCCCAAAAAAATAGTACCTTAGTTTTTTTTATTTTTTATTGTTAGTTAGAAAACTAATTGTCGCATTCATGCATTCACTCACGTAGAGCACATCCGATTTAGGATTTTACTTATTTATTTATTTTTGTCAAATATAAACTATGGTGATTGCTGGAGGATTGAGGTATGTCAAATTTTTCTTTCTTTCGTAATTCACATAGTTTTAGGATAATTTATTTGTTTACAATTTTTTTATTTTATTTGAGGATTTTCACCTTTAATCTAACATTAAGGGCAAAAGCATGTAACAAGAAAAGGTAGGAATTTCATCACCCTTCTTTGGCCCACAAACCACCAATTCATTTTTCATAACATTGCCTTAATAAAATCAAGTAGACGTTGGCCCTAGGACTTCGAGCTCAATTAGGATAAGGGACTCCAAGATGAGGCTAAATTTTAAATTAATCAAATTACGGGTGTCTATGCAAGTGGTTCAAAAGATAAACTCCTAAAGAATGTGTGATTATTCAATTAGTTATTGTACCCATGGAGAACCTCTCACCTTTTTTATACTTACCTGGCTAGTGGTGTGACTAATTCTGAATTTTGTGGACCTTAGGTGTAACTTGGAACAGTTAGAAACTATCTATATTTTATTTAGGTTAACCTTAGAATTAAGAATTTTATTTTATTTATTTATATAATAATTTTGCTTGGGATCAAAAATCCTATCAAAATTTTTGTGTACACCAAGTAAATCAATTTTTTTCAACTTATGAAAATCCTTATCTAAGTTCATAGTTATATCCATATTCGGATCCAAAACCAAAATATCCACAAGAATTATCAAATGAAGAAAAGGAAAAATTAAGTATCTTAGAAAAACTATGGAAGCTTTAATTGAAACTCTTTTTAATTTTATGCAAAACACAAATCAATTATTAGCTGGAAAACTAATTGTTGTATTCATGCATTCACTTACGTAGAGAATCATGTTTAGGTTTTTATTTATTTATTTATTTTTGTCAAATAAAAGTAGTGGTGACTACTAGAGGATTGAGGTACGTCAAATTTCTCTTTCTTTCATAATTCACATAGTTTTAGAACATTTTATTTGTTTACAATTTTTTTATTTTATTTGTAGATTTTCATCTTTAATCTAACATTAAAGGCAAAAACATGTAACAAGATAATGTAGAGATTTCATCACCCTTTCCTTGGTCCACAACCACCAATTCATTTTGCATAATCTTGCCTTAATAAAATCAAGTAGACGTTGTCCCTAGGACTTCGAGCTCAATTAGGACAATGGACTTCAAGAGGAGTCTAAAATTTAAATTAATCAAACTACTGGTGTCTAGGCAAGTGGTTCAAAAGGCAAACGCCTAAAGAACGTGAGGTTATTCAATTAGTCACCATACCCATGGAGAGACTCCCACATTTCTTACACTTACATGGCTAGTGGTGTGATTAATTTCGAATTTTGTGGACCTTAAGGTGTAACTTGAAATAGTTAGGAGATGTCTAGATTTTATTTAGGTTAACTTTAGAATTAGAAATTTTATTTTATTTATATATTTTTTGTGACTTTCGTGTTTAGTTGTTTATTTGTTTTGTGATTTGTGAAAAGATTGACTCCTATTATAATTGGAATAATAATTTTGCTTGCAATCAAGAACCTTATCAAAATTTTAATGCACACCAACTAAATCAATTTTTTCCAACTTATAAAAATTCTTATCTAAGTTCATATCCATATCCATATTCGGATCCAGAACCTCAATATCTACAAGAATTATCAAATGAAGAAGAGGAAAACTTAAGTACCTTAGAGAAAACTACAGAAGATTTAATTGAAACTCATTTTAATTTTATACAAAACACGAATCAAGCTATATATGGTCTAGAAATTCAAAGGAGTCGGTTAATTACCATATTAAATAACAAGAGGTGAGTGAATTCTCTAGTAACTCTGAGATTAATTTTGAAAATCTTGATGGTTGTGAAAACGATGAGAAAAATGAAAATTATGGATTTAATTCTACACACTTTGAGTCAAACCAATCTGAGGAGTTAAACAATTCTAAATTGATTGATCGTGTCACATTTAATGAGTTAGTTGAAAGAAAATAAAAAAAAGTCTACAAGCCTAAAGCTCCCTAACTTGAAAAACTTATCCTAAAAAAAACACCTAGTGATTTTGTGGACCAATCCATTGAATTAAGCATGATCCAAGAGTTGTCCATGACCCAAGAAATAATTGAAAATAAACTCTTGATTGAAAATGATCAAATTAATTTTTTTTAAATCACCTTGACCAAAATTGAAATGAATCTAAATATTTAGATAAGGTTAACGAATTGTTGAGATCCACTACACATAAGTCACCCAAATTGGAACATACATTTGAACCAATTCGTTCACACTTTGAGCATATTAGTGAATTTTTTCTGAGGTAGATTTTAAGCACACTCCTGATGAAAATTGTTACTATTTTAATTTCCTAGACTTCCAAAAAAATCATGAAAAATCCACTCATCTGCCCATATATGCATCACTTTTTTATCATTACATATATTTTAGGATGTATAAAATTTGTAGATATGTATTATTTTTTTTCCTCCTAACTCCATTTTCTTGCAGAACAAATGTCCCACATACAATGTACAATTCTTTCTTTTCTTTGTTCTCTATTTTTCATTTGTATACATTGAGGACAATGCATGATTTAGTATGGGGGAGTTTGTTTGTATTATTGTATTAGATTTTTTTTTCTTTTTAGGAAAATATAGAAAAAAAAAAAAGTAAAAAAAAAAAAATTAAAAATTTTGTTTTACTTTTTATGAGTTGGATTAATTCTAATAAGTGTCTGTGGAATTGAAACTCATGAGTAAGAATAAAATATTTAGAACTCTTGAACCTTTGATTAGATACGAAATCTTAGTTTGAAACACCATTTTGATCAGTAAAATAAAATTTGTATACATTTTTGCACTATACATTTGCACTAATTCTTAGTTGTGGGGTATAAACTATGATTCGAGCAATATCAAAAAAAAATTTGAAAAAACAAAGAAAAAAATTTGAAAAATATAGAAATAAATAATTGTTTCAATGTCCATTGAACGAAATAACTGGGTATCCAAGCCTCAGGAAGCATCGATATTCACGCTGAAAAGTGTGATGGATAAAAGCAGTTTGACTTGTCTAGTTTTGTGACCTTTGTTACTCGAGTTAGTAAGCCCTTAAGGGTGTCTCTACACCTAGTGCCCTAAACCCAACTGGTTTGGGAATCATTTGTTCAACGCTCGCTACATGAGTAACTTTGAAAAGCCTAAGAAAACGAGATATTGCACAAGTCAATAAAAAATTTTAAAAAAAAGGGAAAAAAAGAAAATTAGTTTGCTTGATTTTCATGGTAAAAATCCCTAATAAGAGTTACATCACATACACATGCATCCATCACATGGAATTAATTTTATGAAGGATAGTGTCTAGAATGCAAATATAATATTTTTGATAATGTGAAAGAGTAACTTTGAATTTAATCTTGCTTTTGTATAATGTCCATGTATACTGAGAAATTTTCTTTCTATTTCATAATTGGTTGAACTCAAAAAAAAAATTATTTTGAATTTTGTGGGTATATTCACTGTAAAACCTCATGAGACACAACTCGTCCACTTAAAGTAACCTTGGGGCTTAAAGGGTTGTTGCACATGTTTAGTGCAATCGTGTGTTCCTACTAAAATGGGGTAGTTTTGATTTTTATTTGATTTTGATTTTTTTTATTTTACTCGAGTACGAGCAAAAGCTAGGTATGTGGGTATTTGATTGACACATAATTCATATATTTTATTATCCTTAAATTTATCATTTTAATTATATTAGTTTATTTAATTAATATGTTTTATTTTATTTTGTAGGATTTACTATTTTGTTGCAATAAAGTCAAAATCTTAACAATATTTAATGCTCTTATTCATGTAAAATATCCAAGAAGAATCTTACAACGAGAAGAAAAGAGGTGGAGCAATCTTGGTGTCCAAGTCAAATCCAACAAAAAAAAATTAGGTTCATCTAAAAGATCTCTTTGAGAAATTGATTGTCACTAGGAAGTTGAAACCTAGATAAAAAATAATTAATACCTTATGCCTATAAATAGATGAGATGATTAGGTTTTTTAATGTATTACATTAGTTTAGTTTAGGATTAGGAGTAGGAGTAGGAGTAGATTAAATTATTTTTTTATTGTACGTTTGTTGGAAAATCGTCAATAAATGGAGTTTTCTTGTTTATTTTTAATCATCTACTTCTTTTTATATATTTTAGTTAGTTTCTTTATTTTCATGTATAGTTAATTTTTTATATCTAGGATGAAGATGAAATTAAATAATTATTCGTGATAATATTTTTCATCTCTTCTATTATTTAGGCTTTTATATTTAATTGATTTCACCTTCATGTTTATTTATTGAAATACCTTTGTTTTATAATTCTTATGTGATTTTAAGAGTTTTTGATAGATTACTATTAAGTTATGTTATTCATAATTCATGTTTGCTCGAAGAAGTTTTGATGGATTATAGTTAATCCTTAAATTTTCATATTCTATGTTTGTCCACGTTAATTGTAAAATTACTAAATTAAAGGAAAAGAAGATCAAAATTATAGTTAAGTTATAAAAATAGAAGAGGTTAAATTATTTATTATGTTTATTGTTTAATGGATTTGAATTCCTAGATTATTTCCTTATTATTAGTTATTTTAATTATAGTTAATCAATTCTAAATCTTTAATTATTTCTAATTCGCCTAAAATAGATATTAAGGATACATTAAAATTAATCTAGTCTCTGTGGTTCGACTTGTACACTTGCCAATTTTTCAATTTGGCATTATGCACTTCCAGTACATAATTTTAACACATCACTTTGCACTGCTTAAGTATATTCTTCTATTTAAAAAGATAAAACTTATTTCATGATTTTATTTATGTTATTAATTGGGAAGTAAACCAACTCATCAAGCACCTCAATGCATTGGTGAAGTGGTTTGGTATCATGAACTCAAAAGTCTAACCTATCCAAGCTATAGTTATCAGAACTGGACCGGAGATCGAACCAGCTAAGGCACTAGTTCAACGGTTCAATGGTTCAACTATTTGAACTGATGGTTGAATCGGTTAAGTCGGATTACTATATTTAAATATTTTAAAAATATTTTAAATAATTAATAATACGAAGTACAAAATCATATATTTTATATGAGAAACACAAATTTTTAGTAGAGACCAATGATAACATAACTCTATTAAATAACAAATAAATTGAAAGAAAAAAAAAAAAGAAGTGACTTTATCTCAAAATTTAAAGTTGAAAAAGAATTTAAAAATATATTAATAATACCAATGAATAAAAAATATCAAGAATAAAAATCATATTAAAAAGATGAAAGAATATATTAATAAATATAAATAATAATAAAATATATTAATGAGTAAAAGAATATGTTAATAAATACAAACATCATGTCAATTCTTTTGCTTAATTACTTTACCTTCATTCACAATGTATAGTGCCCATAAACAACCACTTGTTAAAATTATGCAAGAATAGGCCCACATGAAGCATGGTGAATACTTAGTCAAAATAAAATATGCCGAAGCATATTCCAATATTCTCACACTTCATTCTCAGTAGCCACAGTAGGGGTGTTCACCGATAAAAAAAAAACCTGATCAAACCGGTCCGAACCAAAACAAATACTTAAAGCACCCAAAATAGGGTACCGATACCGATACCAATTGAATCGGTATACCGAACTTATTAACCGGTTCAATACCTAATCGGTACCAATTTTTACCTTGCTAAAACCAACCCCATTTTTAAGCCTAGCTTTCCTTAAGCCACAATTTGGCCCAAGAAAAAAATAAGACTTGAAGGTCTTTTTATAAGAAAAACTCTAGTTGGTAGTCTTTTTATAAGAAAAACTTCCTTAGACTTTTATAAATTAACTAATGTGGGATTTGGCTATTAAAGTCTCACTTGATAGTATTTTTATAAGGAAAACTTTCTTAGACTTTTATAAATTAACCAATATGAGACTTGACAATTAAGGTCTCACTTGTAATTTTTTATAAATTAACCGTTTTTTATAAATTAACCAATGTGGGACTTGGAGACGACCGAGTATTAAGGACTTCACTTGTTAGACTTTTTATAAGAAAAACTTCCTTAAATTTTTATTAATCAATGTGGGACTTGCAAATCAATGTGGGACTTGCAAACAACCATATTCTATCCGATTAATTAAGACTTTTATTCTAGACTTTGGAGCAAATCTCTTATTAAAGTTGCAAGAATGTAGGGCTTTCCCAATTTATTAATAAATAAATTAAGTTTATCTAATTTATTTTTACCAATTAACCAATGTGGGACTTGAGAATTTACCTTCACTTGGTAGTTTTTTATAAGAAAAACTTTCTTAACATTTTTATTACTCAATGTGGGACTTCTAAACAATCATATATATGTGTTCTTTAATATGTGTTCTCTTGTCTTGTCAATATTTCATATTGTCTAATTTGTGTTCTCTTGTCTTACCTTTATTTTATAAATAGGGGTGACCACCAATAATTTCATCAAGTCCTAAATATTCTAATATGTCTTTTCTTATGTTATTTCTATTTTTTAAATAGAGAATACTTCAAGCCAATTCTACAAGGCTAAGTAAAAAAATTATTTAAAAAGAGATTTTGACCGGTACAATTGGTTCGATCTGGTGTGTACAAGACGTATGAAATTGGTAATTGGTATCGAAAATCAATTTGTATCTAATCGGTCTTTAACCGATTTTTTTTATTGAACCGACCAATTTAGACCGGTTTAGTTCACCTTGAAATTCAAAATTACCGAAATTGTTGAACAGTCCTAATTCTCAATTTCCCACCTCCCCTTCTCATTACTTTCTCTCTCTCTCTCTCTTTTTTCAATATGTATTCTTAGTATATCAATGGAGTCCATCTTTTTTTCTTTTCTTTTTTTCCTATTGTGTACTTACTCTTTTCTTTTTAAAAAAATATTAAATGATTATACAAACAAACCTTCAGTCAAAAAAATGAAATTTCAGAAAAGTTTGAGTATTTCTTTTTGATATTTCTCTAGTTCATATGAATAACCTTTGATTTCTTGAAATAATGGCAAAATCTTAGTTTTTAAGTGGCTGAGTTCGACCGGGCTGGTTCTTTCACAGCCGATCGATTCATCAATTTTCTAAAAAATTGATCGACTCAATCCAACCTGTTGAACCAGTCGGGTAGGGCCTATTTTAATAACTATGATCTTAAATGATCTATTTTTCACAATAATTTATCTATTATACTCTTATTATTAATTGTTATATTTTTATTTTCTATGTATATTTATGGAGCATTACTAGTAATGTGCAGAAAACTATGCAATTAAATGAGAATTTAAATATGAACAATTTTGTCATTTTAACCTCTTTCTTAATATGCGCAAAAAGTCAACCAAGATTTTTATCTTGGAACGGATAGAGTATACTATTAACACTTGGCACTTGTGTATGTAATTGGATTTTAAAAAGTTTGATAAAAATGAAGTTACATCTTGTAAGTGTCCCCCAACGATCACATGGTGATCACACATCACCATGCGGGAGGAAGGAGGAGAGAGAGATTAGAGGTAGAAAGTGATAAAATTCTAGAGTGAAGATTTTATAAAATTTTAGAAGAAACTAAAAAATGAATGGGTTATTTACACTTTCTATTATATTTTTTAAAAAAATTACAACAAAAGTGCATCCAGAAAATATTTACAGAATTAATACATTTTCAATATTTTATTTATAAAATTAGTGAATTTAGTATGCCTTTAATTTAGTTGGGTGTTTTAATGGGTTGCTGATGTGACAAATCAGTTTTGTAATTATGTAACTGTTCCCGGTTGTTTCTCTTTGCTGTGACAATTTGAATTGCATGTCAAACCCGAGTAGTCGTGCATTCTGTATATGGTGCAGCTGGTAACCAAACCTTCATATAAAGGTAACCATTTTAGTTTATGTAGGTAACCAAATAGTCATAAAAAAAATTTCAAAACAGTTACCAGGTGTTACATGTATTTGTTTTCTTTATCTTGTTAAACCATGATGAAATCAGAGAGTAGTCGTATGATTTTCCTCCTACTTAATGTAAGAAGAAAAAAATGCAAAATATTATTCAATATTGTGTAACATAATCTCGGTTACTTTACATCAACAAAAAGGTGCAGTTGGTAGCCAAACCTTCATACAAAGGTAACCATTTTAGTTTTTGTGGGTAACCAAATAGTCATAAAAAAATTCAGAACAATTACAAGTGTTACATGTATTTTTTTTCTTTATCTTGTTAAACCATGATGGAATCAGAGAGTAGTCGTGTGGTTTTCCTCTTACTTAATGTAAGAAGAAAAAAATGCAAAATATTATTCAATATTGTGTAACACAATCTCGGTTACCTTACATCAATAACAAGGTGCAGTTGGTAATCAAACATTCATACAAAGGTAACCATTTTAGTTTTTGTGGGTAACCAAATAGTCATAAAAAAAATTCAGTCTCGGTTGAACGAAGAGTCGTCGAGAGGATACTGAAGCTATAGAAGGCCATCTCGTCAATTCCTGCACAAATAATTGATGGTTTGTCGTCGTTTCTTCCTCCGATCGGAGCTCTCTTTGATCGGCGGAGGCTCTCTTTGCTTGTGGGACGAATCTTCTCCTTCTTCTCATTGGTGTTTTAGACAACGGTTTTGAGTTCTCATTGGCGGTAGAGGAGGAGGATGAAGAGGAGGAGAGAGGAGGCGGCAGAGGAGGAGGATGAAGGGGAGCAGAGAGGAGGTGGTGAGAGAATGACGGATGAGAGATATATGGTTTAATATGTTTGGTTATTGTATTGCACTCTTTTTATAATTATTTTGTGAATGCACTAATCTTGTAATTACTTTCTAATTGTTGTATAGTAATATAAAGAACCCAAAATGAATATAGAGAAAGTGGGAATCTATATATACTTATGCTCAAATTTGATATATGGGTTGGCTCATATTCATTTATGATTGTCCACTTAATTTTCACCTCATTTAAACTCAACCCATATAAATTCAAACTCACTTATGTCAGTCCAAACTCGCTCACACCCGTCCATTTGTCGGGTTTAGTCATGACTAATAAAATTTGGAATATGTAAATTATAAAGACATTTTTTTTTCAATGGAATTTGTAAATTATGGGGACATTTTTTTTTCAATATTTTTTATAAAATATAAAAAAATGTTTAGTTTTACTAGTGTTGACATGGTTTGTGTAATTGTGTTGTTATTTTATATAATTATTTTGTTATTTTATATTATCATTAAAGAAAAGAGGAATCTTGTGTAGGGATGGTAATGATGGGATGCGATTTCAATTTTTCAATGATTTGAAACTGCAACGGTCTTAAAAAATCTTGAATCAGAAATGCACCGCACCGGTACTAGTTTAAAATTTTTCTATACCAAAACTGCATCGGCCACTTTATATTTTGAACCGCACTGCACCGACTTCACCGATTAAAAACCAATAATATTTTTTACTTAATTTTTATTAAATTAATTTAATATTTTTACAACACATTATAATAACATTGAAAAATAGGTCAAAATATATTAACAAGTAATATAAGAATATATGTTCAATTGAAATTAAGATAGCATAATTAAAATTTTAACATTATTATAATTTTAATATATATCAACTATATATAAAAAAAATTCATAAATTAACTTATATACAAAAAGCAAAAATAATGGAGATATAATACTATGAAATATGAAGATATAATTAAAATACAAATATATATGGAGAGGTTCAAGGACCGGTGCACCAACAGCTAGTTCAGAAGCAAATACTAAAATCACATCGTTGATCGTACCCAGATTAATTTTTTTTTGCAGGTGAGACCAACAATTCAAATAAAAACCGAGCGGTTCGATGCAGTTCAACATGTTTCGGTTTAAATCGTCATCCCTATTCTTGTGAAACAAATTTCTTTTTACAGGTGGGAGGGAGTTGATTTAAAAGTGACTTGAACTAATATTTAGTTTACTTGATTTAGAGTTTTCTTTGTACTGGTTTTAGAATCTGTTCTGATAATTGTCATACTTAAATTATACTGTTGAGTTGAGAGATTATCTTGGGTTTAGCATATTAAATCTCGTCCCTGGCTCCCTTATTCATCCATGTTATTTACACCCTGTCAGCCGAAAGGAAAAAGAAGATATTTTAATAAAAATTTCTACTGAAAAATGCCAAAATGTTGATACTATACTGGCTCAGTAAACGGCTCCTGCTAATTCATTATTTGCTCTGTCCCTTGTTAATTACTAATTAGTAAAACACCTGAGATTGCTGAAAGGTTATATTTGATCTTGCAGTTCATTACATACTTCTTCCATTCATCCAAATTAATAAATCCCCAGCTAGGGTTTTCTCTATTCGGTTTAATTTGTAAATCACCAAAAGAATTAGTTGCATCTAAAATCGACTCGACTCGACTCCCCAACCAAAAATCAAGAGGGGGCAACACTAAAGAAAATAGAACAGAATACAATTTAAAGAAAATCAGACAGTGAACAAAAATACAGCTTAAGAAGTTCTGATTCAAAATGATACATTACAGCCTAGCCATCTCCACCTTGCCTCGATCCTAGAAAGCCCAGAGTAGGTTAGATTATATAAATTAGACTGAAGGGTTCCTTGGCTTCCCATTTAACATGCTTCCACTGCCACTAACCAAGAACTGAAGCTACACCACTAACAAATCTTCAATCCAATCTCGGCAATAACCTCCTATCTCTTTTGACCCAACCAGCGTGCAAACATCAACCTTTAAGAAACTCTACCAACTGGTTTATAGGAAGTAATCTGGCGTCCTTCGGGTTACATCAGGTTCTCCTCTCCTCGGAGCTGGCTCAAACTGCAAAAAAATTAAATTGTGAGGACGCATATCATACTTTTTATTTTGCCACAAAGATTACTGCGTACTAATATAGGGGTCCGGGGAGATGGAATAGACTTGCTGTTTTTGCAGCTTGTACGGTTGTACGGCATGGGAATGGATGTGATTGTGACTGAATATAAAGAAACAGGATATTAAGAGTGTGTGCGTGATTGTGTGT
The DNA here is from genome assembly GCA_020205605.1 of Panax ginseng. Taxonomy (NCBI): domain Eukaryota; kingdom Viridiplantae; phylum Streptophyta; class Magnoliopsida; order Apiales; family Araliaceae; genus Panax; species Panax ginseng. The sequence goes on along the minus strand of CM035133.1, from coordinate 132,791,628 downwards.
ACATATACTTCTGTGTGTGTATAGAGAGAAAGAGAGAGACCTGGATAAATGTATGCCCATTGCAATCATCAACTTCCAAAATAGATGCCATGTTTCCACAACGATAACAATAATTCGGAGCACTAAAAATAGTTACAACTTTTTGCTCCTGTCATATACATTATAGATTCAGGGAAAACACAATTTAGTAATTTAATAAAAAAAAAAATCTGAATGGACTCAATCTAGGAAGCCTAAATAATTACATGTCCCCAGTTAAATCCCTCCATAACCAACTGATGTGCTCTACCAATAAGCTTCAGGTTGTTGGTGTGGTTAAATTGATCGGATATATCCTGCAAAAGATTTATCACTTCTCAGGACATAATTACTACAAGGAAAAGAGGACCAAATGACTGGAATCACAGGGATAAAAATAATACTTGACCAAAAGTGTATCCAGCACCACGGGGAGATATACCCCAACCACAGCGGTCACCTGGGTCAGACCACAAAAGATCACACATTGGGCCTTCATGTGGAACTTCTTGAACACGATCAAAATTTCTAATATTATCAAGTGTTTCAATGGAAGGAGACAATCCACCATGCAGACAAAATATCTCCGATTCAACCTAGTATTTCACAGGGAAAGAAACAGCATGATTGAATCAGCGGCTTTGAATAGACAAAATAACTTGATGTCAGTTTGGCATAGCAGGGCGAAGTCATAGAATTATTTACATATGTCCAATTTGAGCACCTCTATAAGGTAAAGGTCGATGAACATATAAGGGTAATCACCACAAAGTTATTGGGTTCAGTAGTTGCTTCTATAAAGATATTGCAGCGATAGAAATAGTGACGGAGAGAAAAACAAGATTTTTTTAATGTCCTTTTCTACTTGCCTTCTTCAAAGAGACAACAGGTTATGGCTGTGATTTAATGGGTTGGCACTGAAATCAATATATCTAAAGTTTTACACGATCACTAAATATTTAATAATACTGTTCCACAAAATAAGCTATTTGGAAATTTGCAGATATTAAGGATATACTTTTTTTTTCATTTATATCCCTAAATTAACTTGTTTAGTAGTGTAGTGTGATAATGAAATTATGATACCAAACTTGAGAATAGTGTCATTTTATACTACTATCATAAAAAATGGACTCTTTTGTAGGACCTTATTTTTTTACAAATGGGATTTTTTGTGTGGAAAGGAGTGAGTATTAACTAACAGAATTAATGTTGTGCTGCATTTTTAAAGGAATGGTAACAAATATATTGAATTTAGACAGTGATCAATGGTAAATTAATATTAATCACCAGCAGCTTGTCTGAGTTGTCTCTAAGCTCATTCAAAAGATAGCATTACCAAGAGTAAATTCTGGTCCTTGTCCATTGCTTCAAACTTTTTTGCAGAAAATTAATAAGGGGATCAAGTAAACAACACATTAGCATATTACAGAATGACAAATTCTGACTAAATGGAAAACTGCCTTATCATGAGTTTGCATCTATGTTACACAGACTCTTCACTATGCCCTAAAGTACCCATGTCCGACACCTAACACTCGGACAATATTGGACACTTCATTTTAGTGTAAAAAATTTGGCAAATTGAGAGGTACCCGTGTCGGACTCTTCAAAATACCGTGTCCAACCGGACACTCCATTTGAATCTGTGTATCATTGGTTTGCATCACTAACAGCAGAGCCACAAAATTAGATGCTAAACTAGATACCGAAAAAGGTTTGTAAGCCCTCTTCTAAACGAACGTAACACTCAAATGCACACAAAAATAATGTAAAAAATCTAAAAGAATGAAACCAAAAAAAAAAAAAAAAGAGACAGACAGACTTCCACTAAATACAATATTTCTTATAGGGGAGAGGTGAGAAGTGTAGTCATCTAATCTCAATAAAATTTAGTAAATTATAAGAAAAAATATAAATAACAATTATATGAAAGGAGATATGTTTTACTCTGTAATTAAGGTGGGAAAACTTGTATGTATATAGAGGGATGAAGGGCATAACATTGCTAGGGAGCTTAATCAAAGAATCGTGATAGAAAATGTAAGAACAAATATACACACTAACCAGTGCAGTCAGTGGAAAATAATCAAAAAGATCTGTAAATATCTTCCAAACATTAGCATTGCCGTACCTGCAAACAAATGGAAACCCTCATATACCAGCAACAATACATAAAGCAAAATAAGTACAGCATAAATACATGCAAGTAGCAAAAACAAATCCTAAAAAGTTGACCATACAACCATTTATTCATATTGGTGGTTACATTTAGAATGAATCTAACTACACCACTGTTTTCAGTTAGTACAAGAATATGTTTCCATTTAAGTTTTGTTACAAACTGCTCTAAAAGCTTAAGTTGATAGAGAGAGAACCAACAATTTAACATATTGATGAAAAATAAATGACGCAGCATTTTGACTCAGGCAAACGTCATGGAGCACAATGGTGAACAGACTTACTTGCGTGAGGCATTCATCATAAAATCCATAGACTTGAGTAATCTGCACATAGAGACAAACAATCTTCAGCTCATTGCATTAATTGCAAAGAATTTACGTAAAGCGCAGTACTATGATAAAAGATAGAAATATATTAAGGAAAAGGTAACTTGTAAACCAAGGGAATGTAATTAATGAGAATGGTGATATGAATGACCGCATGATTTTCATTCTGGACTTATTTTCTATCATTTTTAAAAAAAAACAAAAAGGACTTGTGAGAATCTCCATAAACTTTTCAGGTTCAGGTCAGAACCATGGAAATGGATCGTGAGTAATGTGATAGGAATATGAGAGACAACACTATGCTCATTCTTAACTTAGTTAACTAGGTTTGCCAGTTAAATCACTTCAAAGTATTGCTCTAGTTAGATTAACCGGCCATATAACTCAAGTAGCTAACTGCCTAAGATTGCGGATTAGCCTAATGAACTACAAATGCAAGGATGAGCTCCTCTTGATAAGCCAATCAAAGAACCATATGCAAGTTTAGATGAGCTAGGATGCAGCAAAATTTCAACAAGGTTGGCTCGAACAAGTGTCAGACACCAGCATAAGTGTAAAGTGGACAACATCTGACACACACTTGACATTTGAGTTTGCGCTTACACAATTAAATACAATTTTTTTTCCTACCGAGATTATTGAACAACGGACTAAACATGTTGAAAAAACTTATGATTTCTTTTTGTTTTTAAATATACAAAGGACGTATAGCTTTAAAAGGAATAAATAAATTGTTCTTATCACAGCAGAAGTAGCTAGAGCTTATGAAGCACAGATAGGCCATGATGGGCAGCATATGTGCATGCTCTGGATACATTTAGATATGTAGTCTATCCGTATCCATTAATTGTAAAATTAAAACTCCCAGATACGTATCCTAGGTGTATCCAACTAAACATATCTAGCTTTTCCATCTTAAGCTCTCTCTCTTTCAGGTGATGTGCAAACACACACAGAATCAGTGTTAGTGCATTATCAATTATTAACTGCATATATAATATGTTCTTATTTAATATGTTTAAATGCTTACAGTTTAAACATGTAAATTAAACTGGTAATTATTTTCTTTTCTTTTTTAAATAATTAAATGCTTACAGTTTAAACATGTAAATTAAACTGGTAATTATTTTCTTTTCTTTTTTAAATAATTAAATGCTTACAATTTATAAAACTGGTAATTCCTTTTATTTAAAGGGAATGTTCTATCTTTGAAGTGCAAGTCATTGCTTTTGTTAAAAGTACATATTACGTTGCATTGATGTGCGACTTCTTTTATTTTTTATTTTTTGTGCAACAAAGAGCTAATTTGTGAATGATCTATTTATCATAATATCATGGTCATTGTATTCTTATTCTTATGTTATTTGGTGTTAGTTTTATTTTTTATTGCAAAACTAGTACTGTAGTTTTACTTGTTTATTTTTATTTTTAAAGATAAAACTGATATTAAATATAAAAAAAATTAATTAATAAATGTATGGTGTCATATCCATATCCTAATTCATTTATGAAATTTTGGATCCATGGACTCATATCCTAATGCACCGTATTTATGCTTCCTATAGAACTAAAAACATGCATTTCAAAAAACAAAATATAATGGGAAACCATACATAAGACTGTATAAAGCAACCAGTTGTCTCAGACACCCAAATAGGATACTCCTTCAGCTCTTAGAACTAGTCATTATCCAGACTCTAATTCCTAAAAATGAGGCTGTAGATACGAGAAAACAAGAAGAATAAAAATATCATGATTATAAAATGTTCATTTGAAACTTTGACAGTGCATAGCAAAACTATGTAATAAATTACCTGTCGGCTTTCATGATTCCCTCTAAGAATTGTGATTCGCTGATGATAACGCACTTTGAGAGCCACTAGAAGCTGAATCAGGAAGCAAGATACCATAAACCAGTACTAATAACGCTCATTTCAATAAGCAAATGATACATGAAAGTTTAGGACAGCAAATGCACTGAAATATTTTTAGATAATTCAGGCTTCGTTTGTCTAAAAGTTCGTTCATGTTGATCATTTGTTAAACAATTTTAAATGCACATGTAGATGGTTTATAATCAAGCTGAGGTTGAAGAACAGTATTCAGCTTCTTTAGGCTTGAATCAACTAGTCTAATACTCACTACTCTGTTCCAAAATTAGATATACTTTTTGACTTTTTATGTTAATTTGCAAAGATCGTAAAACTCAAAACCGATAAGAATTTATTTTATTTTAGTACAAACAACATTAACTATTATAAAATAACTAAAGAAGTACTAATGACCATATTTGTTGCTTCCAAAACTTAAAAGAATTCATATCAATTTTGAATTTTAAGATTTCGCTAAATGACTTTAAAAACCAAAATATATCTCTAATCTTGGAAGGGAGGGGGGTATATATTATTTCATATATTAATTGTCTTAAACAATACACGAATATAGTATATGCTTTTATTTTAATATACACTACTACAAATAAAATATAAGTTAGTGGTGTATAAATATGCATTTTAAAGTTTTACTTGAGCCCTTCCATATTGCAGATAAGTTTAACCATTGGAATCACAATTGATGTAAGAGTTAAAAAATGATATGTTTATAAAGGTTAAGAAACTTAAATTAGTAGAGTTGAGCTAGGCTCAAGCTCTTTGAAAAACCAAGAAAGCAGAGCATATAACACATCTATGAAGCTCAACCCTGCTAGGGCTCCAAGTCACCTTGAAAACTAAAGCTGGAGGTGGAGAGCTCTAAGTTAAGCTTGCTTGGTTTGGTTCATTTGCAACTCTATGGATATAGGTATATAGTTTCAAAAATAGTATAGAAAAACAAGAAAAAAATACTAGAATAACACAACCAAAAAAAAAAAATCCTCTTTTCACAGTTATAATAAAGCTCGTGGTCAAGTCTCTTACCGTGACAGTTTCAACCGAATAATACCCACGATCCACATAATCTCCCATAAACAAGTAATTTGTATCTGGACACTGCCATAAGAAAACGCAGCAGCAAAAAGATAAAGAATAAGAATAAAAAACATAGACCGAGCAAAATGATAATTCTTACAATGATATAAACAATTACATAAGTAATTGCAACACCTAAATAGATGCAGGGATCCTCAAACAACTACAGAACGTAACAAAAGTTTCTGCCTGTTGGCTACCTGGCTCTCAAAAAACTCAAATGGACACATCCCGGATATTAGTGGTACAGATTCCTAAATAAGAAATTCCTCCAACGAAAAAAAAATCAAAAAAAGAAAAAGATGATCAGAATATTTCAACCATCGGGTTTAGGAATGACTGAATGACCAAAACTTTACACACTATTTTAACTATCCAATGTATCCTCCATTTATTGGATGGTCTAAATTCAAGGCTTTGCCCAAGGGCGCGGGGGTCAGGAGCTATTTCCCCATTTTCGCACAGTCTAATAATCAGCTTACTTGCACACGTAACCCATCCTATTAGGGGCAAATGTTTTGGGTTTACCGCTCCCCAATCCCCATTCTCGTCCTTAATTTTTAGGATATGCTTAGAATTCTCCTAAACCAATTATTTTCAATATATATATATATATATAAAGGCATATTAGAATGTCAGAAAACTTTACCCGATGAAGCAAGATACTGATCATTTGGTCAATAATTTTTTTAAATGACCTTTATATAAAGCTCTTCCATTTTCAAGATAATGTATCACTTGGAGAATGCAGAACTATATTAAAATTTTAAAAGGTGAAAATATTACTAAGTATGTTTTACCTTCATTATATGACTAATGATTCAAAATATAGAGTGAAAACACAAAAGAATATTGTATATATATGAAAGGATATGGAAGTGATGGAACATGTGGAACAAGGTTTAAAATAAAGACACTAACATTTAGTTCCCTTGTTCTTTTATCAATCTATCCATATAAATCATAAAAACAAGAACACCTCTTAGGTAAAGGTGCTGGGCTCTAAAAAGACCTTAGTTCTCATCCAAAGGTACATTGATGCATCAATACTAACTACAAAGGTGATCAAAAAGAGAAAATATGAATGATGTAAACACAATAGTCTCCTCATATTAATAGCACCAAGTCTCCTCATAATTATAGGTTTATAGCACCATGTTACAAGTTTGAACGTACAAGGATAAAATGATATGAATATACCAGAATCGAGATCAAATGTGTCGCATAGCATTTCAGCTTGATACAGAAAGATAAGACCACACTCCATGTTCAATACCATTCCTTTGGAGTTTGGATGGTCTAAAACTATAATGCACCTAGCTCAAAATACAGAAGAAAAAAACACCAGAACAGAGAGCATAAACATAACTGATGTATACCTTTCCTCCAATGCGAAAAAGTTCCGCAAGATCATGAAATTGCCCATGAATGTCGCCACATATGGTCACAGGGCTTTTTACAGGCTTCAGGGCAGGAAACAGAAACCAAAGAATCATTCAGATATTGGTAAAACTCATTACTGTTGCAGGAAAAAAACAACAGAAAATTTTCTATATTTTAGTTATGTTACAAACTTCATGCAAGTGCCTGTATATAGATCTCAAAGCATATAATGCAAACAAGAGGTGTTGTCACTAAATTAAACTTTATAAGTCAAAGGTATAAAGTACAACTAGAACTATCAAGTCTATCATGTATGTGTAGACTTTATTGTAAAGCATGAAAAAGGAAATGGCAAGAATGAAAGGTTTTTTTCTTCAGGTTTATAATCATCATAGCTTGAGGTCCTCTTCTTACCTCTCACTAAACCAAATGTAATTATGTGACATTGCATCAAGTGTTCAAGATGATAAATCCTCTCACCCCTACTCCGTTAAAAGGAATAACATTAAAGAAAACAAATATAATAATGTAATAAATGAATGTTTAAACTTATCAGAGTAAAAAAGAGAAGAATGACAGTAAGAAGATAAGAAGTATCTAAGTTATCCCTAAAGCTATGACCTAGATTACACAAGCCTTGCAGTTAGGATCTCGCTTGCGTTTTATTATAACCATAAATAAGTCGAATCAAGTAGAGTTTTATCTTGGTGAGCTCGTGCAAAAAAAATAAAAAGTCAACTCAAGTTTATAAACGAGCCTAGATGAGGTGTTTGTGCTCAACTCTAAACGAATTGTTCACAAATGGTTAGCTCAACCAAGTCGGGCTCAAGTTTTTACATGATTAATGTATAAATTATAATAATTATTATTATCTTCATCAACAATTTAATATTAGTAAGATTATTTATTATTTAACTATTATTAAATGAGTCAAGCTCGAGGCAAGACTAAATGAGCAAGCTCAAGTCGAACATGAATTTAACAACAACAAAAAAAACTTCTCCAAGCTCGACTTGTTAAACAACTAGAGTCGAGTCGAGTCAAAATTAGTTGAGAGAAGTTGAGCTTTGTTTGCAAACAACTCAGTTTGTTTACAGCAATACATTCCGCGCATGAATTGGAATTCACAAACTGAAAGTTAATTCACCCACAATCTGCATATTCAGATTTCAGATATGCTCTTTGAGATTTTCAATCTGTAATCCCCTCTCTATCATTTGATTTTTCATTGTTCAGTATGTAAATCAAAAGATATTTGATGTCTTCCTGAAATTCATACTTATTTACAGAGTTTCTAATGTATTATACTAATAAAGATGTAAAGAAGATTTAGACCAAGCCGTATGAGTATACTGATAAAAATGTGAAGAAAATTTAGACCAAACCTTATGAGAGACGATCACATCTTGATTTTTTTTAAGCTTATTGAGACTGCTTATAGATATGTGGCTGATCTTCCACCTCCAGAGAAAAGAAAGGACGAGTAGTGACACAAGAAATGGGTCTTCATTTAGCCACTTAAAGGTTCTGACTTTTAAAAATAAAAAATCTTCATTCAAAAATCCTATTTAATGTGTGTTCAATATTTTATATATATATATATATATATATATATATATATATATAGAAAAATTTAATATCTTAATTAATATATATATATATAAGAGATAAAGAGAGTACAGTTTAAACTTTGTTTAAAATACAAAAACACAAAAGCATTGTTTAATTGTGCACTACAACTAGATGCCACCAAGTTTTATTTTATCTCATGTAAATATATATATAAGAGATAGATGTCATTTGTCATTTTATTGCTAAAATTTAATCCCTTTATCTTAATTAATATATATATAAGAGATAAAGAGAGTAAAGTTGATCAACATAAACAAATATTGTTACAATAATATATTAGGAAAAACACAAAAGCTTATTGTTTAATTGTGCACTCGACTGTAATTAAAATACAGAAAAAACTAGAACAAAATGTGCTCACTAAAAGCTAAACAATAATAACAATAACTAGAACAAAAAGATCAAGATCAGTACCTGGACGTTACTTTCTTCCATTAGTATCTCTTTAGCCTTATCACATAATGCCCTAACCTATAACACAAACAAGATATTCTTATCAAATACTCCCTCCGTTCCATATTAAATGTCCTAATTTCTTTTTTAGGATGTTCCAAAACAAATGTCCTATTTCTATATTAGTAACTACATTTATCATATTTTTCCTCTTATACCCTCAGAATCTATTTAATATACTTATTGGGAATGTGAGAGTTACAAAAAAAATGTATCTAGAGAATTAAATGACATAGAAAAGAGTAATTATTAGGATAATAGAAAAGTGAAAAAGTAATTATTAGGGTCATAAAAAAGTGAAAAAACAATTATTGGGGTCATAGAAAAGTGAAAAAATAATTATTGGGGTCATAGAAAAGTGAAAAATACTTCAATTAATAAGTAATCAAAAAGGGTAATTTAGGTAAAAGAAAACTTTATTCATCAGCGTGTTGAAACTAATTAGGACGTTTATTTTGGAACAGAGGGAGTAGCATTCAGAAGGATATGAAACAACTACTAGATCGACCATTATTCCGTTCGCAAAGAAACTTGTTTAGAAATAAAAATCTGCTACAACCAAGAATCAAACTGGTGGCTATGTCATTATTGGATAACAAAACTACTACACTTCCTATTATCTCAAAAACATCAATTTTGGGACGTATTAAGATTTCCAGACTGGGTAACAAAAGTAGCTTTACCTAAAGATAATGTAAGCAGGTCGACGATAACATGTAAGGTTGATCATACAAATCAAATTGTTGGTATCCAATTATACATCCAAAATTCCTCTTTTTTTACTTCATTTATGCCACTATCCAACAGCATCCTAAGACCACTTAGCTCATCTGGTTAGAGGATTTATCGAGGGGAAAAGAAAGAAAAAATAGAAATTTTATTTCCAACTGAAAACTGGAGTGAGGAAGAGGGTAGGGGGAACTTAAATTTATCATCCATTTTATCAAACCTAACAATGTGGGGATAATTTTTTTGAGTTAAAATAATATAAAGAAGGTGATGAAAGATGTAGGCTTTTTAAATTTCTTTTTGCCTTTTTAATTTCCCTTGCCAAATTCACCAACCAAAAAGCGTTTTGTAGTCATCAAATCAATTTTGGCCTAAACAATCTGAGCTCAACTATTATTACAGATCACTCCAATTACAAACAAACATCCAACAAATAAAGGGATCATTTATATCAGAAACGCCGGTACCCATCCAAAATAAACCCAAATCCGGAGAAAATTAAGCAGTTTAAGTGGCTAAAATCATGACTGTTAGCAGAATGAATGGTATCTGGTGAAATAATGAAAACAGTACAGAGAGAAATAGATTTTGGACCTCAGGTTCCGGCAAGGGTTTGCACTGCATGAGCTGTGAAATCTGTTCATCGAGGTTTCCATGAGCTTTCGATGCGGCCAGATCCACACTCATCTTCTTCTTCTTCTTCTCTCTTACTACTGTGTATATTTTCGTAGAGAGAGAAATAGAAGAGAGATAAAGAGATAAAGATATAGATTAGACAGAGAAAGATGTATATACATATATATATATATAGAGAGAGAGAGAGAGAGCAAGATAGAGAGAGAGAGCTCGCACTCTGGAGCGGTGGTGCAACCAGCGAGGGTGGGGGAAGAAAGAGAAGCTCTCGGGGGGTCGCCGATCAACCTTTAAATCGAGACTGTTGATTAAATTAAACAAACAACCTCTTTTTAACTGCCACCAACGAAGTTTTCAATTTCTTTTACTTAAAAATGATCATAAAAATTAAAATGATATATTTTGGAAATATTATATTGCTATTTTGATAGGATAAATACAAGTGTCAATCCTTTTTGAAAAAATTATGTATTAGGTGAACAGCAATTATCTATCCTCTTTTATGATGATTTATGTGTCATTATATTAATTATAATAATAATAATTTTTTTTATGATACATCAATATAATGATAATATATACAATTACAAGTACACTAATTTTGTTGGTACTATTTATTTAAGAGTGAGAATAGGAATTTGATTTCTATTTATGAAAAAAAAAAGTTCTACCATTTTTTTCATCATTATTACTAGAAATCTTATAGCTTGTTCGGCCATAATTTATAAGTTAGTTTGACCAACTTATAAGTTATTTTTATGATTTAAATTTTAACTTTTAAATTAACTTATAAGTTATTTTTTAGAAGTAACGTGTTTCATCTTTTTAACAAAAAGTCTCTTTCTCTCTCTCTCCTACATCTCTCTCTATTCATTTTTTATTTATTTTTAATTGATATTAAAATTTTAAACAAATTATAATTAAATTTATATTCAAGATAATCGTTTCTCAATATTTATTTAGGTTTTGCATTCTTTTAATTATTTTGAGTTTTGCAAGTCTCAAATGTAAAAAAAAATAACAACAAAAATAATAACAATAGCAGAATAATATTATATTAAAATGTCTAAAAGAATAGTAATAAAAAAAATTAATTAATAACTCATGGATATTATGTCAAAAAGAGAAAAGAAAAATTCATGTATTAAAGTTATGGTTCTTTTAATGTTTTATTAATGTTGAAATGATGATTCAAATATTAAATCAATATTTTTTATTAATGTATTTTTAATAATCTTTATAATTTATAAGTTATTATCATTAAATACATTCACAACTTATTTTAATTTAAGTTTTAACTTATAAATTAAATTTGTAACAAACATTTTTTCTTATATGTCAAAATTAAAAATGACTTATAATTACTTTAAGTTAAAACTTAAAAGTAAAATAAGTCATTGTAGAACACACCCTTAGGCCTTAGTCATTTGTAAATTATAGCTTTATATTCTTTTTCTCTAGTTTCTTAAATCTTTGTTTTCACCTTCTAATTAGGCACTTGGGTTCACTTGCCTAATAAAACAAGATCGCTGACCACCCCACCCCACTCCACTCCACCCCACCCCAAAAAAAACACTTCAAATAGAGATGCAGGGACATCCTTATTAGTGAGATTCCCATTAGTATCAGTTTGAGCCCTCTATAGGGGTGAACATTTTTTTTAATTATTTCAATTTTTTGGTTAATCCAACTGGTCAAAAGAGACACGTCTTGAAAAGGGTGGCCAAAATTTTCATTTTTTTTAGGTATTTAGGCGAATTGAACCATTTAAAATCCGTCGGTTCAGCACAAAAAGTAATTGATTTAGTAACGAATATACCATATATAACCATAACTAGGTCCAAATAGTAATTTTGATGATTAGATATTTTACCGGATCATACTTTGATAGTTTGGTAGCATACCAAGGGATTATTTATTTAATACCGAATACATTTGAATGGCTGAATCGATTAGTCATTAATTGTGTTTGTTTTGAAAAAAAATTGTCTAAATGACTGAATCGGTCAGATGATTGAGTTGAATGGCTAAGTCAGATTTTTTTGGCTGAATAACTTAATGAGCAGCTGAATAAAGTAAAAAAATAAAAAATATAAAAATATATTAACTATTATAGTAAGTAATATTAAATAAATTTATAACAATTTTGAATTTTTTCAGAGAGTTAAAATAATAAAATTTTGTCATTCAGATATTTCAGATATGTTAATTATCAAACAGCTCTTTTTATTCAGATTCAACTAATTCAGATTCATTCAATTTTTATCAAACACCACCCAAACGTATGTACAGTTCACTTAGTAAGTACCTTATACCTGGGGTAACTAAGCCTCCCACTTCCTAAATCTTGAATAATATTAGGCAGAAAACTGATAAATTTATAACAGATAATGATATTTTCATATAAAAATTATCCTTATAGAAATTGTCGTTATACATCTATAGCTATACTTTTAATATAAAAATATCAAAAAAAATTATTAAAATATTAATTTTCTATTATGAATGAATACTTTTAAGGATCCCAAATAAAATTCTAAATTTGAGGTCTCAAATGCACTTGATATCATTATATCTGTTGTTCAACACGTACATACTATCATTTAATACATCTATATTATAAAGCGAGAGGAGAAAATTGACGATTTCTTTTGGTATAAATAATTTTGTGAAGCTTATTTGTTTTAAAATTTACCCAAAGAGTTAGAAACAATTATCTTTAAAATCAAAAACTTTCGTTTTTCTCTCTTTCTACTCTTTTATCGATCCCTATTTATCCTCTAATATATTTTCATTCATTTTCTCAAAAAATATTTAAATATTTTTTTAGTAACACACACAAAGTGTTTGCCATGAATTGTGATATTTTCTCCTTTGATTATTTGTATTGAAAAAAAAAACAGAATATCTTGTTAGAGATACTCCTCACAATATTTGATTTAATTGTAGATAATATTTAATTTAATTTTAGATATTTTATTTGTGATTTGATTTGATTCTTTATACTTTTATTATAGAAAGTTGTTTAGCTATTCCCTTATTAGAGGAGATTGTTTAAGTTTACCTTAATTAAATGTCATGTACAATGTATATTTAAATCAATATTGATCAATAGAAAACGGTGTCATATTCTCTCATATTCTAAGACTATATGGTATCAAAGCACCTTTTTTTTTTCCTGCATAACAAAGCCCTTCCTTCATGACTACTCAAAGCTCTTTCACCTTTGCTATTCATTCTCCCATAATTTCTAATGCAAATGATGCAAACCAAGCACTCATTACCATTTCTGCCCAAGTCCCTCTTAAACTATCCTCAACCAATTATATCTCTTGAAAAATTCAATTTCAAACCCTTTTCGTTGGTTACGATCTCCTTGGCTATATTGATGGTACTAAACCTTGTCCACCCCAAAATATCATTAAAAATGAAATAACTCAATTGAACTCGGCGTCTACATTTTGGATTCGTCAGGATCAACTTATACTTAATGCTATCATTGGCTCACTTTCTCCTACCATCATTCCTTTTATTGCCTGTGCAACCACATCTCGTCAAGCTTGGACGATTCTTGCTACTACATATCCTAAGCAATCTCGCAGTCGGATCAAACAAGTTAAGGTCAACTCAAAAATCCTATCAAAGGTTCTCAGAGTGTAACCGATTTTTTATAATTTGTCAAAGACCGAGCCGATCAACTTGTTCTTCTTGGTGTCCCTATGGACGACGATGATTGTGACGCCCCCAAAATAGGTCCACACGATCCATTCTAAGTTGCCAGATATACGGTACAAAATTCAAACACAAACTTCCTTTATACAACTATTAAACTGTCGTGCAAAATACGACAACACATAAGCTATGAGTTTCAATACAAATAACAACACTTACACTCCAAATCAATGATACTTCACAAAAAGTTACATTCGATACTTGTTTTAGGAAATAAATTTTTTGGAAAATGCTCAAGAAAGCCTTCATACATGGTAGGTCATGCATCTAAGTTATAATAGATATCATAGGACTTGAGAATTAACCTTGGTTGACCCAATAGACCCCAAAGAAGAATGAGAAGATTACTATCCTGTTCATTTCAATGGTGTGTATCTTCTTGCCATATAATTACCTCCATCGTCTCAAACTGAGGATTATATTCCAATCATACTCCAAGATTATATAGATAATGCTCATAGATATAGTCAGCAAATGGATGTGCACAATCAAATCTTATGATAACATGAGTTTGTATGTGGTTAGACATCATGTATGATAGAGGAAACACACCCTTAAAGCTCTTAGTACAATTATGTCCTCCTCATTCTAATGGGATGCATTTTTTATGCTTTCACAGTCGGGTTCTCCTCACCCTATTGTTGTATGCCAAAATTATTAAGTGACGTATAAAATACGCCACACACATTTTAAGTTCTCAATACAATTATATATTGTCATGCTATTTTATAATGTATTGAGAAACTTCCATAGTTACAGGCCATCACTCTACTCCCCTGTTATCCCTGCTCGACCCAGCTACATTCTTATTACCTGAAAGGAATTTTGAAGTAAAAGGGTGAGCACAAATAGCCCAGTAACAAATATTATAACTAAGATAATGTAAAAAAAATTATTCTTAGTCCTCAACAGGAAAAAATCTGATAGAATACAATAGACAACAAGTTTTAGATCAACAACTGCAGCGAAAACAACAATCTATTAGAAGAGTCAAGTAGAACATAATGTCTACTATCTCCTCCAAATTAAAAGTCCATTATTAATATTTCATCCATGTAATATCCATCAACAGTTCTTTGTTGTACCCAATACAAAGAGAACTTTCATCACTTGTCTTCACCTGAACCACCAAAGATTATAGTTAAATCCATAATTCATGTTTATAATAATGTAAATCAACAGTCTCTCCTTGCCACAAAGGCTTAATAGATCTTTTACTCAATATACTTGCCACAAAGGCTAAAGACACTTAATAATCATATCGTTAATTCAAATCAATGAATTATTCATGCACTACAGGCCAAGGATATTCGTTAGTATCACCAGTGGTCATGATCATGCCAATTTATCTATCTTTGCACTACGGGCCAAAGATGTTCAATTGTAAAACAAATGATCAACAATCCATCTTTGCACTACGGCCAAAGACATGCAACTATATCAATAGTCCATCTTTGCACTACAGACCAAAGATATACAACTGTAAAATCAATAATCAACAGTCCATATTTGCACTACGGGCCAAAGAGAACTTTCACCACATCATTTTTCTATAACATTACAGGTCATGATTATATCAATACACAATTCCTGGTCATAATCATACCAATCAACAGTCCATCTATGCACTACGGGCCAAAGATGACTTTCACCACATCATTTTTTTGTAACATTATAGGTTATGACTATACCAATACAAAATTTCTGGTCATAATCGTACCAATCAACAGTCCATCTATGAACTACGGGCTAGAGATGAATTTTACCACAATATGAGCATGAGAATGATGGCCATGATATAAAGAATCAATCAAGTTAGATCAATGATAAATATTAGAGATTTATAATTCAATTTATTCAGAGTTCAAAAATGTCCAAGTGGTCAACATGATGATCAAAACGTGGATTCAAATTTAAGAATAAGATTCATATATCAAAATTAATTTGGTCAGAAAAAAAAATCAATTTTGTCGTGAATAGTACCCCGAGTGAATAGTACCTCGTCATGCAAAGTACCCCGAATAAATTGTACCCTGAGTGAATAGTAACCGAACGAATAGTACCAAAGGAATAGAACCCCTTCATGAAAAGTACCCCTAATAAATAGATATTCATGTATCAAAATATAATTTGGACAAAAAAGAAATTACTTTTGTCGTGAATAGTACCCCGTAAATAATACCCCGAATGAATAGTACTCGAATGAAAAGTACCTCAAATGAATAGTACCCCAAATGAATAGTATCTCAAATGAATAGTAACCCGACATAAATAGTATCCTGCTATTTAATAAGAAATTTCAGAACAATAGTGGAATGATACTAGATAAAGCACAAACTATTAAGAATATTCCACTAATTTCAAGGGTTTTCACCATTTAATGATAAGGTTATGGAAACAAACAATAAATTTGTACCATAAATGGAGAAATATGAAAGAAGACAATATCCCTTGATGAGTACAAAAGAAATGACATCTCATACGAGTATAAAAGAATATACAAAACTGCAACTGGATTTTCACTCGTCATGCGGTAATCCGCGTAGACAGATCATTTCCACAATTTAATAAAAAATGAATACGAAGGGTTATTTACCATGCATGCGGTAATCCGCGTAAACAGATTACTCCTGCAGATTAATAAAGAATGAATACGAAGGGTTATTCACCATGCATGCGGTAATCCGCGTAGACAGGTTACTCCCGCAGATTAATAAAGAATGAATTCGAAGGGTCATTCACCATGCATGCGTAATCCGCGTAGACAAGTTACTCCCGAAGATTAATAAAGAATGAATACGAAGGGTCATTTACCATGCATGCGGTAATGTGCGTAGACTGGTTACTCCTGTAGATCAATAAAGAATAGAATGACAATCCTTATGAATATGAAGAAAATAACATCATTTACGAATACGAAAGAAATAATACCCTTTACCATACGAAAAATAACATCCCTTACCATACGAAAAATAACATCTCTTAGCTTAGTAGGAGGTTGGATACTACAATAGTGTAGTAGCAGAATACTCTTTTTCTTTCTCTCTTATTATCTCTCTATAGTTTCTCTCTCTAGAGTTTCAGTAAATTCATAAGAAATAATGAAGGAATGAGCTTCTATTTATAGGAGAATGAACTAAATAGTAACTAATTCATGAACGGTCCAGATTGATTTACTATTAAAACGGGCGGTCTATATATATTGATTTACTATTAAAATTTTCAACTGACGATCCATATTGATTTGCTATTATAACTTTAACCAGCGGTCCATATTGATTTACTATTATAAGTTCAACCAGCGGTCCTAAAAATTAGCACATCTCTCCATGGAATAATAAACCAAACATACAACAAACGCCTCATGACAAATCCCTATGTTTATATAAAAAAATTGAATAAATAATTACCAAAACATATTTTTAATCATTCAACAATTATTCATTATTTAATATTATAACTCATAATATTGACAACCAGATCGTTCCCAAGAAAGAGGGGGCTTTCCGATAAAGATTTCTCTTTGCTGGTGCGCAAGTAAATAACCAAACCCCTTTCCTCGACAGAACATCCTAGACATTGTTAATAATGCAAATAATAATATGAATAATTGTGTCATCTCAATTATTAATTTAATAATATAAAATATTGTGCAGATGATACTGTGACAATAATTAAACAAAACTGAGTGACTTCTTACGTAAGTAACAATAATCAGAGATACTGTGCAATACTGTGTGCTACTGTGCAACAACGTGTATTACTATTATTTTATCACCAGATATTTTAACAGTTTAACGGTAAAAGTCTTGCCGTTATTTTTATAAAAAGGTTATTTTTGTCGCTTTCTATATTCGACAATTATTTCGTTATATGGTCCAGCAATGATTGCACTGTTATACGGATATTCTCCGACAAAATGAATATTTTCCGACCAAACGAATATTTTATGACCACTTGCTTACTTTGCAAACTTTTCACATATCACCCTTAACTTTAATATTTTATAAATTTAACCATTTACTGAATAAAAAAATTGAATACTTTTATTTCTTAAAATTCAGGGTCTTATAATGATCTTACAAAAAAAATTCTCGATGATCTTGGTAGTGAATACAAAGATCTTGTCCATGTTGTTCACGCTAGGGAAACACCCCTCACTGTAACACCCCCTTTTTTGAAAAGGAAAAGGAATGTCACACACAAACATAATAAATACAAACCTCTAATAAATATCAAAATATCTCCAATGAAATTAAACATCAATTGTCACATACTCGAATTTAAATAGAAGGAACTCCACATTTACATAGTCTCTACTATTAAAAATAAATACCAAAATAGGCACAAAACATCCATCTACAAAATATTAGAAAACCAAGTTTGATAATAGTCTCAAAACTAATTTACTAATTTGGATCAAAGGTAGCTCTCATCCCATAAATCCTGATCACCCCTGATTACCTGTTAGAAAAAGAACACAATGTGAGCCAATTGTCCAATACGGATATAAAGATGCACATATATAACACAATATATATATGTAAAAAAAGAACTGAATGAACGAACAATTACCATTACTAACCAAATATGAATATATCAAATTTGGTGAGACAAGGTACGAATGATTAACACTCTCGAACTGAAAACTATAGTAAAAAGAATTTCAAACAAAATAAGGTTGAATCAAATGGTTATAAGGTAACAATTTCATACTAAGCTCATGTAGCGCCCCCAAATCCGGGTACTAATCACCACGAACCTGGTACACTAAATCTATAATTATTGCGGAAGATATAAACATAAATTGTTTACACATTATCATTTACACATAACTCCCAAAGTCGATAACGTTAACTTATTACCTGAATTCAATATCCTACTCGACACACAATGTCATTTGCCTTTGCCTGTATCCGAAGTATTCGTCCTAATCTGCAATGTTTATCACGATATAGCAAGGGTGAGCAGCAAGTTTGACCAGCAAGTTTAAGTTCAAGAACAGATATATCATGATTAAAAAGAATAAAAGTTGGCTGACAGACTTTCAACAACATAATCATTTTGAAATAACATGAATAAATTTTCATAACTGAACGACCGAGACAATAAAAATGAATGGCCAATAATGAACATGAACAACTATAACTGAATCAAATGGTAATGAAAGTGATCAGCCTTTCATACCTGATGAACATATGTAATATGCACAAGGTGCGAATCAATAATCAAAGATGTGATGTAATCAACAATGATTAATCACGAACATATTATTCAATAAAAACTCGAGTTCGAGTTAGAAAACTTGCATGTACTGTCGATTACTGCTACGCAATCTATTTAGCTTCATTTGAAGACCTAATATTGATAATATCGATCTCCCAATTAGAATAATATCATCACATATACTACTGTTAATTAAAGTTATAAAATAACTTAAACACATTACCGCATAATCCTAACGGTCAATAAAACACATAAAACCCTGTATCAAATCAAACTATTTCAGTCTGAGTGGAGTTCGATACTATTTCGACATCCCGATTACTTAATCGGATAATTATCGAGCCTATTATCAATAAGACTACTTAAATGCTTCAATGTTATCTTAGATAATTTATTATTTAATCAAAATATTTTTCAAAAGCTCATAATAATTTTTAAATAATTATTATCATTTATAATGATTTTCAATCATTTATATCATTTTTATATGATTTAAATATCACATAATTTCATTATCATTAATATCTAATTAATTTCAAATATTAATGAAATACATAACATAATATTATAAATTATTTATAATATCTCAAAGTATTTTTAATACCTTAGTATTGACTTTAAATAATTTTAAATAATTTTAAATTATTATTAAATAACTGCCATTAATATTAAAATATTATGACAAAATATTAAAAGTTATGTTTTATAACTTCAATTTTTTTATAACCTTTAAATCATTTTATATGATTTTTAAAACATTAAAACTATTTTTCTATAATTTATTTAATACATTTATTAAATAAATTAATTATTATTAATATTAATTATTAATGAAATTCATCACAAAATATTAAAAGTCATTCAACATAACTTAAAATATTTTCTAACACTTTAATATAATTTCAAATGATTTTTAAAGTATTAAAATCATTTTTAAGTAATTTATTTAATATAACAATTAAATAAATTAAATATCAAGAATATTTAAATAAATTAAAATATTAATGAAATATATCTCAAATTATTAACAATCAATTTTTATGACTTAAAATAATTTTTACAAATTAATTATGAATTTTTCATAATTATTATTCAATTTATTCTCATTATTTAAATTAAATAATTAATTTATATTAAAACTGTCACTAAAGGGGTCTATAGCGACAAAATTGTTGCTATAGGTGTTCTTGAGACCTTAAGAACATTCATACACAGTTAACAGGGTGCCTAGTTTGACCACATGTAATTCTTTGATTTTAAAGTTTTTGGGCAGCTAAGTGTATTAGTGTTGTAGTATTAATGTAATACTACAATCACAAACAAGTTTCATGGCTAAACAACATTACAACAGTAAGATATGAGCTCTCAAAAAGCTTGTCAGAGCTGTTCTTCATTTTTTGGGTTACCCAGAAAATGAAAACAGTGCAAGGGTCCATTTTCTAAGCTTTGAATCTTGGATTCTGGGTTTACTCAGTGTGTTTACGTGTCATACCTATGTAGTATGTATACACTTTTGTAGCTTAACATCATCACATGATCAAGATCTAGGCCAGTCAAATGCTTGTCAAAAACTGTTCTTGAAGAGATCTGGGTTTTCCAGAATCTTCACCAGGCAGTTGGTCAACCCTACTTTGACCATCAATAACTTTGATTCTGTTAATGATCCAAGTGTTCTAATGGCATGGTTGTGTAGTCTATATGTCAGTCTAAAAAATCCATACACTTACATGGTCTAACTACTTAACATCGGCAAGATTCAAGGCATGAAAAATCTTGTCAAAGGGTTTATGGGTTTATGGGTTGTCCAGATTTCCAGATTCCATGACTGGTCAACCATGTTTGACCATCAATAACTTGAGATCTAGACATGGTATGGAATTGATTCCACTTTCAGTCTACTCTCTTCATGGCAGAGAACATGAAGAATACACTAATCCATCATAACAATTAACATACACAGATCTATGGGCCCTGACATTAGGCTGTCAAGACATATTTTTAGGGTTCATAGACAGTTGCTAAAATCCCATTTTCACACACATATATGTTATGGATCTATGATGTAACATCATAGATCACTAAATAACATCTTAACTCACTACTCTAAACATCAAATCACGATATTAACATAAATCTTAAAGGATTTAGTAAAATTTAGGGTTTATACTTTTTTGCTCAAAACTCTTGATTTTTGATCTTGATGACCTGATCTTGGCTAGCTAAGAGTTTTTCTTGGCTTAACTTATCACTCCCATTCACTCTCAATTTTTGAACATTTAGAGAGAGAAGGTCTTGGCTAACTTGAAATGTAAGACCTCAATTTTTATGAATAAAAATTAATTTTCTCTAAATATCTTTTTGAATAATAAGGTGTGAATTTGATATAATGTTATAGTTGTGGGTAATATTTATAAATTTTACAAAGTAAGCAAGTTTTCATAAAATATTCGATTGGTCGGGGAATATTCATTTTATCAGGGAATATTCGTACGATGACACAATCATTGGTGGAACCCACAACGGAATTATTGTCGGAGTTAGAAAATGACAGAAATAACTTTTTATAAAAATAACGGCAAAAGTTTTACAGTTAACTGTTGAAATACTTGGTGATAAAAGTACAGTAATACGCGTGGTTGCATAGTAGCACACGATATTCTATAATATCTTTGATTATTGATACTTACGTGAGAAGTCACTCAGTTTTATTCAATTATTGCCACAGTAATTGCTGCATAGTATCTCATGTTATTGATTCAATTATTTTCACACTATTTTATATTATTAAATCAATAATTGAGACGATAAAGTTATTCATATTATTATTTGCATTATTGACGATGTCTGGAAAGTTCTGTCGAGGAAAGGGGTTTGGTCACCTAATTGCGCGCCAATAAGGAGAAGTCCTTATCGGAAAACCCCCTCTTTCCTGAGAATGATCTGGCTGTTAATATTGCAAGTTATAAATGATGAATAAATGTTATTGAAAAGCCAAGTGAATTGAGATAAATAAAGGGGTTTTTATGAAGTATTTGTTATAAATTTGGCTTATTACATGGACCCCCACTTTTTCATTTTTCAAAATCGCTTGGGAGAAAGTTATCTCATTTATATATATATATATATATATATATATATATATATATATATATATATATATATAAGTTTTATTTTTATGAAAAATAGAATATATTATATTTTATTATGCATAGTCTTTGCGTAGTAAAATCGTAAAATTCGTCGTAAATCATGAATAAGTTCTTTGACATGTATCCGCGATTTTTTCTCGACTGCATCCAAATAGTATCCTACCTATAGGATGCTTAGTTTAGAATTGAAAATCACACCAGAATCATAGAATTCTTCTTCTATAATATTGAGCATATTTCTTTTGAGTTTAAGGAAGCTTTGAGCGTAGAAAAAAGTATAAGTTTTCTTCAAGAATATCCTTGCCCTACCAGTCAGAAATACTCTCCTTTTAAGGTAAGGGATATTATTTTTGTTCAATATTCGTAAGAAATAATATTTTTTTTTCCATACTCTGTAGTATGTAAGTAATATTATTTCGTTTCAGATTCCGAGTTCTACACTTATTTTGTTAAAGTATTGCTTCTATATTCCTTGAAATTAGTAGAATATCCTTGAAATTTGCGTTTCATCTAGTATCTTTTCACAGAAATATTATTCTGAACATTCTTGATAATTTTTAATCTTTTCATGCTGGGGTACTATCCACGGGGTACTATTCTTGAAGTAGTATTCACACGGGGTACTATTCATGATAAAAATTGATTTCTTTTCTATCCAAATCATTTTTGATACAATATTATTCTTGAATTTTACTCTACAAAGAATTATCATGTTGACAATTTGGACATTATTGAATTATAAATCTTTAAAATTTATCCTTGCTCTCATTTAATTGAATTCTTATATCATTGTCATCATCCTCATGCTTATATTGTGATAAAAGTCATCTTTGGTCCGCAGTGCATAGATGGACTGTTGAATTGGTATGATTATGACTATGTATCGGTATAATCATGACCTGTAATGTTACAAATGATGCGGTAAAAGTCCTCATTGGCCCGTAATGCATTGATGAACAGTTGTTGGCATGATCATGACCATTAGTGATAATAACGAATATCCTTGGCCCGTAGTGCATTGATAATTCAGTGATGTGGATTATTTATTGAGCTGAGTCTCAGCGATAAAATATTGATGATAAACTTTTAAATCATAGAAGATAGTAGATATCATGCTCTACTTGACTCTTCTAATGGATTGTTTATTCTGTTGAAGTTAAACTTGTTGTCTATTGTATTCTATCAGTTTAACACTGTTGAAGGCTAACGATAATTTATTCTGCATTATCTTAGTCATAATATTCTTTACTGGGCTAGTTGAGCTCAACCTTTGCTTCCATTGTTCTCTTCAGGAAATGAGAATATAGCTGGGACTAGTTGGGGAACGGAGTAATGGTCCGAGATGGTGGCTATAGTAGTCCTTACTAATTTATAAAATAGTGTGATAATAATTGTAATGAGGACTCTATTTGAGTTTGGATATTGTCTACGAGATAATATTTGTGTTAAAACTCTCAGCTTACGTTTGTCGTATTGTATTCATGAAGTTTGTATTTGAATTTTGTACCATGTATTTGGCGAATCAGAATGAGTGATGTATACCTATTTTGGGGACGTCACATGAAAAGTAAAGTAAGTTATTTTCTTAACTTTTTAACGTTTAATCTTTTGATTCATTGAACTTGATGTTGCTAGGTGGCACCTTGTTGGGTGATTACTTGTTGGTTTTTAAACACATGGGAAAATCAAGTGTTGACTCACCAAGATTGGTGAATATCTTTTTTTTAAACATTAAGTAATAGGGCATTTTAGTCATTTCGCACTCACTAAGGGTATTTTGATAATTTTCGCTATAATTTGAAGGGTAATTTGGTCTTTTCACATATAACACATAACTTATAACCCTTAAGTCTTTATACTTAGCTTTAGGGTTCCCAAATTAGGGTTTTAAGATTCCCGATTAGGGTTTAGGATTCCCAGAACTGAAATTAGGGTTTTCAGAACTGGAATTAGGATTTCTAACCAATCATTAGGGTTTACTAACTGAACATTGAATTTCTTCTTAACATATCATTAGGGTTTGTCAACGATACACTTATCTGATCAACAATTGACCCTTAACCACATACTGTACACACATAATTACTATACACAAATCACATATACACATATACTTAACCCTATAAGTTCTTCACAAAACTTTCAAATCCATACTAATCCTTCATAGAATTCTTAATTCCATACTCTATTTATAAACTAGGTCTTATTATTGAACCTTTTTTAAATCAATTAAGATTTTATTAATTGTCTAAATTCTTGGGTTGTCACATTCACCCCTTCTTCTAAGAATTTTGTCCCCGAAATTACAACCTACTACACCCTACTCTTTCATTCACCAAAACTAAGTTTTCAACACAGCCTTTATTCAATCATATCAGATTCTACCCGCACACAACGAGTTCATACTCTTCCTACACATCATCACATACTACCCAAAACATCATTCCCAAGAGTTAAAACTTTTCAAATCGTGCTGAGGAGTCATATAGACCATGAACTTTCATTTTCAATTTTCGAAAAGGTTATATAGAAATTCATCCGCAAACCGTCATGACTTACGGACACAAAGGGTGATTAGTCCATTATGCCCTGTACCGATCAAGTACTACATGTTAGAACGATTTTTTCCGTTCATCATAACCGCCTTGGGCACACAAAAGTTTTCCAATTTTGGGATGTTCACCTCAGTCTTATCATAGGATTCCGGACCAAAATAATTCGGTTCGAGAAAATTTCAAAGAACACTTTGAATTTCATAAACGTTGGTATAGTTGAATCAAATAGCTAAGACTCATACCAATAATTCAATTTCAATCGAAACATGTATGTATGGCCAAACCCCGTTGGCAACAATTTATCTTTAAAATTCTAAAAATATTTTATGACGTCATGATACCGTACTGGGTTCACAGCCCGTCATAATACATCATACTATAGTGGGCTGACGATCTTTCGATCACATCCAACACTAAGTAATTCTGCATTGATAACTCCATCAGTTTTTATCATCTTTGCACCAGGTTACATGATGAATTAATGATATAAAATACATTTTGATATTTTCAAATCATTTTCGTCTAGCCGAAACAAGTAGCATAGACTATTCTTTAAACAGTTCAAAAAATTTTGCAAATTATTTTCATGATATCATATCTCAATAGGTAACGATGTGTCAGTGTCCCGAAGTCCACACATACACAATGGTCACCATGCGTTGAGAATAAAAATTCATTTTTTTTAAAAGGCACATCTGTGCGTATTTAGCTTAATGTCAAAAATTTTGAAGTCTAGCATAGCTAGAAGATTTGAAAAACCTACGCTTCCACCATCAACTCCATATTCTATAATGATCCATTGCTTAATAAGTCTATCTATTCCTATCATCCTTAATTCTCCATTCACAACTTAGATATACCCCAGTTCATCAAACTTACCACACGTTATGAGTTCAGGAACTTTCCACAATAATATGAGTTTCGGAACTTATCCTAGCAATACGTATTTCAAGAACCAATCAGGAACTGTCCATACGCTTAGGGGTTCAAAAACATAAAATACGATTACGAGTCACAAACTTACCATAAGTATGAGTTTTAAGAACTCACACCTAATCTTATATCATCTTCCTGTAAGACCCCGAATTTTATGAAATGAAAGTATTCAATTTTTTTATAATTATTATTTTATTTCGTAAATGGTTAAATTGATAAAAAGGTTAAAGTTAAGGGTGATATTTGAAAATTTTGCAAAGTAAGCAAGTTGTTATAAAATATTCGTTATGTCGGAGAATATTCGTTTTAACAGGAAATATTCGTACGACGGCACAATCATTAGTGGACCCCACAACGAAAGTATTGTCATATTTAGAAAATGATAGAATTATCATTTTATAAAATAATGACGAAAGTGTTACCGTTAAAACTGTTGAACTACCCGGTAGTAAAAGTACAGTAATACGCGTGATTGCATAGTAGCACACGATATTGATTATTGATTCTTACGTAAGAAGTCACTCAGTTATACTCAATTATTGCTACAGTAATTGCTGCATCATAACTCACGTATTTTTGATTCAATTATTGTCATAGTATCATTTGTATAATATGTTATATTATTAAATCAATAATTGAGACGACATAGTTATTCATATTATTATTTGAAATATTGACAATGTCTAGAAGTTCTGTTAAGGAGAGGTTTGGTCACCTAATTGCTCGCCAATAAGGAGAAATCATTATCGAAAAGCCCCCTCTTTCCTGGGAACGACCTGGTTGTTAAATATTGTGAGTTATAATATTAATGATGAATAAGTTCGTGTTGATTAAAGATGAAATTGATAGTTCCATTGTGTGGGAATTATTAGTGTTAGTGGAAATCTACATTTATTTCGATAATAATTGATGTCTGGAGGTTATATTGACCAATCGGGTAATTCACCGGATAAATGAGCAATTAATTAATATTAATTAACATGCTTATAACTATGTGTTCACATGTGTGTACTATTGATTCATATGATTTACTATTAGGGGAGTTGGTGCAAGATTAATAATACTTGCATGACTAAATTAAAAATGGAGGTATAGATGAAGGTACTATACTGTAATTAGTTTTTTCACATGATTATACTATTAAGTCACATGAATGAACTATTAATTCACATGATTTACTATTAGGGGAGGTGGTGCAAGTTTGATAATACTTGCAGGACTAATTTAAAAATGAAGAAAAAGAGGAAGGTATTATATTGTAATATTTCGAGCCCCAAAATGTGCAATTATTGAAACTATATTTTTCTATAAATAGAAGTTCATTCTTCCTTCATTTCTCACCAATTCACTAAGTCTCACAAGAGCAATTATTATAGAGAGAAATTATAGAGAGAGAGAGAAGAAGAGAAGTCTGCTACCTCACTATTCCAGTATCTAGTCTTCTTCTGAGGTAAGGGGTATTATTCTTTCTTATTCATGAAGAGAGTTATTTTCTTTCAATACTCGTAAGGGTTGTTATTCCATTGTTTATTATTCTATTGGAATAATCTGTCTGTGCGGTCTATAGCATGCCTGGTGAATTCTTCTATTATTCCATTCTTTATTATTCTGTTGGAATAACCTCATGCATCATATTTCCTATCGTATGCTGCGATGAATTCTTCTCATTATTCCATTCTTTATTATTACATTGGAATAACATGTGCATGCGATCTATTGCATGCTCGGTGAATTCTTCTGTTATTCCATTCTTTATTATTCTGTTGGAATAACCTGTCTACGCGGACTATCACATGCATGGTGATTTCTTCTGTTATTCCATTCTTTATTATTCTGTTGGAATAACCTGTCTATGTGGATTACCGCATGCATGGTGAATGACCCTTCGTATTCATTCTTTATTAAATTATGGAAATGATCTGTCTACGTGAATTACCGCATGGCGGGTGAAAATCCATTTGCAGTTTCGTATATTCTATTATACTTGTATGAGATATCATTTCTTTTGTACTCGTCATGGAAAATCATTTTCTTTGGTATTTTTCTTTTACGAGTTACTATTCATGGTTTACTATTCACCCGGTTGCTATTCACTAGTATTATTCACTCTGGTATTCGGGACACTTTTCGTGTTGGGGTACTATTCACGGGGTACTATTTCCGAAGTACTATTCATGGGGTACTATTCACCCAAAAAATATATTTCTTTTCTGTCCAAATTATTTTTGGTACATGAATATTATTCTTGAATTTTACTCTACAAAGCAGTATCATGTTGACAATTTGAACGTTATTGAATTCTGGATAAATTAAATTATAAATCTTTAAAAATTATCCTTGAACTTGTTTTATTGAATTATTATGTCATTGTCATCATCCTCATGCTTATATTGTGATTAAAGTCATCTTTGGCTTACGTGCATAGATGGACTTGGTATGATTATGACTAGGGATTATTCGGTATAATCATGACCGTAATGTGACGAATGATGTGATAAAAGTCCTCATTGGCTTGTAGTTCATTGATGGACAATTGTTGGTATGATTATGACCAGGGATTATTCGGTATAATCATGACCATTGATGATTACATGAATATCCATGGTCGTGGTGCAGGGATGATTCGATTTTATTTATTAAGCTGAGTCTCAGTGATAAAATTGTTGAAAAACTTTTTAAATCATAGAAGATAGTAGATTTTATGCTCTACTTGACTCTTCTAATGGATTGCTTATTCCGCTGTAGTTGTTGATCTAAAACTTGTTGTCTATTATATTCTATCGGGTTGTTATCTCGTTGAAGGCTAAGGATAATTTATTACGCATTATCTTAGTCATAATATTTCTTCTTTTTGGCTAGTTGAGCTCACCCTTTCTTTCACTGTTCTCTTCAGGAAATGAGAATATAGCTGGGATGAGTCGGGGAATGGATTGACGGT
The DNA here is from genome assembly GCA_020205605.1 of Panax ginseng. Lineage (NCBI taxonomy): Eukaryota > Viridiplantae > Streptophyta > Magnoliopsida > Apiales > Araliaceae > Panax > Panax ginseng. The sequence continues at coordinate 132,762,768 of CM035133.1, read as the reverse complement.
CCAAATGGTTGTTTTAGTAGTCCTCACTATTCTGTGAAATAGTGTGATAATAATTGTAATGTGGACTCCACTGAGAGTGGATATTGTCTAAGAAGGAAATATTCTTGTTTAAACTCTCAGCTATGTTTTGTCGTATATTACCCGACAATTGTATAATTAAGTTGTATTTGATTTATTTACCATATATTTGGTGACTCAAGATGGGTGATGTATACCTGTTTTGGAGGCGTCACACTACCTATCTGTTATACACATGAGAAAAGAATCACCTTCTCAACACGTATATAGCAAATAGCGCGATACAAATATTTCAATGATTATCACTATCAGAAACTAAGTGATTGTCGAACCAAACACAATCCCCTACCCATACAAAGAATTGGTTAACTCGGCCACTAATCAATATAGAAAACTAAACGGTTATTACAACAAGGACAATTTCCCGCCCATACAAAGAATTGTTCAACTTAACCACTATATCGATATAGGAAGCTAAGTGGTTCTCAAACCAAGTACAAATTCCCCACCCATACAAGGAATTATACAACTTAGCTGCTGACAAGAGTCCTCAATTGAAATCCCACATAATCCTAGCTCCACACTTACTCTATACGAATTTTGTTCAATCCGTATTGCATCACCCCAACCTTTTTTCTGAGTTGGCATAGTACCAAATCATAGTACAACTGACACACATCATGTTGAATATTTCATTATCTAAAGTATATAATAAATACATTATATGTTATCCATGTAACCAATAATTAATATTGGTTCGATTGGATAAGAGAGAGGTGTTGATATTAAGGACTTGGGTTCAAGTCATGGGAACAACATTCTTATATATATATATATATATATATATATATATATATATATATATATATATATTTATTTATTTTTTTTAATAAAATTATAAAAGGCTAACAATGTAAGCCAACAACGACAATATTTCCAACGGTAGGCCGGTAATATTTCCAACGATAATATTAACGGTTATATTTTCAACGGTAATATAGTTGGCGGGGTATTGGAAGACCAAAAAATAATTGCCGCAATTAGGATACGACATCGTAATTGGGCCAAATCTGAATTGAGATACGTATCAAAAATAAAGAACGACATATCCCATAATTGGGATACGACCAACCAATTAATTGGGATACATCCCTGTCATAATTGGGATACGACCCAACCTATAAATAGGTTAGAAATTCACCAAATTTGATCTTTCCATTCACTAAAAATCAATCCAATCCTTTTCAAGTGCTTAAGAAAAATTATTATTCTATATATTTTTCTTGTTATAATTTTTTCTTTCATTTATAGTTTAGCACTAGATTTGTTCCTACACAATAAATTCTAGTACAGAATAAAATATGGGCCTGTCTTATCTTGGGAGACTAATTCGCAGTAACCCTATGTAGCAAAAATAAGGGGCGAATATAGTCTTAAGGAAAGAGTGGTCAACCATTCGATTTAGGTAGGAACATTGTTGTTCTATATCTTACTTTAAAGCAAATATTTCAACAATCTTAAGACTATATTACCATGGAGGACAACAATTCAAAAAATAGCTTGAATCAAATTAACAAACTTGAAAAGTTTGATGGATTATTCTTCAGACGTTGGAAAAGTAAAATATATTTTTGCTTAACGACATTAAAAATCTCTCATGTGCTAAATGAGGAGAAAATTGAAGAAAAGGAAAATGAGACACCGGCAGAAATGAAGAATCGAATAAAATGGGAACAAGATGACTTTATGTGTAAAGGATACATTTTAAATGCACTATCCAATTAATTGTACGATGTGTATGAAACCAAATTCATGGAAAAGACGACAAGAGATTTATGGGAGGATCTCGACAACAAATACAAAATTGAGGATGATGGAAATAAAAAAAATTCTAATAAGTTCATTATTTGATTATCAAATGATAGATAACAAATCTGTTATGCTGCAAGTACATGAACTTCAAATTATTATGAATCAAATTGCGTTGGAAGGCCATAGCCTTGACGAAGGGTTTCAAGTATCGACAATCATTTCATAATTACCATTTTCATGGAAAGATTGTCGAAAAGAATTGAAACAAAAGAAAGATGCAATGACTATGCAAGAACTTATTAAATTTCTCCAAGTTGAAGAAAATTCTCGAAACTTGGATAAATTGGAAATAGAAAATAAAAGTGCTAAAGCTCTTGTCATATAAAATGCATTTAAACCAAGGGACAACAATAAAAGAAAGCGTGGTGGTCAACATAACACTTCTGAAAATAAAAAATCTAAAGGTACTTGTTGGAAGTGTGGTAAGCCAGGACATTTCAAGAAACAATGTACTTTGTACTTGAAACAAAGGCAACGAAAGAATGACCAAACAAATATGGTAGACAATGAGGATATTGTTGCTATGATCATGGAGACTAACATGGTTGGAAATGACATGGAATGGTGGATCGATTCTGGAGTAACCAAGCATATTGCCAAGAATAAAGCAATATTTAAAGCCTATGAACCTATGAAGGATAGTTAAGAACTATTCATGGGAAATTCATCAACTACAAAAGTGATGGGCAAAGGCAAGGTGGTTCTCAAGTTGTCATCCGGAAAGATAATTACTCTTAATGATGTTCTTTATGTTCCAGAAATTAGGAAAAACCTTGTATCTGTTAGTCTTTTAAACAAACATGGCATAAAAGTCTTGTTTGACGCTAATTGTATTGTATTGTCTAAGGGTGGTATGTATGTCGGAAAAGGATATGAATCTAATGGCATGTACAAACTAAATGTTATTAATGAAAATTCATCTTTTGCTTATATGATTTCTACTTTTAATGTTTGACATGCTAGATTATGACATGTAAATTATAAAAGTATGCATAGCATGAGTAATCTTAGTTTAATTCCTAAGATAAATTTTTCTGATATGTGTTAAATCTAAAATTTCCAAGATGCCTTTTAAAAAAGTAAAAAGAAATTTACAGTTATTAAAATTAATTCATTCCGATATTTGTGAATTTGAGGGCATATTAACTAGGGGGGTAAAAGATATTTTATAACATTTATAGATGATTGTTCTAGATATACTCAAGTTTATTTGTTAAGGACTAAAGATGAGGCTTTCGAAAAATTTAAAATCTACAAAGCTGAAGTTGAAAATCAATTAGATCAAAGAATTAAAATTCTTAGATCGGATAGAGGAGGGGAATACTTCTCTTATAATGATTTTTGTGAGAATTATGGTATAGTTCATCAAACTACAACCCCTTATAGTCCTCAACAAAATGGAGTGGTAAAACGAAAAAATAGAACACTTGGAGAAATGGTTAATACATTACTTCTTACTTTTAGTTTGCCTAAAAATTTATGGGGGGGGGAGCATTAATGACTGCTTGTTATATACTTAATCGTATACCCTATAAGAAAACTAATATTACACCTTATGAATTGTGAAAAAAGAGAAAACCCTCTCTTGACCATTTAAGGGTGTGGGGATGTAGAACATTAGTAAGGTTAACTGATCCTAAAAGGCCTAAACTTAGTGCTAAAGCAATCGAGTGTGCTTTTATAGGCTATGCACAAAATAGCAAAGCCTATAAATTCTTGACCATGGAATCCACAGATTCTGTTAGCCAAAATATAATTTTGGAGTCTAGAGATGTTGAGTTCTTTGAGAATTCTTTCTTTAGGAAAAGGTCAAGAGAAGACACTGATAAAGAGGATCAAGAAATTGTTCATCATGGAACAAATGATGAAATGGAACTTACTACATCTATTGAAGAAATAGAACCAAGAAGAAGTAAAAGAACAAGGATATAAAAATCCTATGACCCTGATTTCTACATGTACCTAGTAGAAGGAAACAAGGATGTTATTATTTCTTCTAATGTTTTTGTGACTGAACATGATTCTAGTGATAGAGATCCATTGGCTTTTAGAGAAGCTATGTCCTCTCAAGATTCAAGTTTTTGGCAAGAAGCCATAAATGATGAAATGGATTCTATCATGGGTAACAAGACTTGGGTCTTGGTGGATTTACCTCATGGTAGTAAATCCATTTGTAAATGGATCTTTAAAAGGAAAAGAAAATCAGATGGATCCATTGATAAGTATAAAGCTAGACTGGTAGCCAAAGGTTTTAAGCAAAAAGAAGGAATTGATTATTTTGAAACATATGTTCCAGTAGTAAGAATTAGTACCATTAGGTTATTAATTGCATTAGCATCAATTCACAAACTTGTTATACACCAAATGGATGTTAAAACTGCTTTTCTAAATGGTGATTTAGAAGAGGAAGTCTATATGGAACAACCAGAAGGGTTTGTTTTGAAAGGTCAAGAAAGGAAAATTTATAAACTTATTAAATCTTTATATGGCCTAAAACAAGCACCTAAGCAGTGGAATGAAAAATTTGACCAAATGATTGTTTCAAATGGATTTAAAATAAATGAATCGGATAAATGTGTTTATTCTATGTTTAATAAAAGTTTTAGTGCTATAATTTGTTTATATGTTGATGATATGCTTATTTTTGGTACTAGTGAAAAGGTAGTATTAGAAACTAAAGCATTTTTGTCTGCTAATTTTGATATGAAAGATATGGGGGAGGCTGATGTAATTTTAGGTATTAAAATTGTGCGGTCTCAAGATACTATTTCTTTAACTCAGTCTCATAATATTGAGAAATTGTTAAAGAAGTTTAATCACGAGAATTGTAAGATAGCCTCTACTCTATATGATCATTCTATTAAATTATTTCCAAATAAAGGAAATAGCATATCTCAGTTAGAGTATGCAAGTGTAATTGGTAGTCTAATGTACGCAATGCAGTGTACTAGACCTGATATAGCATTTGCAGTAGGAGTATTAAAAAGGTTTACTCATAATCCAGGTCAGGTTCATTGGGATGCAGTATTAAGGATACTTAAATATCTTAAAGGCACAATAAACTATGCATTATGCTATACAGGATACCCAGCTGTGGTAGAAGGGTACACGGATGCAATCTGGATAACAGATTCAGATGAAATAAAGTCTACAAGCGGATGGATATTCACTTTAGGAGGAGGGGTAATTTCTTGAGGTTCCAAGAAACAAACCTTGATAACACATTCAACTATGGAATCTGAGTTTGTTGCATTATCAACTACTGTAAAAGAAGCCGAATGACTTAAGGATTTATTATTTAAGATACCACTTTGGCCCAAACCAATGACAGCTATCTCAATATATTGTGATAATGAGGCAGCATTATCACGGTCTTATAACAAAGTTTATAACGGGAAGTCTAGACATATAAGTTTAAGACATAGTTATGTAAGGAAGCAAATCAATAAAGGGGTTGTTACCTTTAACTATACTAAGTCAAAGGGAAATTTGGCAGATCTTTTTATAAAAGGCCTAGGCAAGGATGTAATATGTAAGACTTCCAGGGAGATGGGTTTAAAGCATTTAAATGAGATGTAATCTATAAGTGGAACCCAACTAAATACTAGAGTAACATCTGGTATATTAGTTCAATGAAAAAATACTTATAGTAATAACCAGTTATACACTAGACAAGTATGAAGAAGAAATTCTTCAAAACCATCTCAAAGATAGTGTATGCTTGTATGGAGAACAAAGAGGGTAGGGTAAACCTTTAATGAATCTATGTCCGGTTTGGAGGATGCAGGTCATACAAGTGCATCTAATTAGATTCACCTATGTAAGTGAAGGAAGTGGGTCGCTTCTACGAGACATAAGGCTTATCTCTAAGTCACTTACGAAACCCAAGAGGTAAACACAATGCCATAAATGTGTTGGGTTTCCTTAAACTATAAGAGATATAGTATATGTTTATAGAGCAAGATATCACTTTAAGATTTTTTTAGTTCAAAGCTAACGCTACTAAAAATTCAGATATTTTGTGAAATAGACTATGTAAAGGTTCAAGTCGAAAGACGCCTCTTATTTATGTATACCATATTTAATAAGAGAAAAAAGAATGTCAAAAGAAAATGATTGGAAGATTATGAAAATAGGGGAGGATTGTTGGTTATTTTCATTATCTAAAGTATATAATAAATATATTATATGTTATCCATGTAACTAATAATTAATATTGGTTCAGTTGGATAAAAGAGAGGTGTTGATATTAAGGACTTGGGTTCAAGTCATGGGAACAACATTCTTATATATATATATATATATATATATATATATATATATATATATATATATATATTTATTTATTAATAAAATTATAAAAGGTCAACAAAGGCAAGCCAACAACGACATAATATTTCCATCTGTGTAGTTTCAGTAATATTTCCAATGGTAATATTAACGGTTATATTTCCAACGGTAATATAGTTGGCGGGGTATTGGAAGACCAAAAAATAGTTACCAAAAATAAAGAACGACATATCCCATAATTGGGATACGACCAATTAATTGGGTTACGATCAATTAATTGGGATACGTCCCTACTATAATTGGGATACGACCCAATCTATAAATAGGTCAAAAATCCACCAATTTGATCATTCCATTCACTGAAAATCAATCCAATCCTTTTCAAGTGCTTAAAAAAAATTATTATTCTATATATTTTTCTTGTTATAATTTCTTCTTTCATTTATAGTTTAGCACCAGATTTGTTCATACACAACAAATTTTAGTACATAATAAAATTTGGGCCCGTCTTATCTTGGGAGACTAATTCGCAGTAACCCTGTGTAGCAAAAGTAAGGGGCGAATATAGTCTTAAGGAAAGAGTGGTCAACCATTCGATTCAGGTAGGAATATTGTTGTTCTATATCTTACTTTAAAGAAAATTTTTCAACACGGCAATCTTGCCGAAAAATTTTCAATCATTAGATTGATCATTCTCCCCACTATGACCTTATCAGATCATGGCGTGATCTCATCGTATATATTACGATTCATTTCTATATTGTGATCGTTTTGTTTTACGATCTCCGTTCCCCGTATACTTTTAGTCTTTTAGACTCTATCTATTCATTACTACTATTCATCTTTATTATCAGAGTTAGGTAACTCCGTATCTTTATAACTCACCGAAATTCGTCTTTGAATCTTAATGACACACTAACTCTATTTGAGTTAGTCCTTATCCTTATCATTGCAGTTATTAGCCTAAGGTAACCCTTACCTAAGGTTTATAACCTACAGCTCTGATACCAACTATAGCGCCCCCAAATCCGGGTACTAATCACCACGAACCTGGTACACTAAATCTATAATTATTGCGGAAGATATAAATATAAATTGTTTATACATTATCATTTACACATAACTCCCAAAGTCGATAACATTAACTTATTACCTGAATTCAATATCCTACTCGACACACAATGTCATTTGCCTGTATCCGAAGTATTCGTCCTAATCTGCAATGTTTATCATGATATAGCAAGGGTGAGCATTAAAAGAAGTTGGTAAGAATTCAATGGACACATTATTAGTGATGCCAAATTGAGAAATAGAGATTAAATTCTTTTTCATGCTAGGAACACAGAGAACATTAGATGAGGTAAAGGAAGTGGTAGGGGTATTTAAGGAAGTGAAACCGGTATGTGTAATGGGTAAACCCGTGCCATCGCCAATCATAACATCATCTGTGCCTGTGTATGGTGCATGAAGAGATAAGTTGCTCAGGTCGGCGGTGACATGATAAGAAGCACCACTGTCAAGGAGCCATGATAGAGTGGTGGATGCTGAGGTGGCCGCAAAATGAGCCTGAGGTTATCATGGTGCAGTAGAATGAGTAATCGGAGGTCGAGGTGAGGACGATGAGTCATTCGGTACAATGCGAAACGAAGGGCACCGTTTGGCAGTATGATCCTGAATACCACAAATCTAACAGTAGCCAAGATATGGCCGTGGTGGTGGTTGATTACCCCGAGGCTGATTTGGGTCAGGCGAAGGGTGCCAGTTGTTGGTGGAAGATGGGTGACATCCAGTGTTAGTGGAGCCAAAAGGTGGTGATGAGGTGTTGGTCGACGATGGACGCCACCCAGAGGTACGCGAGCCTGTATTGGTGCATTGAGCAGAATTGGCAGAGGCTGGTAGATAAGACTGGCCAGGTTTCGTCTCTTGTAGATGGGCTTCAAAAGTGAGTAGTTTTTCATGAAGTTCATCAAAGGTGAGTGAAACAATTCGGGTCAAATTTCGAGTTCGAAACAAATCTCTGGTCAAATATCGAGTCTGAATCGAATTAAATCCATCAAAATAAGGCCTTAAACCACTGGCCCAATAGTACCTTCGTACTTCTTCAGTGATAATCTTTTTAAATTTATTAATTCGTTTTGGTACTCGTTTCAAATTTGGATATTATTTCACATAATTGGTCCATGTAAAATTAATATGATAATTTCATGTTGGCGTTGGTACTAACTCATATTTGTACTCTTTGAATTAGTTAACCATGTCAATATTTTTTGGATATTTTATTCGTTTGTATCATTCTTTGTATATTTTTGTTCACATTCGGGAGTTGTTTTGATCATTGATATCTTGTGATAATTGAGTATGTTTGTATTTGATAATTCGATTTCATTTAAAAATGGTCATGCAAGCCTTGTGATTTGAACCCCTTTTGACTTACATTTTTTAGTTTGATCCTTAGGGTATACTTGAGTTAACCACCTGTGGGGGTACCACATGCATGTCCTCTTGACACAAGGGCATGACACCTTCCGTGGCGGTGTGATCAGTCCACGGTGTATCCTTTTGTATGCTCTAGGTATTAACTTTGGCCATTTGAATATATTTGTTCAGGATACATATGGGTCGACCCAGTATTTGATTTGATTTGATTTGTTTGGCGGATTAGTGATGTATGTGTCGTGCGTACTATCCGATTTGATTTGTATACATCATGGTATCGATGTATTTTGTTAGCCTTTGGCTATTTGTATTTGAGCTGTGACAACTCGAGAATTTAGACAATTAATAAAATTTTAATTGATTTAATAAAGGTTCAATAATAAGACCTAGTCTGTAAATAGAGTATGGAATTAACAATTCTGTGAAGGATTAGTATGGGTTTGAAAGTTTTGTGAAGAACTTATAGGGTTAAGTATATGTGTATATGTGATTTGTGTATAGAGTAATTATGTGTGTACAGTATGTGGTTAAGGGTCAATTGTTGATCAGATAATTATATCGTTGACAAACCCTTATGATATGTTAAGAACTTCAATGTTCAGTTAGTAAACCCTAATGGTTGGTTAGAAACCCTAATTCTGGTTCTGGAAACCCTAATTTCAGTTTCGAGAGTCCAAAACCCTAATTGGGAATCTTAACCCTAATTTTGGAACCCTAAAGCTAAGTATAAAGACTTGAGGGTTATAAGTTATGTGTTATATGTGAAAAGACCAAATTATCCTTTAAATTGTAGGGGAAATTACAAAAATACCATTAGTGAGTGCGAAATGACTAAAATGCCCTTTACTTAATGTTTAAGTAAAAGATATTCACCAATCATGGTGAGTCACCACTTCATTTTCCCATGTGCTTAAAAACCAACAAGCAATCAGCCAACAAGGTGCCACTAAGCAACATCAAGTTCAATGAATTAAAAGATTAAAAGTTAAGAAAATAACTTACTTTACTTTTCAAGTTAGCCAAGACATTCTCTCTCTAAATTTTCAAAAATTGAGAGTGAATGGGAGTGATAAGCCAAGAAAAACTCTTAGCTAGCCAAGATCAGATCATCAAGATCAGAAATCTAGAGTTTTGAGCAAAAATGTATAAACCCTAAATTTTACTAAATTCTTAAGATTTATGTTAATGTTGTAACTCGATGGTTAGAGTAGTGTGTTAAGATGTTATTTAGTGATCTATGATGTTACATCATAGATCCATAACATATATGTGTGTGAAAATGAGATTTTAGCAACTAACTATGAACCCTAAAAATATGGTCTGACAGCTTAATGTCAGGCCCATAGATCTGTGTGTGTTAATTGTTAGGATGGATTAGTGTATTCTTCATGTTCTCTGCCATGAGGAGAGTAGACTGGAAGTGGAATCAAGTTCATACCATGTCTAAATCTCAAGTTATTGATGGTCAAACATGGTTGACCAGTCATGAAATCTAGAAATCTGGGCAACCTAGAAACCCTCTGACAAGATTTTTCATGCCTTGAATCTTGTTGATGTTAAGTAGTTAGATAATGTAAGTGTATAGATTTTGTAGACTGACATATAGACTACACAACCATGCCATTAGAACACTTAGATCATTAATAGAATCAAAGTTATTGATGGTCAAAGTAGGGTTGACCAACTGCTTGATGAAGATTCTGAAAAACCCAAATTTCTTCAAGAACAGTTTTTGACAAGCATTTGGCTGGCCTAGATCTTGATCATGTGACACTTAAACACACTGAGTAAACCCAGAATCCAAGATTCAAAGCTTAGAAAATGGACCCTTGCACTGTTTTCATTTTCTGGGTAACCCAGAAAATGAAGAACAACTCTAACAAGCTTTTTGAGAGCTTCTATCTTATTGTTGTGATGTTGTTTAGCCATGAAACTTGTTTGTGATTGTAGTATTACATTAATACTACAACACTAATACACTTAGCTGCCCCAAAACTTTAAAATCAAAGAATTACATGTGGTCCAACTAGGCACCCTGTTAACTGTGTATGAATGTTCTTGAGGGCTCAAGAACATATATAGCGACAGTTTTGTCGCTATAGACCCCTTTAGTGACAGTTTTAATATAAATTAATTATTTAATTTAAATAATTAGAATAAATTGAATAATAATTATGAAAAATTCATAATTAATTCATAAAAATTATTTTAAGTCATAAAAATGAATTTTAATAATTTGAGATATATTTCATTAATATTTTAATTTATTTAAATATTATTGATATTTAATTTATTTAATTATTATATTAAATAAATTACTTAAAATAATTTTAATACTTTAAAAATCATTTAAAATTATATTAAAGTGTTAGAAAATATTTTAAGTTATTTTGAATGATTTTAAATATTTTGGGATGAATTTCATTAATAATTAATATTAATGTAATTGATTTATTTAATAAATGTATTAAATAAATTATGAAAAAATAGTCTTAATATTTTAAAAATCATATAAAATGAGTTAAATGTTATAAAAATATTTTAAGTTATAAAACATAACTTTTAATATTTTGCCATGAAATACATTAATATTTTAATATTAATAGCAGTTATTTAATAATGGTTTTAAATGTTTAAAATCATTTAAAGGCAATACTAAGGTATTAAAAATACTTTGATATATTATAAATTATGTTATGTATTTTATTAATATTTGACATTAATTAAATATTAATGATAATGGAATTATGTGGTATTTAAATCATATAAAAATGATATAAATGATTGAAAAATCATTATAAATGATAATAATTATTTGAAAATTATTATGAGCTTTTGAAAAATGTTTTGATTAAATAATAAATTATCTAAGATAATATTAAAGCGTTTAAGTTGAGTCTTATTGATAATAGGCTCGATAATTATCTGATTAGGCAATCAAGATGTCGAAATAGTACCGAACTCAACTCAGACTGAAATAGTTTGACTTGATACCGGGTCTTATGTGTTTTATTGAATGTTAGGATTATGCGGTAAATTTCTTGTGAAGGAACTTCGCACGGGAGCAATCCTATTAACGGGTCAAACGAAGGATGGAGTGTATGAGTGGCTGACTTCCTCATCCGTGAAATCACCTTTACTTGCTTTCTCTAGTGTCAAGACCACTTCGTCCAAGTGGAATCATAGATTAGGTCATCCCGCTTTTTCTATTCTAAAACATATTGCGTTTCATTATAAATTAGATTTGTCATCTTTTATTTCGCTTAATTTTTCATGTAATGCGTGTCATTGCAATAAAAGTCACAAATTACCATTTTCTACTACTTCTATTGTCTCAACCACACCTCTCGAAATTCTTTTTTATGATGTGTGAACCTCCTCAGTCCTCTCCCATGATGGTTTTAAATATTATGTCATCTTTGTTAATCACTATACGAAATATATATGGATTTATCCAATCAAGCACAAATCGGATGTTCATAATGTCTTCATAAGATTCAAAACTATTGTTAAAAACTATTTTAATCGAAAAATCAAAACCCGTTATTCTGACAATAGTGGTGAATATAATGGTTTTAATTCTTACTTAGCTACTTATGGTATTTCACCTTACACCTCCACCTCATACACCAGAACATAACGGGTTTTCTGAAAGACGTCACCGTCACATAGTCGAAATTGGTCTCATATTTCTCTCTCATGCTTCCCTTCCTTTAACATTTTGGTCTCATGCCTTCACCATTGTTGTCTACCTCATAAATCGTATGCCCACTCCAACACTAAATCTCTCTTCACCTTTTGAAAAGATTTTTGGTACTCCTCCAAACTACGCTAAACTGTGGGTCTTTAGTTGTCTATGTTACCCCTGGATTCGGCCTTATTCTTCACACAAACTCGAACCTCGCTCCATTCCTTGTATCTTTCTTGGCTACTCTCTTACTCAGAGTGCCTACTTTTGTTATGATCCCTCTCACTCCAAAATGTTTATAACTCGTCATGTCAAGTTTGTTAGTCTATTTTTCCTTTCTCTTCTCTTCACATTCACTTACCGCGTCCTCAACCACAAACTGTTTCAACTTGGATCCCGCCAATTATACATCTTCCATCATCCAACAATCAACCTTGGTCACTCTCCACGCCATCTCACGAACGGTCTCTTCCTATGCCCTCAAGCGATGTTCTGACACCAAATGCATCACCTGCACCCTCGAACACTCTAATACCTCCAAACCCATCTTCCCTCACCCTACCACCTACTTTCTCTCAATCAACTGCTACCACCATAAACCCTACTACACAACACTCATCCGATGACTACGAGATCCAAAAATTCTATTCACAAACCTATCCAAAAACTCAATCTCACTGCCCCAACTTTCTCAACCCATTGAGTTGGAACCCACAAATGCACCTCAAGCCTTAAAAAGATCCTAAATGGCGCCAAGCCGTGTCTGAAGAATATGATGCTCTTGTTCGAAACGGAACATGGGAGTTAGTCCCATCGGTTTCCTCCCAAAATATTATTAGATGCAAATGGATTTTCCGAACTAAACGTCATTCTGATGGTTCTATTGACATGTACAAGGCTCGGTTGGTTGCCAAGGGATTTCACCAACGACCTGGTGTCGACTATAATGATACATTCAGTCCCATCATTAAGTCTACCACAGTTCGGCTTGTTTTCAGCATTGCTGTTAGTCGTGGTTGGTCTCTCCGCCAACTTAACGTCAATAATGCCTTTTTACAAGGGCACCTCACAAAAGATGTTTATATGACTCAGCCGCATGGGTTTTTTGATCCTGACTATCCTATTTATGTGTGTAAACTTCACAAAGCCATTTATGGCCTTAATCAAGCTCCTTGTGCCTGGTATAATGAGCTTCATCAATTTCTTATTACATCAGGATTTCAGAACTCACATACAGATACCTCTATCTTTGTCCTCAACACTAGTAGCTATTGTGTATATCTCCTTGTGTATGTTGATGACGTTATCCTTACATGTGACAATAATGACATAGTCAACCAGATTGTTAACTCTCTTGCTCAACGATTCCCCATTAAGGATCTAGGCCCCCTTGCTTATTTCCTTGGTGTGGAAGTCATTCCGCATGAATATGGAATCCTTCTTTCTCAATGCCAGTACATCCTAGATCTTCTTGCTCGTACCAACATAATGGAAAGCAAATCTGTGACGCCCCCAAAATAGGTCCACACGACCCATTCTGAGTCGCCAGATATCACTCCATAAAAATCAAATACAAATTTCATTTATATTAATTGTTGAATGCGTAGAGTGCGAAGAAAGCGACAACAGCAGATAAGTTGTGAGTTTCAATACAAAATCTATGTAACTCTCATGGTTCCTCGACCACAACACCTTACAAAGGTACTTTACATAAAAAATACAATCGATAAGCTGCTTTTAGAAATTAAAATCTTTGGGAAAAGCTCAAGGAAACCTTCATACATAGGAGGCCATGAATCTAAGTTATGATAGATATCATATGCCCAGAGAATTATCCTTGGTTGGTCCAATAGACCCCAAAAAAAAATGAGAAGATTACTATCATGTTCCTTCCAATAATGAGTCTTCTCTTGACATATAATTATCTCACTTATCTCCAAGTGAGAATTATATCTCAAATATACTCCAAGATCATATAGGTAGTGTTTGTAGATATACTCAGCAAGTGGATGTGCACAACCCTATCTTATGATAATATGAGATTGTATGTCATTAGACATCTTGTATGATAGTGGCAAAACACCCTTCCAAAGTTGGGTTCTCATCAACCTATTGTTGTTCACCAAAATCAATTATCAAGTGACGTATAAAATATAACACGCACATCTTAGGTCCTCAATGCAAATATATATTGCATGTCATGCCGTTTTATAATGTATTGAGAAACTTCAACAGTCTCAGACCATCTCACTATTTTCCTGTTATCCCCGCTCGACCCAGCTACACTCTTATTACCTGAAAGGAATTGTGAAGCAAAAGGGTGAAAGACAACTAGCCCAAAAAAGAATATCATGACTAAAGATAATTAAATTATCAATAGCATTCATCAGTAATAAATCAAAGATTTAGAACATATGGTAGATGATAAAACTTTTCAACCATAGTTGCAGCGGAACGAGTAATCCATTAAAAGAGTCAAATAGACCATCGTGTCTATTATCTTCTCAAGTTAAAAGTCCACCAATAATGTTTTATCCCTATAACATCAATCAACAATTCTTCGCCCACAATCATATGAATAACTCATAATCATAATTGTGATTTGAATTCTTTTTCGCACCTAGATTTAAAATAATTTTCATCACCTATCTTCACCGAAACATTAAAAATCATGGTTATACCAAATCACAATTTCTGCTCATAATCATAATAATAAATTCATCTTTGCACTATGGCCAAAGATATACAACTGTATAACCAGTAATCAACAGTTCATCTTTGCACTACAGGCCAAAGATATACAATCAGAAAACCAATAATGTTTGAGACTCGACTTAATAGTATCACGACCACGAATTATCCATGCACTACAGGCCAAGGATATTTGTGTTTTCAATTACAGTCATGATTATACCAAACAATCCCTGGTCATAATCATACCAAGTCCATCTATGCACTACTGGACCAAAGATGACTTTTACCACATCATTTGTAACATTACTACCATGATTATACCGAATAATCCTCGGTCATAATCATACCAAGTCCATCTATGCACGTAAGCCACGGATGACTTTCAACACAATATATAAGCATGAGGATCATGACAATGATATAAAGAATCAATCAAATGAAATAAAGGATAAATATTAAACATTTATAATATAATTTATCCAGGGGTTCAAGAAATATCCCAATGTTATCAATCACTTAATAATCTCATAATCTAATATCATTAATATTATAACAATATTTTAATCATTTCTTAAACTTATAAACAATTTATTTCAATTGTTTACACTTTACCACATAATGCATTTAATCATTCAAAAATGCCATACTCATAAGATATCATCACCAATGATCAAATCCCTCATCAAAAATATGCATATACCCTATATAGGATTCTCAAGCCATAAAATCCTATTTTCCAATTTTGTTACTTCACATAACATATTTAACTCATATGTTCAGAATTAAAACCATTTTCATGAAAAATACCAAATCGGTTCCAAAATATTTCTTTTCCGGGATTTAGCGAGAATATAGTCCCATAATGAACATATATTTTTCTCGAAATTTTAAAAAATTCATTTACTATTTTTTCAAAAATCAATTTCTAATTAATTCCTTAAGAAATTAGCTACCTCAAGTTTAACTCCGAAATTCTCAAATCTTGGCAGGATCTTACACATGTTAACATGAGCTTCCAGTTTAAATTTCATGGTCATCGGAGTTATAGAACTCCGGTTATAGCATTTTTTTATCGAAAAAAACCTAAATATTGAAATGGTCATAATTTGCTCATTTTAAGTCGGAATGAGCTCATTTTTGGACAGGAGGTACTTTATACCATATACTTTCATGTCCCAAAAGGCCAGAATTTTTCTCACAAATTAAGTGGCCGAAACTTTCCTTTTAAAAATCTGGGCAGTAGCGTTTTCGGTATTTACAGCTTTTGACTCCTTTCCTAAAATCAGTCCACACGAAAATCTACAATACCTTTTACAGTGATTCCACTTGGAGATGCTACAAAACTCATAGATCTAACTCTAGAACTTGACCACGCTCAAAAATACGAAATATAATAGGAGATATGATCAATTGAATTTCATGTTCCATTTTCACCAAAATCTGATTTTTCAACCCTTTGTGATTTCTAAGAAACTTTCATGTTTTCACATAATAACCAACATAACTCATCATAACACTTACTAATACCACATATACCCATGATTTTCATCACTCCAATGCTTTTATTATGACTCATCATAATCAACGTAAACAGATCATTTCCACAATTTAATAAGGAATGAATACAAAGGATCATTCACCATGCATGTGGTAATTCACATAGACAGGTTATTCCAACAGAATAATAAAGAATGGAACCAGGTCCGGCGTAAATGCACAGACAGGATATTCCGACAGAATATTAAAGAATGGAATAACAATAGAAATCACCAGGTATACGGTAATCCACGTATACAGGTTATTCCAACAGAATAATAAAGAATGGAATAACAACAGACATCACCAGGTATACGGTAATCCACGTTATGCGAGTTATTCCAATGTAATAATAAATGGAACTGTGTCGCGAAAATTACACCGCAAGACGGGATATTTCGACAGAATAATAAAGAACGGAATAATAGAAGAATTTCACCATGTATGCGGTACTTCGCATAAACAGGTTATTCCAACATAATAATATAGAATGGAATAACAGAGGGATTTCACCAAGTATAGGGTATGACGCGTATACAGGTTATTCCAACAGAATAATAAAGAATGGAATAACAGAAGTTCTCTTTATGAATAAGAAAGAATAACACCCCTTACGAGTACAATAAATAATATCCCTTACCTTATAAAGAAACTGGATATAAAAGTAGTGGAGTAGCAGAATACTCTTCTTCTTTCTCTCTATAGATTTTCTCTCTATAGCTTCTCTCTATAATTTCTCTCTATAATTTCTCTCTCTAGAGTTTCAGTGAATTCGTAAAAAATAATGAAGGAATGAGCTTCTATTTATAGAAAAACTGAGAGTGACTCTTGGTCTTAACGAAGGGTCAAAATAACTCTTGGTAATATTGAAGAGACAACTTCTATTTGCGAAGGGGCAATTAACCCTTGGAACACCGAAGAGGCAAGTAACTGTTGGTAATATTGAAGAGACAACTACTATTTGCGAAAGGGCAATTAACCCTTGGAACACCAAAATGGCAAGTTACAATTAAAACTTTAAATCAACGATCCATATTGATTTACTATTATAATTTCAACCAATGGTCTGAAAAATTAGCACATCTCCTCATGGAATAATATTGTACCCAAAAATGATTTGGACTGAAAATAAATATATTGTTCGGGTGAATAGTACCCCGTGAATAGTACTTGTGAATAGTAACTCGTGAATAGTAACTCATGAATAGTAACTCGTGAATAGTACTCCGACACAAAAAGTGCCCCGAATACCCGATTGAACAATATAACCTTCAGACATCAATTATTATCGAAATAAATGTCGATTTCCACTAACACAAGTAATTTTAACACAATGAAACTATCAAATTCATCTTTAATCAACACGAACTTATCCATCATTAATATC
Source organism: Panax ginseng (assembly GCA_020205605.1). Lineage (NCBI taxonomy): Eukaryota > Viridiplantae > Streptophyta > Magnoliopsida > Apiales > Araliaceae > Panax > Panax ginseng. The sequence continues at coordinate 132,744,847 of CM035133.1, read as the reverse complement.
ATAATTCACAATATTTAACAACTAGGTCATTCCCAGGAAAGAGGGGGCTTTCCAATAAGGATTTCTCCTATCATTGGCAGCATGATTAGGTGACCAAACCTCTCCTCAAGGCGAACTTCTAGACATTGTAAATATTACAATTTAATAATATGAATAACTTTTTCGTCTCAATTATTAATTTAATAATATATAAAATATTGACAATAATTGAATAAAACTGAATGACTTCTCACGTAAGCATCAATAATCAAAGATATTGTACAATCTGGTATGCCATTGTTAACCACGCCAGACATTCATTTTACTTTTATCAATTTAACCGTTTACTAAATAGAATAATAATTATAAAAATTGAATACTTTCATTTCATAAAATTCGGGGTCTCACAAAATCAGTACTCACCCCTCTTCCAACTAGTCCACCACTTACACTATACTTGGGCTCTGCCCTTACGACCCAACTGAATACAGAGCTATTGTGGGCAGTCTACAATACTTGTCACTCACTCGATCAGAAATTGCCTTTGCGGTAAACAAATTATCTCAGTACATGCATCGTCCAACCACCGACCATTGGGCTACTGTGAAACGTCTACTATGATATCTCTGTGGAACTTCTGATCTTGACATTTGTCTTTATTGTGATTCTCCATTGTCACTTCATGCCTTTTCTGATGCTGATTGGGAAGGAAACAAGGATGATTTTTCTTCTACTAGTGCCTATATTGTTTATCTTGGTCGCAATCCTATTTCCTGGAGTTCCAAGAAGCAACGCACGATTGCTCGCTCATCTACCGAAGCTGAATATAGGTCTGTTGTTGCAACTGCTTCTGAATTGACTTGGGTGTATTCTCTCCTTACTGAACTTCATATTCAGCTGCCTTAGTCACCTGTGATTTATTGTGCCAATGTCGGCGCAACACAATTATGTTCCAATCCAGTATTTCATTCTCGCATGATACATGTTGCCATTGATTTTCATTTCATCCGCGATCAAGTTCATACTGGGGCTTTACGTGTTTCTCATGTCTCCTCAACAGATCAACTTGTGGATACCCTCACCAAACCACTACCGCGAGCTCGAATTCTTTCTCTCAAGGACAAGATTGGACTCTCCTCCCGGAACTCCATCTTGAGAGGACATGTTAGAGATACTCCTCACAATATTTGATTTAATTGTAAATAATATTTAATTTAATTATAGATATTTCATTTGTGATTTGATTTGATTCTCTGAGCCTTTATTGTAGGAGGCTGAGTATCTATTCCGTTATTAGAGGAGATTGTTTAAGTTCACTTTAATTAAGTGTCATGTAGAATGTATATTTAAACCAATATTGATCAATAGAAAAAGGTGCCATATTCTAAGACTATATATCTTTCCCAGGGCAGTAGTACTCTAAGATAACATAATATTACAAAAGTTAATATACACATTCCTGAATGAACTGAGGCAAGAATGTTAATCTTTACATTATGAAACCCCCATTCAGTGTGTACAGTATGAGGATATATGAACGTGTAACAATTAAGAACTGACTATAGGGTCTTCAAGCGAAGACCCAGTATTTAACGCTTAAATTAAGATAAATGTACACAATTAGGAACTTATTGTAGGGTCTTCAAGAAGAAGACCCAGAATTTCAGCCCCATGAGGATATATGAACTCGTAAATTAGGAACTGACTACATGATCTTCACGATGAAGACCCAGAATTTAATGCGTAAATTAAGATAAATGTACATAATTAGGAACTGACAATAGGGTCCTCGCATAAAGACCCAGAATTTCAGCCCCTCGACGAATTAGCATAATTAGCATACTTGTATGGCCTAGCATATCTTTGGTTGATATATACACCTGAAGCAGAGGAATTACCCAAGCAAATTTCTTGATCTTTAATATTGTGCCAGCAGAGGATCCATTAAAGGGTTTAATGCGGATGGATGGAGTTTCATGGTGCATGTCACTATCACCCCAACAAGAGCAGAAATTGCCGGAACGAGCCCTAGTCCATATCTTGTGACCGAGAAACAGGAATAGAATGGATTACATTCCTCAAGGCTTGGGAAAGTATCTGTGGATTCTGCACAAAAGGTAAACCATGTCAAGTAAAGGAATGTTCTCAAAATAAAAATAAAAAAAAATCCCTAGGTTTTAGTGTAGAAACTAGACAAATAATACAAATAAAAAAAAGAAGGGCAATCCACCAATGCATAGCCATTAGAAGTTCTATAGTGTGATTCAACATATAAGCGCTGTAAATTTATGCATCATCACACGGGAAAATAAGACGTTAACCTTGAGGATATAAGTAGTTGGTAAAGGTGGTGTAGATTGAAATTCTATAGAGTGTGATACATCAGATTCCATCCATCAAATTATAATGTTGTATAGGGGGTTTAGATTGAAATTTAATAATATGCTCACATAATTGAATACATGATCCCAAACAAAGGGAGGGGGAGGGGGCAGATGTACATACAAATTTTGAATTCTAGGAAAATAAGATGGCTAGAAGATTACTCTGATATGACTGAAGAATCCATAATGCAAGCCCACAAGACATCTTATCCAAAAAGCTCAATGATCCATAAACAAAAGCACAGCCATTGAGATCTTCACCAACAAGAACGCTTTGCATGCTTACTCCAGCCACCTGTTCCCCAAAAAGATACATAATTTTAATAATTTCAGAAACAATGCATTTGGTAGCTTAGAAATTAAGTGTAACTATTTTACCTTTTCCTTTCTTTTCTTTAATAACCAAAAGTAAGATAACTCGCAGTATCACATTTAATTAATTTCACCCCGTAATATATATTATGCTATATAACAGATGACCCTCTCCTATCCATGGTACATTTCCATAACTAATAGACGTAAGGTTAATTTAGTGATTTAGTAGAATTTGTTTTAGGTTCAAAACTAAAACAGCATAACTTGTTCAAATTGCTAAAATAAAGCACAATGCTCTGAATTTCTCAGGCTAGATATAAGGTACCCAAAAAAAACCTTAAAAATTGAAGGTTTTAGTGCTTGCTGTACATGTATACACTTCTCTCCAGACTTGGACTACTTTAAACAGTAATGATATGATATCTGTTCATCTTGTTTACACTAGCAATAAAATCGATGTATACATGGCATGGACTAGAAATACACATAAAAACAAGATTTTCTATCATACGTACCATCATTAGTGCATTTGCCATGCCAATAACTATTGACAGAATGTACATATAGTAATTTAAACTTCTTGGTAAGAAGAGGATTGCGGTGCCACAAAATATCCAAAGAACACTTCCAGCATTAAATATTGCCTTCAGGTGTTGGCCAGCCCATGTGATCTCCTACAATGTGGATGACAAGGTTATATTAACAGGTATAGGGGGAAAAAGTCGCATGAAATATATTTTAGCACAACTAGATGTCGAAGCGAGACCTGTAGAAGGATTGATACAATGAAGCTGCAAATGTAGATGATTGCAGGAACCTACTCACGTTGATCAAATATGATTCATCAGCAATGGGTACAATATCTTTCTAGAAATCAATTATACATACACACGTACATACATATAGATACTATTGCAACTTATTTTCAGCTGACAAGGTTTGTGCAAAATACCAAAGCTTTTGAAGATTGAGCCATCTGAAGATCATTGATAACATAGAATGCAAGGAATGCCTGAGTCAGAAAAAAGAAAAGAGGAAAAAGATTAAGAGAAAACAAACAAATAAGCCATCTCAATGTAGAGATAAACAGGTAAAGACAAGTTACAGGAAACTATAGTTTATGAGGAATAGATATAGTAAATTGTATCTATATCTTGAAAAATCTGGACCTTCTCATTCCTATTTAAAGAACCTTTGGATGTTCATCATTTCTTGTTCAAACCTTAGCTTGCTATTCTTACAAAACTAATCAGTCTTCCACGTACTAAAAGGGAAACTGAAGTAGAGCAGCATTAGTAAGCAAGAGATGGAAATGTTGCAAACCTGTGAAACATTGGTGACTAGTCTGGTGACGACATAAACAAGAGCAACTTGGTAGTACAAAACTTTCTTAAACCAGTAAGTCCAAGAAATCCTTACATAACTTTTCTGATCTCCTTGATTCAGTCTAGACAAAAAGCAAATAATTGATATTACAAATAGATGCTGGGCAATAGATTTCTATGCGAAAAGAAAAGCAAAATGCCCAAAAATTATGTATTTTGACTTGAAAATTGAGATAAACATAAAAACTATTGGACTAGTACATTAAATGTAATCTATAGGTAAATCTGAATTGTTACATGCATAGAAAGTTTCTGACCCAAAAAATATCCACATATTTTATTGACATTTCTACACTAAGAAGAAAAATTTATAATTAGGGAAAAGAAACAGTTGAAATACTTACAACTAATTTTATAATTAGAATAATAATTTCTTATTCATTTATTCACATACTCTCAATAAGTGGAAGGAATTTAAAAATATATAACAAACCTTGGCTCTTTAGTTCCGAGCTGAAATATGCCCACAAAACAACATCCAATGAAAATTGACGAGTATGCTATCCAGCGGTACTGCTCATGGTGCACTAAGTAAAGGTCTCGCAGACAAATTTCTAAAAAATAAAATTAAATCTGCAATTTAATATACCTGATTTTCAACATCAGCAGATGTCCTTGATGCGCTTACACTAAAGATCACCAGAGCAACGGCATAGAGGCTGAGATTGGCAACCTGCAAGCAATATTTTCGTTGACAAAAAGATAACAAGAAACATGTTTTGGCAGCAATGCGATGAACATGCTACTAGAAAAACATAAACATGAAAAATTATATTTAAAAGTTACTAACCATGGTAAAAGCATTGCGACAGCTAGTCAACACTACTCTGCTTGTCGAATTGGGTGTGATGCAATTCACCATAGACCTAAAAGGTATAGAGGCAAAAGAAACAATCACTCTTTTTAAGGGGTTTCAAAATTACTCAAAAGACTAGGGGTATGGATGGCTTCACATTTTATTCAGTATCTTGATCTACAAAGTTTCTTATCTTTATATGGATAGACCTAATCTACATTTGAAGCACAATATAATAATATCTAGATAAAATGATGCATATCCTTAGAGCCTTTAAGTCAATTCTTTCTTTTTAGTCTTGGTTGGGGGATGAAGGAGGGAAGTATTGCTTATTCAGTTATTTGAGCTGGTCAGAAGAAATTATTACATGTGTGAAACTTGAGTGGCAGCCCAGCCGACATTGAAGATCGCAGCAAACAAGCTATAACCTACAGTCTGTAGCTTGGATGAGTTGTACCCAAGGATCTTACAAGGCATGCAACCGCCAAAAACTGAAGAAAATGAAAAGGCAACTAAAACAGAACCAGCACCATGCCATATTTTGAAATGTCCAAACCTGTCGATCTAACAGATGAGGGAATCAATAGTTAGTTTAATGATAGACTGTATCCACTGTTAACAATTAAAAAAAGTTTATGCGTGAAATAAAAAGCTAAATAAAGTCTTGATCAATGAAAAATATGTGATGCCGCTCAGTAAAAGACATCAAGCATAAGGGGGGGTCACACATGTAACACCAAGAGTTGAAGGTGTTCCTTTCAAGGAGAAATTAATTTTGGGAACTACATCGAGTCAAGATCACCTTCCTTTCACATTGAAGTGCTTAATTTTTGTTTAAATTATTCTTTATCAAAAAGATACCAAGAAATTAACTTTATGTTGAGAACTCACTATTAACCATTAAACAAAACGACCTGCTTCGTGTATTAAGGGCCATTTTCTAGCAAATTGGATAACTTAATTGATGACTGAAAGAATTATAAAACAAGGTCCCGGGCAATAGCCTCACCCTTAACATCCTATATCTGATGATATTTTTTTTCCGGAGTATAAGACTAAGGTGGAATTAATTTTGAAGGAAAAATGGGCTTAAGTTGGTTTCTAGGGTGTAAAAGAAACACACATTCTTAATCTACGAAAGAAATCCTTACAATTCTGAGCATGGGAACAAAAACAACAAATCCTAGAAGTCTAGCGCCTTTGGCAGAGAATTTCCTTCCTGATATATATTAGCTAACCAGTAAGAAGTACAAAACAAAGTTTAACATTCTAGAGCAGGAATGCAGGATACATAATTTTGAGGAGCTGTAAAAATTGCAGATAGAACAAACCAAGTCTTTTCAATCATATTCCACCTAATTACCCATCAAAATTGTAATGGCTACGTTACACGGACTCTTCACTTTGCCCTACTACAACAAGGGTATGGGTATTGGACACTTCATTTTAGTGTAAAAAACCGACAAAATTGAGGAGTACCCATTTCGGACTCTTCAAAATACCGTGTCCAACTGGACACTCCATCCGAGTCCGTGTAACATAGGTAACGGGAACAAAGTCACAGGCCTCCTAGGAAAGTCTTAGTTCCTATATATTTAGTGCCATTGATGGTGCAATGTTAACACCCTTCCACGTGTGAGAACAAACATTAGAGACTGAAAATAATCAGATTGTTCAATTTGTACCCCTTCTAGAACCATGTGTTCGCAATATCAGCTCTAGGTACTAGCATTTGGCCTTTGTTGTTCAGCCAATACTTAGGACTAGGAGTGAGCAAAAAACGGATAAAACCGAATTACCGAACCGAACCGAATTTTTTTAACCGAATTATTTTGGTTTTTCAGTTTTTTTTCTTATTTCGGTTATATCCGATTTACTGCTCATTATTCGGTTTCGGTTTTGGTTTTAAAAAACAGATAATTCGGTTACCCGAATAACTGAACATTAATATTTAAAAAAATAATAATTTTATAATATTATCTAATATGAAATATCTACGAGTATTCAGTACGTTAAAGTCTTAAAGATATATCTTAGCCTCTTAGGTTTTGCCCTAGCCGCTTCCATCCCAGATCTCAAATCAATTCCTCAACCTCTTCTTTTCTTTCTTGCTTCTCGGCTTCTCGACTCTCGACTGTGAAGTACTGAAGTGTGAACTGTTGACTGTCGTCTCCGGCATCTGCGGCTCCACCTCTCTCCGTTACATCCTCTCCGGCCTCTGCCTCTCTCCGTCTCAATCCGGCCTCTGCCTCTCTCCGTCTCAATCCGGCCTCCGCCTCTCGACTTTTGTCGCGCCGTCTCACCTTTTGCAGTCCGGCTCTCTCCGGCTCTCCCTAGTCCGACTCCAGGTAAATTTTCATTCCCTAATCACTATCAAGATTCGAGTGCATGACTATTGACTGCATGTTGTTTTGATTAGTAATTTAGAGTTTAGATTATGTTCTTCTTTGTACTCTTCTAGTCTTCTTTGTACCAAATGGGTTTCAAATGTTTGGATTTGTCTTTATGCAAGCTGCTGTTGACACAACTAGAGGTGCAAACAGTTACCTTCATGGTCAAAAAGATCTATTGCCCTTGTAACATTCTTTGGCCCCTTTTCCTCAAATTGGGTGTCATAAAAGTTGGGGTCCTAGCGAGGAATTTCATAGTCTTGTAGTTTTGTCAGAAGTTACACATAAATATACTAAATTAGAAGTACATTTTATTTGATTATCCATGCTACAAAAGGAGGAAATTGTTGTTGATTATAAATAATTGCTACTTTATAGGGCTATAGAAAAATTCCATGATCTGTAAAAGTTTGGGTACAACATCTGGTCCTGTTTATTCATGCTGAAAAAACCAGCTTGCAACTTCTATTCTTTGTAATAGACTTCTTTTTTGCATTGCATGAGATAAATCTGGTTCTTTATGTGTGCACTTCATGAATGCAGGAAGGCCATCATTTGAAGCTGCATATATCTAATATCACCATACTTTTTGTCGCATTAACTTAATTTAGAATTTTATCAGGTTGAGCTTAACAAAAAAGGGGGGAAAGATTATATGACACAGTAATGACAAATTAATATGCTAATCATTGAATCATCTTTTGATTGTATTTGGGTACAGTTTGATTTCATTAAAAAATTAAAATACATTTTGATGGTAAAGAAGAAGAAAAAGAAATAGGTAATGAATTAAAGAAGATGATAAATTAAAATACATACAGAAGAAGAAGATATAGAAATAGGAAGACTATTTATCATATTTCCTTAAAATGCAGCCCACTTGTAGCAGTTCCTAGAAGGGATGCACCTCCTTTTGTTCTTACTCTCTAATTTTGTGTAGGATATTTGACAATTTAAGTTGTGACATCTTAATTTATTGCTGCATGTGTATTATATATTTTCTAATTGTTTGAGTAGTTTTTCATCATTGCAATTCAATTCAATATTTTCTAATCTCTTATTGCTGCCTGCATGCCTGTTACTTGTTGGCTTGTTGCTGGGAATCCCATGGAGTCATGCTGTTGAGTTCGTGCTGTAGCTTCTTGCTAAGTCAGCCTGGGATATCTCATGGAGTCATGTTGCTTCTTACTTGTTGGTTTAATTTGTTGGCTTGTTGCTGACTTGTTGCTGTATTTTTAAACTTTATGCTGGACAAGTGGACAGTTAATTTGTAACTGTTAATTTGCTGTTGTATTTGTTGGCCTGTTGCTGCTATATTCTAAACTTTATGTTGGCATGTTAGATGTTGGATGTTGGCATGTTGCTGTTAACTGTTAAGTACTTAAGTTACTTTGTAATTTGTTGCTGTATTCTTAATTTTGATTTTGAGTACAAGTTCGGTTATTACCCGAATATCCGAATGTACAATTCGGTAATTCGGTATTCGGTAATTCGGTTAGTTTTAAATTTCGGTTAGTATTTCGGATAGTAGATTAAGCGATAATTCGGTTTTCGGTTATAACCGAATAGCCATTTCGGTTCGGTTATAACCGAATGCTCACTCCTGCTTAGGACACACCTCCGATACCAAATTGCTTGAGTCAGGACTAATAGAGAAGAATGGCATGTTCAATGTGTTTTAAGTACCAAATACAATATTGTCATGCAAGATATAATGGTATATAAAGTCTCACAAACACAATACCATGCTAAATCAAGTTTCACCTTATTTAGTCTTCTTGAAATAGGTAGGAGAAAAATGAACAAGTGTTCTTTATGCACAAATTTTCAACCATTAGTAAACATATTTTTTAGCTACTGCTCCAACATTGTATGCCATGCCATAAGTTTTAGAGGACTACATAAATAAATTCCTCCATTCAGTTCAGCAGACCACAAGTATAAGTATACAGTGTTCTAAAAATCATTAGGTGTACCTAGACCGTGGTCGGGAACCTAGCGCCTAGGTGGCACCAAGGATTTTTTCTAGGCGGCCTACGCGTTTTCTTATGTCTCATTTATTTACCTTTCTATTGCATTTATTTGTATATACTATATAAATCATATAGTATGTTAGTACCTACAACTTATGTTTAGTCCTATTTGATTTGATGATGATTATACATACAAATAGATTTTGTAAAGTCTTTCTAAAAAGAATCTTATGTTAAAAGACTTAGCTTAGGAATCAAACTTGTTAAGTTGATCCAAATCGTAAAGTTAAAACTCTGTAATAGCTATATTGTAGACAATTGTAGAGCTAGAGACAATATCACAATATTACTCTAAGATAGTAGAGTAAACTGAAGACAGTAGAGTACAAGCCAAATCGTAGAGCCAGAATCGCAGAGTCACTCAATTAGTAGAGCAGAATAATCAATCTACGATTTCACTCTAAGGAAGCCCAAATCGTAGAGTGTAGTCGTCTGACAAGTCAGTGACAGATTATGACAAGTTCACCAACCATAACATATGACCTTCCGAGATTATCCTCGGATGATTTTGCGATAAGGACAAGTCGACAAAGTTTCTATCTAACAACTATTTTAGCATAGTTAAATGACATGTGACTGTTATTGCACTGTTCATAGTACACAAGAAAACGACATGAGGTGATCCAAGCAGGCAACAATTCGAAATCAATCAATTGATGAAAGACAAACGTCCAAGTAATAATGGAGCTACGCTAACTTTCTAACGGGGAGATCCATAGAAAACTCTATATAAAATCAGCAATTTCAAGTATCAGATATAAATCGATCGATCAAGTTCAAGTGTTGAAACTCTGAGTTCATACAAACTTCATTCTACAATTCCAAAAAACACACTCTGCTTCTAAGTCATTTGAATAGAAACCTTAAAGTAACTTAGCAGCACCTCAAAACAAACAACTTTTGTTAGTGTTTAGTCAGATCTAAGTGATCTTTCATAACCCAAGTTTGTCTGACTTGAATAATTCTTTGTGAATCATTTGAATAAAAGTTCTTAGTGAATTGTAATCTTGGTGATCACCCTCCTAAGTGAAATATCCACATTCACGGAATAGAATTGAGGATGAAGAGATTTTTGCGCTGTGAATCTCTTCAAAATTCTCTTGTGCTCTTTAATTTCTGCATTCCATATTCTGTCACTCTACGATTTTATATGTGACTTATTTCTACATTTGTTCACTAAATTTAGAACTATGCATTTTCTAATAATCTTTGAAGGGGTTTTCTTAAACAATTCCGTTGTGCTTAATCAATCAATTAACTTGTTTAACAAATATCTCTTTAAAAAGAAGATTTAAAAAATCTATTCACCCACCCCCTTCCTTCTAGATCTTTTTGTGCCTTTTTGGGAATACCATAGTATATGTATAGATTCTAAATTTCCATGAACACTAACCGAAGAGAAAATCTTTAAAGTCTTAACAAATTAGCATTGTAGAGATTCAAAGACTTTATTAAAGTCGATGCAGTAGATGACTAATTCTGTCTAGGACTGAGCAAAAAACAGATATAACCGAATAACTGAACTGAATTAAAAAAATTTAACCAAAATTTTTCAATAATTTGGATATTTTTTACAATTCGGTTATATCCGAATTTTTATCCGGTTTTCGGGTTTGGGTTTCAATTTTTTGTTATTCGGTTAAACCGAATAACCGAATAAGAAATAAAAAAAAGTAAGACTTGAATAGTTAAATGTTAAAACACTGCTCCGATCTCTCACTCTTTGATTTCATCTCTATCTCTCATCAGTGAGGTTAAATGTCATCTCACTCTTTTATTTCATCTTTATCTCTCATCTCTCACTTCTCAGATAGTCAGACTCACTCGACCTCTCATCTTATTTCTCAGATCTCGATTTCGTTCTCGATAATCTCAGGCCTAAGCCTCACTCGATCTCATCTCTTTGTCGTCGTCTCTATCTCCGAGGTATCTACTTATCCCTTTTGACCTTAATAGCTCCTCATATGAAAGATTTGATTTTGCAAGCTTTTAAATCTGATCTGGGTTTGCATGGTGATGGTCAAAATGTCAAGACTCAAGATTTTGGAGAAGATGAACCATAGTCACGCATTTGTTGGTGAGGATGATCATGATGCTTACCTTGGGTCCCGCACTTTTCAGTGTGTAATTATGTGTTATTATATTTCAAGTTTCCAACTACAATTGCATTATGTGGGTATATTTGTTTCTTTTTTCTTTCCCCTTTTCGGAAATTAATACTTCAAATTTCAATAGTAATCTACTCTGTTCATCTATAAGTTTTACAAAATTTTATACTCTGTTCATGAAAATTGGTGAAAATGGTTTACAATTTGAGGTTATATCTTTGAAACTGAATAAATTTCGGATTTCGCATTTCGATAATTTCGGTTATTGCTATTGCTAAATTCGGTTAGTAGTTCGGATAGTGAAATTAAGAATATTTTGGTATTCGGATATATCCGAATAAGCTATTCGGTTCGGTTAAACCGAAATGCTCACCCCTAATTCTATCTAGATGGGGGCCTAGGCTCCCGGCTAAATAGAGACGGTAGAGGATCGTGCTAGCGCCTAGGCGGAGATTTTTAGAACACTGTGGTTTTATGTTAAGTTACAAAGATGCTAACGTATGGAATTAACTACAAGAAACAAATTATGAACCAATAAGCTCTTGCTAAGTTGTTTACTGCAGTGAGGTAAGCTACAATGTTGTAATGAGATTTTATGGAGCATGAAAAAAAATAATGCAACTTTACTCAAATTTATAATGAGAGACAATGAATATATACCACACACACACAGTATCCATTATACCAATTCACCAGCAAATATGGTTGCGAATCCATCAGCTACTTGACCAGAAAGCATGACAGCAGCAGAATCCCTATAAAATAAAAAAGAAAATAATTTAACAAATATATTATGGATACAAAATTCATATGTAGAACTGAGGGCCACAAAGTATATTCTACACAATTATCTTTTACTAAATTCGAAACAAAAACTCAGTGAAACAAGTAGATTATGGTCAAACTTCAGAACATAGAAAACCTGAAATCTCATTCAATAATTTGACGTGCGACAAGGTCACACCATCTTAAACCAGGTGTTTACAGCTTACTTCGAACTAACAGAGGAGTGCATCTAATAGGCATAGACCAATAATTTAAATAAATGAAATCACAGCTAAGTTAAAGAGCGAAAGACCTATCTTCTTCATATATAAAGTGTGAGGGTGTGCCGGCAGGGCCCTAATTGCTTTTCTCTAAATTTAAAAACAAAAAGAAAATAAATTCTTAATGGTGCAAGCCCTACAAGAAAGAGCATAAAGAGGAGGAGAGATCTGGAGGAGATAGAAGACCTGTGCCTGAATGGGCGATGGGCAGAGTACTAGTACAACCTTAAATCTAGACTTCATAATAAACACACAAAGAAAACTAAAGTTGGGACCATGAAAAACACACAAAGACTAAAATACCCTAAATACTTAATTAAAACTCCTAAATTGCCCTAAAATCCCAAATATGGAATAAAAACCTAACTCCATCAATTTCTTCCGAATTAAACATAATAGAAATACCATAAAATAAATATTGAAATTTCTTTTTGGCTCTTGACTTATGGTCCTCGTCATTTTTCGGAAGGAAAGATACTGGGCAATGGACTCTAGTACTCTACAAAAGGATTTCTAGCCAGCCAAGCAACATGCAGAATAGAATTAATAGACAAAGAAGCATTTTGAGTTTTATAAGAAGATTTTAACAAAACACATAAACTCCCACAAATGGGTTAGCCAGTAAATATCTTGAGAATATGACCAGAACTATATTCCCTGGGAAAGAGAAGGGGGAAGAAAAATTGGGAAGGCAAGTGCAGAACATATAACATGCAAAACCATTAACACGTATATGCTACTAGTAAATATTAATCATTGAATGGGAAAACAATGTAAGGGGCATAAACAGTTTTTATTGTGTACAAGTACAACATTTAAGCTAAATGAATGATAGATTCCCTCTGACATTACTAGCAGAGTTATAACTTGTATCCTTTTCAATATTGAAGAGTAAATGTAAGACAGGAATGTGTTTTCTGACGTGTGAGAAGCTTGGTCAAGTCTAAGTTGTTACTAAAATTTATTTTTTTCTATAAGATATTGATCGTCTCAATGTGCTTCAATTCAAATGAAACATTGTATATATACAACAACTCTGCTCATATTAGTACTGGTGCAGAATTAATATCCAATTCTCTTTCATTCAAAAGGTTTTTATATGTTACCGGTTACCACAGACTCCATAGAAGCATTGGGAAATAAATAGTAAAGTGAAAAATTTAACATAGAACAGAATCAATGTTCAGGTATAGTTAGAGGTAGTTCAGTAAAACTTTTGTAATGACCAGCAGCTGCTCGCCCTCTGATCTAGCCACTAATGAAACTGTGAACTCATTTCCTTTCAAATCACTGCGCTACAAAAGTTGTAGATTACCCTAATGATGGATATACCTCTTCTTTATTACATATGTAAACCCGTACATAAATGAAAGATCGCAAGTTTTCAATGCATAATCTTCTTTCTAAGAGAAGCTGTGGCATTCAATGTCTACAACTAGGAAAGCACTTGTATAAACTGAAAAGCAAGCTGTATATAGACCAAATCAACTGCTTATCCATATATTTTCAAAGTAACTACGGATTAAGTAATGATAATTTACCTCGGGGGCAATCCAATATTTGTCAAAAAGACTAAGAGATAAGTGAACCAACAGGAAGAAGTTATGTCATTGAGCATGTGACCAACACCATAATAGAAAACAGAGCACCTTCCAAGGGGCTTGGTGCATAGTTCTTCATCTTGCATTCCATCAACCATAATGCTCTAAAGATTTAATTTCGGATTTCTCAACCAATGGAAACCCTGAATGCATCATATTATCAAGTAAGTATATATCATCTGCATTACAAGTTCCATTATAGCTTTACCATAAAAGAACATAAAGTTAACCTACACAGTTCACAATGAAGTATCTATTTTTCTGCTATCTGAAATAAAGATTTTGACTAGATTAGATGATGTAGAACAAGTTGCCCATGCCTATTGGATAACTGTGGTTGTAAGAAATTCCACAAATTATGCCCTAGATTCCTTCCCAGATTCCCACAAATTAGGCTCCTGGTTCATGCCAGAATTATATTAGTTTTCTCAGATTTGATTAGATTTAATTACTTGTAATTGGTAAGTTTAATTAGGAAACGTTATCAGCTATCTGGCTATTCTCGGTCTAGCTATATGTATATATAGTTGGGTTGTAATGGCATTGCCTTATCATTTACTTTTGATGATTAATAAAATTGTTCTCTCAAAGAGTTTGATCTTCTTGTGGATTTAAGGAACAGACATCTTGTTGATTCTAAGGTTTGTCAAGGTTGAAGACTCCGGACTTCTTCCTCATTCACTCACTGCGTTGCAAAAAAAATGACAAGCAGTTGTGTTCTTTTATCTGACAATTGGAAATCATAACTCATTTGAATTCAGGAATTACCAAGGTTTGACAAAATAATATTTGTCGAGTAAAATAAATATGACTTTAAACAGGCATTTCCTAAGAATTAAGATATGAACTATATTTGTAACACCCCAGTCCCACATCGAAAGATAGGGGAAAAATTTGTCAGCATATAAGTAAATAAGTTACTACTAATAGTACCTTCAAGTCATGACCTTTTGGGAGCCTGTGGTGGTTTAAGATGACCCAAGAAGATACTATTGAGAGAGTAGTTTGAGGTTTTATTTTGATGGATTTGATTCGATACGGACTTGAGATTTGACCCGAGATTTGTTCCGGACTCGGGATTTGACTCGGGTTGTTTCATATGGTATCAAAGTCGACTCTCGAAAGCTCGGGTCGGGTCATCCGATCGGGTTGCCGGAGGTGGGGACACGAAGGCTGGTGGTATTATCCCACAATGGAGAGATGGAGGTCCGGAGGTGGGGACACGAAGCCAGCCGGTATTATCCCACAATGGCTAGAGAGGCAAAGAGCTTTGGGCCGTGTGTGATTGGATTCTGACGGGGACGTCAGAAATTTAAGTGGGGGAGTTTGTAACACCCCAGTCCCACATCGAAAGATAGGGAAAAAATTTGTCAGCATATAAGTAAATAAGTTACAACTAATAGTACCTTCAAGTCATGACCTTTTGGGAGCCTGTGGTGGGCTAAGAAGACCCAAGAAGATACTATTGGGACAGTAGTTTGAGGCCTTATTTTGATGGATTTGATTCGATTCGGACTTGGGATTTGACTCGAGATTTGTTTCGGACTCGGGATTTGACCCGAGTTGTTTCAATATTGGGCTCCAAAAATCATATGTACACTTTGATGGTAAGCTTCATGGCTATTTTATGCACAAAGTGTATACTACAATTAAAAAGACATCTTGAGCTTGCAAATAATGTTTTTTATCCCCTCACCACACACACACCCACACACCCTACTCATGTATTTCTTTATCAAGTAGAAAGTGAGAGCGCAGGATAGAGAAACTCAATAGATCCTGCAATTTGTTATTACAAAGTAAAGAAAACATGAATCTAACTTATCCAACCATCAACTGATATTTATGCTAGATATCACTTATTGGAAAAGTTAAGGAAAAGGAACATGACATCACCACAGTTCAAAACCGTTACAACAACATGATGTGTGGAAATGCATGTGCACTGAGCCTCAGCAAACAAACAGAATTAACACAAAAGCTGATGACTTACTGCAGGTCTATGTTCTCAATTATTAGGGGAAGATAACTCTAAAATCTTTATAAATTAAATAACATTTTCAACACAAAATATTTATTGGACCTGATAAAGAATTTCCATAATCATTTGGATGTACTCACCATATTCTGAATAATTGGAGAAATGACAACATCCACTGCTAATCACATTCCGGATTTTTTTCAGCTTAAGAACTTTACTTCATTAAACTCAGAACCCTTAAAATCTTCATAATTAAACCCAGAGAAGCATTTCCTAATATTCATTGATAACATTGCCAACCAGATAAAGATTAACAATCAAAAATACTCAATTATACAACCCCAATACAACAAATTCCTTACATCTAAACCCAACAGCATATATAGCAGCATAAAACACGAATTCACAAAAGAAAAGAAACCCCTTCGTTAAATTCCATAAACCTACCAAAATTAATGCCCAAAACACGAAAATATACATAAATTGCATACATACACATCTTAGAAATGAACATCATTCATACCTTCAGTAGTTACAGGCAATCTATCGAATTCCTCAGAAAAACCCTTCTCTTTCTATTTTGGGAGAATTTGGGAAAATCTGAGCATAAAAATCTTTTGTCGGATTGGAATGAAAGAGAAAGAAGATTGAGAAAACTAAGCTTACTGATATTTTATTTGTTATTTCCTCTCTTTTCATGTTTCAAATATCTTTTTACACTAAACTTGGAAAAAAGGAAACAGAAAATATACGCAAGTGGTAGTTATGACTCTGCCCCACTTAATTTCGTTTATATAGATAATGTGAGAGGATGTTTTTGTAATTTTACTGTAACAAGTGTTTGGCTCATTTATATTGAAGAAATTTATGCTTTTCCTTTGATAACAAAATTTTTACACAATTTTTCCTATTATACTCTTAGTATTAAATATTTTATATTTTTTTTATTCTAATTCTCTCTTCATATTCAATAAGTATAATTAGTTATGTGTTGAAAATATTTTAAATTGAAAAACTAAAAAATAACTCTCTCACCTATATTAAAAATAATTAATAATATATTATTATAGGTAATTTTGTCAATTCTTTCATCTTGATATTCGTAAAAAAATTATCAAGACTTTTATTCTAGAACGGTGAAAGTATAATAATTTATCCTAACTTAAGTTATAGGGTTAGGTGAGGGAGGAGATAACTTGTTGTTTTCGATCTCTTCAATCGTTATCCTGCACTGCAGCCTTCTGAACTTGTCTTTATAACCTATTGTTTATTTGAACCATTGATCTCTGTATTAATAAAAGTGAGTCATGCTTTGGTAAATGTGAGCCTAAGATTATATGCTGCCTATGCCTAACATTTTGAATTGTATGAAGATTGAAAGATTACTTATTTATTTATTTTGAAGTCCTATCTTAAAATAATCTCAAGTTCCTAAAAAAGTATTTTTCTAAAAAAAAAATTTATTCTAAATTATTTGTCGTTTATAACTTTTTAGGAGAATAAATTATTTACGAATCATCCTTACGTTCTCTCATTGTCCAAGAAATTCTACCACTTGTATTCAGAGCCGGTCATGGGTTTTGTAAGGCCCAGGACAAAAAATTTTAAGTGTGCCCCTTTATATAAATTAAACAAAAAAATAAATAAATTATCAACTAATTAATTTTATTAAAATTATAAGAATTTACAAAAGATAAGTAAGAACACTTTGGAGCCTCGTTAAAAAATTTGTTTGGGGAAAATCTAATGGGACAAAACTCCAAATAAAGGAAAAAGAGTACCCCGAATTGTAAACATTGTATTAAAAACGAAGAACAAGAATTTCAGTCAAGTTTTCTGTTGAATTAAATAATAAATAAGAAAAGTTAACAAAAATATATATTACAATTTACAAAATTTATATACAGTAAAACCCATATTTAAGAATACTCTATATAAGAATAACCTCTACAATATTATAAAAAAAATTGGTCCCAATTTAGGCCAGTTATAAATAGGAATAACCTCTAAATTGTAATATGCTATAGACTTTTTAAGTCCCTTATTGAGAAACTATACCTTTATATAGTAATAATTATATATATATATATATATATGAGAGACAATATTAATTTTAAAAGACTACATTTTTTATAAAAGACTACATTTCATATAAAGAACTACATTTTCCTAGAAAAGATTATATTTCCTATAAACCACATTTTCCTATAAAAGACTACATTTCCTATAAAAGACCACATTTTTCTATAAAAAAATTATATTTCCTATAAAAAAATTACATTTTCCTAGTTTGAAAATCTAAATAATTTATGTTTTCTTTAATTTTTGTTATAAAATCTATATTTTTATTAAAGTGAATATTTTTAGGTGTTCGAAAAATATTTGTATCAATACCTCTATTTAGTAAATAGAGGTTTTACTGTATCTAGATTCTATATGTATCTTAAAAAAAAATTACCTTCAAAGAAAGGCATTGGTCTAGCTGGTGGATGATTTATTTTCCAACTTTGTTAGACAAAAGGAGAATCATCGAAAAAAAAAATTACTTGCGTTGCGTTATGAACTGAGAGGGTCGAAGAGTTTTTCCTTCTTTTTGTGGCTAAGAGTATTTTGATTCTCCATATTTATTGATTTGTTTTATATTATATTTTATAATTATTTTTTTATTTTTTTATACACATATATACATAATTTTTTAAAAAAATTGGGCCCTCCTCAGCTTTGGGCCCTGGTTGACCTGGCCCAGGGTCGGCTCTGCTTGTATTAATAGTTTTCAACTTCCTATAAAAAGGTAGTGATGTAATTTCAAATAAATTTTAATTGTTAAATTATAGTATTAAATAATTTTCTTAATCTATATGCAAAAATCTTAAACGACAATATTTTAAGAACATAGATATTATAATATAATCATGTGCAATAAAAGAGGAAAAGCACTTTGCATATAGAGAGAAACAAGCTCATACAAGTGAGAGCCGAACGGTCCTTACCTAAGACCTTTAACTTAAGCAAGAGAATTTTGAACTTGATATCTAAAAATGAGATCTTATTACTATGAAATTAATTTCATGGTAAGTTGATTAATTGACCAATATAATATTGATACACAAAGAGAGATCACCTCCCGGTTTGTGTGTCGACACTATAAATCAATTGATCAAAATTAATTTCATGCTAACCATTCCCTTAAAAATTATAAGATTTCAATTCTAATCACTAGGCTAAAGCTTTATTGGCGAATAGCATGAAAGATGATGAGAAATAATGTTTTGGAAATCTCCGTAATCCAGCTTAACCTTTAGTGCGAGGTTATTAAAGGTGTTATTATGATTGTGATTGCGCACTTAATTATAAAAATTCATTATACTTAATATACTACATTTCCAAATCAGGAATTAAAAATCTATTGCCGCCGTATGTTATAGCGGAGAAAGTTCAAAAATGCCTCTGACTTTTACTGCGATATTTATCGAGCACCTTATACTTTTTTTTTGTCCAAAAGTACCCTTAACGTTACACTTTTTGGGTCATCCGTGCCCCTGCTGTTAACAGAAGACAAACGGGGTTAAAATTTCGCTGACGTGACTGACACATGGAGACTTAAAGGGAGAAGGTTCAAAAATGCCCCTGACATATGTAAATATGTTATTTAATCAAAACAAAAAATACTAAAATTCAAAATAAAAAAAAGAATAACATATTTACATCATTTAATCAAAATATTAAAATTCAAATTATTTTGTTAACTAATCAAAACAACTAATTAAATAAAATAAGTTGTATAACATATTTACATCATTTAATCAAAATACTAAAATTCAAAACATAACATATTTACATCAAATACTAATTAAAAAAAAAATACTAAAATACTAATTAAAAAAAATACTAAAATACTAAAAAATCAAATTAAAAAATACTAAAATACTAAAATTCAAATTATTTTGTTAATTAATCAAAACAACAAAAATTCAAATTACATCATTAAAATACTAAAATCATAATACTAAAATATTTTTAAATTGATATGATTTTAAAAATTAATATTAAAATTACTAAAATAATCATAATACTCCAATTTTAAATTTTAAAAATATTATTTAGGTTTGAATTTTACTAAGGCTACTGGCTATAAGAGAAAACAAAACTAAAACCTTTTGAACCAATAATATATAATTAATGTAAACTTACTAGTATACTCGAGAGTAATTAAATATGCTAAATATGTGCTGATTGTAATTGATTGCAAATATGAATAATGAATACGGCAGTAAACTAAAAGTAGCGTTCTATTAAAATAAAAAAGTCTTTGAATTTAATTAAAATCATGCAGCAATCAATAAGTTTAATCCGTAAATGAGTATATTTGTTAAAGTATTTCTAAAGCTATTAATTAAATACAACAATTACATTAATATTATAAAATTAACGTTAATATTTTTAGTATTTTGAAAATTCTACTAATATTTTTAGTATTTTGATGATTAACGTGAATATTTTTAAAATTCAAAATTCAAAAAATCAACTAATTCAAAATTTCAAAATAATTAACGTTAATTCAACTAAAATCATCAAAAAATAATTAACGTTAATATTTTTTACTAAATAACGTTAATTATTTTGAATTAGTTGAATTTTTGAATATTTTTAAAATTCAACTAATTACATCATCAAAAAATATTAACGTTTTTTAACATATCAACTAATATTAAAAAATATTAATGTTTTTTAATATTAATAAAATATTAACGCTTTTAATATAAAAAATATTAATGTTTTCTAATATTTTTAATATCAAAGAATTAACATTTTTTAAAAATTTTAATTTTTAAATATTTTATCAAAAATATTAACCTCATATCAAAAAAATTTAATATTTTTAAAATATTAACGTTTTTTAATATAAAAAATATTAACATTTTTTAATATTAGTTGATATGTAAATATGTTTTTTAATTAGTATTTTAGTTTTTTTTAATTAGTATTTAATGTAAATATGTTAGTATTTGAATTTTAGTATTTTGATTAAATGATGTAAATATGTTATGTTTTTTTTTTTTTTTGAATTTTAGTTTTTTTTTGTTTTGATTAAATAACATATTTACATATATCAGAGGCATTTTTGAACCTTCTCCCTTTAAGCCTCCATGTGTCAGCCACGTCAATAAAATTTTAACCCTGCTTGTTTCTTACATTAACTAAGCGAGGCACGGATGACCCAAAAAGTGTAACGTTAAGGGTACTTTTGGATAAAAAAAAAGTATAGGGTGCTCGGTAGGCATCGCGGTAAAAGTCAGGGAAATTTTTGAACCTTCTCCCTATGTTATAGAGTACTACTCTGCATAATTATTTTCTTTGTCCCAGGATAAAAGTCTTAGTGAACTTTTCACATATATTAAGAAAATGAATGAAATGACAAAATTATCCATAATAATATTATTAATCATTTTCAATGTAAATATTTTGTGTTGAAAATGTTAAGTTATCTTCCCCTAATTATTGAGAACATAGACCTGCAGTATGTCATCAGCTATTGTGTTAATTCTGTTTGTTTGAAGAGGCTCAGTGCACATGCATTTCCACACATAAGTTGTTGTAACGGTTTTGAACTGTGGTGATGTCATGTTCTTTTTCCTTAACTTTTCCAATAAGTGATATCTAGCATAAATATCAGTAGAGTAGATCTGTCCTATTTTTCCTGTCCCCTAGTGTCCCTCCACTTAAATTTTGACATCTGACCTTTATTTAATTTTAAAATTAATTGGTGTTAAGTAAAAAGTTAGATGTCAAAATTTAAGTGGGAGACATAAAAGAGGCACGAAAAATAGGGACAAAAGATTTTCTCTCAAATATCAGTTGATGGGTCGATAAGTTAGATTCATATTTTCTTTACTTTGTAATACCAAATTGCGGGATCTATTGAGTTTCTATATCCTGCGCTCTCACTTTCAACTTGATAAAGAAATACATGAGTAGGGTGTGTGAGTGTGTGGGTGTGTGTGTGTGGTGAGGTGATAAAAAACGAGAGCAGATCTCTTGTCCTCAAATTTTTTATTTCTTTTGTGTCTCCCACTTAAATTTTGACACATAGTCTTTTACTTAACACTAATTAATTTTAAAATTAAATAAAAGAACATGCGTCAAAATTTAACTGGAGGGACATAGGGGACAGAAAATTTGGGATCAGGAGATCTGCTCTCATAAAAAACATTATTTGCAAGCTCAAGATGTCTTTTTAATTGCAGTATACACTTTGTGCATAAAATAGCCATGAAGCTTTACCATCAAAGTGTACATATGATTTCTGGAGCCCAATATAGTTCATATCTTAATTCTTAGGAAATGCCTGTTTAAAGTCATACTTATTTTACTCGACAAATATTATTTTGTCAAACCTTGGTAATTCCTGAATTCAAATGAGTTATGATTTCCAATTGTCAGATAATAGAACACAACTGCTTGTCATTTTTTTGCAACGCAGTGAGTGAATGAGGAAGAAGTCCGGAGTCTTCAACCTTGACAAATCTTAGAATCAACAAGATGTCTGTTCCTTAAATCCACAAGAAGATCAAACTCTTTGAGAGAACAATTTTATTAATCATCAAAAGTAAATGATAAGGCAATGCCATTACAACCCAACTATATATATATATATAGCTAGACCGAGAATAGCCAGATAGCTGATAACGTTTGCTAATTAAACTTACCAATTACAAGTAATTAAATCTAATCAAATCTGAAAAAACTAATATAATTCTGGCATGAATCAGGAGCCTAATTTGTGGGAATCTGGGAAGGAATCTAGGGCATAATTTGTGGAATTTCTTACAACCACAGTTATCCAATAGGCATGGGCAACTTGTTCTACATCATCTAATCTAGTCAAAATCTTTATTTCAGATAGCAGAAAAATAGATACTTCATTGTGAACTGTGTAGGTTAACTTTATGTTCTTTTATGGTAAAGCTATAATGGAACTTGTAATGCAGATGATATATACTTACTTGACAATATGATGCAGTCAGGGTTTCCATTGGTGAAATCTGAAATTAACTCTTTAGAGCATTATGGTTGATGGAATGCAAGATGAAGAACTATGCACCAATCCCCTTGGAAGGTGCTCTGTTTTCTATTATGGTGTTGGTCACATGCTCAATGACATATATAACATCTGCTTGTTGGTTCACTTATCTCTTAGTCTTTTTGACAAATATTAGATTGCCCCCGAGGTAAATTATCATTATTTAATCCGTAGTTACTTTGAAAATATATGGATAAGCAGTTGATTTGGTCTCAGTTTATACAAGTGCTTTCCTAGTTGTAGACATTGAATGCCACAGCTTCTCTTAGAAAGAAGATTATGCATTGAAAACTTGCGATCTTTCATTTATGTACGGGTTTACATATGTAATAAAGAAGAGGTATAGCCATCATTAGGGTAATCTACAACTTTTGTAGCACGGTGATTTGAAAGGAAATGAGTTCACAGTTTCATTAGTGGCTAGAGCAGAGGGTGAGCAGCTGCTGGTCATTACAAAAGTTTAATTGAACTACCTCTAACTACATTGATTCTGTTCTAATTTTTCTTCCCCCTTCTCTTTCCCTGGGAAAATAGTTCTGGTCATATTCTCAAGATATTTACTGGCTAACCCATTTGTGGGAGTTTATGTGTTTTGTTAAAATCTTCTTATAGAACTCAAAATGCTTCTTTGTCTATTAATTCTATTCTGCATGTTGCTTGGCTGGCTAGAAATCCTTTTGTAGAGTACTAGAGTCCATTGCCCAGTATCTTTCCTTCCGAAAAATGACGAGGACCATAAGTCAAGAGCCAAAAAGAAATTTCAATATTTATTTTATGGTATTTCTATTATGTTTAATTCGGAAGAAATTGATGGAGTTAGGTTTTTATTCCATATTTGGGATTTTAGGGCAATTTAGGAGTTTTAATTAAGTATTTAGGGTATTTTAGTCTTTGTGTGTTTTTCATGGTCCCTACTTTAGTTCTCTTTGTGTGTTTATTTTAGGGTATTTTGTGTTTTTCATGGTCCCAACTTTAGTCTTTGTATTTAGGATATTTTAGTCTTTGCGTGTCTTTGTTGTACTAGTACTCTGCCCGTTGCCCATTCAGGCACGGGTCTTCTATTTCCTTAAGATCTTTCCCCTTCTTTATGCTCTTTCTTGTAGGGCTTGCACCATTAAGAATTTATTTTGTTTTTAAATTTAGAGAAGAGCAATTAGGGACCTGCCGGGTGCCGGCACACCCTCACACTTAATATATGATTAATATATGAAGAAGATAGGTCTTTCGCTCTTATAATTTAGCTGTGATTTCATTTATTTAAATTATTGGTCTATGCCTATTAGATGCACTCCTCTGGTAGTTCGTAGTAAGCAGTAATCACCTGGTTTAAGATGGTGTGACCTTGTCGCACGTCAAATTATTGAATGAAATTTCAGGTTTTCTATGTTCTGAAGTTTGACCATAATCTACTTGTTTCATTGAGTTTTTTGTTCCGAATTTAAAAAAAGATGTTAAATAATTATATCGGAACGTGTTATTATATAGAATAAAATCAATTAATCAATTAGGTACTTATATGAATTAAGAGAAGATATCTTGTGTGTATCACGCTTCCTGTGACGCCCCCAAAATAGGTCCACACGACCCATTCTGAGTCGCCAGATATCACACTATAAAAATCAAATACAAACTTCATTTATACAACTGTTGAACTGTCGTATAGAATACGACCATAATTAACTGTGAGTTTTAATACAAATGTATGTAACTCTCATGGTGCCTCGACCACAACCTTACAAAGGTACTTTACATAAAAGTATAATCAAAGATTGTTTTAGAAATTAAAATTTTTGGGAAGTGCTCAAAAAAACCTTCGTACATGGGAGGCCATTCGTCTAGGTTATGATAGATATCATATGTCCACAGAATTATCCTTGATTGACCCAATAGACCCCAAAAAAAAAAGAGAAGATTACTATCATCTTCTTTTCAATGGTGAGTCTTCTCTTGACATATAACTATCTCCATTGTCTCCAAGTGAAAATTATACTTCAAATAAACTCCAAGATCATATAGGTAGTTCTCGTAGATATACTCAGCAAGTGGATGTGCACAACCCTGTCTTATGATAACCCGATGTTGTATGTCATTAGACATCTTGTATGATAGTGGCAAAACACCCTTCCAAAGTTGGGTTCACCTCACCCTATTCGGTTCACCAAAATTAAATATCAAATGACGTATATAATACGACACACTTATCTAAAGTTCTCAATAAAGTTATTTTTATACTATTTAGGGAGAATCTCAACAGCTATAGACCACCGTTCTATTCCCCTGTTATCCCCGCTCGACCCAGCTACACTCTTATTACCTAAAAAGAATTGTGAAGCAAAAAAGGTTAGCACAACTAGCCCAGTAAAGAATATCATGACTAAAGATATTTTACATCATCAATAGCCTTCATCATTAATAAATCAGAGATTTAGAACATATGGTAGATGATAAAACTTTTCAACCATAGTTGCAGCGGAACGAGTAATCCATTAGAAGAGTCAAATAGACCATCAGATCTATTATCTTCTCTATGTTAAAAGTCCACCAATAATGTTTTATCCCTGTAACATCAATCAACAATTTCTGTCTACAATCATATGAATAACTCATAATCATAATTGTGATTCTAAATTCCTCTTCGCACCTAGGACGAAGATAATTTTCATCACCTATCTTTACCTGAACCACCACAGATTATAATTAAATCACAATTCATATTTATAATCAAGTAAATCAACAGTCCAACTTTGTACTACATGCCAAAGATATACAACTATAAAACCAATAACCAACAATTCATCTTTTCACTACAGGCCAAAGATATACAACTGTAAAATCAATAATGCTGAGACTTAGCTTAATAGTATCACGACCACGAATTATCCATGCACTACGGGCCAAGGATATTCGTGTTTTTAATTACGGTCATGATTATACCGAATAATCCCTGGTCATAATCATACCAAGTCCATCTATGCACTACGGGCCAAAGATGACTTTTACCACATCATTTGTAACATTACGGTCATGATTATATCGAAAAATCCCCGATCATAATCATACCAAGTCCATCTATGCACGTAAGCCACAGATGACTTTCATCATAATATAAGCATGAGGATAATGACAATGATATGGAGAATCAATCAAATGAGATAAATGATAAATATTAAATATTTATAATACAATTTATCCATCGTTTAATAATAACCAAATATTATTAATCACTTAATAATCTCATAACCTAATATCGTTAATATTATAACAATATTTTAATTATTTTTTAAACTTATAAATAATTTATTTCAATTATTTACACTTTATCAAATAATACATTTAATCATTCAAAAATACCATACTCATAAGATTTCATTATCAATGATCAAATTTCTCATCAAAAATCTTCATAGATTCCCAAGCCATAAAATCCTATTTTCTAATTTTGTTACTTCACATAACATATTTAACTCATTTACTCATAAGTAGATTATTTTCATGAAAAATACCAAATCAGTCCCAAAAAAAATATTTCTTTTCTAGGATTTAGCAGAATATAGTCCCATATTGAACATATATTTTTCTCGGAATTTTTTAAAATTCATTTACTATTTTTCAAAAATCAATTTCTAATTAATTCCTTAAGAAATTAGCTACCTCAAGTTTAACTCCAGAAATTCCCAAATCTTGGCAGGATCTTACACATGTTAACGTGAGCTTCCGATTTAAATTTCATGGTCATCGGAGTTATAGAACTCCGGTTATAGCATTTTTCGTCGGAAAAACCTAAATATTGAAATAGTCATAACTTGCTCATTTTAAGTCAGAATGAGCTCATTTTTGGACAATAGGTACTTTATACCATATATTTTTATGTCCCAAAAGGTCGTAATTTTTCTCACAAATTAAGTGGCTGAAAATGCCCTTTTAGATTTCTGGGCAGTAGCTTTTTGGTATTTTACAGTTTTTGACTCCTTTGCTAAAATCAGTCCACACGAAAATCTACAACACCTTTGCTAGTGATTCCACTTGGATAAGTTAGAAAACACATAGATCTAACTCTAAAACTTGACCACACTCAAAAATTCAAAATATAATAGGAGATATAGTCAATTGAATTTCATGTTCCAGTTTCACCAAAATCTGATTTTCAACCCTTTGTGATTTCTAAGAAACTTTCATGTTTTCACATGATAACCAACATAACTCATCATAACACTTACTAATACTACATATACCCATGATTTTCATCAGTCCAATGCTTTTATTATGACTTTCATCATAATCCACGTAAATCCAGTCATTTCCACAATTTAATAAGGAATGAATACAAAGGATCATTCACCACGCATGTGGTAATCCACATAGATAGGTTATTCAAATGAATAATAAAGAATGGAATAACGAAGAATTCACCATGCATGCAATAGATCGCACGAACGGTTTTTCCCAATGTAATAATAAATAATGGAACCGGGTTATGCGTAAGCGCACGAATGAAGTTATTCAATGAAATAATAAAGAACGAAATAATAGAAGAATTTCACCATGTATGCGGTATTTAGCATAAACAAAGTTATTCAACATAATAATAAGGAATGGAATAATGAAGTTCTCTTCATGAATCTGAAAAGAAATAATACCCTTACAGAGTACAACAAATAATATCCCTACTTTAAAAAGAAGAGTATTCCAATTTGGTAGGCGAGGATATTCTTGAAGAAAACTTGCACTACGCTCAAAACTTCTTAAAACTCTAAAGAAATACGCTCAAGATTATAGAATAATTCTCTGAATTTCTGGTGTGGTTTTCAATTCTAACTAATCATCCTATTTATAGGAAAATAGAAAGGATACTATGCTGCTTTTTTACTATGCAATAAAATATAATATATTCTAAATACATATATATATATATATTATTTAAAATCTAATAAAATAAATAACTTTATAAAAGTATTCTGTTTTATATAAAAAGATTTTACTATGCAAAAATACTATCACGCAGCACTATGCAACACTATGCATAATAAAATATAATATATTCTAATTATTGTCTAATAAAACAAATAACTTTATAAAAGTATTACATTTTATATAAAAAAATTTTACTATGCAAAACACTATGCATAATAAAATATTATATATTCTATTTATAGTCTAATAAAGCGAATAACTTTATAAAAGTATTACATTTTATATAAAAAAGCTTTTTGTTTTATTACATTAATAATACTAATAAAACAAAGCTCATCATCATTATTATAATTCACACTATTAATCGACCAGGTCGTTCCCAGGAAAGAGGGGGTTTTCCAATAAGGATTTCTCCCTATTGGCGCCGCAATTAGGTGACTAAACCTCTCTTGGCGTAACTTCTGACATCGTTAATATTACAAATAATAATATTAATAATTTTGTTATCTCAATTATTGATTTAATAATATATAAAATATCGACAATAATTGAATCAAATAACGTGAGATCTTATCGGCAATTCTTGTGTAATAATTGAACAAAAGCGGTGACTTCTCACGTAAGCATCATAATCAATACAGTGTCTACTTATGCGTACCACGCCAGACATATTCTTTCTACTTTTACTAGCGAGTAGTTCAACAGGTTTTAGCGGTAAAACTTACGTCGTTATTTTCATAAAAAATATTTTTGTCGTTTTCTCGATCCGACAATAATTCCGTTCTTGAGGTCCACCAATGATTCTTGTCGTCGTGCGGATATTCATCGACAAAAAGAATATTCCCCGACCAAACGAATATTTTATAACAACTTGCATACTTTACAAAATATATAAATACTACCCACAACTATAACATTATATCAAATCCACACCATAATATTAAAAAAAATATTTCGAGAAATTTAAATCTTTATTCATAAAATCTGGGGTCTCACAATCTCCCTTCCTTATGAAATTTTTCCCTCGAAATTTACATGCGTACTTGGTATGCCGAAGAGATGAGGATACCTTGCTTTCTTTTCAGATTGTACATTCCCGATTATATCCTTTGTATCATGATTTTTCCATTGCTCATCTCCTGTATTTCAGATATCATTCTAGAATATATCTTCAAAATAAAGATTAATTGACATATCATAAATTGTCAACTTATCAAGTAAAAATTTTGGCTTAGGTAAGTCACAAACTAGCGAAGTATATTACTCGTCTCTCCCCTCCTAGTTCTAGACTCATATCTCCTCCAGCGACCATATCCCTAAGCTTTGATACCATTTGTGACGCCCCCAAAATAGGTCCATACGACCCATTCTGAGTCTCTAGATATCACACTATAAAAATCAAATATAAACTTCATTTATACAACTGTTGAACTGTCGTATAGAATACGACCACAGTTAATTGTGAGTTTTAATACAAATATATGTAACTCTCATGGTGCCTCGACCACAACCTTACAAAGGTACTTTACATAAAAAGTATAATCAAAAACTGTTTTAGACATTAAAATCTTTAACAAGTGCTCAAGGAAACCTTCGTACATGGGAGACCATGCGTCTAGGTTATGATAGATATCATATGTCCACAGAATTATCCTTGGTTGACCTAATAGACCCCAAAGAAAAACGAGAAGATTACTATCATCTTCTTTCCAATGGTGAGTCTTCTCTTGACATATAACTATCTCCACTGTCTCCAAGTGAAAATTATATTTCAAATAAACTCCAAGATCATATAGGTAGTGCTTTCGTAGATATACTCGGCAAGTGGATGTGCACAACTCATCTTATGATAACTTGAGGTTGTATGTCATTAGACATCTTGTATGATAGTGGCAAAACACCCTTCCAAAGTTGGGTTCACCTCACCTATTCGGTTCACCAAAATTAAATATCAAATGACGTATACAATGATAAAGCACACTTATCTAAAGTTCTAAATAAAGTTATTTTCATACTATTTAGGGAGAACCTCAACAACTATAGACCACTGTTCTATTCCCCTGTTATCCCCGCTCGACCCAGCTACACTCTTATTACCTAAATGGAATTGTGAAGCAAAAAGGGTGAGCACAACTAGCCCAGTAAAGAATACCATGACTAAAGATATTTTACATCATCAATAGCCTTCATCAGTAATAAATCAGAGATTTAGAACATATGGTAGATGATAAAACTTTTTAACCATAGTTGCAGCGGAACGAGCAATCCATTAGAAGAGTCAAATAGACCATCAGATCTATTATCTTCTCTATGTTAAAAGTCCACCGGTAATGTTTTATCCCTGTAATATAAATCAACAATTCCTGTCCATAATCATATGAATAACTCATAATCATAATTGTGATTCTAAATTCCTCTTCGCACCCAGGACGAAGATAATTTTCATCACCTGTCTTTACCTGAACCACCACAGATTATAATTAAATCACAATTCATATTTATAATCAAGTAAATCAACAGTCCAACTTTGTACTACATGCCAAAGATATACAACTATAAAACCAATAATGTTGAGACTCAGCTTAATAGTATCACGACCACGAATTATCCATGCACTACGGGCCAAAGATATTCGTGTCTTCAATTACGGTCATGATTATACCGAATAATCCCTGGTCATAATCATACCAAGTCCATCTATGCACTACGGGCCAAAGATAAATTTTACCACATCATTTGTAACATTACGGTTATGATTATACCGAATAATCTCTGATCATAATCATACCAAGTCCATCTATGCACGTAAGCCACATATGACTTTCATTATAATATAAGCATGAGGATAATGACAATGATATAAAGAATCAATCAAATGAGATAAATGATAAATATTAAATATTTATAATACAATTTATCCATCGTTTAATAATAACCAAATATTATTAATCACTTAATAATCTCATAATCTAATATCATTAATATTATAACAATATTTTAATCATTTCTTAAACTTATAAACCATTTATTTCAATTGTTTACACTTTATCAAATAATACATTTAATCATTCAAAAATA
The DNA here is from genome assembly GCA_020205605.1 of Panax ginseng. NCBI lineage: Eukaryota > Viridiplantae > Streptophyta > Magnoliopsida > Apiales > Araliaceae > Panax > Panax ginseng. The sequence goes on along the minus strand of CM035133.1, from coordinate 132,713,759 downwards.
CCATACTCATAAGATTTCATCATCAATGATTAAATTCCTCATCAAAAATCTGCATATACCCTATATAGGATTCCCAAGCCATAAAATCCTATTTTCTAATTTTGTTACTTCACATAACATATTTAACTCATTTACTCATAACTAGATTATTTTTATGAAAAATACCAAATCAGTCCCAAAAAAAATATTTTTTTACTGGGATTTAGCAGAATATAGTCCCATATTGAACATATATTTTTCTCGAAATATTTTAAAATTCATTTACTATTTTTTAAATATCAATTTCTAATTAATTCCTTAAGAAATTAGCTACCTCAAGTTTAACTCCAGAAATTCCCAAATCTTGGCAGGATCTTACACATGCTAACGTGAGCTTCCAGTTTAAATTTCATGGTCATCGGAATTATAGAACTCCGGTTATAGCATTTTTTTCATTTGAAAACCTAAATATTGAAATAGTCACAACTTGCTCATTTTAAGTCGGATTGAGCTCATTTTTGGACAGTAAGTACTTTATACCATATTTTCATGTACCAAAAGGCCATAATTTTTTTCACAAATTAAGTGGCCGAAAATGCTCTTTTAAATTTCTAGGAACTAGCTTTTTGGTATTTTACAGTTTTTGACTCCTTTGCTAAAATCAGGCCACATGAAAATCTACAACACCTTTTCCAGTGATTCCACTTGGATAAGTTAGAAAACTCATAGATCTAACTCTAGAACTTGGGCACACTCAAAAATTCGAAATATAATAGGAGATATGGTCAATTCAATTTCATGTTCCATTTTCACCAAAATCTGATTTTCAACCCTTTGTGATTTCTAAGAAACTTTCATGTTTTCACATGATAACCAACATAACTCATCATAACACTTACTAATACTACATATACCCATGATTTTCATCAGTCCAATGCTTTTATTATGACTTTCATCATAATCCAAGTAAACAGGTCATTTCCACAATTTAATAAGGAATGAATACAAATGATCATTCACCATGCATGTGGTAATCCACATAGACAGGTTATTCCAACAGAATAATAAAGAATGGAATAACAGAAGAATTCACCATGCATGCGATAGATCGCACAGACAGGTTATTCCTAACAGAATTATAAATAATGGAACCAGGTTATGCGTAAACGCACAGACAGGATATTCCAACGGAATAATAAATAATGAAACCAGGTCCGGCGTAAATGCATAGACATGATATTTCGACAGAATAATAAAGAACGGAATAATAGAAGAATTTCACCATGTATGCGGTACTTCGCATAAATAGGTTATTCTAACATAATAATAAGGAATGTAATAACAGAAGTTCTCTTCATGAATACGAAAGAAATAATACCCCTTACGAGTACAACAAATAATATCCCTTACCTTAAAAAGAAGAGTATTCCGACTAGTAGGGCGAGGATATTCTTGAATAAAACTTTCACTACGCTCAAAGCTTCTTAAAACTCTAAAGAAATACGCTCAAGATTATAGAAGAATTCTCTGAACTTCTGGTGTGGTTTTCAATTCTAACTAAGCATCCTATTTATAGGAAAATAGAAAGGATACTATGCTGCACTATGCAATAAAATATAATATATTCTAAATATATATATATATATATATTTATATATTTTATTTAAAATCTAATAAAATAAATAACTTTATAAAAGTATTACATTTTATATAAAAAAATTTTACTATCGCAGCACTATGCAACACAATGCATAATAAAATATAATATATTCTAATTATTGTCTAATAAAACAAATAACTTTATAAAAGTATTACATTTTATATAAAAAGATTTTACTATGCAAAACACTATGCATAATAGAACATTATATATTACATATTATAGTCTAATAAAACGAATAACTTTATAAAAGTATTACATTTTATATATAAAAGCTTTTCCGCTTTATTACATTAATAATACTAATAAAACAAAACTCATCATCATTATTATAATTCACACTATTAATCGATCAGTTCGTTCCTGGAAGAGGGGCTTTCGATAAGGATTTCTCCCTATTAGCGCATGATTAGGTTACCAAACCTCTCCTTGGCGAACTTACAGACATCGTTAATATTGTAAATAATAATATTAATAACTTTATTATCTTAATTATTGATTTAATAATATATAAAATATCGACAATAATTGAATCAAATAATGTGAGATACTATCAAAGAATTCTTGTAGCAATAATTGAACAAAAGCGAGTGACTTCTCACGTAAGCATCAATAATCAATACCGTATTGCTCTCTATGCAGCCAATGCGTATTCTTTATTTTTTACTAGCGAGTAGTTCAACAGTTTTAACGGTAAAACTTCTGTCGTTATTTTCATAAAAATATTTTTGTCGTTTTCTCAATCCGACAATAATTCCGTTGCGGGGTCCACCAATGATTGTGCCGTCGTACGGATATTCATCGACAAAAAGAATATTCCCCGACCAAACGAATATTTTATAACAACTTGCATACTTTACAAAATTTATAAATACTACCCACAACTATAACATTATATCAAATCCATGCCATAATATTAAAAAAAAATATTTCGAGAAATTTAAATCTTTATTCATAAAATCAGGGGTCTCACACTTCCGCTGCGCTTAGGGATGAAGGTCTTCAGTTGTCTCTCAATCTTATGATGAATGTGTAGGTGTGTATAAAGTTCTTGAGACGACAATTGGGACCAAACCCTAATTGTTTTATTTATAGAATAGCTAAGGGTCAAAATCGTCCATCCAGATTATGAAACCCTAGGGCCTATTATGCCAAATTAATATTAGTAATAATATTTATGAGTCATATAATTACTAAACCCATAAATAATGTGATTAAATTAATACAATATGTAAGCTCAATAATTTCATAAATAGTAGAGGCCACATAAGGAAATAAAATATTCTAACATTCTCCCACTTGGCTGAAATACTATTTATATACAAAACATAACGCTTACAATCATTAATTTGGCCAAGTATTATAATTTAATATTTACATCTTGTTCAAATAAAAACACCAATGTGAATTACTATAATCTTTGTGTCATTATTAACACAAGATCCCCATTAGTTATACAATTAGTACTTTTATTAGAACAAAGATTAACATTAAGCATAACAGGTATGAATAGAGTTTACATAAGTGGCAATAGATTAAACTCATTCATATGGTCCAAAACATAACCGTACCGTTTGCTCACAAGTTCTCAAGTGTGCACAATAAAAAGAATAGCAAACCATAAACATAATGTGAAGTTCAAAACAACGAGCTCAGAATTGTTGTCTTACATTAAAATAACTTACTAATGAAGACTACAAGTTAAACCCATGCCGGCAACATGCTCTAAAAAGAGCTTGGATGGTAAGCCTTTTGTAAGTGGAATCGCTAACATATTATGCGTACTAATATACTTAATGACAATGTTTTTGATCTTCAACTCTTTCCCTGACAAATAAGTACTTAGTGTCGAGGTATAGTCCAGCACCACTATAAATGGTGCTGTTGAAAAACTAACAACATAATTATTATCACAAAATACTTTTAATGGTCTTGAAATGGAATCCTGAAATAAGATTCCTTAATAATATGGTGTGACAAGTAGCATGATAACAAGCCACATATTATGCCATCATCGTAGAAGTGGTAGTTAACTTCTGCTTATGAGTTCTCCACGAAATAGGGCCTCCTGAAAGCATAAAGATGTACCCTGATGTAAATTTCTTTTCGTCTTTACACTTAGCAAAATCAGAATCAGAATAACCAACAACTTCAAGGTTATCTGTTTTTCTAAATGTAAGCATAATATCCTTATTACAAATAGCGTAAAACCTTTTTGGCTATTTTCCAATGATCCAAACCTAGATTTGACTGGTAACATCCGAGCATGCCAGTTATATACGCTATATCTGGACGTGTACGAACTTGAGCATACATAAGACTCCCAACCACAGAAGCATATGAAATAAGATTCATTTGATCACATTCAAGTTGATTCTTAGGACATTGATATGAGCCATATTTGTCACCCTTAACAACAGGGGCGACAGTAAGGGAGCAATTTTTCATATAGTATTTGTTAAGAACTTTGTCAATATAAGCTCTTTGGGACATTCTTAATATCCTGCGAGACCTATCTCGATGAATTTCAATACCTATAACATAAGAGGCTTCACCGAGATCCTTCATATCAAAATTTCTACAAAGGAAACGTTAGGTCTCATACAACATGTTGAAGTTAGTACTTGCAAGTAGTATATCATCAACATACAAAACAAGAATAACAAATTTACTACCATTGACCTTCAAGTATATATATGCATTGATCTAGTATATTTTTCTTAAAATCAAAATTACTCAGCACCTCGTGAAACTTAGATACCATTGTCGAGAAGTCTGTTTTAACCCATATATGGACTTCTTAAGTTTACATACCATATATTCTTTTCCTTTAACCAAAAAAATTTCTGGTTGTGCCATATATACATTCTCATGCAAGTTACCATTAAGGAATGCAGTTTTAACATCCATTTGATGTAACTCTAAATCATAATGAGCTATTAGAGCCATGAATATTCTAAATGAATCTTTCCTGTATACGGGAGATAAAGTTTCATTATAATCCACACCTTTCTTTTGAGTGAAACCCTTAGTAACCAATTAAGCTTTATACCTTTCAACGTTCCCTTTAGGATCTAATTTGGTCTTATAGACCCACTTGCAACCAACAGGTTTAATACCTTTTGGTAATTCTTCAAGATCCCAAACGTTATTAAGCTCCATTGATTTCAACTCATCATTCATGGTTTCAAGCCATTGAGTTGATTGACCAGTCATAATGACCTCTTTATAGGAGATAGGATCATTAGTTTTACTTGAATCATAGTCAATCTCATTAAGATAGGTTATAAAATAATCAAAATTAACAAGATTTCTAGATCTTTCGGACCTAAGTAAAGGTTGCACAATTTCAGGAATATGATTTTAAATAATATGGGGTTCAACATTAGGTGGTAGCTCAGCTATCTCAGGGACATCATTCGCCTCAATAAGAGGTTGTTGTGCCTCACCCTCTTGAATTACAGGATTAAGAACATAAAACATGTTTTCTTCAAGATCTATTTTTCTAGGCTCACCACTCCCACTTAAATCACCATTCTCTAAAAACTCTGCATGCCTAGTCTCAATAATTCTAGTGGTATGTGAGGGACAGTAAAATCAAAAATGCTTAGATCTCTCAAGATATCTAATGAAATGACAACTAATAGTTGTAGAGTCAAGTTTCTTCATTTGTAGATTAAAAATCTTAGACTCGGTTGGATAGCCCCACACCCGTAAGTATTTTAAACTAGGTTTCCTACCTGTCCAAATTTCATAAGGAGTGTTAGGGATAGATTTGCTAGGAACCCGATTTAAAATATGAACAACTGTCTTTAATGCCTCAGTCCACAAAAATATTTGTAAGTTAGAATTGCATAACATACTACGTACCATATCCATAAGGGTACGATTTCGCCTCTCAGCTACACTATTCTGCTGCGGTGTACTAAGCATTGTATACTGAGTGACGATTCCATTTTCTTGACAAAATAAGGTAAATGGGACAAGACTATGACCTATATCGGAGTATTTACCATAATAATCTCCGCCTCTATCTGATCTCACTACTTTAATTTCTCGGTAAAGTTGATTTTCAACTTTAGCCTTGAAAATTTTAAACATATTTAGTGATTCAGATTTTTCATTAATCAGGTAGACATAATTATAATGAGAATAGTCATCAATGAACGTAATGAAAGATTTTTGTCCACCAATACTAGGAGAAAATGGTCCACATATATCAATGTAAATCACCTCAAGTAGTGCAACACTTCTAGTGACTCCTTTTTTATTACCTTTCACAAAATTTTCCTTTTATACATTTAATACAATGGTCAAGATCAGAAAAATCTAGTGAATTAAGAATTCCATCATTTATAAGACGTTGCATTCTGTCTTTTGAAATATGGCTTAAGCATTGATGCCACAATTTTGAAGAATTCTTATTATCTAGTTTTCTCGTATTTCCACTTTTAGAGGTACTTTCTGTCACATTCATTATTAACAAGGTTTCAGTAAAGACATTATTCAAATTTATCTTATAGAGGTTTCCCTCTGAAAAGCCAGAACCAATAACATGAGAGTAATGATAAATAATTATTTTATTATTCCCAAACATAAACAAAAATCCATCAACGTCAAGTTTAGATACAAAAATTAAATTTCGTGTCATAATGGGAACATAAAGTGTATCATATAAATACAAGATGAAACCACTCTCCAAAACTAAAGGAAGAGTTCCTATATCTTCAACTTGTATAGCCTCTCCATTGCCAACTTTAATGGTTCTTTCCCCCTTTTGGAGTGTCTTCTTTGAAAAGAATCCATGCAATGAATTAGTAATCATGTGAACCATAGTACCAGTGTCAAGCCACCATGTATTAGAAGGAATATCAATTAGAAAGGATTTATAAGTTATATAATTGAAGGACGATATACCTTTCTTTTCAAGCCATTCTCTTAATTTAGGGCATTCTTTCTGAATATGTCCCTACTTCTTACAAAAGTGACATTTAGGACATGCCTTAGAGTTGTTACCTTAATAATTTGCCTTATTATTTTGTTATTATTTTGGTAGAAATTGATTTATACTTATTCTTAAAACCTTTACCATTTTTTATAAGCCTTATTCTTATAGGATCCAGTGGTAGTCAAATGAGCAACATTAGGTTTTTCAACCTTAAGCCTTTCTTCATATTGGACGCACATGAAAATTAACTTACTCATCTTCCACTTTTTTTTCTGCGTGTTATAATTGATCTTAAATGGATCAAACTGTGCAGGGAGAGAAGTCATAATGAAGTGAATAAGAAAACCCTCAAAAATTGCCATGTTCATTCCCTTTAATTTAAAGGCAATGTCGTTCATCATCATAATGTGCTCGCGCACCCCACTAAACCTATCATACCTGCTAGTAAGCATTTTTAAAATAAGGGTACGTGTATGAGTTTTAGAAGAACCCTTAAATTGTTACTCGACTAAAGTTAAGTACTCTTTAGCATTCTCAAAGTCGGAATGGCTCCTCGAATGGCTGTCGTGATAGAGTTTTTCATAATCATAAAGGGACATGCAGTTGGATCGCTCCCACTTTTCATAAATAGCCTTTTGCTCAATTGAGCTAGTAGCTGTAAGTGGAGCATGATGATCCACTAGTAGTGCATAGTCCAAATCTATAGTGTCGAGAACAATTTTCACTTACTCTTTTCAAGCAGTAAAATTAGTTTCATTCAAGATTTCAATTCCAGAGAGATACCTAGAAATACTAGTTGGAGTCAATGTTGAAACATAATCAAGCTCATAAACATGCTTACAAAAAACTAAAAGAAATCCACAACGTACAACAATAATTAATAATTAATCATAATAAAACCAACTGTAGGACAAGCAGTTAGTTACATAAAATCTATTTACAACACCTAAAAATAGATTTTAATAAGATGTTGGTGCATAATTATCAATCTTTCGATGGTCTAATTAATAATATGCTAATTACATCCCTATAATATAATGCAAAACACATTTATTCACGCATCACCGTTGGGCAGAAATGAAATAAACATGTTACTTATGCAATAAAATTTTATTTAATAAATTCTAATTTTTCCGTTGGGTAAAATTAAAATATTTATTTATTAAATGTAACATTATATGACTTTTCTTAATATTTAATTGTTTCAATTAATAATCCTTCGTTGGGCTGATTATTAATTTTAACAGTAAAAGAGTCACGCATACACGTAAATTATTATGATCAACTCAATTTTCTTTAAACAATATATTAATCAAGTTTAAAAAATAACATTATTTATAATTTAAATGTAACAACTTAAAAGCCATAATAATATATCATACCATGTTCCAAAATATACATTAAAATACATAGTTATGAACATGAATTAATTATAAAATATTCACATAAAATCTAAACTTAAAATATAATGACATGATATAAAATAATATTATATAAACATAATTAGAAATTAAACCATAACCATTACTAACTGATCCAATTCCCACATAATTAAAATGAACCAACTTTCATGTAAGCAAAATGAGCAAGCATATGATAATAACACATGAGGTAGGACTTTAATATAATGAATGTTTAGGAATTGAGTTTGCATAGTACATAAATTTTTGAAGGCATGGAGAATCATAAGTAATCATTAATTTCCGAATAAATGATTACTTATGATTATACAGCACTAGTAATCAAAATTGGTTTGTGTGACAGGCTTTGAACGATTGGATCATATGTGAATATATTAATCATACAACACTAGGAAACATAATCATTAATTTCCGAAACCAAGAAGAATCATAATCAATTTCCGAATCATATTACAAATTACTTTTTAGAAAAATTTATTTTCATTCAGAAGTTCCTTAACATACTAAATAGTTTTATATTATGTTAATAAAGAGATTATGCGGGATTAAAATTTCTAGCATAACAACACAATTAATTTATTCTATATAATAGCGTAACCATGACTTTGATACCAGTGTTAAATAATTATATCAGAACATGCTATTACATAGAATAAAATCAATTAATCAATTAGGTACTTGCATGAATTAAGAGAAGACAACTTGTGTTTATCACGCTTCTGCTGCGCTTAAGGGTGAAGATATTCAATTGTCTCTCTCAATCTTATGATAGATGTGTAGGTGTGTATAAAGTTCTTGAGACGACAATTGGGACCAAATCCTAACTGTTTTATTTATAGAATAACTAAGGGTCAAAATCATCTATCAAGATTACAAAATCCTATGGCCTATTATGCCAAATTAATATTAGTAATAATATTTATGAGTCATATAATTACTAAACCCATAAATAAGTGATAAAATTAATACAATCTGTAAGCACAATAATTCTATAAATAGTAGAAGCCACATAAGGAAATAAAATATTCTAACAAAAGATAATTGTGTAGATTATACTTTGTGGCCCTCTGTTCTACATATGAATTTTGTATCCATAATATACTTGTTAAACTATTTTCTTTTTTATTTTATAGGGATTCTGCTGCTGTCATGCTTTCTGGTCATGTAGCTGATGGATTCACAACCATATTTGCTGGTGAATTGGTATAATGGATACCTTGTCTGTGTGTGTGTGTGGTATATATTAATTGTCTCTCATTATAAATTCGAATAAAGTTGCATTTTTTTTTCATGCTCCATAAAACCTCATTGCAACATTATAACTTACCTCACTACAGTAAACAACTTAGTAAGAGCTTATTGGTACATAATTTGTTTCTTGTAGTTAATTCCATACATTAGCATGTTTGTAACTTAACATAAAATCACAGTGTTCTATAATTCTCCGTCTAGGCACTAGCACGATCCTCTACCGTCTCGATTTAGCCGGGAGCCTAGGCCCCCATCTAGTTAGAATTATGGGTGAGAATTTCGATTTAACCGAACCGAATAGTTTATTTGGATATATCCGAATACCGAAATATTCCTAATTTCACTATCCGAACTGCTAACCGAATTTAGCAATAACCAAATTACCGAAATACCAAAATCACTATTCAGTTATTTCAGTATATAATCAAAATTGTAAACCATTTTCACCAATTTTCATGAACATAGTACAAAATTTTGTAAAACTTATAGATGAACAGAGTAGAGTACTATTGAAATTTGAAGTATTGATTTTCGAAAAGGGGAAAGCCAAAAGAAACAAATATACCCACATAATGCAATTGTAGTTGGAAACTTGATAAATAATAACACATAATTACACACTAAAAGTGCGGGTCCCAAGGTAAGCATCATGATCATCCTCACCAACAAATGCGTGACTATGGTTCATCTCCTCCAAAATTTTGAGTCTTGACATTTTGACCATTACCATGCAAACCGAGATCAGATTTAAAAGCTTGCAAAATCAAATCTTCATATGAGGAGCTATTAAGGTCAAAAGGGAGGACGACAAAGAGATGAGATCGAGTGAGGCTTAGGCCTAAGAGTATCAAGAACGAAATCGAGATCTGAGAAATAAGATGAGAGATCGAGTGAGTCTGACTATTTGAGAAGTCAGAGATGAGAGATAGAGATAAAATCAAAGAGTGAGATGACATTTAACCTCACTGATGAGAGATAGAGATGAAATCAGAGATCGGAGCAGTGTTTTAACATTTAACTATTCAAGTCTTATTTTTTTTATTTCTTTTGGTTATTCGGTTTAACCGAATAACAAAATATTGAAACCCAAACCCGAGAACTGGATAAGAATTCGGATATAACCGAATTGTAAAAAAGATCCAAATTATCGAAAAATTTCGGTTAAAATTTTTTAATTTGATTCAGTTATTCAGTTATATCCATTTTTTGCTTAGTCCTAGACAGAATCAGTCATCTACTACATTGACTTTAATAAAGTCTTTGTATCTCTACAATGCTAATATGTTAAGCCTTTAAAGATTTTCTTTTTGGTTAGTGTTCATGGAAATTTAGAATCTTTACATATACTATGGTATTCCTAAAAAGGCATAAAGAGATCTAGAAGGAAGGGGGGTGAATAGATTTTTTAAATCTTCTTTTTAAAGAGATATTAGTTAAACAAGTTAATTGATTGATTAAGCACAACAGAATTGTTTAAGAAAACCCCTTCAAAGATTATTAGAAAATGCACAGTTCTAAATTTAGTGAACAAATATAGAAATAAGTCACATATATAAAAACGTAGAGTGACAGAATATGGAATACAGAAATTAAAGAGCACAAGAGAATTTTGAAGAGATTCACAACGTAAAAAACGCAAAAATCTCTTAATACTTAATTCTACTCCGTGAGTATGATATTTCACTAAGGAGGGTGATCAACATGATTACAGTTCACTAAGAACTTTTATTCAAATGATTCACAAAGAATTCTTCAAGTCAGAAAAACTTGGGTTATAAAAGATCACTTAGTTCTAACTAAACACCAACAAAAGTTATTTATTTTGAGGTGCTGCTAAGTTACTTTAAGGTTTCTATTTAAATGACTTAGTAGCAGAGTGTGTTTCTTAGAATTGTAGAATGAAGTTTGTATGAACTCAGAGTTTCAGCACTTGAACTTGATCGATCGATGTATATCTGATACTTGAAATTACCGACTTTATATAGAGTTCTTTAGGGATCTCCCCGTTAGAAAGTTATTATAGCTCCATTATTACTTGGATGTTTGTCTTTCATCAATTGATTGACTTCAAATTGTTGCTTGCTTGGATCACCTCTAAGATTTATCAGCAGCAGATAAGATTGATTCTACAAACATGTGCATATACAGATAAGATTGATCCTACAAATATACACATATATGTACATGTATATATTTGCTTACATGTTTGCATATCTATCTTATAAACCAGCTCTTAGAGACGCTGATTTTACTTTGGTGATATCGTATCAGGCTGGTTTTTTTTTCTTTCTCGTTTATTCTTAAAATTTTATTTATATTATTATTTTATCTTTTTTTAATTTATATTTTTATATAGTTGTCCTTCAAATGTTATAAAATTCTTATTTTACTTTATATAATTTATATTTATACATAACGCATGCCATCAGATACTTAGTAATAATTAAATGGGAATGTATATATTCAGATGCATTTATGAATCATCTTCCTATCGAGCTAAATGCTTTTTTGGTCACTGTAATATAGGTCAACTTACAAATGGATAACTAAACTTTTTTTCTTACATTCAACTAACTGTATTCGACTTTTATAACAAAAAATTAAATTTCCGTCATCAGGGTTAAGTTTTTTAACGGAATAATTACGTGGAAATGCCACGTATTTACGGAATCCTAGCTAGAAGATACAGTTAACAACATTTTAAACATTAGGTATAACCCACCCATCAAAAACAAATACCCATGCCTGCCCGAACCGACCCAATGAATGTCATCCATGTTAAATAAGGAATCAGATATCAAAAGGGGAAACTTTTAGGGTTCTTCATTTACGAACAAAGATCAAACATCAAAAGGTGAATGATTTGAAGTAATTAAAACTAAGAATCTAATACATAGGTGGATTTAGAAAAGATGATTACCTCAAGTGTGGTAGAGAGCTCGTATAGAAGGAAAATGGTAAACAAATGTGTAGATTCTGAGTGCGACTCTGCCAAATTCTATCCCATCGTATGTGTAAGACCCCAACTTTCATGAATAAAGATTAATTTTTCTTGAAATATATTTTTGAGTATTATAGTGTGGATTTGATATAATGTTATAGTTGTGGGTAATATTTATAAATTTTGCAAAATAAGCAAGTTGTTATAAAATATTCGATTGGCCGGGGAATATTCGTTTTAATAGCGAATATTAGACGATGCAAGACCGCGTGACGCCCCAAATCCGTGTATCTTCCAACCCGATATATATGGTGCTACACTTGCTACTGAGTCACGTAAAAACATTCAATTGAAATGCCTCAAAATAACGAATATGTCTTTTATATATTCCAAAATAATATTACCACTCCCTAAGTTCTTTATAACCGTTACATTTGTTCTTGTCATAATATCAAATATTAACATCATTCACCTATACTATTACATAGGTAATCTATAGGGTCGCTTTAGCCTTCCCTTTATCTTTTCCGGATCCTTCTGTCCGTTCGGTCTTAGTTGCATTCATATGGTTCAAGCAAGAGTGAGCATAACTAGCTCAGCAAGTACATCAATTCCATTTAAACGACATGCTTGAAACATACAAATCATATATCTTCAATAACTGAACAATAGTTATAAAGTACTATCGGTAATTCAAAATAACACGTCTCTTTTCTTTAAAATGTTTTACAATGACAACATTCAGTAAAACATCAATTCCGGTCCAAGACCTTGAGCATTTCATACTTTCTTTGAAAAGGACAACCCAACACTAAGTCCGTAAGTCCGACATTACTTACGAGCACATCTAGGTGATCAGCCTATAGTACTCTATGTTGTACAACACTACTTTCTTTAAACGTATGTACGTTTAAGTTGTGGCAACCTCATGTGCCTGTCGTTTGACGGAAAAATGTTTGTTTAGTATACTTAGTCTTCATTTGAAAACCATACCAAAATAGTTTGGCAAAACATTGACAATACTTTGATAGATTATAAGAAATCCAATATATCGTAAGTCTAGCCGAAAGAATTGGCTTCGACTTCATCATACATCAATTCATGCGTAAGAATACATGAATCACAAAACTTGTCTAGATTGAACATAGACAAGGGTTAGAACACTTGCCTTCAGCGTCTGCTACTGTTATTATATTTTCCCTTTAAGTCTTTAAAGTCTCTACAATATATGATCACATAACGTAACACATTAAATCATATATAATCAAGTATGGTTACTACTATATCTTACCCTTTTTCTCAATCTAATCATGTTTTAGATTGTTATTATTGGTTCCAGCTTATCACATTACATTGTTCTGACATTCAATTAATCTTTCGTCGACCTTTAGTTGTAATACTTAAGGTCTTTAACATCATTTAAGGATATTACTTCAAGTTTAATAATGTTTCATTTCATCCTTAATCAACTGCCTTTCCTTTTATCTTCATAATCTTTCATTACTGTGCAAACCCTAGTGTAAGACCCCAACTTTTATGAATAAAGATGATTTTTCTATAAATATCATTTTTGAATATTATGGAATAAAATTGATATAATGTTATAGTTGTGGGTAATATTTATAAATTTTGCAAAGTACGCAAGTTGTTATATAATATTTGATTGGTCGGAGAATATTCATTTTAACAGGAAATATTCGTACAACGGCACAATCATTGGTGGACCCCACAACGGAATTATTTTTGGATTGAGAAAACGACAAAATATTTTATGAAAATAATGGCGGAAGTTTTACTGTTAATCTGTTGAAACACACGGTGTTAAAATACGAATGTCTGCGTGGTTGCATAGTAGTAGCACTTGTAGTATTGATTATTGATGCTTACGTGAGAAGTCACTCGGTTGTATTCAATTATTACTTAGATATTTTATATATTGAGATGACAGAGTTATTAATATTATTATTTGCACTATTATTAACGATGTCTAGAAGTTACGCCAAGAGAGGTTTGGTCACCTAATTGCGGCCAATATGGAGAAATCCTTATTGGAAAGCCCCTCTTCCTGAAAATGACCTGGTCGATTAATAGTGTGAATAATAATGATGATGATGAGTTTTGTTTTATTAGTATTATTAATGTAATAAAATAGAAAAGCTTTTTATATAAAATGTAATACTTTTATAAAGTTATTCGTTTTATTAGACTATAAATAGAATATATAATATTCTATTATGCATAGTGTTTTGCATAGTAAAATCTTTTTATATAAAACAGAATAATTTTATAAAGTTATTTATTTTATTAGACAATAATTAGAATATATTATATTTTATTATGCATAGTGTTTCATAGTGCCTGCATAGTGTTTTGCATAATAAAATCTTTTTATATAAAATAGAATAATTTTATAAAGTTATTCGTTTTATTAGATTATAAATAGAATATATTATATTTTACTTAAAAGATTTTGTTTTAAATCTGGACTGTCCGTTTAAAAGTAAATCAATCTGGACCGTTCATAAATTAGTTACTATTCAGTCCATTCTTCTATAAATAGAAGCTCATTCCTTCATTATTTCTTACGAATTCACTGAAACTCTAGAGAGATAAACTATAGAGAGAAAGAAGAAAAGTATTCTGCTACTTCACTACTCCGATATCCAGTACTCTTCTTTCAAAGGTAAGGGATATTATTTCTTTTGTATTCATGAAGAGAACTTCTGTTATTCCATTCTTTATTATTCTGTTGTAATAACCTGTATACGCGGGCTACCCTATACTTGGTGAAATTCTTCTGTTATTCCATTCTTTATCATTATGTTGGAATAACCTGTCTATGCGAAGTACCGCATACATGGTGAAATTCTTTTGTTATTCTATTCTTTATCATTCTGTTGGAACATCCTGTCTGTGCTTTACGCATGACCTGGTTCCATTATTTATCATTCTGTTGGAACATCCTGTCTGTGCTTTACGTATGACCTGGTTCCGTTATTTATTATTTTGTTGGAATATCTTGTCTGTGCGTTTACACATGACCTGGTTCCGTTATTTATTATTCTGTTGGAATAACTTTGTCGGTCTTGGTCTATTGCATGCCCGGTGATTTCTTTTGTTATTCCATTCTTTATTATACCAGTTGGTTAAAGTTTTGACTTCTATACTCCATGAAATTAGTGGAATATCTTTGATATTTGCGCTTCATCCAGTATCTTTTCATGGAAATATTCTTCTGAGCATTCTTGAGTTTTACTCTACAAAGAAGTATCATGTTGACAATTTGGACGTTATTAGTTCCTGGATAAATTAATTCTTGAACTTGTTTTATTGAATTCTTATATCATTGTTATCATCCTCATGTTTATATTATGTTGAAAGTCATCTGTGGCACAGAGTGTGCATAGATGGACTTGGTATGATTATGACCATGGATTATTCGGTGTAATCATGACTGTAATGTTACAAATGAAGTGGAAAAAGTCCTCATTGGCCCGTAGTGCATTGATGGACATTTATTGGCATGATCATGACCATTAATGAATACACGAATATCCTTGGCTCGTAATGCATGGATAATTTGTGGTTGTGATACTAAAGAATATCCTTGGCCGTAGTGCGGGGTGATTCAATGATGTGGATTATTTATTAAAATTGAGTCTCAAATGATAAAAATGATGAAAACCTTTTAAATCATAAAAGATAGTAGATTTTATTCTCTACTTGACTCTTTTAATGGATTGCTTGTTCCGCTGTAGTTAAACTTGATGTTTGTTATATTGTATCAGTTTAACACTATTGAAAGCTATGGATAATTTATTCTGCATTATCTTAGTCATAATATTTCTTACTGGGCTAGTTGAGCTCACCCTTTCATTCACCGCTCTCTTGAGAAATGAGAACGTGGCAATGACTAGTCGGGGAACGGAGTGACGGTTCAGATGATAGCATTAGTAGTCCTCACTATTCTGTTAAATAGTGTGACAATAAATATAACGAGGACTCTATTGCGTGTGGATATTGTGTAGATGACAATATTTGTATTAAAAGTCACAGCAATTGTTTTGTCGTATTTTACACGACAGTTGTATAATTAAGTTTTTATTTGTATTTTGTACCATGTATTTGGCGACTAAAGATGGGTGATGTATACCTATGTTGGGGGCATCACAGTTGGTATCAAAGCTTAGGGATATGATCTCTGGCTGAGATGTGAGATAAGAACTAGGAGGGGAGAGACGGGGAATTCTTTCGCTAGTATGACCTGCTTAAGTTTATTTGATATTTAATTGGTCGGTCAGAGTATAGGGATAATATGTGATATGTTATTTAACCCTTATTTTGTGGCACTGTTTGAAAATGACATCCGAGAATGTTGAGAATATCAACGGAGCACAGGAGACCGTTGAGTCTCCATAGATCAATAATCAGGATAATGTGCATCAGGAAGGCGACAATCCTCAGGTAAACAACAACACTGACCAAATGATGAACGATGGAATGTTTAGAGGCTTTATGCAATTTATGCAACATCAGACTATTAGGTTTGTAATATTCATGAGCGCAATCAAATTGCATAAAATAAGCGGAAACGTGAAAAATCAGAGTATTAAAATTTTACAAACCATATACCCGGATCATCCTTTATGCATAATTATTAATTAAACGAAAAAGAAAGAACAAGACTCATACCCTTGAAGATCCGAGCTTCCTCACGTACAAGTTCACCTCAAATCCTTTTCGCGTTCAACTTGAATCCACCGGGTTTGGTTCCTTCCTTTGATCAACGTTAGCCACCCAAGTGTTTGGCCTCTAGAGGTGATCCATCAAGGAAGAAGAAGGATTCAAGAAGATGGGTATTTGACAAAACCCTTGTTTTTCTATCTCTCATAGAAAAGGAGCGTACTCTCCCAACTATTGGAATTACGTCTATTGTTAAAAAGTCAACAACCACCTCACCCATAATAAGACTCATCTTATTTATAGATGTGGGCAACCCTCCTTAACAATTAAGGAATTGAGTTTTATTTTAATTAATTAAAATCTTTTAATTAATTAGTCTCCCAATCTTATTAGGAATAATTAATTAAACTCTTTTAATTAATTAGCCTCCTAATCTTATTAGATATATGAGAGTACTTTTATTAATTAATTCTCAAACTCCTTTAAGAATTAAATAATAATAATAATAGTAATAATAATAAGACTCCTCTTATTAATTTATATTTAATATTTCTAAAATATTAAATAATAAATATTAAACTATTTAATTTATTCTATCACCATAGATTAAATTAAATATACTTAACTTATTATTACGATTATGCCATTAACTTCTTAAATAATTATTCTTCCTTTTATGGTGTGACCCTTTAGGTTCTCCATATTAAACCGGTTATGAATAAATCAATTAGAACAATTCTAATCTTATTTAAATAAATAAATTAATAATCTATTTAAATAAATAATATTTATCATACAATAGGGATAAGCCTCACTAGTGATCAACGACTTTCCAGATAATATAGATTTCAACATTAATCATAAAAGAACCTTTGAGTAAATAGTTACCGTACAATTCAATCCTTCCACCATACAATATCCGAATTAAATATAAGACATAGAATTCATCACAAGTCTTATTTTATTTAATTATATGTATTTACGACTCTTAAATGCACAACTCCAAATAATGCAAATTAGAAACTCCTTTCTAATTTCATTCGCCTAACCAAGGACTACTCTTGGGTTGTCATTTATCGAATCACATATGACATTTCTCTTCTTTTACTAAAAGTGGTAGATTCTTTATTGATCATACATTATCTCCATATACAACTTATTATACCCAAGCATACCCTTTGATATACCCTAAGGGTCTTAAGGAATAAGTCAAAGTATAACTCAGCATACACAAGATACTATGATGATCTCAAGTCCAAGGATCACTTGTACTACTATCACTACAGGAATTCCTATTGATAGGCAAGTAAAACTCCATTAGGTATTCCTTAACGAACCACGTTAAGTGAACTTATTCTCTAATAAGCACCTTTATACTTGATTTAGTGTTTCCACACAAATGATCATGAGATCAATCATCCTCATCCAATGAGCAAGCAACGTATGTACTAATCTATCCGGATTTACTAATCCCCAATTTAGTAATCCAACGATTGGGAACTATTTTAGTTTTAAGCTTTCTAAGAATTTAGATCTCATTAGAATGATCATCATCATTATTCTAAAAGCATTGCTTAAAACTATGGGTTTATCACATATTATAAAACAACATCATGTAGATAATAAAAAGCCTTTAATAAATTAATACTTTTCATTAATAAATGAATAAGATTGTTACAAAGTATATGCTTTATCATCAAACATGATTGGCTTGTGTGCATACTATTTTCAATCTCCCACTTGCACTAAAGTCAATCGCCATGGTATCTCATACCCTTCTTCTCTAAGTGACGATTATCCTGCTGTTGGATAAGCTTCAGTAAATGGATATATAATGTTGTTCTTGAGAGTCCACTATCTCTATAGTGATTTCCCATCTTTCAATGATTCCATAATCAAATGAAAGTACCACAACACATGTTTAGATCCAAGATGAGACTTAGGAACTATTCCTAGTTCTGTAATGAACTTTTCATCCAAACAATCAACTTGTAGCTTCATTTATAATTATATACTTTGTCTTTATCACTAAACCAGCAACTCTTTGCTGTTTGAAACTTTTCCAATTCACTGCACCATTGTTCAAGGTAACCCTTTACCTTAAAATGGATTTTTTTTCGTCTTGGTCTGTCTGAAAAACTTGAGTTTGTTAAGCCCTCTAGTTTTAATTTAGACCCACCATAAATTTTAATCTCATCCTTAGTACCGGTTAAGTACTTTAAGATGTTTTTCACTGACTCACAGTGAACTTCTCCAGAATATGACTGATCATCATCAGGTCTCGTATATTTCATTGCATACATGATTGTCACTCATGTGATCTCTCTTTTCAGGAGTCTGTGGGGACTATTAAGAGAGATACACTCCATGGCTCATCAACATGAGACATCTCTTGGAGTTTTCCATGCTAAACGACTTTAGCATCAAATGAATATACGTTCCTTGGGTTTAGTCGAGTATCCTTTTAAATCTATCTATATAGATTTTTATCCCCAATTACGATACTCTTCCCAAATCATTCATGGAGGAATGTTTAGACAACTTTATCTTTACTGATTGTAGCATTAGTATGTCATTCCTTATCCATAGTATATCAACATATAATACCAGGAATGTCACGGCGCTCTCACTGACCCTTTTGTACACACTAGAACTCTTACCTCATCGTATGTAACTCTGGATCATCATCTTCTATGATGCGTACCTCATCATCATCATCCATGATGAATCCATACCTCCTAGGTATCTTCGGTACTATTACAGATTTACGATTCGGTTGTGGTACAATAGGTCTATCTACAGGTTCCTCTTATTTGACTTATAGTGTTTTGTGGTTCTTGAACTCTTCAAGATCTATTATCCTCCCACTAGCCCCTTCAATGATAAACACCTTTATCTTAGAAGGCAGCGTGTTTCGCAACAAACACCTTTTGCTAAGTAGAATTATAGAACATATACCCTAAACTTACTTTAGGATGTCGCACAAATCTTTACATGTCAAATCTTGTCCCAAGCTTATCCTTTGAAATCGTTTCACATAAGTTAGACAACCCCTTATCTTAACATACTTAAGATTAGGAATCCTCCCTGTCCATACCTTTTATGGAGTCTTGGGGTAGGATTAATTGCCTTTTTTCAGAATATCTGACCATTTCTAGGACATTATCCCAGAAGGATACTGGAATGTCGGTAAAATCATTGTGGACTGCACCATATCCAACAAGGTACAATTTTTCCTTTCAGATACATCAATCAATTATTGCGTATCATGAGGCGTCCATTATGAGAAAATCATTTGAGATGATCTAGAAACTTATTGCTCAAGTATTTATTCCTTGATCTAATCAAAGAATCTTAATACTTTGTCAATTTATTTCGCTTCTGAATTCTTTGAGCTTTTAAAATAATTCACACTTGTATTTCATCAAATACACACATTCAACTCTTTGAATGATCATCTCCTTTTCTTAAACTAGTTTGTTCAATTTGCAAAATTATTTTCACATAAGTCAAGCATACAAAATCCATTAAGTAACATTCCAGTTCTATACAAAACATTATTATTATAAATAGAACAACAATTGTTCTTAAATATAATACCAAAGGTTTCATTGTCCAACAATAAAATGAAATAATATTTCCAATGAGAACTGGAATACAATAACAACTTATTGACTTAATAGACTTGTCCGTAGGCTGTGCTAAACTATAAGTTCCTATGGCTAATGCAACAACTTTTGCTTCATTTCCCACACATAGGATTACTTATCTTTGTTTAACTTTCTACTTTTGCTTGGTCCCTTCATAAATCAATATTTATGATAACCAAAGTCGGTATCCAATACCCAAGTAGAACCTTGACTTAAAGAAAAATTTATTTTAAATCATGAACAAATTTGTATTAGTAACCAAAACTTCACTAAGCTTCTTTGGTTAGCCTCTGTAAGATGCTTCTCGCAGTTTCTTTCCAGTGTCCAGGCTTATTGCAGTGGAAGCAAACTCCTTTGCTATCCATATCAGTTTTGTTCTTATTATCCTTTATTTTTGCCTTTTCTATTTACCTTCTTAGAATAGTTCTTCTTTTCAGAAGATCCTTTAGCCCCTACCAGTAAGACATGGTCTTTCTTGGTTGGATAGTGACTCTCAATATTTTTTAACATGTTAAACAAATCAGCGAGGCTGATATCTAGCTTGTTCATATGAAAAATTCACAACAATTGTGAAAGGAGTCCGGGAGTGAGTGCAAGATCAAATCTTGGCTCAACTCTCCATCCATGACAAAACCCATTGTCCTAATTGTTCAATCAAATTGATCATGTTTAGGACATGTGTCTGTACTGTAGTGTCATTGGTCATTCTAGATCGGAAGAGCTCCTTAGATATCTGATATCTATTAGTCCTACTTTCCTCACCATCAATTACTTGATGTTCAGGAATATAATAGGAGCATCCATAGTTTCGTGCTGACGCTGAAGCACGTTACTCATGGATGCGAGAATGATGCATTGAGCCAACTGTGCATCATCTTGTCACTTTCTAAAAGTAGCAATCTCTTCCTCAGAGGTATTGTCTGCAACCATTGCAGGGATAGGCGTATTAAGGACATAAGATAGCTTTTTAGCCGTGAGAACTATTCTCAAATTCCTTAACCAATCCGAATAATTCGATCCGGTTAATTAACATCTAATATGTTTCGCAGTGATAGTAATTTAGACATTGTAAAATTTTGTAAATGAATTTGTAATTAACAACATTTTAACATACATTCTTTTATTAATTATCAAAATAATTTAGGTCTTGTTTTAAATTGGTATCTCTCACTATTTTCTTCAAACTATATTACCCTCACTTATATAGTTCGGCAAAATCTAATTAAAGATTTGTTAGTGAGAATAAGGATCCCATTTCAAATGTATATAGCCTTGTGGTGACACAACAAACTATATATAAATAAATAGGTAGACAACTCTTGTCAATTACATCAACTATGCAACTCCTTGTATTTTGCCTCTTAGATTATTTTGATCAAGTGGTGGCACATCCGAATCAAAATTATCCAAGTTAAGTCCAACCTAGCACTCCATATATTCAAAAAAGAAAAATATTGTTCTTGTGGTGACACAACAAAACAATACTGTTCAATTTTCTTTATAAGCATCAAATGTGATAAATTAACATCTTAAATACTTAATACTTGCCTTGTGGTGACACAACAAACTCATATTAAATATTTAATACTCTATTAATTTTATCATGCTAGAAGGCAACGTTCGATATTCCAAATATCTTTGAAAGCTTAGGACTTAATATAAAAAAATTTGAGGAGTTTGTTATTAATTTGTCTCATCTTGTTTAGCGCGTATGCACACACACACACATATATATATATATATATATATATATATATATATATAAAATACGCGTCATATTAATGAACATGCGAAGCATGTTTGCATAATATATAATATATATAGTATAAGCATGCACATATAGAATACTATATTCTACCCAGATTGATTATGGACTTTTATTCTAGTTTGGTTCACTAGAGCCACCAAGTGAACCAAAAGGTCAAACCTAGGGGGTGCAAGAATTAATATTTAAATATAACTATTATATTTAAACCCGGACTTCATTACAAACAGGTCTTTAAGCGCTCCTTGCTCCTTGATCTCCAATTCTTCCCTATTACAAAACTATTTAATATAAATAGAAACCTTGATCAGCAGTCAAGGGGAAGTACATAGGAGGGAAATAGAATTTACATTAAGAAAAATTAGAGAAGACGAGGTACGCATACCCCATTTAATAAAACTCATACATTCATGCATCCAACTAAAATAAAATCCAATCGCATTGGTCAATAGTCCATAATCAATCCCATTTATTATCATACACATCGCCATATGCATCAATAAATAATACTCATCTCATGAATAATAAACATTCAATATATATATTGATATCATTTAATGGGCAAATTTAGTTAGTATAAAATTCAAATTTAAATCAAAATAAACCTCTTTTATTTTAATTTATCCAATTTTGAATAAAATAAACTATTTTATTTTAATCAAAATCTTTAATTAAAATAAACTCCTTTATTTTAATTAATT
Organism: Panax ginseng; assembly: GCA_020205605.1. NCBI lineage: Eukaryota > Viridiplantae > Streptophyta > Magnoliopsida > Apiales > Araliaceae > Panax > Panax ginseng. Next base: position 132,690,760 of record CM035133.1, on the reverse strand, counting down.
ATGGAATCTAATTCCAAGTAAAAAAAAACTCCTTTATCGTACTCAACCTGCCGCACTGAAGATGACTTGGGAGAAGTTCCAAGAATTGTTCAACGACAAGTACTTTTCCGAAAGTATTCGTCACATGAAAGAGGTAGAGTTCATCAAGTTGGAACAAAACAACATGACCGTGTCGCAGTACGAAGCCAAGTTTGCCGAGTTGTCCCGGTTTGCGTCCCATTTGGTTGATAATGAGGAGAGAATGACGTGAATATTTTTAAGAGGTTTGAAACCCGAGATACGTCAATATCTTATCTCTCATAAACTGTGTTTGTATTCAGATGTTGTTAATAGGGCTTAGTTATTGGAGCGTGATAATGAGTTAACCCAACCAAAAGAGTGCAACTGACAAAATGATAATACCAGTGAGAGCAGTCATCGAAGCGGTGACAAAAAGCGTGGAGGGAATCAACAGGCCAAAAATGGTAACCACTTCGGTGGTAATCAGGGCCAAAATAATAAGAATGAACATTTCAAGAAGAGGAGATTCAACAATGATGGAAAGACGTCAGCACCAGCACCCGTTGTTAAGGAAGGAGAACGACCACCTATCATATGCTTTAAATGCGGAGGGGAGAGACACATTAGTCCAAACTGCACGATGCCGTCCAAAGCATGTTATAATTGTGGAAGAGAAGGTCACCTGGCCCGATGTTGTCGCTTCACCGAAGACAAGTTCAAATAGGATGGAGGCACCAAAGGTAGTCCCTGAAAAAGTCAAAGCTCGGTGGTCTGAGGAGGCGTTTGTTGTGACCTCCTAGAAAGAAAGGAACCCGAACGAGGTCATCACGGGAGAGCGTTTGTCGTTCACCGAAGACAAGTTCAGCTAGGATGGAGGCACCAAAGGCCGTCCCAAAAAAGTCAACGTCGGTAGTGCAAGGGAGAGCGTTTGTTGTGACCTCCTAGAAAGCAAGGAACCCGAACGAGGTCATCACGGGTTGTAACCTCCTAGAAAGCAAGCACTTTCTTGCACCTTCGTGAAAACAAGCTTTATGCCAAGTTGAAGAAATGCTAGTTCTGGCTGGAGGAAGTAGCATTCCTTGGGCACGTAGTATCAAGTTATGGAATATCTGTTGACCCAGCAAAGATTGAAGCTATTCAAATCTGGGAGCAACCTAAATCAGTGACCGAAGTATGTAGCTTTCTTGGTTTAGCTGGTTATTATCGGAGATTCGTGGAAGGATTTTCTCGAATCACTACTCCACTAACTCAGCTGACTCGAAAAAATATAAAATTCAGATGGAGCGAAGAATGTGAGAAGAGTTTTCAAGAACTCAAGAGGAGACTCATTTCAGCACCTGTTTTGACAATACCATCTGGCTCGGAGGGATTTGTCATCTATAGTGATGCTTCGGGCAAAGGGTTGGGACGTGTTCTCATGCAATATGGGAAAGTCATAGCCTATGCCTCACGATAACTCAAAGAATATGAGAGGAATTATCCTACTCATGATCTAGAATTGACAACAGTCGTTTTTGCACTAAAGATTTAGAGGCATTACTTGTATGGGGAGAAAGTGGAGATCTTTACGGATCATAAAAGCCTCAAATATTTCTTCACTCAAACCGAACTCAACATACGACAGCGACATTGGCTTGAACTGTTGAAAGATTATGATCATACCATCCAATACCATTCTGGAAAAGCGAAGGTGGTAGCTGACGCATTAATTAGAAGATCATATGCGGGTGCGAGTGCTATATTGTCAACGCAAAGGCCCATTTTGTATGACTTGCAAAGGATGGAGATAGAGATAAAGACTCCAGGGACCCACGTGATGATGGCAAATATTTGAGTAGAACCGACTTTAATCGATAAAGTTAAAGCTGCTTAAGCTACAGACCTGGAGCTGATGCGTATGAGGAAGAAAGTGCAAGAAGGTGCTATATCGGAAGCAAGAATTGATGAAGAAGGAATACTTCGAGTCAACTCCAGACTTTGTGTTCCTAACGACCCTGATTTAAAGTATAAAATCATAATGGAGGCGCACAACACACCGTTTGCAATTCATCTTGGGAGTACCAAAATGTATCGTGATCTTTGTCATACATTTTGGTGGAGCAATATGAAGAGAGAGATAGCGCTGTTTATCTCAAGGTGTCTAACTTGTCAACGAGTCAAGGCGGAGCATCAAGTACCAAAAGGTCCATTACAACCACTTGAAATTCTAGAATGGAAGTGGGAGCACATTACCATGGATTTCAAGCATCGGTCTTCCCAAGGTTTCTCAAGGCATAGATGCAATTTGGGTCATTGTTGATAGATTGACCAAGTCTACTCATTTCTTACCAATACGAGAAACTTATACACTTGAACGTCTTGCTCAGTATGTATTTAAACGAGATTGTAAGATCGCATGGTATGCCAAAGATCCATAGTCTCGATCGAGACCCAAGATTCACTTCACGATTTTGGGTTAGTTTGCAAAAGCTATGGGCACGGATTTACGATTTAGTTCGACATATCATCCTCATTTTAGACGAAACAATCGAGAGGACTATTCAAACTCTTGAAGATTTATTAAGACTCGTGTCCTTGACTTCAAGGGAAGTTGGGACAAGTTCTTACCATTAGTGGAGTTTTCCTACAACAACAGCTTATCAAGCAAGTATTGGCATGGCTCCATTTGAGGCGTTGTATGGAAGAAAGTGTCATTCTCCAAAGATATCTTTGGGATGAGGTGGGTGAAGTAACGTTGTTGGGACCTGAGTTGGTGCGTATGACTACTGAAAAAGATTCAAACGATCCGAAACGATAAAAAAACCTCACAAGATCGACAAAAGAGTTATGCTGATCTTCATCGAAAGGACGTGAAATTCGATATTAGAGATCATGTGTTGTTACGTGTTGCTCCGTGGAAAGGAGTTACGAGATTTGGAAAGAGAGGAAAGCTCAATCCTCGATTCATTGGCCCATTTTTAATCCTCGATCGAGTAGGAACTGTGGCCTATAGACTCGCTTTACCGCCAAGTATGTCTCGTGTTCATAACGTTTTTCACATATCCATGTTACGTAAAAATGTGGAAGACCCGAACCACATTATTGAGTTATAACCGGATGAAATAGCGGAAGATTTAACGTATGAATAGGTTCTTGTTCAAATCTTGGATAAGAAGGAACATATTCTACACTCCAAGGTTATACCTCAAGTCAAAGTTTTGTGGAGAAACCACGATGTTGAGGAAATGACCAGGGAGTTAGAATCTGAAATGAAATCAAGGTATCATTACCTCTTCGATATACCAGGTACGTACCCTAATTTTGAGGGTGAAATTTCTTAAGAAGGGGAGGTTGTAAGACCCCAACTTTTATGAATAAAGATGATTTTTCCACAAACATCATTTTTGAATATTATGGAATGAAATTGATAAAATGTTATAGTTGTGGGTAATTTTATAAATTTTGCAAAGTACGCAAGTTGTTATTATAATATTCGATTGGTCAGAGAATATTCGTTTTAACAGGGAATATTCGTACAACGGCACAATCATTGGTGGACCCCACAACGGAATTATTTTTGGATTGAGAAAACGACAAAATATTTTATGAAAATAATGGCGGAAGTTTTACCGTTAACTGTTGAAACACCTGGTGTTAAAAGTACAGTAATACGCGTGGTTGCATAGTAGCACACGGTATTGATTATTGATGCTTACGTGAGAAGTCACTCAGTTGTATTCAATTATTGCCGATATTTTATATATTGAGATGACAGAGTTATTAATATTATTATTTGCACTATTAACGATGTCTAGAAGTTCTGCCAAGGAGAGGTTTGGTCACCTAATTACGCGCCAATATGGAGAAATCCTTATTGGAAAGCCCCCTCTTTCCTGAAAATGACCTGGTCGATTAATAGTGTGAATAATAATGATGATGATGAGTTTTGTTTTATTAGTATTATTAATGTAATAAAATAGAAAAGCTTTTTATATAAAACAGAATACTTTTATAAAGTTATTCATTTTATTAGACTATAAATAGAATATATAATATTCTATTATGCATATGATTCTTGTATATAGTAAAATCTTATTATATAAAACATAATACTTTTATAAAGTTATTTGTTTTATTAGACAATAATTAGAATATATTATATTTTATTATGCATAGTGTTGCATAGTGCCTGCATAGTATTTTGCATAGTAAAATCTTTTTATATAAAACAAAATACTTTTAAAAAGTTATTCATTTTATTAGATTATAAATAGAATATATTATATTTTATTTAAAAGATTTTACTTTAAATCTGGACCGTCTGTTTAAAAGTAAATCAATCTGGATCGTTCATGAATTAGTTACTATTCAGTCCATTCTTCTATAAATAGAAGCTCATTCCTTCATTATTTCTTACGAATTCACTAAAACTCTAGAGAGATAAACTATAGAGAGAAAGAAGAAAAGTATTCTGTTACTTCACTACTCCAATATCCAGTACTCTTCATTCAAAGGTAAGGGGTATTATTTCTTTTGTATTCATGAAGAGAACTTCTGTTATTCCATTTTTTATTATTCTGTTGTAATAACCTGTATATGCGGGCTACCCTATACTTGGTGAAATTCTTCTGTTATTCCATTCTTTATCATTTTGTTGGAATAACCTGTCTATACGAAGTACCGCATACATGGTGAAATTCTTCTTTTATTCCATTCTTTATCATTCTGTTGGAACATCCTCGTCATGCATGCTTTACGCATGACTCGTTCCATTATTTATCATTATGTTGGAACATCCGTGCATGCTTTTACGCATTACCGTTCCATTATTTATTATTCTGTTGGAATATCCTGTCTATGCGTTTACGCATGACCTGGTTCCGTTATTTATTATTCTGTTGGAATATCATGTCTGTGCGTTTACGCATTACCTAGTTCCGTTATTTATTATTCTGTTGGAATAACCTGTCAGTGCGGTCTATCGCATGCCTGGTGATTTCTTTTGTTATTCCATTCTTTATTATACTCAGTTGGTTAAAGTTTTGACTTCTATACTCCATGAAATTAGTGGAATATCCTTGATATTTGCGCTTCATCCAGTATCTTTTCATAGAAATATTCTTCTGAGCATTCTTGAGTTTTACTCTACAAAGAAGTATCATGTTGACAATTTGGACGTTATTAGTTCCTGGATAAATTAATTCTTGAACTTGTTTTATTGAATTCTTATATCATTGTCATCATCCTCATGTTTATATTATGTTAAAAGTCATCTGTGGCCTGTAGTGCATAGATGGACTTGGTATGATTATGACCAGGGATTATTCGGTGTAATCATGACCGTAATGTTACAAATGATGTGGAAAAAGTCCTCATTGGCCCGTAGTGCATTGATGGATAGTTGTTGGCATGATCATGACCATTAATGAATACACGAATATCCTTGGCCCGTAGTGCATGGATAATTTATGGTCGTGATACTAAATAATATCCTTGGCCGTAGTGCAGGGGTAATTCAATAATGTGGATTATTTATTAAGCTGAGTCTTAGCGATAAAAGTGATGAAAAACCTTTTAAATCATAAAAGATAGTAGATTTTATTCTCTACTTGACTCTATTAATGGATTGCTTGTTCCGCTGCAGTTAAACTTGATGTTTGTTATATTGTATCAGTTTAACACTATTGAAGGCTATGGATAATTTATTATGCATTATCTTAGTCATAATATTTCTTACTGGGATAGTTGAGCTAACCCTTTGTTTCACTGTTCTCTTCAGGAAATGAGAACGTAGCCGGCACTAGTCGGGGAACAGAGTGATGGTTCAGATGATAGCATTAGTAGTCCTCACTGTTTTGTTAAATAGTGTGACAATAAATGTAATGAGGACTCCATTGAGTGTGGATATTGTGTAGATGACAATATTTGTATTAAAACTTACAACAATTATTTTGTCGTATTTTACACGACAGTTGTATAATTAAGTTTTTATTTGTATTTTGTACCATGTATTTGGCGACTCAAGATAGGTGATGTATACCTATTTTGGGGACGTCACACCTAATCTTTGGCGCTGGCCACTCTTCCCTTCCTTAAGCCACACGCGACGCTGAAGTTAGCAGTGGTCGAGTCCGAACTTGGCTGCTGCATTCAGCACATAGTTCATTTGGCCATGCACGTGACTCAAGATAGTAGCATCCGGCATGGCTCAATACTGCAGCACGCCTTTTGGCCTTGGACTCTGTGCACCAGATAGTTTGGATAGTTTTTGAACTTTGCGAACTTCCCGGACTCTAAATTTGATCATTTTAAGTTCGAATTGGCTCCTTCAAAAGCCATTAGCTCACAAATCACATGATCTATGTGTTCATGCAAGAATTTTACATTTTCAACTTCGTTAACTCAAAATTGACCTTTGAGTTCATTTTTAACGAAAACGATAAACGTTCGTGAACGTTCAACGTTTGTTTCTTCGTTCTAAGTCAGAATTCGGTCATTTTCGAGTCCGCAACTCTATAATGCCAAATAAAACTTATTCCCATCGAAAACCAACGTTTCTGAGCTCAATGTCAAAATTCGACTTCTATTTTGAGAATTTCACGATTTCGACGATTATCATCCGAACTCGTGAATTTTGCCATAACTTCGTTACTTATGACTTGTTCATCGTTTCAAATAGATTCATTCCGTCATATTAACATCTTAACATACATATTTCATTAACTTATTTACATGATAAGTTCTTACTAATCCTTCCTTAGTTCATAACTTATATGCTTATGATTTCACTTCACATGATTTATCATGGTTTTAGTCTTCTAACAACCATCCTTGCTTCTTTTTATCATATTAATGTACAAATATGACAAGTTCTTTACATGTTATTCATAAGTTCATAGCTTAACTAAGTATGAATCACTTATTCATGGCTTATTAAAGTTTAAGTCCATTGATTAACCATTCTCTTTACTTCTTAGCATACATACTTCACTAATCAACACTTCTCTATCAAACTATAGTTGAAGAGATGGAAGAGTAATGGTCTAGGAGTCTTACCCTTGATGATCAAGCTTTGTTCTTCTTCTTTTCTACTATGAAAGTCTTACTTTTTCTTACTTTTTCTCTCTAACAAATAAGTTGTAAGTTGTTGGATGAAATTAACAAGTGAGAAATGATCCAACACTCCTTCTATTTATAGGATTTCTAAGGTTAGGGTATTTTAGTCTTTAAACCAATCCCACCTCCTTAATCAAATCTTCTTACTATTCATTACTTAACTATCAAGTTTACTTGCTCATCACATCCTTTGCTTGGCCATCACAACTTTTGCTTGGCCACCAAGATCACCCATGTGATCATGGGGCCCACATGGGTTGCCCCATGGGTCATGCTTACCCATTGGATTCTTACTTTGGGCTTTAGGTTCAATTAGTTTACTTATGATTTGGGCTTGTAGTAATCCATATTGTCTTATACATTAACAAACATTTGGGCCTTAACCTTTAGTTAGCATTGGGATTAATCATAATCCCAATTTGGACTTTACATTTCCTACACAATACTCCAAGTCCATTATATATGGCTTAAAGCCTTAGAACGTATTGTCTACGTATTAATCTCGTATTCTAACTCGTATACTTATTCAACATATACGACATACCATCATTCATATATACTCGTATAATACTTCGTATCATACTCGTATTCATTACCTCGTACAATACCTACGTATTATAGGATCATCGTTTAACTAATTAACGCTTTACTTTTCTTAACGTTCTCGAATTAAGTCCGCATGCGAAAACTTACATTTTCCATACTTGAATTATTCTTACATAATCCATCTTACCTCAATATTCTATCGTTACATATTTCTCGGAAGTTCAAAAATAATTCCCGAACAGAAATCAGTGAATAGTATTTTTCAGAAAATTTATCGAAAAGCTTTTATTTTCGTCTTGGAAATTCAAACACTTTAATTCCTTCACGTAGTCAAAATACTACAACATTCCGACATATCTAGGTTATAGAATGATATTTATCTTACTAACACATAATAATAACAAATAATATAATTTTATTCATTATTTAATTAAATAAAATTATTTTACAATAGATCCGAATTTCTCGGTTGTTACATTCTTCCCCCTTATAAAGATTTTATCCCCAGAATCTCGTCTTGCATTAAACAAATAACTGAGAATAATCTTTCATCATCTTTTCTTCCATTTCCTACGTTGCCTCTTCGGCATCGTGGTTCTTCCGTAACACCTTTACTGAAGGTATCACTTTATTTCGCAGAACTTGCTCTTTTCTATCGATAATTTGAATCGGCATCTCTTCATACGTTAAGTCCTTCTCGATATAAATAGGCTCATACTCTATTACGTGATTATAATCCGGCTTATAAGGATGTAATACAAATATGTGAAACACGTTATGTATTCGTTCTAGGTCTAGAGGTAATGCTATCATATAAGCTACCTCACCTACCCGTTTTAGCACTTCAAAAGGTCCTATAAACCTTGGACTTAACTTTCCCTTCTTTCCAAAGCGTATCTTTCCTTTTAAGGGAGATACCTTTAGAAATACGTATGAGCCTACTTCAAACTCTCTATTTATTCGATGCGAGTCAACATACTTTCTGTCTATCTTGTGCTGCTACGAGACGCATTCGTATCAACTTCACTACATTCGCTGTCTGTTGAACCAATTCTGGGCCTAACATTCAACGTTCTCCCACTTCGTCCCAACACAATGGTGTTCTGTACTTCCTTCTATATAAGTCTTTGTAAGGCGGCATGCCTATGCTTACATGATAACTATTGTTATACGCAAACTCTACTAATGGTAGATGATCATCCCTACCACCCTTAAAATCCATGACGCAAGATCTCAACATATCTTCTAACATTTGAATTTTTTTCTTGCTCTGGCCATCAGTTTGTGGATGATAAGCCGTACTCAGCTTCAACTGCGTCCCCAACTGTTCTTGCAGACTCCTCCAAAAGTTCGATGTGAATCGTGGATCACGATCTAACACAATCGAAACTGGTACTCCATGTTTGGAAATAACTTCCTTAATATAAAACTTAGCTAACTGGTCTAAGTTATACTTAACCCTTATTGTCAAAAAGTGAGCCGACTTCGTCAACCGGTCCACTATTACCCAAATCGCATCATACCCTTTCTGAGTAATTGGAAGTCCCACCACAAATTCCATCGTGATATGCTCCCACTTCCACTCTGGAATCTCCAATAACTGTAATAATCCACTTGGTCGTTGATGTTCGACCTTAACTTTTTGACAATTCAAGCACCTACACACATACTCGGCTATCTCTCTCTTCGTGTTCGGCCACCAAAAACTCTGTCGTAGGTCTTGATACATCTTAGTACTACCAGGATGAATCGTGTACCTCGAACTATGAGCTTCTTGTAACACTTGTTCCTTTAATTCTGTCTCATTTGAAACCCAAATTCCTCCTTCAAATCTCAATAACCCCTCGTTATTGAGACTATAGTTTAAATCTTTTTCATTGGCTAACCGCTTCTTCATCTGGTCACACTCATTAGTTTTGAGCTGCACTTCTTTGACTCTCTCTACAATGGTAGATTAAATCTCTGTTGTAAACAGTCTCTGTCCCGATTCACTCGGCAACTTCACCTCGATTTCCATCCTAGCCATCTTTGTTATTAACTCAGTTTGAGTCGTTAACATAGACAACTTCTCCCGACCCTTTCTACTTAAGGCATCGAATACTACATTGGCTTTTCTAGGGTGATACAGGATTTCACAGTCGTAATCCTTATATCAACTCCAGCCATCTCCTTTGTCTCATATTCAACTCCTTTCATGTGAAGATATATTTTAGACTCTTATGGTCCGTGTATATCTCACATTTTTCTCCGTAAAGATAATGTCTCCATATCTTTAAGGCAAAAACTACAGCGGCCAGTTCCAGATCATGAGTAAGGTAAACTTTCTCATAATCCTTTAACTGTCGTGATGCATACGCAATGACCTTGCCATGCTGTATGAGCACGGAACCAAGTCCTCTATGCGAAGCATCGCTATAAACTACAAAATTTCTTGTGTCATCAGGCAATGACAAAATAGGTGCTTCACTCAACCTCTTCTTCAGTTCTTGAAAGCTATCTTTGCATTTCTCAGTCCACACGTATTTCACCGTCTTCCTTGTTAAATTAGTCAATGGAGTAGCTATCTTCGAAAAATCTTGGATGAATCTCTGATAGTATCCCGCTAACCCTAGGAAACTTCGCACCTCAGTTGGCATTTTCGGTTGTTCCCAATTCATCACGACTTCCACCTTCGCTGGATCTACTAAAATCCCCTCATGGTCAATAACATGACCTAAAAATTGTACCCTTTCTAGACAAAATTCACACTTAGTGAACTTCGCATATAACTTCTCCTTTCTTAGTGTTTCCAACACTATTCTTAAGTGTTCAGCATGATCTTCTGGCATCTTAGATTAGACTAGAATATCATCGATAAACATCATGATGAACTTGTCCAAATATTGTTTGAAAACTCTGTTCATCATATCTATAAATGTAGCTAGTGCATTAGTCTACCCAAATGACATTACCAGAAACTCGTAATGACCCTAACGAGTCCTGAATGCCGTCTTTGGTACATCCTCCTTCCTAACCTTTAACTGATGATACCCCATCCGCAAATCTATTTTTGAAAAATAATTTGCCCCTTTCAACTGATTAAAGAGATCATCGATTGTGGGCAATGGGTATTTATTCTTTATCGTTAACTTGTTCAACTCTCGATAGTCGATACAAAGTCTTAACGATCCGTCCTTCAGTATACCTGCACGCAAATGAGGTATGGAGTTAGATCTTTAATCTTCCTTATTTCCAATTGATGAGGAGTCAAGGAGTCTGATGTTTGATCTGCATTTAATGTAAGTTCCCGGCTACACACAGCCTCGAGGGAACTGGTTTAGTATCCACTCTATGTATTAGACCTTGCATGATGACTATAGAGAGATCGTCCATGGTTGGGGATTTGGGAGGTTCTTCTCCATTCTACCCCGTCGATGTCCCTGGGGTTACCTCAGGGCATTGTCTGAGCGGTGGTTCCACCTGCACTCGGTCCACTCCATTTCTTTGGATCATGAGGTGATGATGACGCCGATGGATTGGTGGTTTATCATAGGTATGGAGTTTGGAGGGGAGCCGGTGCCTTGCACGACGGATATCACCCCTACTGCCATCAGATCTTTGTTGGGAGTTCCGGCAGAGGCAATCAAGGGCAGAACTATTCGTACAGGTCCTTTGAGCGTAGATGCTATGAGCGGGCTATTGAGTGAGCCATACCCGATGATGTGAGAGTCAGGGATCGCATTCTTCGGCGATTGTTACTGATGATCATTAGGGGCTGCTTCATAGCAGATAACTCTTCTACGGTGTCCTTCGCTTTGATTAGCGCCACTCGACACGTGGACCGCATAGGAGAGTATGACTTGGGTTCCTACACCTTTGCCTACTTCCTCAGGGGAAAGCGCATGCGATCGCAGGGCTTGACCGAGGCTTGGTTAGGATTCTACCCATTTCTGCTGGTGAGTGTTTCTCTTGTTTTTTCCCATGTATAGGTTAAGAGTGTTGACTGACAGCAGATGTTTTCCTTTGTGTTGGCAGTTTTGGGCCTATGAGAGGCTTCCTTGTTTGCGTCCTGTGAGCGTGTTAGGTTTAGATACCTATCCACGAGGACGAAGATGGCATCACTCCATACTGGAGGAGGTCCCTGTTGCTGAGGGTTTCACTCATTGCCGCCTACAGCTGGAGTTATTGACAGCTGATGTCATTACGTGGATTCCCTACTCTGGAGAGCATTTAGGAGTTGGCTTCGAGGATGGGTACCCAACTGGAGTAGAGTACGTCATATCCACCCGCAGGATTTCTCTCTTCACAGATGGAGGATGGGAGCTCTATTTAGGAGAGCGTTCTATCAGGAGCACTACAGGAGAGATCCATATGCCGATCTTGCCTCCTGCCATGCGTTATTGGCCTATTTTGCAGTCACCCATCACTGACATCCCATTGATGGGGATTGACAGTTTTACATTGTCAGAGGGCCCCTGTTCTCAGGAGATGTTCTAGCATTGGTGGATCCCTCGCACGATTGGAGCTCAGACCCGCGCCACACAGTTTATGGGGGATATGGTTCCAGGATCCGTAATGATGATGGATTGGCTAGCCTATGTCAGAGATTCGACTCATGTGACACAGATTGAGAGGTTGACTTGGCAGCTGGACCGATCACATCTTTTCATTCGGCATTTGGGCAGAGATTCTGTAGAGGTAGATACTTTTGATCCTTTCAGCTCTGGCGCTGGCCCCTCGGATGACCCATTTGGTTTTGCCAGCGCAGATCCTCCTTTATATAGGCCTAACATCCCTATAGATATAGATCCAGTGACTCAGGAGGAGTTACATCAGGTGGACAACATCGATGATGTGGATATCGACACCATTAACATTTTCTGATGTATTTCTTTTGATAGGCCTCTGTTAGCTGCTGGGTAGCTTCGCCCCATTTTTGCTATATCTTTTGATAGGCCTTTGTTAGATGTTGGGTAGCTTCGCCCCATTTCCATGTATTTTAGTTGTACAGAGATGTATTAGATGATGATATACTTAGGAATGTATGCACATTTTTCTATTCCCTATATCATATTGCCATCTATTGTATCATGCATGTTATTGTGTTATGCATATGTATGTATGTCCAGAGATATTCAGCATTGACCCCTGGATGGTCTTATGACATGGCCCGTACAGATGTCTTCTTCGACAGTTAGCCGTATTGATCATACCCCACCATTTGCAGTGGTAGCTGGTATGCGATCATGGTATGATAGTATATCACCATCAGACATGGTGATCGTAGATCATTTGCTGCAGCATACTATGACCCTACTGATGTTTTAGGTTCCTCCAGAATTTGTAGAGGGCATGCTAGAGCACTGGGCACCAGACAGACAGGTATTCCGCTTTGGGACTCGAGAGTTGACTCCTATTTTGGAGGAGTATGCACGATTGACGATGCTGCCTCTGGACAGACCTTGCGTGCACATGGTGATGGGAGACATGAATAGACAGTTCATGACTCTCACAGGATTGAGGTGCAGAGTAGTGCATGATGAGATTACATCCGACCATGTGATATCCCAGCGTTTCCTGATTGACAGGTTTGGCTTGAGGACAGCTATGCACGATATTCCGGGGATTTCACCATACCGGAGGATCATTGGCGTTCAGCCAGAGTAGATGTACTGCTTCTGTGCGTATTGTCATACGTATACATGCCACGGTACATGGATGAGCTAGACATTGACGTCATTATGGCAGTGAGAGCTCTCAGGGAGGGTCGTACCATTGTACCGATGATTATTGCAGAGACCTTGAGGTCGGCTACATACTGCTGCACTTATCCGGTAGGAGTGTTCACATGTAGCTCGGTCATGCTGTATGTGTGGTTTATGTCACACTTGAGACCGATTGGCACTTTTAGACATCATGGATTTTGTTTCACCTATGAGATATCCATGTCATACTCCTTTCAGCCTGCGGGGTGTACAGATGCTGCATCTTGGTCCACTTTCTTGGCAAATATTAGAGATCCTTTTGATATATTGTCGTGTTCAGGGCTTAGCTCACCCTACAGCTTCATTACTCATGCTCCGGGCATGGATTACCTCCCTCTGGCTGGTTTGAAGGGCATGATTACTTACCACCCACTGGACATGATTTGTCAGTTTGACCAATTTCAGGATTTCCATCCATATGAGGTGGCAATGAGTCATTAACCGCACACACCGCTTTGTCGGCGGAGGATGATCCAGTTTGTATGCACATTACCCAATGATTCGGCCAATGATTTGGAGCAGAGCTTATATCTGATAACCTATGATAGAGATCAGGCTAGGGCCGCGATGTTGACAGATCTTTATGAGAGAGATACCGCTCTGATAGAGAGGGATGAGGCTAGATCAGCCAGGGATGCATTGATTGGAGAGTGGGATGCCGCCTTATCTACTAGGGATGTGGCCATTGCAGATAACACTTCCATTAGATCCAAGATGACGGTCAGTCTTGCCGACATGAGTGCCTACATTGATGAGCATTCCGCCACCATGCAGTTAACCTCTGATCTGCTGGCTCATGTAGATACCCTTGGGCAGGAGCTTGCAGCGTTAGCTCCGTCTTCAGAGAGGGATGCTATGTTAGATCTGATAGTCCGCATATATACAGATCTGTAGATAGCTTTGTATTTTCCTGCACAGACTAGCTTAGCCATTTTTGTCATGTACATCACGTATGTATATATCAAACAGTATTATGTATGGCAGGAAAATATATTTTGATTCACTTCCCTTTTAGTTATGCCTTAATACTTGCTTGATGTTTGCCTGTTTCTCCAGGGCCTTTGATCTTGATGCATTCTGAACCTATCCTTGACAGATGGAGATTGAGATGTCGCAAGGTCTCTCAAAACGGATCATTGATTACTGAAAATCCCTACCATCTTTGGTGTCTTGGGACTGGTATCTGTATGGAAAAGTGGAGAGGGTGGTTTCTTCCTCTCTGAGATTGACCGCACCACAGATGGTCTTCAGTACTTCTATTTGTGAGAAGCCTAGTTAATTCCATCTCTTATGGGTTGGTATTGCTCTTCGAGGTACGATCACCGCTTAGATAGTCACCGAATCTTCTATTTGTGAGAAGAGGTTGGATAATTCCATCCCTTTGATCTGAAACCGATGAAGTGGGGCAATTTGAAGGTTGATCCCAATACCATGTTACAAGTATGTTTGTTCTGGTAGGGGTTATACTGTACCATGAATGGCTGCCTACGTACTCCTATTGAAGAGGAGATCAAGTCTGCGTAGTTCAAACCTAGTGTAGGAGGTTCAACGCTGAATGTGAAAGGCAGAAGGGTGTAGAAGTATTTTGTTGTTTTTTTGAAGAAAAGGGCGGGAATGTTTTGTTGTTTTTCTTTATTATGATCGGGCCATATAGAATATGGTTGCCTACATACTCCCGGGTATCAGGGAGATCAGGTCGACGTAGTTCGCCTCTCGTAACGAATCACACCAAGAGAAGCGTAAATCCCATATGCGAGCTATCTCATGCGGGAGAAGAAAGTTTAATCCCATAATGGGGATAAACTGCAAGTGTGGAAAAAGTTTGATCCCGTCTTCAGGAAAAACTACAAGCGTAGAAAAGTTTAATCCTGTCTTCAGGATAAACTGCAGGTGTAAAAAGTTTAATCTCGTCTCTAGGAGAAGAGGTGGGTAAAGTTTAATCCCGTCTTCAGGATAAACTGCAAGTGTGAAAAGTTTAATCTCGTCTTCAGGAGAGGAGGTGGGTGAAAAGTTTAATCTCGTCTTCAGGAGAAGAGGTGCGAGGTTTGAAATGCAATAAAACTAGGCTGCTGGTTTGAAATGAAAGGCAACCAGGCTGCTGGTTTGAAGTGTATGTTTCCCTGAGGGGCAGAAGAGTTTTTAAAGGAGAGAGGGTTCAAAACCGGAATGATTGGTGATTCGAGGATCAAAACCAGGATGTTTGTTTGATGGTAACTTCAGACATAGTACCCTTTCACAGTGTCCGAGTTGATAAGCTGTGGAAATTCATCGCCATCTATTTCCTGCAACCTGAGAGCACCTCCTGTCAATACTTCCTTGACAATAAATGGGCCTTCCCAGTTAGGAGCAAATTTTCCCTTTGATTGATCTTGGTTGTCAATGATCTTCTTCAAAACCAAGTCATGTTGTTTAAATTGCCGTAGTTGGACTTTTTCTCATTTGTAGGATCGTATGCGATCTTTTCTTCGATATAATCGACCATGGAAGATAGTCGCCTTGTACCCATTGGTCTTCATCCAACCGAGCATCCATCAATACCTCGAGGATTCCATTTCCACTTCTATGGGGAGCACCGCTTCATCCCATGTAGAACTAGCAGTAGGGGTTTCCCCAGTGGAAGCTCGCATTGAAGTTCTGTAGGCTAATAAAGTTAGGGGCAAGAGATCAGGCCATCCTCTGTGATTGGCGGACATTTCTGCATGATCTTCTTGATGTTTTTATTAGCCGCTTCAACAGCACCATTCATCTTTGGTCGGTAGATGACAGAGTTGAGACGTTTGATGTGGAATTTCCTGCATAATTCCTCCATCATTTGGTTGTTGAGGTTTTTAGCATTGTCTGACAAAATGACCTCGGGTTGTCCATATCGACAAACAACATTGTTTCTGATGAACGCAATGATGACTTCTTTAGTAACCTTGGGGAAGGAAGCTGCTTCGACCCATTTGGTGAAGTAGTCGATCATGGTGAATATGAATCGATGTCCATTACTGGCTTTGGGCTCGATGGGCCCGATCACGTCCATTCCCCACATTGAGAAGGGCCATGGCGAACTCATATTGTGGAGTTCCCTTGGAGGGGCGTGGATAGCATTCCCATGGATCTGGCATTGATAGCACATCTTGACGTGATCATCACAGTCAGCTTTGAGTGTAAGCCAATAATGTCCCGTTCTGAATTTTTTTTTGACAAGTAGGGGTCCGCTCATGTGAGAGCCACATACTCCACCATGGATTTCATCCATGAGTCGTTGAGCTTGGTCTTTGTCCAGACATCTGAGGAGACCTAATCCTGCATCTCTCTTGTAGAGTGCATCTCCGCTCAGGTAGAATTTCATAGCAAGTCGATGAATCCGCCTCTTCTCAGTTAGGCTCGCCTCAGCGGGTGTAGATCCATCTCGTAGATACTCCTTGATATGTTGATACCGAGGGTAGTGGATGGGAGGCAACTCATCCGATACTTCTCTAATTTAATTCCCATAGACTGGGGCTTTCTGCATAGAAATTGTGATGCTTGGCATGGTATCTTTGTCAGGTATGTAAACCAAGGAGGCCAACGTTACTAATGCGTCTGCAAAGTCATTCCTATTATGAGGAATGTGTAGAAAGGAGATTTCTTCGAACTCCAAAGCAATCTGTAGAACTTGCCGATGGTAAGGAAGTAAATGTAATTCTTTGGTTTGATAGATTCCTGTGGATTGCTTGATTACCTATTCGGAATCCCCAAAGACAATTAACCGTCTGATACCCATTGAACAGGCAAGTTTGAGTCCCATGATACAGCCTTCATACTCAGCTGTGTTGTTGGTGTTGATAAATCGCAATTTGACTATTTGCGACGAGATCGCTCTCCCCCGTGATTGATATTAAAAGCCTCGGCTCCAGAGCCTTCTGAGTTAACAGCTCCATCAAAATATATTTTCCACGAACGACATGTATCGTACTGATGGGGTAGCTGAATTGCCATTATTCCTTCGTCAGGAAAGTACGTTTCTAAGGGTTTGTAATCCCCTGAAGGTGCGGCGGCCAGTTGATCTGCAATTCCTTGACCTTTGACAAACTTTTGCGTCATATAGACGATGTCAAATTGCTGGAGGATCCCCTCAGTATGGGTTTGCTGAACACATAGTTAAGAGGATCCACGCGGGATATGAGATGGGTTGTGTGACCATGGAGATAATGTTGTAATCTCATGGAAGCCCATGCTAAAGCACAACAAGTCTTCTCAATCAGAGTGTACTTGTGTTCACTGATGTTGAATCTTTTGCTGAGGTAATAGATAGCTCGCTCTTGGCCTCTATTATCTTTTTGCCCCAACATACAGCCCATGGCATTATCATTTATGGACAGGTACATGAACATGGGAACATCATCCCTGGGAGGTACCAAAACAGGAGCGTTAATCAGCTGCTCATTAATTGTGAGGAAGGCTTTCTGGCACTCATCGTTCCATTTCATGGAGGAGTTCTTCCTTAACAATTTGAAGATTGGCTCACAGGTTGCTGTGAGTTGAGAAATGAATCGGCTAATGAAGTTGATCCTTCCCAAAAATCCCCGTATTTCCTTCTCTATCTGAGGAATGGGCATTTCCTTGATGGCCTGGATTTTGGTAGGATCCAGTTCAATCCCTTTGTGGTTGACTAGGAAGCCTAGTAACTTGCCTGACTTAACACCAAAGGCACACTTGGCGGGATTCAACTTCAAGTTGTACTTACGCAACTCGTGAATGTTTTTTTTTGAGATGGTCTAAATGGTCATCCTCCTTCCGGATTTGACAATGATGTCATTCACATAGATCTCTATCTCCTTGTGCATTAAATAATGGAAAAGAGCCATAATAGCTTGCTGGTAGGTTGCCCCGACGTTGATGAGGCCGAATGACAACCGTCTGTAGCGAAAAGGTTCCCAAGGCGTGCGTGAAAGCGCTTTTCTCACGATCTTCCTCAAATGACCATAATTTGATGGTACCTCGCAGCAATCAAAAAAGGAGTACATGCCATATTGAGCAGTATTGTCAATAAGAATGTGGATAAATGGCACGGGAAAGCTATTTTTAAGGCAAGCTTTGTTCAAATCCCGATAATCCACGCAAACTCGCACCTTTCCCCTAGTTTAGGCATGGGAACAATGTTGGATATCCACTCCGGATATGTAGACACCATGATGATGCCAGGTTGAAATTGTTTCACAATTTCTTCTTTAACTTTTAAACTCTACTCAGGTTTCAATCGCTTGAGCTTTTGCCTAACTGGCTTGAATCCTTCTTTAATGGGAAGGCGATGAAGAACAATGTCAGTGGATAATCCCACCATATCTTCATGAGACCATGCAAACACATCCTAGAATTGGGTTAACAGTGCAACCATGTCATTCCGTTGATTTGTGGTAAGGTCTGAACCAATCTGGATTAGCTTAGGGTTGTATAAGGTTCCAAGATTGAAAGGAGTGGTTTGATCAAGATTGGGTTTGGGTTTGTCGGCGACCCATTCCTTAATCTCTTGAGGTGTCTCAATGTCCTCTTGGATGTCCATCAAGTCTGGAGTCCAACTTTGCATCAAAGTTACACCCTTGTGGAGAGAAGGCACCTCATCGCCAAAGTACAGTACATCTAAATTCGTAGTCCTCGAAACAAAATATGCTTTCACTTAATATATGCAACTCGTCGATCATACAAAAGTGTTAGCATGTACGTGATAAAATAACTGCTAGTGCTGTAAAGGAAAGCAAGCAATTAAAGTTATCTATAGGGTAGAGGGATTTTCTGCCCATTTTACCCTCGTCGACCAATGCATGGAGTGCTGCTCCAATTGTCGAGGGCAAAGTCCTGAAGGACTGCAGTAATAGAAGGATCGTCAGTGTCCTCCTTTTCCCGAATGATAACCATGACATCTGGGCAATCATCGTCTGGGGTGTATCTGTTTGTATGTTCATCATGAACAATGACGCGAATGCCTGCCATCATCAAGGCAAGGTCATGTTTACGTTTCTGTTCCTTTTCTTCCGCCTCGGGATAAGGAATCAGCACCTCTTTAGCTTTGATTGGCACTGGCTTCGAAAACAACATAGCCACCACGTGGGTGGTGTGACGCTCCCAAAATAGGTATACATCACCTATTCTGAGTCGCCAAATACATGGTACAGAATACAAATACAATCTTTAATATACAACAAGAGAGTCGTGAGTTTAATACAAATAATCGCCTTCTAGACAATATCCACTCTCGTAATAAGTCCTCATTACATTTATTGTCACACTATTTAATGTAATAGTGAGGACTACTAATACTATCATCTCGTCCATCATTCCGCTCCCACTCTCGTCCCAAATATATTCTCATTTCAAGAGAATAGTGAAAGAAAAGGGTGAGCTCAACTAGCCCAAGAAGAAATATTATGACTAAGATAATGCGTAATAAATTATCATTAGTCTTAAACAGTGTTAAACTGATACAATATAACAAACATCAAGTTTAACTGCAACAAAACAAGCAATCCATTAAAAGAGTCAAGTAGAGAATAAAATCTACTATCTTTTATGATTTAAAAGGTTTTTCATCACTTTTATCACGAGACTCACTTTTAATAAATAATCCACATCATCGAATCACCCTCACACTACTGACGAGGATATTCTTTAGTATCACAACCATAAATTATCCATGCACTACGGGCCAAGGACATTCGTGTATTCATCAATGGTCATGATCATGCCAACAACTCGTCCATCAATGCACTACAGCCAATGAGGACTTTTATCACATTATTTGTAACATTACTACCATGATTACAATTGAATAATCCTCGGTAATAATCATACCAAGTCCATCTATGCACTACAAAAGCTGTATGACTTTAAAAAAAATATATAAACATGAGGATGATGACAATGATATAAGAATTCAATAAAACAAGTTCACGAATTAATTTATTCAGAACTAATAACGTCCAAATTGTCAACATGATACTTCTACAGTAGAGTAAAATTCAAGAATGCTCGTAAGAATATTTCCATGAAAAGATCTCGGATGAAGCGCAAATATCAAGGATATTCTACTAATTTCATGGAGTATAGAAGTTAAAACTTTAACCAACCGAGTATAATAAAGAATGGAATAACAAAAGAAATCACCATGCATGCGGTACTTCACATGTACAAAGTTATTCCAATGTATAATAATAATAACGGAACCAAGTCGGTAAATTACTTGCACCGATAGATGTTCCAACATAATAATAAATACTGAACCAGTCCCACAAAATGCATGTAGACGGATATTCCAATGTAATAATAAAGATTTTAACTGTGTCCGGCAGAAAACATGCATGAGGATATTCCAATGTATAATAAAGACGGAACCAGTCCCACGTAAAATGCATGAGCGAGGATATTCCAATGTAATAATAAAGAATGGAATAATGTAAGAATTTCACCAAGTATAGGGTAGCAGCACATCTACAAAAGTTATTCCAATGAATAATAAAGAATGGAATAACAAAAGAATTTCACCAAGTATAGGGTAACTCACATGATATCACGAGTTATTCCAATGTAATAATAAAGGATGGAATAACAGAAGTTCTCTTCATGAATACAAAAGAAATAATACCCCTTACCGTAAAAGAAACTTGATATCGGAGTAGTGAAGTAGCAAAATACTTTTCTTCTTTCTCTCTATAATTTCTCTCTCTTGAGTTTCAGTGAATTCGTAAGAAAATAATGAAGGACTGAGCTTCTATTTATAGAAGAATGGATCGTATAAGAATTAATTCATGAACGGTCCGTAGATTGATTTACTTTAATCGGACGGTTCATATATTAAAGCAAAATCTTTTAAATAAAATATAATATATTCTATTTATAATCTAATAAAACGAATAACTTTATAAAAGATTTTACTATGCAAAAGACTATGCAACACTATGCATAATAAAATATAATATATTCTAATTATTGTCTAATAAAACAGATAACTTTATAAAAGTATTCTGTTTTATATAAAAAGCTTTTCTGTTTTATTACATTAATAATACTAATAAAACAAAATTGAGTGACTTATCACGTAAGCATTAATAATCAATACCGTATGCTACTATGCAACCACGCGTATTACTGTACTTTTACTACCGAGTAGTTCGACAGTATTAACGGTAAAACTTCTGCCGTTATTTTCATAAAAATATTTTTGTCATTTTCTCAATCCGACAATAATTCCGTTATGGGATCCACCAATGATTGTGTCGTCGTACGAATATTCCCTGTCAAAACGAATATTTCCCGACCAATCGAATATTATATAACAACTTGTGTACTTTGCAAAATTTATAAATATTATCCACAACTATAACATTATATTAAATTCATTCCATAATATTAAAAAATGATAATTATAGAAAATTCATCTTTATTCATAAAAGTTGGGGTCTTACAGGTGGGTACCTTTACTGGAGACTGTATCAACTCATGCGGTAAAGGTATAGAAAATCGCCGTGCGGCGGAAGCCTGAGGAACTTGCTTGTGCTTATGAGTGTTCCTGTGTTTGGAACTAGCAGAATAACCTAGCCCGGCTGTCCCAATTTGACTGGACATTTGGATAGGGTGTTTAATACCCTGTTGATCCTTACCAAGCCCTTGTTCAGGTTGATAACCCAATAACATCATTTCTTGAGTCACTGACATAACCTCGTCAGAAATCTTGGGTACAGGAAGTGGCGCTCCAATAGAATGGTATTGCGTGTTACTCACTTCTAGAGTATGGAAACTGGCCTGCTCAACTTCTGATTTAAAGCTGATGATTGGTAGAGTTCTTGGTCTAGGACATTCCGTCTCAGTATTGACAGTGACTAGACTGTTGTTGATGATGTATTTGAGTTGTTGATGTAAGGTGGAGGGAACAGCTCTAGCCATGTGTATCCATGGTCTTCCCAATAGCAGGTTGTATCCTGAATCTATCTTGAGGACGTGGAAGGATACGTTGAATGTATTAGGACCAATCTCAATTGGCAATTCAATCTTTCCAATGGAATTTCACCGAGATCCATCAAAAGCTCGGATGATCGTATGACTACTTTGGATTCGGTTGAGATTGATATTCATCTTCACCAAGGTGGCATAAGAACAGATATTTAGAGATGAACCTCCATCTATCAAAACTCCTGCTAGCATGTACATGGAAGACAACACTGCGATGTGCGATGTGGTTTTGCATGAACCAGCCTTCTGGGAGGTATGTCGTCATCAGTGAAGGATATCACATTGTTGTTGAAAATATGATCAACCAAATGTTGAAATTTTTCCACATCTACTGATTTTGGCAAATAGGCTTCTTCCAAAACCTTCAGCCAGACCTTTCGATGATCCTCGGAAGAGAAAACCAAGTCCAGAATTGAAATCTGGTGTGGAGCTTCTCGCAAGCTTAAAACCACTTTGGCTTCATTATGGTCCATAGTATGGAGGAATTTTTCAATCTTCTCCAAGGGAAACTTCCCCTTTGCTTCGCAAGTAGGCTTGATAACCCGTTGGGGAAGGTACAGTGGATTCTCTTTCGACACTGTAGTAGTAGTATGAGACGTAGATCCTTCAGTTTTTCCATAATTCCATGGAACTTTATGTAAGCTGACAACAGGATGTTGTAGTCTGCAAGGCAAAGGAATTGGCTCTGGTGCAGCTACTTTCAAAGGATTGTCAGCTCCTTTGAGTTGAATGGGTTGTATATAAAATACTTTGATAGTCTCATCATCCACCTCGGATATAACTGCTGATCCCTTCCATTGGGTAGGGCATGCATTCCCACCCTTAAGTTGCACAGTGTAATCATCTGCTACTTGCAGGACATCGCTATCAATAAGATTCTGAATGAGATAGCGGAGTGCCCAACATCCTTCTGTGCTGTGACCGCGAAAATGTGAATGATATTGACACATTTCATCAGGATTGAACCGCCCTGAGTGCGGATTGATTGGAGGGAGAAGGAATGTGATTTTTCCTTCGTTGATCAGCATTTGAAGTATCTCCTCCATAGATTGGCCCAGATAGGTGAATTCCCTTTGATTGGCGAAATCCCGATGGGCTTTAGCACTTGCTCGTTTTGCAACCTTATCCTCCATAGCTTCACTTTCAGAAGGTGTTGATGGAGCATTCATAACAAATGGAAGGAGATATGCATGCTCCTGCCTGATTAATTGGCATGTGACTTGGTGTTGGTGAGTTACCAGTTCTGCCAATTGCTCAATTTGTTTGCAAAGAGCTTTCATCTTTCGTTCCATGGTAAATTGGAACTTTGCATAATCCCACTTGTCAACACCATCTTTGATGGGCTGGGATGATTCACTAGTAGAATTGGAACCATGTCCAGTGCTTCAACTGATCATGTTGACCTCTTCTTCTTTGTGTTGAGGAAGAGGGTTGTCTTGCACATGAGGTTGATCTGGCTTGGTGACCACGATCTCACCATTGTCTACCAGATCCTGGATCTTGTGTTTCAAGGCCCAACAATCTTGAGTATCATGTCCGGGTGCCCCGGTATGATAAGCACACTTCCGAGTAGCATTAAAACCCCTCCCATTAGGGTTGGCTGGTGGAAGAAGATGTGTGATTTTCTTCTGAGCAGTTAGAAGAGCAAGAATATTCTCGAGCGAGTCCCCTAAGGGTGTGAACGTTCGAGGTCGCTTTACTTCTCCACTTTTAGGCAATGGAGGGTTTGAAGATTGTGCTGGAAAAGGGGAGTAGTTTCTCCTCTGCATAGGCATGCTTGGATTGCCTTTTTGTCCTTGTAGTATCAAGAAAACATGCTCCTCTTTCTTTTATGGATTCCTCGGGTTTTTTTCCATAAGATCCGGATCGGATGTGCTCAACAACGACTTTAAGAGCGGCTAGGTCTTGAATTTTACCGCACTTTCAATCCCATTTCACCATCTCTCACAGTGTTTGATCATTTCGTAAAATGGTTTGCCAATACCACTAAAACTCTTTTCATAGAAAGGAGCTTCTCAGATGTCTATAAAAGTCATAACCATTTCGATTCTGTCATGGAAGGAATAACTTGAGCAGCCAGGCGCCTCCACCTTTGAGCATACTCTCTGAATGACTCATTAGACTATTTCTTGACCTTGGTAATTTGATACCAGTCAAGAGCCATCTGAGATTGAAAACTTTATTGAGTGAGGAAGGCATGAGCCAGCTCTTCCCAACTATGGATCTTAGAGTTGTCTAATCTGGTATACCATGAACGGGCTTCTCCATTCAGACTTTTCTGAAATAGCTGCATTCAGAGCTTTTCATTCTCAGCATAAGATCCGAGTTCTCCAATGAACACCTTTAAATGTGTATAAGGATCCCCTAATCCGTCATATTTCTCAAAATCAGGGGTTTTAAATTTCTTTGGATAATGAACACCAGGGAATATGCAAAGGTTTGTATATGAAACACTGCCATGAGTTCCAATCCCTTTGAGAATACGGATGGTTTCCTCCATTTGGAGGACCTTCTTCCTGATATGACCGGTGTCTGGATCTCCTTTGAGATGGGTGCCTTCAGGGTCTTTGTTGGTTGTATCCAACTGATGTTCTGGAATTGTCTTTTCCAGACCTTGAACTCCTTGTGTAGAGGATTCTGTATGTGTAGGTATCTTCGTACCCTGAGTAGACTGGTTTAATTCTTTTAATAGAACAACCAAGTCTGTGATTTGTTTACTTAATCTGTCAAATTCTTCTCGGGAGACAGGATTATACTGTTCGGAAAAAGACATGATTGGCTGTAGGCTTGTGGCCTTTTTGGATTTTGAGCGGGTAACAGGCCCAATTGATTCCCTACAAAAGACTTACGTAGTTTAGTCTTAGGGTAATGAAAAATGTTATCATAACATGTCCGTTTTAGGAATTTGTCCTGCAAAACCGGTTTGTTAATTGGTAACATGTCATGCACAGATATTCTTCATATTTTCCATTACATATGGATGAACATGGAATAAAATTACAAGTAAATGCTTTTTTGAAAAATGGAGAGCATGAAGAGACTTTCCTCCGCGTTTGGTTTATCAGAGGTTGACTTATCCTAGGGTTACTCTCGCGACTTTTTGGCATAAAGGTTCCCAGATCATCGCAATCTACTCGACGGGAAATTAATCCGGTCTTTCAACTGGAGCGAATCTGGGTGGTGCCTTTCCTGAGCCCTGGGGAATTATTCTTCCCACGGGTCCAGTAATCAAACACCGACAGGATAGCCTCCTGATGAAGGGACCACACAACATACATTCACATACAACGTGTCTCACCGTTTATGCAAAATGATGACATGTGCAAAGCACTAATATCACAGATAGATATTTAGCAGTGCAGTAAGTAAGATGCATTCGTACACATTCATCAGAAATATAAATGCAACAATCACACACGAGCATATAACAATTTTGAAAAGATTGTAATAGCGGCTTAAACCCTCTTACTGGTGTCCCCAGCAGAGTCGCCACATGTCGACGTCGGGATTTTTGAGTGTCCCTTTTCGTTACTTGTTCTTTGGTGTTCTCATGTTAATGTGAGATTTGTTTGAAAAAACTAGTAAAAAAGGTCCGACATGTATAATGTCGACGATTGACTTTAAGAGTCGCCCGTTGGTGTATTTAACTGGTTGCACCAACGCAACTAAAAAGGTTTGCACATTGACCCAGTGATTTGACACTGCTAAACGGGTCTGCGAAACCGAGATTCATTAAGGGTTCGGGGGCTTGATTATGCGGAGGGAAGATGTTAGGCACCCCCCGACATCCGTGTTACCACTGTGACCGCCACTCTTCAAAGAAATTGTTATATGCATGTGTGTGTGTGTGGATCAATGTGCAATTATTTGAAAGTAGTGCGAGGCCTCATTCGCACCTATATACAAGGGTTTGAATTTATTTAGAAAAATCTAATTTTAAACACAAGATAGCAATGAAGTTTTGTAAAAGAGGTTTTTCAAACCCTGTGCTCAATAGGAATTGAGACCTTTTCATACTTCCATTTTATTGTTAAATGTCTGGCTTGTTTGCTTTTATTTTCGAGATGTGAAGCATTCTCGAGAAAATATATATAGTGATCAGAGTAACTCCTTATGGGCATGACAACCATCCAAGGAAACTTAGACATCGTAAAATAATGTACAAGTCGCCATGTACCGAAAAATGTCCATCATGGGAACCGAATCTAGATTCAGAGATCAACTCAGTGATCACATGATTCTAGGCTCACATGATATCTGCAATTTGTATGGAAAGCGATGCGATTATATATATATATATATATATATATATATATAAGTCAGAATATATATATATGAACATTGTCAACCACCACGAAGTGAACTCCAAAGTGGACAAAATATAAATAAAGTCAGAAAGCGATCAATCGCCACAAGTGAACTCCGAGCAGACAGTAATGTAATGAAAGTCAGAAATGGCCATGGAGTAAACTCTGTGCCCCAATAAAATATAAATATATATATATATATATGTACAAATATATATATAAAATCAAGAACGACCGGATGTGAATCCAAGCTCATCGAGATATATACATGTTAATTATATATATGTATATATATAAAAGCGAGTAAACGCACTGTATGTAAAATCCGTGCTCATCGATATATTCTAAAATAATAATATATATATATATATATATATATATATATATATATATATATATATATGAAATCCGTGCTCATTAGATGAGTCGACCACGCTTTATATATATATATATAAAAAGCAAATAAACGCCTGCATCAAGTTCAGGCTCAATCGAGGCATAACTCGATAATGTTAGTCCATATATACGAAATATATACATATATTAGTATATATATATATACAGACAGAAATGAAAACCACGGATCGAAGTTCGGGCAAACACACTCACACGACTATCAACGTGTACAACAATGTGTGATAATAGGAAAAAGAGACTTTATAAAATGTAAGAAGGCTTACAGTGGGCTGCCAAAGTAGACTTCTTAGACTTTAAATGGATAAACACTCAGCTCCCGCCGGATAAAAAGTAGCTATATGTGAGCTAACTAGTGTTTAAAGAAGAGGAAACACTCAAAAGATGTGTATGCAGAGTAAAATGGATGTGGCTTTCGCCTTTTTTCCTTCTCTCTCCTCTTCCAAATGGCTGACCCAAGCCTTCTATATATAGACGGATGGCCGCAGGTGTACCTGTGGAAGTCGCAGTTACACCTGCGGCTGGTCGTGGTGGGCCCGGGCTTTGCGGGTCCCGTGAACTCGTGCACTGTAATGTTCGCTCGAACTTGCAGAACTTTAATTCGAGCATCCAAACGAAGTATATCTATACTTCTTCGGATCACTTGTGTCGAGAATTACGTAATGACATGGATTAGAGGTTGTACGAAGTCAGGAAGAGGGGTCTATGCCCATGGTCTTCAAGCTTCAAATTCTATCCAAAGTACTGCCACACGTAATAGTCACTCGGGATTGTCAATCCTCGGCTCTTGTGGGACATTGTTGAATGTATGTATGTATGAAGTGTTTAGACGACGTGCTATTGTCGAAGGAACAAGATGATGTGTGACTCCTTGCCGGGTATCGCCAGTTTGAGTTGAAAGTAGACATTGCTCAGGGTTACAGCTGAGATTGGACTACTTGTTGGTATGCTGCGATATCATCTTGTTGATGGGGTAAGATGATATTGTGACTCCTTGCTGGGGTTATCACCGGTTTGAGTTGAAAGTAGACGTTGCTCAGGGTTACAGCTGAGATTGGACTATTTGTTGGTATGCTGCAATATCATCTTGTTGACGTGGTAAGATGACGTTATGACTCCTCACCGGGGTTATCGCTGGTTTAAGCGGAAAGCAGACGTTGCTCAGGGTTACTTCTGAGATTGGACTGCTTGTTTGTATGCCTCACTGTCATCTGTAGGTATTGAAGCTAATTGCATGTATTTGAAATAAACATTTCTGGGGTTATCGCCGGAACTGCAATGGCATTCCTTGGGGCTATCACCAAGGATGGGGTTGCTACTCCCAGTGTTGTCTTTGGGACTGGAACTAAACGTCGCGTGTTATCGCCGTAGATAGAATCGCCATCTCCTGTTTGTTGCTTGGGTCTTTTGATCTGCATATCTCGGGGTTATCTCCGAGATTGGAAATGACATTCCCGGTGTGTGTTCCGGGTTTGGAGCCAATGTTCCCGATTTGTGTTCCGGGTTGGAACTGAACTTTCGATAGTATCCGAAATGGTTGCACGTTGTCCTTCAGGGTTATCTCTGAAAGACGAATCTACCCTCCTGCAATGTCAGTAATAGGAGTGCAGAAAATTTCGAGTGTCTACAGTGTGTGTATATATATATATATATTAAAAATAGAATATATTATATTTTATTGTTTGCATAGTACTGCATAGTATGTGCATAGTGCAGCATAGTAAAATCAAAAAAAAAATTCATACGAATTCAGTCAAGCGTCGCCCGTGATTTTTCCTTACTGTGCAGTCCGTGATTTTATTTTCTAAATAGTATCCTTCCATTCTCCTATAAATAGGATGTTTAGTTTAGAATTGAAAATCACACTAGAATTAGAGAAATTATCTTCTATAATATTGAGCGTATTTCTTTAGAGTTTAAGGAAGTTTTGAGTGGAGAAAACAGTGCAAGTTTTCTTCAAGAATATCACCGTCCTACCAGTCAGAAATACTCTCCTTTTAAGGTAAGGGATATTATTTTTATTCAATACTCGTAAGAAATAATATTTTCTTCCATACTCTATAGTATGTAAGTAATATTATTTCGTTTCAGATTCTGATTTCTACACTCATTTTGTTAAAGTATTGCTTCTATACTCCTTGAAATTAGTGGAATATTCTTGAAATTTGCGTTTCATATAGTATCGTTCCACTGAAATATTTTTCTGGACATTCTTGATAAATTTTAATCTTTTCATGTCGGGGTACTATTCATGAAGTACTATTCACCCAAAAAATTGATTTCTTTTCTGTCCAAATTATTTTTGATACATGGATATTATTCTTGATTTTTACTCCACAAAGAAATTATCATGTTGTCAATTTGGACATTTTTAAACTCTAGATAAATTAAAAATCTTTAATATTTATCCTTGATTTCGTTTGATTGAATTCTTATATCATTGTCATCATCCTCATGCTTATATTGTGATGAAAGTCATCTTTGGCCCGTAGTGCATAGATGGACTGTTGATTGGTATGATTATGACCAGGGATTATTCGGTATAATCATGACCTGTAATGTTACAAATGATATGGGTAAAAGTCCTCATTGGCCCCTAGTGCATTGATGTATAATTGTTGGCATGATCATGACCATTGGTGATAACGCGAATATGGACCCACACTTACTCATTTTTTCAAAATAATCGGTGGAAAGTTATAAAGTATATATATATATATATATATATATATATATAAAGTGTGTGGTGTGTGGTGTGTGTGTGTGGAGTGTGTGGAGTGTGTGAGGTTGTATGTAGGGTGTGTGTGTGTGTATATATGTATATATATATATATATATTAAAAATAGAATATATTATATTTTTTTATTTGCATAATCTTTGCATAGAATGCGATAGTCTTTGCATAGTGCGATAAGATAGTAAAATCAAAAAAAAAAATTCATACTGAATTCAAATTAACGTCAGCCCATGATTTTTCTTTCTTTATCAGCGATCAAGTAATTTTATATTCTAAATACTATCCTTCGATTCTTCTATAAATAGGATGCTTAGTTTAGAATTGAAAATCACACCAGAATTAGAGAATTTTTCTTCTATAATATTGTCGTATTTCTTTAGAGTTTAAGAAAGCTTTGAGTATAGACAACAGTGCAAGTTTTCTTCATGAATATCCACATCCTACCAGTCAGAAATACTCTCTTATTAAGGTAAGGTGTGACGCCCCCAAAATAGGTCCACACAACCCATTCTGAGTTGCCAAATACATGGTACAAAAAATAACTACAACTTTATTATTACAATTATCGTGCAAAATACGACAACACATATGCTGTGAGTTTTAATACAAATATTGTCTTCTAGACAATATCAAAACTCAAATAAAGTCCTCATTACAATTATTGATACACTATTTTACAAATAGTGAGGGCTGCTAAAACAACTGTCTTGAACCATCACTCCAAACCTCGACTAGTTCCCGCTATATTCTCGCCTCCTAAGAAGAAAAATGGAACAAAAAGAAAAAGGATGAGCTTAACTAGCCTAGAAAAGAATATTATGACTAAGATAATAAAAAATAAATTATTGTTAGCCTTCAATAAATCAGATAAAATATAATGGACAACAAGTTTAGATCAATATTCACAGCTAAAATAACAATTCATTAGAAGAGTTAAGTAGAGAATGAAGTCTACTATCTTCTATGATTTAAAAGTCCATCATCAATATTTTATCCCTGTGACATCAATCGATATAAATTTTGAACCAAATATTCACCTTTGCACTACGGGCCAAAGATATTCATTTGTATCACTAGTTGGTCATGTTCATCTCAACACTTGTCCATCTTTGCACTACAGGCCAAGGATATTCATCAAGTAATCATTCATCTTTGCACTACAGGCCAAATATATTCATCAAGTAATCATTTATCTTTGCACTACAGGCCAAATATATTCAGTTATATCACCATTTAGGACTAAGGACGATAAAAATATTTTAAAGAAAACGAATCCAGTGAGATAAAAGGACAAAGATTAATGATTCGTACTTTAGTTTATCCAAGTTTAAAAATACTCCATAATAATCAATTGTGGAGTAAAATTCAAGAATGAAGATCAAAACATGGATACAAACAAATATAGTAACCATAATAGACAACTTGGACAAAGAATTTTTTTTAAATTTTTCTATGTATAGTGACGTATTCGTGAATAGTGCCGTATACATGAATAGTAACCTCGACACGGAAAGGTAAAACTTTCACAATAAAATTTATATCAACATTTTGGTATAATAATATTAAAAGAAATAATATCATTTATGAAAAAAATAACATCCCTTACCTCAGAAGATAAGTACTTCTGACTGAAATATCGGATATAATGCTGAAGAAAACTTGCACTGCTTATCAACTCTCAAAGTATCTAAATACTCACAAAAATACGCTCGATATTATAGAGAGAAAAAACTTCTGATTCTGGTGTGTGTTGGGTAAAATCTAATTACGCACAACACGCAAGTATACGTGGTCAACAAGTAATAAAGTGATAAGTTGAGTATCGTTCCCATAGAGAATTATTTAATAAAAATCACCAAGTACTAACTCGTAATCAACTCAATCTTATTTAAACGAATGAATTTCAATTTATAATTAAACTAATTCTAATTACCACTAGTTAAATTAAGATTGCGGATATTTAAGATCACAACTTCACCTACTGCTTCATTTAAGTTAACACACTTCTAATCAATTATTCTCTATCCTGAATTGTTAATCAAGAACACTAAAGAAGATAAAACCACCTCTCGATGCATAATACTCATACTCACTTAAATTCACAGATGATAGAATTAAGCAAGACACCCTAATTAACTAATCCATTATATCTCTATGTGAATTACAATTAAAAAGGATTTAAAGCACAAGTTCTCTATAAGATTACATATGGCGTAAAGGCATATCTCTATCCTAAACACGAATTATGAATTCCATCTATGCAGAAATCACAAACATGTGCTATCATGATCAGATCTAAATCTATACTTGATCTCTCGAGTTCATATAGATTATCACGGTAATTAATGGCCAATCAATTAAACAATTAAGTCCAAATCACAATAGACAATTCTCATGATAGAATATAATAATTGATAACGAAGCATATTAAAATAAACTACACAATAAGATCCATTGTAATCTCAAACAAAAAATTAGTTCATTGAATTAAAACTAAGAATCCACACTTGAAATAACATTAAAAGATAAGAATAAGATTAAAGAAAAGAATTGAATCCGTCAGCAAATCTTCATCTTCCTCAAGCTTATGCTCTTGATCTTCAATGGTCTCCAAGTTGCTTCAATCTCCAATTCTAATCTAATCTAGGGTTTCTAATCTAAGAAAGGAAGTAAAGAATTAGATAATAGAAATCTATCCCAAGAGGGATTTTATAAAGTCTTAGAATTAGCCTCCCAATCCTAGTTAAACTAAAATATTTAGAGTTCTAATGGATATCCTAGCAAGTTAGGCAACTAAGAATCCTATTCTAGCTCAATTTGGTATTCAAATAACCCAATTTGACTCAATTCCATGCCTAAGCAGCTCTCTGTATTCTTCGCTAAGCTTATGCAGGTGCGCCAAGCCACAAGGTCGAACAATCTGGTGGCCTAGCGTGCCCCTAGCGCGGTCCGCGCTACGCTATTTTCTGTTGCGACGTCCTTTGGTAAAACAGGCATAACTTTTGATCCGCTTGGAGTTACGGGGCCTGCAACTTATCAAATCGAAGATATCGACGAGATCTATAACTTTCATTCTTTGAGCTTTGACAAATTCGAATTCGATGAAGGTGGAATTCGGGCTTGAAGTAGATGCTATGTAATTGGCAAGTATGACAACTCTTAGCTTTGATCTTCGTTGATAAAAAGGCCATAACTCTCACATCCGAACTCCGATTGGGATGATTCAAGATATTCCAGAAAGCTAAGAAGTAGAGCTACCATAAAATCCAAGTTCTAAGCCAAGAACATGCATCTAACTTGGTATTAAAAGTCCTTCAATATTCCCTTCTTGCATTTGCTTGCGTATTTTAGTCCAAAAGATGTCCGAATTGCTTATCCTTGCTTCTTCATGCCAATGTCATGTCATAACCTACAAAATAACATAAAATGTATGAAAAGTAACTAAGATTTTATGAATATAAGCAACTAATTCAAGTAACAGATACCTGATAAGTAGGTATAAAACCTACTTATCAGTGTGATTTCCAATTCTAACTTAACCACCCTATTTATACAAAAATGCTTAGAACACCAAAGCAGAAAATTTGATAAAATATTGTTATTTATATAAATATTTTGCACCCACTTTGAAAATCATATTTTAGCATTTACAAGCAAGAGGACAAGTGTGGGGCCCACCTTCTAGAAATCTCCACCAAAAATATTTTAAATCATTTATAAATTCAGAAATTTCAATAATTCATAATTAATAGCCATTTTATCAAAAAATACGAACCTTATGTCCATTCCATATGAAATTTAATTCTCTACAACTTTGTAAATGAAATTTTTTCCAAATTTTGAATGAAAAATGACCCTAGTTTACATACAGATAATTTTTCCAAACCCGCACACTGACAAAAAAAATATAATGATAAAGACTTCCGTATACCAACTTTGAAAAATCAACAATCAGCATTTTAGAAAAACAAGTGGGGCCCACCAACTCACAAAATATGTTTTTAGCATTTATTGTAACAAAATCAATTCGAACCCAATTTGCTCTCTTCCTCCTTATTTATTCATATATCGTGCATTCATTGTAAAAATATCACCATTATTATATTATTATATTATTACATCATACACTTATAATGCAATATTATAATAATATATTTAAATGACTTATTTTATCGGAGAAGATAAAATATCAACTCATAATAATTGTCTCTTTAAAAATTTCTCCATTAAATAAATATTTTATTACAATTTTTATCATTAATTAATTATTCATAAATAATATTACAGAATCACAATAATGACAACTAGGTCGTTCCCAAAAAAGAGGGGCTTTCCAATAAGGATTTCTTCTTACTGACGCGCAATTAGGTGACCAAACCCCTTTCCTAGACAGAAATTCCTTAGATATTGCCAATAATGCTATCTAATAGTATTATTTAAATAATATGAATTATTGATCTGATAATGGAAAATACTGTGCATTGACAATTATTGAATCAATAATATAAAATATCAACGTAGCAATCATTAAATCAATAAAATAAAATATTAAACAATAATTACTGTAACAATTATTGAGTAGTGACTTCTTACGTAAGAATCAATAATTATAATTATTGTGCAATACAAATTATCTATTTATGACAAAGACCGCAGTATTACTATATTTTAACCACCGGTATTTCAACAAGAAGTAATTAGAATAACTACTACGCTAGTTATTTATAAAAAAACTCGTACTTGTCATTTTCTTCATCCTATAGTTTTCCGTTATGGGGCCCATAAATGTCTGCACCGTCGTACAAATATTCCACGACAGCAAGAATATTCTACGACCAAATGAATATTCTCCGACAACAATGAGTATTTTATAACCACTTGCTTATTTAAAATATTTGCGAATTTTACCCATAACTAACCACATTAATGAAATTAACCCCTTACTATATAGAGGAAATTTAATTTTATAAAAAGTTGGGGTCTTACATGAGGGATATTTTTTTTTCAATACTCGTAAGAAATAATATTTTCTTCCATACTCTGTAGTATGTAAGAAATATTATTTCGTTTCTGATTCTGATTTCTACACTCATTTTATTAAAGTATTGCTTATATACTCCTTGACATTAGTGGAATATCCTTGAAATTTGCGTTTCATCTAGTATCGTTCCACTAAAATATTTTACTGGACATTCTTGATAAATTTTAATCTTTTCATGTCGGGGTACTATTCATGGAATACTATTCATAAAGTACTATTCACGAGGTACTATTCACCCAAAAAATTGATTTCTTTTTTGTCCAAATTATTTTTGATACATGGATATTGTTTTTGAATTTTACTCTATAAAGCAGTTATCATACTGTCAATTTGGACAGTTTTATACTATGGATAAATTAAAAATCTTTAATATTTATCCTCGATTTCGTTTGATTGAATTCTTATATCATTGTCATTATCCTCATGCGTATATTGTGATGAAAGTCATCTTTAGCCCGTAATGCATAAATGAACTGTTGATTGGTATGATTATGACCAGAGATTATTCAGTATAATCCTTACCTGTAATGTTACAAGTGATGTGGTAAAAGTCCTTATTGGCCCGTAGTGCATTGATGGACAGTTGTTGACATGATCATGACCATTGGTGATAACATGAATTATATCCTTGGCTCGTAGTGCATGGATAATTCATGGATGTGATAATAATGAATATCCTTGCCCGTAGTGCATAGATAATTCAGTGACGTGGATTATTTATTGAGCTGAGTCTCGGCGATAAAATTGATGATAAACTTTTTAAATCATAGAAGATAGTAGATATCATGCTCTACTTGACTCTTCTAATGGATTGCTTGTTCTGCTGCAGTTAAAATTGTTGTTTATTGTATTCTATCAGTTTAACACCGTTGAAGGCTAACGATAATTTATTATGCATTATCTTTGTCATAATATTTCTTACTGGGCTAGTTGAGCTCACCCTTTGCTTTCATTGTTCTCTTCAGAAAATGAGAATATAGCTGGGACTAGTAGGGGAATGGAGTGACAGTCCAGATGGTTGCTTTAGTAGTCCTCACTATTATGTGAAATAGTTTAATAATAATTGTAATGAGGACTTCATTTGAGTTTGGATATTTTCTAGGAGATAATATTCGTGTTAAATCTCTCAGCTTATATTACACGACAATTGTATAATTTAGTTTGTATTTATATTATGTACCATATATTTAGCGACTCAAAATGGGTAATGTATACCTATTTTGGGGGCGTCACAGTTTGTATCAGAGCTTAGGGATATGATCCCTGGCTAAGATTTGAGACTAGAACTAGGAGGGGAGAGACGGGTAAATCCTTTGCTAGTATGACCTACCTAAGTTTATTTGTTATTTAATTGGTTGGTAAGAATATAGGGATAATATGTGGCATGTCAATTAACCCTTATTTTGTGGTAGTATTTGAAAATGACATCCAAAAATATTGAGATAAGCAATGGAGCACATGAGACCATCGAGTCACTGATGATCAATAAACAGGATAATGTGCATTAGGAAGGTAATAATCCTCATGTACACAACAACACCGACCAAACGATGAACGATAGAATGTTCAGAGGCTTTCTGTAATTCATGCCACATCATGCGAGACAGACTCCTATTCAAAATACAGGTGGAAACACTGGCAACTCTCGGATGGTCACCGCTAAGCAGTTCAAGGAGCTGGGACCACCGGAGTTTTAGGAAAAGCTAAAACCACTTAAGGCAGAGACGTGGATAAAGTAGATCACCAAGATATTTGATGTCTTGGGATGCTCTGAGGAGCAAAAGGTTCCTTTTGCCACCTTCATGTTGCGAGGAGAGGCAGATTAGTGGTGGGAATCTGTAAAACGTACTCAACCTGCCTCACTGAAGATTTCTTGGGAGAAGTTCCAATAATTGTTCAACGAAAAGTACTTTCCCGAAAGTATTCGTTACATGAAGGAAGTGGAATCTATTAAGCTGGAGTAAAATAATATGACCTTGTCGCAGTACGAGGCTAAGTTTGCCGAGTTATCTCGATATGCATCCCATTTGGTTGATAATGAGAAGAGAAAGACACGGATGTTTCTAAGAGGTTTGAAACCTGAAATACGTCAATACTTCATTTCTCACAAACTTTGCTTGTATTCAGATGTTGTGAATAGGGCTCAGTTATTAGAGCGCGATAATGAGTCAACCCAACTAAGAGAGAGCAGCTGGCAAAACGATAATAGTAGTGGTAACAGTCATCAAAGAGGTGAAAACAAACGTGGAGGGAATCAACATGCCAGAAATGGTAACCACTTCAGTGGTAATCATGGCCAAGACAGTAGAAGTGGAAATTTCAAGAAGAGATGGTTCAACAGTGATGGAAGGACAGCAGCACCAGCACCCATTTTTAAGGAAGGAGAACGACCACCGATCGTATGCTTCAAATGCGGAGGGGAGGGACACATTTGTCCATACTGCACGATGTAGTCCAACGAAGTTATCACGAGTAAGCTAATCATAAACTCTAGCGAAGTCTATACCTTATTTGATACCGGTTCTACCCATTATTTTATTTCTCCTACTTGCGTTCAACGTTTAAATTTAACTCCGGAGAAATTAGACTTCGACTTATCTATTTAAACTCTGTTAGGAGAAACCTTCATTACATCCACTGTTTATAAATCTTGTTTGATTCAAATCGGCACCCTCACGTTACCTGTCGATCTTATCTCTTTGAAAATACTTTCATTTGATGTGATTTTAGGGATTGATTGGTAACTACTCATCATGCTAAAATTGATTATTTTCTTAAGGTTGTTAGCTTTCATATTCCTAACCAACCTATTATGCGAATTCAAGCAACCAAACCACTAAAGTCAATCACTGTCATATCAAACCATAAATCTATTCGTTTATTGAAAAATGGATGTCAAGCATTCTTAGCCCATGTCACGGATTTAAACAAAAATACGTCAAATTTGAATTATATTTCTATTGTTAATAAATTTCCTGACGTATTCCTTGAAGAACTTCCTGGCCTACCCCCAGAGCGTGAAATCGAATTTTGTATCGACCTTGAACCTGGTACAAAACCTATTTCCAAAGTCCCATATCGAATGGATCCTATTGAACTTCAGGAGTTAAAAACCCAACTGCAGGAGTTGTTAGACATCGATTTCATTCGTCCTAGTACGTCTCCTTGGGGTGCTCCTGTTCTATTCGTAAAGAAGAAAGATGGAAGTATGTAACATTGCATTGTCTATCGGGATTTGAATCATGTCACCATCAAAAATAGGTACCCGTTACCTCGTATTGATGACCTGTTTAACCAGTTCCAAGGTGCTAAATTCTTTTCAAAGATCGATCTTCATTCCAGATATCACCAGTTAAAAGATTAAAACTGATGACATTCCAAATACTGCTTTCAGAACTCGGTACAGGCATTATAAATTCCTAGTCATATCTTTTAGATTGACCAATGATCTTCTGCTGCCTACATGGATATGATGAACCAAGTATTCAAGGAATATTTGGATCATTTTGTGGTTGTCTTTATTGATAACATCCTCATATACTCCAAAAGCCATGAAGATCATGAAAAACACTTGAGGCTGATACTCCAAAAGCTTTATGAAAATAAGATATATGCCAAGTTGAAGAAATGCGAGTTCTGGCTTGAGGAAGTAGCACTCCTTGGGCACGTGATATCAAATCATGGAATATCTGTTGACCCGACAAAGATTGAAGCAATTCAAAGTCGAGCAACCTCGATCGAATGATCAAGCAATCGTAGCTTTACGGGCTTAAATTGGTTATTATCGGAGATTCATGGAAGGGCTTTCTCGAATCTCCACTCCGTTAACTCAGCTAACTCGAAAAAAATACAAAATTCGGTTGGAGCGAGGAATGTGAGAAGAGTTTTTAAGAACTCAAGATGAGACTCATTTCATCACCTGTTCTGACAATACCATCTGATTCGGAGGGATTTGTCATCTATATTGATGCTTTAGGCAGAGGGTTAGGATGTCTTCTCATGCAACATGGGAAAGTCATAGCATATGCCTCACGACATATCAAAGAATGTGAGAGGAATTATTCTACTCATGATCTAGAGTTGGCAGTAGTCGTTTTTGCGTTTAAAATCTGGAGGCATTACCTGTATGGGGAGAAGGTGGAGATCTATACAGATCATAAAAGCCTCAAATATTTCTTCACCCAAAAGAAACTCAACATGCGGCAATGATGTTTGCTCGAGCTGTTGAAGGATTACGATCATACTATTCAATACCATCCTGGAAAAGCGAACGTGGTAGCTAACGCGTTGAGTAGAAGATCATATGCTGGGTACGAGTGTAATATTATCAACGTAAAGGCTAATTTTGTATGACTTACAAAGGATGAAGATAGAGTTAAAGACTCCAGGGACCCACACGATGATGTCAAATATATGAGTAGAATTGACTTTAATCAATAAAGTTAATGTTGCTCAAGCTACGGACCCGGAGCTAATGTGTATGAAGAAGAAAGTGCAAGAAAGTGTTATTCCAGAAGCAAGAATCGATGAAGAAGGAATACTTCGAGTCAACTCCAGACTTTGTGTTTCTAACGACTCTGAATTAAAGTATAAAATCATGATGAAGGCGCACAACACACCATTTGCAATCCATCCTGGAAGTACCAAAATGTATCGTGATCTTTGACATACATTTTGGTGGAGCAATATGAAGAGAGAGATCGCGGAGTTTATCTCAAGGTGTTTAACTTGTCAACGTGTTAAGGCGGAGCATCAAGTGCCAAAGGTCCATTGCAACCACTGGAAATTCTAGAATGGAAGTGGGAGCACATTACGATAGATTTTGTTACTGGTCTTCCCAAGGTTTTTCAAGGCATAGATGCGATTTGGGTCATTATCGATAGATTATCCAAGTCTGCTCATTTCTTACCTATACGAGAAACTTATTCACTTGAACCTCTTGCTCGTATATAAATAAATGAGATTTTAAGACTGTATGGTATGCCAGTATCCATAGTTTCATATCGAGACCTAAGATTCACTTCATGATTTTGGGTTAGTTTGTAAAAAGCTATGGGCACGGATTTACGATTCAGTTTGGCATATCATTCTCAAATGGACGGACAGTCGGAGAGGGCTATTCAAACTCTTGAAGATCTATTAAGACTCTGTGTCCCTGGCTTCAAAAGAAGTTGGGACAAGTTATTGCCATTAGTGGAATTCTCCTACAACAACAGTTATCAAGCAAGGGCATGGCTCCATTCGAGGCGTTGTATGGACACAAGTGTCATTCTCTAGTATGTTGGGATGAGGTGGGTGAAGCAACATTGTTGGGACCGAAATTAGTACGCATGACAACGGAAAAGATTTAAATAATCCGACAACGTATAAAAACCTCACAAGATCGATAAAAGAGTTATGCTGATCTTCATCGAAGAGATGTGGAATTCAATGTTAGAGAGCATGTGTTGTTACGTGTTGCTCCATGGAAAGGAGTTACAAGATTTGGAAAGAGAGGAAAGCTCAATCCTCGATTCATTGGCCCATTTGAAATTCTCAATCGAGTAGGAACTGTGGATTATAGACACGCCTTACCGCCAAGTATGTCTCGTGTTCATAACGCTTTTCACATATCCATGTTACGTAAATATGTGGAAGACCCGAACCACATTATTGAGTTAGAACCAGATGAAATAGCAGAAGATTTAATGTATGAAGAGGTACATGTTAAAATTTTGGATAAGAAGGAACATATTCTACGCTCCAAGGTTATACCTCAAGTCAAAGCTTTGTGGAAAAACCACGATGTTGAGGAAATAACCTGGGAGTTAGAATGGGAAATGAAATCAAGGTATCCTCACCTCTTCGACATACCAGGTACGTACCCCAATTTCAAGGATGAAATTTCATTAATAGATATTGTTAATACATTTGTCCCAGGTTATCTAACCTTAACATTACAAACATGCCCTGTAGATATACCAAAAAGGGTTTACAAATACAACATAATAATAATGTTCATTTTAACTACCCCATCACTATGCATTCGCCTTTA
Organism: Panax ginseng; assembly: GCA_020205605.1. Lineage (NCBI taxonomy): Eukaryota > Viridiplantae > Streptophyta > Magnoliopsida > Apiales > Araliaceae > Panax > Panax ginseng. Next base: position 132,649,871 of record CM035133.1, on the reverse strand, counting down.
CTTACTGATCTCTCCTTCCTCTACCTGTTTCTTCACCTTTTTGCATTCCTCATCTTGATCTTGAGCTTCTTTTACTCTGGCCAATAAAACTGGACGAGTCTCCACGTTAAATAATTTCTCTTCCAGCTCTCTTGCATATTTCACTTCAATCTTCATTTTCTCCATTTCTTTGATGAGCTCCTCTTGATTTGTCAGCGTCTCTAATCTTTCTCGTCCTTTCCAGCTTAGAGTGTCGGCAACTACATTAGCTTTTCCAGGATGATACAAAATTTTGCAATCGTAGTCCTTGATCAGTTCTAACCATCTTCTCTGCCTTTTGTTTAATTCCTTTTGAGTGAAGATATACTTCAGACTCTTGTGGTCTGTGTATATCTCATATTTCTTACCATACAGATATTGTCTCCAAATTTTTAGAGAAAATACTACTGCTGCCATCTCTAAGTCGTGCGTAGGATACCCTTTCTCGTAATCTTTCAACTGGCGAGATGCGTATGCTATGACCATTTCATGCTGCATCAAAATACAACCAAGCCCTTTGTGTGACGCATTGCTATAAACAACGAAACCACCCGTATCATCTGGCAAGGATAGCACTGGTGCTTCACTCAATCTTTTCTTTAGCTCTTGGAAACTTTCTTCACATTTTTCTGACCAAACAAACTTTACTGCTTTTCGGGTCAAATTCGTCAAAGGTCCTGACAATTTTGAAAAATATTTGATGAATCTACGGTAATAACCTGCTAGACCTAAGAAACTTCGTATTTCAGTTGGTGTCTTCGGTTGTTCCCAGTTAATAACCGCACCTCCACTTTTGCCGGATCTACTGATATCCCTTTGTGGTCGATCACGTGTCCCAAAAATTACACTTTTTCCAACCAAAACTAGCATTTTAAAAACTTTACGTACAACTTTTCTCTTCTAAAGATCTCCAATACCATCTTCAGATGTTCCGTATGATCCTCTTGAGTCTTCAAATAGATCAACATATCGTCAATGAATACCACCACAAATTTATCTAAGTAAGGTTTGAATACCCAGTTCATTAAATCCATGAATGCTGCCGGTGCATTAGTCAAACCAAATGACATCACTAAGAACTCATATTGGCCGTAACGAGTCCTAAATGCGGTCTTTGGCACGTCTTCATTCCTCACTTTCAATTGGTGATAACCTGTACACAAATCTATCTTAGAAAAATAACGAGCTCCCTTCAGTTGATCAAAAAGATCATCAATTCTTGGTAAGGGATACTTATTTTTGATTGTGAATTTGTTCAATTCTTTATAATCTATACACAGTCGTAACGACCCATCCTTCTTTTTAACAAATAACACAAGTGCTCCCCAAGGAGACACACTCGGTTGAATATACTTTTTATCTAATAATTCCTGTAATTGAATCATTAGTTCTTTCATCTCTACCGGAGCCATTCGGTATGGAGCTTTTGAAATTGGGTTTGTACCAAACACTAAGTCTATCACGAATTCGATCTCCCGATCAGGTGGTAACCCTGGAAACTCATTTTGAAATACATCCAAGAATTCCCTTACTATTGGTATTTGTTCTATTTACGATTCCATTCTTTGGGTGTGAACTACATGGGCTAAATAACCAACACACCCTTTTTTAACAGCTTTTTGGCCTGCATCATCGTTAGATAACATGACTGTCTCAACGATTTGCTACAATAAACCATAATTTTTGACTTACTAGGAGTCTGAAGGTTTATGCATTTCTTTTGGCAATCAATTACTGCCCCATGGTTATACAACCAATCTATTCCTAGTATCATATCAAATTCACCTAATCGGATAAGAGTTAAATTCACTGTAAAATTATCACCCTGCATATCCGCACTACAATTTTTATGGACATGAGTCACGGGAATAACTTCTTTATTTGCAACCTCTATTTTCAAAGGACAATCCAGACTTTCGGGAGTTAATTCTAACCGTTGAGCAAATTCTTCAGATATAAAGGAACAGGTAGCACCCGAATCAAATAGTATAAAGGCATTAACGTTATTGACAGAAATGATCCCTGACACCACCTCCTTTGATGCCACTGCATCTTGCACTGTCATATTGAACGTCCTCGTCGTTGGTCGATTGGATGGGGTTGGCCCCCCGATTCTCAGCTTCCCACCATTGTTTCCTTTCTTTGGACAATTCTTGATCTGGTGATCCGTAGCTCCACATGCAAAGCATCCTTGACTCTTCTTTGGGTTGGTGCAGTTAGAAGAGATGTGGCCCTCCTGCCCGTATTTGTAATAGACCGTCTTCCCCTTCATACAAATTCCGAGATGATTTTTCCCACACTTCTTACATGCTTCTATCTTCCTTCTTGGTTCTCCATGCTTGTTCCTAAATTTATTACTCTTATTATTCCACTTTCTTTTGTTAAAATTATTTCCTTTGCTACTTCCCTCTTGAGGTCCTCCGGCTATCTTCTTAGTCTTCTTCTCTTGGTGAAATTTGGTTAGTGTGTCAGTTCCTCCTTCAGCGATTATGGCTTTTTCCAGCATGTCAGAAAACGTATTTATCTGAAGCATTGAAACCTTGCTAAAAAGTACCAGCTTTAATCCTTGTTCAAACCTCCGCATTTTGTGTTCTTCAGTGTCAATCTGATGCGGCGTAAACCTCGACAGTTCATTAAATTTCGTAGCATAATCAGGTACAATCATACTTCCTTGTTTAAGTTCGAGAAATTCGACCTCCATCTTATTTTACATGATACGAGGAAAATAGGCTTCGAAGAATAATTCTTTAAACCTGTCCCACATCACGACTCCTACTCCAGCTCTATTTTTGTTGGCTCCCCACCAGTAGCTCACTTCCCTTTTCAGCATGAAAGTGGCAAAGACGGTCTTTTGATCTTCAGCAACTCGGAGAACTTTGAAGACCTTCTCCATTTCATTTTCCCAGGTTTGGGCTTCTATCGGATTGTTGGTTCCTTTGAACTCTGGGGGTCCTACCGCTTTAAAATCCTTAAAGGTGGTCAAAAGACCTTCAGGGGGGTTTGGGTTTACGGGCGGTGCGACATTCCTCCCTTGAAGTGCTTGAGTTAACAAATCAATAAACTACTGCATAGGATTTTCAGGTCCTGCCGAGTTATTCAAAGACTCCTCTTAAGTTGATGGGGTATGTGCCCCAAGTCTTCCTCTTCCTCTTCCTCTCCACCTTAGTGGCATTTCTCTAATCGATATAATAATGCACATTGTATCAAATATATAGATCCTTCTATAACAGAAAAACATTTAAGTTTATATTTATATACCTTTTTAAAGTTGTGCCAAGCACATTACATCTTGTTACATACAGCTATAAACATCTTAGTCCCTTCTTGACTACATATAATCGGGATTTACATTTAAACTGCCCTTATCTACAAAAGTCGGGCTCCGAAAGTATCATCCCCTTAGTATACAAAAGAGGGGTACATATAACTACTAAAGACATAATACTAAAATACATATACCAAACAGTCACATCATAAAAGCTCAGTCAGACTAGAGAAGCATGCCTCGCCTTTTGGTGTTGCGGAGCTCCTCATCCCCAATGTCCAGCACCCTCTTGCGAGTCAAGACCAACTCTCTTCCACCTTCATCTATAGGGTGAAGATTGTAACGTCCACAAATTTGAAACTCCTTAATAATTAAATATGTGATTTAATTTTAATAAGTTAGTTTTGTGAGATTATTTAAACCTTATATGGTTATGTGAATGTATGAAATGATTAAAGGGAGTCACTAATAGTTATTTAAATTAGTGGACTAACCCTAAGGCTTTAATATCAAGAAATTGATAGGATTCTTAATAATTAAATATTCAATTTATTTGAATATGGTGACACGAGTTGAACATATTGAATTATGTCAAGTATGGGTATATCACCATTGAGGAAGTTAAACTATCCCATATGAAACTTATGTGGTGATAGGATTTGGAACTGGCTTGAAGCTAACCTATTTTTAGCATCGCCAGGACCCACAAGAATTGCTACCGTCCCCAAAGTACAAAATGGCGCAAATTACACCAAAGTGTCAATCTGAGATGATTAAGTTTTGTTATAGGAAATGAATTAGAACATTAGTGTAATGTGTGACATGAATAGAATCATAGAATAAGAATATCTTCTAATGATATGGAGTTTCAAGTAGTAAGATGTCATGTTATAGCTATATTACTCCTAAACATGATTCATAGGTATTAAGTAGGATGATTACATGACCTTTTTATGTTTAATGACATATAAATTGTAAGTAAACTTGTGGTAATGAACACAAGTATGATCATGTGTTATATGTGAAAATCGAGCATGTATGTATATTAAAATACATGTGTAATTAGTGGGTTAGATTTGGACTGATGTCAGGAAGTGCAGAAGCTCAACCTTGGCACAGCCAAGGGACAGTACATGCTACTGAGTCCCTAAGCCTAGACTAAGCGCATGCTGCTACCGAATCCTTCGATCTTGCCAAGATGATCTATTTTTGGTCTGAGGCATTAAGGCATGTTTATACGGTTACTTTATCTTGTAATATGTGACCAATGTGCCATGTGATGCGTTAAGAAGCATGCTATGTGAAGACTTGATTATTGTAAGTGTAGACGCATATTAGTTTATATATACTAATTGAAATGATCGACTTGATAATATTAGGTCGTTTCAATGCAAGTTAGTTAAAGCTAGTATTATACTGTAGCTGAGCAAACAAGCAAGTTCCCTAAACTTACTCCATTTATTAGTGAGCAAGTTTTCTTTGAACTTCACTCTTTGATTGTGCAAGTTTCTTAAACCCTACTTTTGTTAAGCAAGTTTCCCTAAACTTACCCTAAATTATATTTAGCAAGTATCCGAATTTATTGTGTTGCAAGTTTCCTAACTTACACAACTTTGAGTTTGTGAAAGTTTTTCTATCCTTCTCATATTGCATTGAGCAGGATATTGTTGAATTGAAAGTTATTCATTTAAGCTTAAAATCTTATTTCCAAGTATGCTATTAAGTGGTTTAATTACTTTACAATTATTCCACATCGATATTATTGACATTCGCACTTAGTGCACTTAGCTCGTATAGTCTTGCACTTGTACATCATTTAAAGTTTAATAATTCTTGAACTGTGGTAAATAGAGTCTGAACCTTTGTCCGGTCAGACAAGCCTATGAAGTTTTATAAAAGCTATCCAAACCAATTGATGTTGAGGATTCTTAGACTGAAAGAACACCCCTCTTATGATAGGGGAGTACCCCAGGTATCTAATATAAGATACAACAGAGCAGATTTAAATGTTATGCATATACATAGAGTACGTGAGGCTGATCCCCACAAGTACTTATTCTGTAGCCAGTAACCAAAGGGTCAATTAGCTATTGATTTCATTGGAGTGTTATAGTTCAAAGTCTATTTGACTAGGAGTTATTCTAAAAGCAGTCATTATCTTTGCTTGCGATATTCATATTGTTGAATCCTTCAGATATTCATATTGTTGAATCCATTGCCAGATATTTTTCCATTCATCATGATATATCCTCATTGTTGTATTTAAACTTGTTGAGCAAACTTGTTGCTCATCTTTGCTATATCATGAATATATTGCAGCTAAGCACGAGACCTCGGGGAAGGACAAGGGTAAAGGAAAGATGTAGACTAGTGGCAAAGAGCATATTTTACCTTGTGCTTAGTTTAAATTACTGTTATGTAATATGAACCCTAATGATATTTATAGGGTATGTTTGTATGAACTTATTAAGGTTATCCAATCTTGGGACTAGTAACACCTTTTGAATAAACAACGTACGTTTATTATATTTTGCATTTTAGTTATCGTATGTTGTTTAGAGGTGGATGTTTGTATTTTATCGTGATGACCGAACCGGGGTCAGAGGACCCAGATTTGGGGGCATCATAAAGATGCACCATATACTTCCAGCGTCCAAATACAGATACAAACGCATAGTCCATTTTATCCATTTGGCATCTCTGCCCCTAACCTCATTTTCCAACTCATAGGCTCTCCCTAAGGCCCCATCCCTTTGTTGTTCAACCCTTATCTAGTTAGCCTTCTGTAAGGTTTTGTGAAAATCAAAGTAGGAATCAAATTGCAAAAATAGCGGAAGCAAAATAAAATAACATTTTAAAATTTTTCACAAACCAATTACCCGGATCATCCTTTATGCATAATATTAATTAAAACGAAGAACAAGAAGTTATGAAATCATACCCTTATAGATACGAGCTTCCACAGGTACGAGTTCACCTCCTACTTCTCCACGATCTCCTTGAATCTCCCGGGTAGATTCCTTCCTTTGATCAATGTTAGCCACCCAAGTGTATGGCCTCTAGAGCTGATCCACCAGGGAAGAAAAATTTTCAAGAAGAAGGGTGTATTGGCTCAAACCCTAGTTTTTTCTATCTCTATAGAAAAAGGGGGCGTACTCTTCAACTATTGGAATTACGTATATTTGATATCTGATATAAGACTCCTCTTATAAAGATATCAGGTATTATTAAAATAAGGTATTATTTATTTAATTAAACTCTTTTAATTAAATGGTCTCCCTAATCTTATTAGGGATAATTAATTAAATTCTTTAACTAATTTTCCCTCCTAATTCTATTAGGAATAAATGAGAGTACTTATATTAAATTAATTCCTAAACTCTTTTAGAAATTAAAATAATAATAATTGTAATAATATTAATAAGACTCCTCTTATTAATTTATATTTAATATTTCTAAAATATTAAATAATAAATATTAAGCTACTTAATTTATTCTATCACCATAGATTAAATTAAATATACTTAACATATTATTATGATTATGCCATTAACTTCTTAAATAATTATTTTTCCTTTTACTTGTGTGTGACCCTTTAGGTTCTCCATATTAAACCTATGTAATAAATCAATTAGAACAATTCTAATTTTATTTAAATAAATAAATTAAACGATTAATTTATTTAAATAAATAATATTTATTCTACAATAGGGATAAGCCTCCTTAGCAATCAACGACTTTCCAGATAATATAGATTTCAACATTAATCATAAAAGAACCTTTGAGTTAATAGTTACCGTACAATTCAATCCTTCCACCATACAATGTCCCAATTAAATATAAGACATGTAAATTCATCACAAGTCTTATTTTATTTAATTATATGTATTTCGATTCCTAAATGCACAACTCCTAATGAATGAAAATTAGAAACTACTTTCTAATTTCATTCCACCTTGGCCAAGGATTCCTGGGTTGTCATTTATCGAATCACATAGAACATTTCTCTTCTTTTTACTAGAAGTGGTAGATTCTTTATTGATCATTCATTATCTTCATATATAACTTATTGCACCCAATCATACCCTTTGATATACTCTAAGAGTCTTAAGGAATAAGTCAAAGTGTAATTCATTATATATAAGATACTATGATGATCTCAAGTCTAAGGATCATTTGTACTACTATCACTACAAGAATTCCTATTGACAGGCAAGTAATACTCCATTAGGTATTCCTTAGCGAGTCACGTTCAGTTAACTTATTCTCTAATAAGCACCTACATACTTGCTTTAGTGTCTCTACATAAATGATCATGAGATCAATCATCCTCATCCAATGAGCAAGCAACGTACGTGCCAATCTATCTAGATTCACTAATCCCCTTTTTAGTAATCCATTGATTGGGAACATTTTAGTTTTAAGCTACCTAAGAATTTAGATCTCATTAGCATGATCTCATCATGATTCTAAAAGCATTGCTTAAAACTATGGGTTTATCACATTTTTTTAAAACAGCACCATGTAGATAATAAATGCCTTTAATAAATAATTCTTTTATTAATAAATAAATAAGATTGATTACAAAGTATATGCTTTATCATCATACATTATTGGCTTGTGTGCATACTACTTTCAATCTCCCACTTGCACTAAAGCCAATTGCCATGGTATCTAATACCCATCTTCTCTAAGTGACGATCGAACTGCTGTTGTGTTAATACTTTAGTAAATGGATCTGCAATATTGTCTTGAGAGTCCACACGCTCTAGGGTGACGTCTCTTCTTTCAATGATCTCTCTGATCAAATGAAACCGCCGCAACATGTGGTTGGATTTCTGATGAGACCTGGGTTCCTTAGACTGCGCAACAGCTCCAGTGTTGTCACAGAATAAAGGTATTGGTCATGTAATGCTAGGAACCACACCAAGTTCGGTAATGAACTTCTTCATCCAAACAACTTCCTTTGTAGCTTCACTTGAAGCTATGTACTCTGCCTCTGTCACTGAATCAACCACTGTTTGCTGTTTAGAACTCTTCCAACTCACTGCACCACCATTCAAGGTAAACACATACCCCAAAACGGATTTACTTTCATCTTGGTCCGTTTGAAAACTTGAGTCTGTGAAGCCCTTTAGTTTCAATTTAGACCCACCGTAGACAAGAAATACATCCTTAGTTCTTCTTAAGTACTTTAGGGTATTTTTCACTGCCTTCCAGTGCTCTTCTCCTGGATTCGACTGATATCTGCTTGTTACACTAAGTGCATGAGTGACATCCAGTCTAGTACATATCATACCGTACATGATATATCCTATTACTAAAGCATAAGGAATCTTACTCATACGGTCTCTCTCCTCAGGTGTCTTTGGGGCCTGTTTCTTGGAGAGATGTATTCCATGGCTCATCGACATGAGACCTCTTTTGGAATCTTCCTTGCTAAACCTCTTTAGCATTGGGTCAATGTACGTTCCTTGGGACAAGCCAAGCATCCTTTTAGATCTATCTCTATAGATCTTTATCCCCAAAATATAGGATGCTTCTCCCAAGTCTTCATGGAGAAGTGTTTAGATAACCAGATTTTAATTGATTTTAGCATAGGAATATCATTCCCTATTAGTAATATATCATCAAAATATAATACAAGGAATGAAACAGCGCTCCCACTAACCTTCTTGTACACACATGGTTCATCCTCATTTTTGATAAAATCAAACTCTTTGATTGTCTCATCAAAACGGATGTTCCACCTACGAGAAGCTTGCTTCAATCCATAAATGGATCGTTGTAGCTTACAGACTTGATTTGTTCCAACCTTTGAAAAAAATCCCTCTGGTTGTGTCATATACACATCCTCCTCAAGTTTTCCATTGAGGAAGGGCGTTTTCATGTCCATTCGCCAAATTTCGTAGTCATGGTAAGCTGCAATCGCAAACAAAATCCAAATGGACTTGAGCATTGCTACTGGTGAGAAGGTTTCGTCATAGTCAACTCCTTGTCTTTGTATGAAACCTTTTGTGACCAGTCGGGCCTTATAGGTCTCTACCTTGTCGTCTGGTCCAGTCTTTCTTTTAAGGACCCATTTACACCCAATAGGCTTAATGCCTTCAGGTGGATATGAAGGCAAGATTCAAAGAGATTTAGTCATTTTGCCCATGAGACAAGGTTCACAAGTTGGATATGATTCATAATCCGATAGCTCTAGGAGCCCATCTTTATGCAACTTGGATAATCTTGTTTCATTAATATGACCGAGTCTACAGTGCCACATGAAGGTATAATTAACATCATCTATTTTCCTTTTCTTACTTTGTTCAATTTGAAGTATATTTTCATGCAAGTCAAGTATATAAAGTCCATTTCGCAAATTACCAACACTATATAAAACATTATCATTATAAATAGAACAACTGTTGTTCTTTATTATAATGTTAAAACCATCCATATCCAATACAGAGATAGAAATAATGTTTCTAATGATATTTGGAACAAAATAATAATTATTTAAATTAATGAACTTGCACATGGCGGTAAAACAATAAGTCCCTACAATTAATGCGGTAACCTTTGCTCCATTTCCTACTGTAGGGCGACCTCATCCTTGTTCGACTTTTTCTACTTCGACCGGTTCTCGCGATATTATTACATATGTGAGAACCACACCAGATCCAATACCCAAGTAGAAGATTGACTTTCAAAAAATTAATTTCAATCATAAACAAACCTTGATTAGGATTCGAAGCTTCTTCTGCTTTTGTTCCGCAAGATAGTCCTTACAACTCCTCTTCCAGTGACTCGTCTTGTTGCAATGG